>WWNC01000033.1:675000-1275000 GCA_011125475.1 Melanerpes aurifrons | reverse complement strand
ACACGTGCTGCTGGGCAGTGCACTGCCCCCTTCTCTGGAACAGGGGCACCCAGCAGCCTGCAGGACGTGCTCAGGTCCCTGTCCCCAGCCAGAGCTGCACCCACCAGTGCCCTGCTGCCCTGCTGTGATGCCTCCTCCTGCCGCTTAGGGGTCCACAAGGAGCAGCACAGCCTGGCCCCAGGCCCAGGACAGGCTGCTCCAAGCATCTGCAATGACAGCTCGGGGTGGGGGCCTGTGCTGACTGGTGGAGGAGACCCCAAGACTCAACACCAGCCCTGCTCCAGCCAGGGGGTGTGAATCCAGGTGCCCAACCAGCATGCAAAGGCCACTCCACAATGCATTGGTGAAGGGGCAGACAAAGTCCTTCAGAGAGTGGCTGGGAGCAACAGGAAGGTGCCCAGAGGAACATGGCAAGGGCCAAGCTTCACAGCTTGGTGCTGGTGCTGGAGGAATGTGCTGGTGCTGGGGCAGGAGCTCAGAGGTCGGGCCCTGGAGCTAGGGACAGGGAGCCATGGGTCTTTGTCACCCTCTGCTGTTGGAAAGCTGGGACCCAAGGTGCCAGGCTGAGCACAGAGCCCTGCTGGCAACTCTGTAGGGCTGTGCCCGGGGTAAGGATGAGGCCATCACAGACTTTTCCCACCACCCACCTATGAAGTATCTGTGGACTGTGAGTCCCAGGGCAGCCCTAGGAGCACACATGAAGATGGAGGGGAAGGTGCTTTCAGGCTCTGTGTCAGCTTCTATCCCATTCTTGAAGGCTTTAATTTGCTGCATATCTCCATGTAATTAAGGATCCAAGGCAGGCAGATGCCACCCCATGGAGTCTCTGAACTACATCATGCATCTGCTGCAACCCCTGGGCACCTCTGCCCTGGGGCATCCCCTAGCTGGAGCTCCCCAGGCTGGGCTCTGCTGGGAGGACCTCAGAGCTTGGATTTTGTTATGGTAGGTGACACTGAGTGGCAGGATTTGTGCACAGATGAAGTGGGTGCTGTGTGTGGTGATGGTGCTGTGCATGGTGTGGATGCTGTAAATGGAATGAGTGCTTTTGCACAGCATGGGTGCTGGACTCCTCTGGCTGCAGCCCAGGCACCTGGTGCAGGGGACAGCCAGGCACCAGGACTGCCCAGGGGACATGGGTCACTGCAAGCCCAGGCAGGTACAGGCTGGGGTCCTCTGCTGAGCCCCGAGGTGCAGCCAGTGGCTCCTGATGCTGGGATGTTGCAAGAGCCTCATAAACCACAAGGAACAGATGCAGAAATGGGCTGTGAGGAAGGACCACAGGAGCTGCCCAGCAGCACCAAGCCCTGCCCAAGAGCTGTATTAGTAGCACCCTGGTGCACCTCAGTCCTCTCCATTTGGCCTCTGTTAAACTCCCACACAACTGCTGGGGCTCTTGTCCCTGCACCTCCTGTTTGGGGTCAGGCAGGGAAAGCCACACAGAGAGATGACCTGGAAAAACAGCACAGTGCAGGCTGGGCAGGGGGGTGGCAGGGAGGTGGGGAGAAGGTCAGGCAGGAAACCAAGCATGGCATAAGGCACAGAGCACAAGGTCAAGCAGGAGCATCCATGGGCTTGGCTCTCCTCCCATCCTGGAGCCAGGTAGGTCACAGAACCACAGAATGCTTTGGCTTGGAAAGGACTTTCAAGATCATTCAGTCCCATGGGCAGGGACACCTCCCATCAGCCCAGGATGCTCATCCAGCCTGGCCCTGAATACCTCCAGGCAGGAGGCAGCCACAGCCTCCCTGGGCAGCCTGTGCCAGAGTCTCCCCAGCCTCACTCTCAACAATTTCTTCTTCATCTCCAGTCTCAAGGCTCTTCCATCTCAAAGCCATTGTCCCCTGTCCTGGCACTCCCAGTCCTTTTCAAGTCCCTCTCCAGCTCTCCTGGAGTTCTCTTAAGGTACTGGAAGGCATCTGGAAGGTCTCCCCTGAGCCTCCTCCCCTGAGCCTTCTCTTCTCCAGATGGTGGACAGATAAATCCAAAGATCTGGGGCAATGTGCTGTGACCTCCTAACAACTCTTGGTTTCAACTGTCCAGCTGGTACAGTGCCCACATTACTCCTGCAAACACTTGAAGGAAGCAACCCAGCAGGGCAGGTTGCCTCAGCCCATCCTGCCCCCACCACAGGCAGGGCTCACCCCAGGCCAGCCTGAGGCTTACTGAGAAATGCCAGCCAGGCATGTAGCCCAGCAGGGCCAGCAGCACTGCTCAGCAGGTGTGGAGCTGCTGAGGTGCTGGACATGCTCCCCAGAGCACTGCTGTGCCACTGTGCAGTGCCAGGCTCCTGTGTCCCCTGCCTGGGGGATGCTCAGCAAGGACATCCCTACTGCAGAGCCACAGGCATGGAGCAAGTCCTGGGCCAGGGAACATCTGTGAGGGCCAGAGCAGGCTTCTGAGGTGTCAGAGGGCAGGTGGGCAGGATGAGGGCCATACCCCCACTCCCCACACACACTGCACCCCAAATCCTGGCAGGGTGGCCAGCAAGCCCTGAGCAAGCTGAAGCCCTTCCCAGGCTACCAGCACAGCCCCACCACTACTGTCCACAGGTGGGTCTGGGGCACGGCATGGATCCCCCAGAACCAGTGCCAGGCTGCACCCCAGAGGCTCAGCTGGCAGCACGGCGCCGGCAGCTCCCTCCCCGTGCTCAGCTCTCGAAGGCAGCTGTGACCCCGCAGCACAGGCAGGGCCGGCAGCAGCCGCGGCGGGGCAGCGAGCCCGGGGGCACCGCATCTTGGCACAGCCCCAGCGGCTGCTGCGTGACCGCCTTCTCTTTGCCCGAGCCCTTGGTGGCCAGGTCTGGCCGGGCCCTGCCGGCCGGCCGGGGCTGTTCCTTGTCGGCCTTGACAGCGAGGAAGGTTGGCAGGTCGAGGTCCAGCATGGCCACGCCGCCGCGGGGCGTGGGGGTGTTCTGGCGGCACTGTGGGCAGGGGATCCAGCGCTGCTCGTTGGTCACCGCGTCCAGGCGCCGCAGGCAGGCTTGGCAGAAGCTGTGGCCGCAGTAGAGCCGGCGCGGCAGGCGGCCGCTCAGGTCGTAGGAGCAGTAGCAGATGATGCACTCCAGCCGCTGGCTGCCCCGGCCCGGGCTGTGCCGCTCTGCCCTGGCGCACGGCCCCGTGTCCTCCGCCCGGGACACGCTGCCGAGGGGAGGGCGAGGGGAGCCCTCAGACCCACGGCCCGGGGGGGAGATGCCGCCTCCTGATGCGTGGGGTATGTGGGTACCAGAGCCGTGTGGTGGCTTCCCAGGGGCATCAGACTTCGTGTCCATCATCCCTGTCCAGGAAAGCAGGACCCTGTCATGGCTCTGCCTGCATCCGAGGGGGCTGTGCTTTCCCTGGTGCCACCACCCTGCATCTCTGCCAGGAGCTCTGACAAACGTCCCCTGTCACCCATGGGTGATCAGCAGCCAGCCTGGGTTCTGGATTGGCAGGAAGAAGGGCTGGGCAGGAGGATGTCAGCAGAGTGGGCAGGGGAGCAGCATCCAGAGGACCAGGCCATGCTACAGCCCCTGCTCCTCACCAGTCCCAGGTGATGCCAGGCCATCGTGGCATGGCCACCAGCATCATGAAACAGGCACACAGGATGTCAGGGAGGAGTTGAGGAGTCCAGACTCACCTTAAGGAGGGTCTGTCACCCAGTGGTGTATTTGCAAACCTCTCCTGGAGGCCACCAAGACCCCACTGCATCTCTGCAGGTCACCTCAAGCACTGTGATGCACACAGGCACCCCTCTGGCCACCCTCGTCCCCGTCCCCCATCCCTACCTGTCCTGAGATGGTCTTCCAGGGCCTCAGGGGAGGTGGCAGAAGGGCTGTGCCGTTCCGGGGGGCTGCACTGTCCCGTGGGGAGCATCAGGGCCTCCAATCACCAGCAGCTTCCCAGGGAGGTTCCAGTGGCTCCTGGTGGCTGAGGTAGTGGGAAGGGGCTCAACTTTCAGGGACAGGCACGCGATTGGATCTGCCTGCAGGCAGCCTAGCCTGGGAGATTGGGTTACAAGCACCGGGTAACAAAGACCTCTGAAATGTAAGCCCCAGGAGTGGTCATTAGCCAGCAGAAGAAACCCTCCCTGTGAGGCTGAGGAGCTCTGGGCTTCACCGTGGGCAGAGAGGGCTTGGGCACCGGCTGCACCCGGGGCAGCAGTGGTGGAACCTTCCCCATCCTTCCTCACCTCCCATGGCCAAAAACATCTGGGCAGATGTTGGCCACTGAAGACACTACCACAGCCCAGGGGCTCCAGGCTGCAGGGTTGGCAGTGACCAGAGCAAGAGAACACAGCAGTGGTCCAGGCTCGTGGCAGTGGAGGGACTGGCACAGGGACAGGGTCTGGCACAGGGGCAGGGAGGCTCCAAGCTGCTCTGAGCTGGCAGTGACAGTGAATGGGGTTGTGCTCCTTGCCCTGGGGTTGAACACTGCCACAGGCAAATCCATGACCTGCCCCTCCTCTGCCAGCTGGGGCTGCAGTGTTTAATGCTGGGGGCTGCCAGGGCCAACAGAAGCAATGAATCAGAGACTGGTTTGGGTTGGGAGGAACCTCTGAGTCATTGAGACCAATCCCACTGCAGTCAACAGGGACATCCCCAACCAGAGCAGGCTGCTCAGAGCTCCAAACAACCTCACCTGAAACAGTTCCAGGGATGGGGCAGCTCCCACCTCGCTGGGAAACCCAAGCCAGGGTCTCACCACTTCCAGCATCAAATATTTCTCCCTTCTCTGCAGTCTGAATCTCCCTCTTCTGGTTGCAAACCATCCCCCACTTGTTCTGTCCCAACAGGCCCTGCTCAGAAGTCTGTCCCCAGCTTTCTGCTCAGCCCCTGAAGCACCGCAAGGCCACCAGAAGGTCTCTCTGGAGCCTTCTCCTCTCCAGGCTGCACAACCCCAACTCTCTCAGCCTGGTCTCCCAGCAGAGGGCTGCCAGCCCTGCCAGCACTGCTGTGGCCTCCTGCTCCAGCAGGTCCCTGGCTGTGCTGTGCTGAGGGCTCCAGAGCTGCCCCAGCACTGCAGGGAGGTCTCAGCAGAGCACAGCAGAGGGGCAGAATCCCCTCCCTGCCCCTGCTGCCCACACTGCTGGGGCTCAGCCCAGGCCAGGCTGGGGCTGGGCTGGCAGCGCTGGGTGCTGGCTCCTGTCCAGCTCTGCACCCCCAGCACACCCAAGGCCTTCTCCCCAGGGCTGCTCTCCAGCCCTTCATCCCTAGATGCTCATGACCAAGCTATGGAGAGCCCAGCACCCCTCAGTGACACCAGCAAGCTTGCTGGCACCAGCCAGGGGAGGTGACAGGACCGGGGTGGTGGCAGAGGGTGTTCTGAGCAGGGGAAGACTTAAAACTGGGACATCCTGGAGCCGGGAACCCAGAGCAGAGAAGCAGATCCTGGAGGCAGAACATGCAGCCGCATTTCAGCGTGGCAGCAGGAGAGGGCAGCAGCTCCTGCTCAGGAGGGAGCGGGCACCGGGGCGGGCAGGGCTCTCCCCGCTGCCTGCTGGGCACCGAACTCCTCAGCAGCCCTCGGGCCATGTTTCCAGCCGCGAGGGGGGGGTCGGAGACAGAAAGCCTCACAGGGTCATTGGCTCTGCAGAAAAACTCAACCCCTTGATGTCAGTGCTCAGCAGCAAGGCAGCAGAGCTTGGCAGTGTGGCACCTTCGGGGGCACAGTGGCTGGATCCTGGCACAGGACCCTGGCACATCCTCTGGCACAGGTTTCCCCAGGCAGTGCACATGGGCTGCATGTGCCCATGGGTCTGCAGGCATGGGCATGGCACCCCCATGGCAGGGCTTTGCCCACTCCTTGCCAGACTGCAGGCAAGGGCTGCCAGGGCAGCCAGTGTGGGACAGGGACGTGCTGGGCACCTTGGCTTTGGTCACACCCAGTGGCTGAGGTGACACCCAGGGCCACTTGAGGTGGCACTTGTAAGCCTGGGTGCATCAGGAACCAGCTGCAGGGGATTCCTGCTGTGCCCTGGCAGCTCAGGGTACCACCCATCATATCTACAGGATGGGTGACAGCTCTCTAGATGCTGGTAGCTGGAGCAGAGCTGGCACCTGGATGGGCACAGCATGTCCCATCTAAGACCCTGTGCCCAGGGCTGGGGAGGCAGCTGAAAACCTGAATGCCTGAGGATGTCCCTGGCATGTTTCAAGGCTGGTAAGAAGTCACTGGGCACAGTGGTGACCTGGCTCAGGCGCCACAAGGCAGGGTACCAAGCAGGATGGCACCAGCCCTTTTGATCCATCAGAAACTCTGCCCTGAAGGACTACCTGGGTGAGAGGAATGGGCTTGGTTCTGTGCACAGTTTGGGTACCCCTGGCCCTGCCCAAGGGCAGGGACCCCCCCAGCTGCAGAAGGCACAACACTCCCCCCCCGCCTACCCTCCTACCCCACCCCAGTCTCTGCCCAGACCCTGCCCATCAGCCCTCATTGTCCCTCTGCCAGATGCCAGCAGAGCTGTGACCCGCGGCAGGGTTGTGCCCTCAGCCACTCTGCCCGTTACATGCCAGCACTTGCCGTGGAGCTCTGCATCCTGGCACACCTGCCCTGCCCCCAGGCCGGCAGGGCTTGGGGTGGGGAGAGCCCTTGGTGCCACGGACTGTGCCCGAAACCAGCCAGCAGCCTGGGCGCCACGAGCCATGCCAAGGCTCTGGCACACGGAGGGTGTCTCCGCAGCCTGCGGTGACGCAGGTGGGTGGGAAGTGACTCGTCCTGCTCCCAGGCACTCGGCTGCAGGGACCTTTGGCACAGCAGGACAGGGAGCGGCACTCGGGGGAGTGCAAAGGTCTGATCAGGATGAGCCAGAGCGCTGCACCACCACCACCACGCTCCAGACACAGCAGGAGGCAACCACCCAGCACAGCCTCCACACCCCCGGGCACTTCTCACAGCTGGCACACACCCGGGGAGCACCCACGGGACCCTTGCACACAGCTGCCCGTGGCACCCCGAGGCCTGCCAAGCTCTGGGGCATTGGCCTGTGTGCTCCCCTGCTCACGCCCCCAGCTCTCCCCGGGCCTCCAGCTTAATCATTGCTCATATCCCTGCAGGCAGCACTCTGCTCATGTCCCTGGCAGGCAGCACTCTGCCCAGCCTCTCCCACCCTCTTTGCCATTGCCCCAAGGTGAGGAGAGCAAAGGGCAGTGGTGGCACCTGGCACTGTGAGCAGATGCTGCACCCTCCCCTGCCCCTCCAGTGCCCTGCTGCTGCCAGCCCCACTATCTTTAGCAGCCCTCTGCCAAAGGTGCCACACATGCTTCAGGGACAGTTTTCCCTCCCCCAACTACGTTTGTCCCCACAGAGCAGCCTCTGTGGTGCCCTGGGGGTGGTGATGCCAGGTCCCTGCCCAGCCAGGCAGTGGGTGGGCTCTGTGGCAGGGCAGGGCTGGCGTCGTGGCCATGAAAGCAAACAAGGGGTGGATCTGCCTGTCCCTGTGCCAGCACTGCCCGCAGTCCAGGCAGGGTGAACAAGAGCCTTCCTTGTGCAGGGCTCTGGCCTCGCCAGCCTCCTGCAAGCTTCACATCCCTGGCCACCCACCGCCGTGGGACCTGGGCCAAGCAGAGGGGTTGGGGCAGGAGAGGCTAAACGGGCAAGGCTCTGCCCTGCACCTCTGCCAAGCCACTGCCACCTACCCCTGCCCAGAAGGGTGGTGGCTTTTCAAGGGTGGTGGGCTCCTAGAGAAGGTGGGCTCCCAGGGGCAGTGGGATCTGAATGATGATGGGCTGCCAGCGGTGGTGGGATCTCACTTCTGGTGGGGTCTCACATCCAGAGGGATTCTCATGGTGGTGGGGTCCAAGCAGTGATGAGCTCCAAGCAGCAGTGGGCTCCAAGCAGCTGTGGGCTCCCAGTGCTGGTGGGTCCCCAGGAGGTTGCAGTCAGCTGAGGCAGTGCCACAACACCCACCTAGCTGGCCCAGCCAGGAGCCTTCCCCTTCCCCAGCCCCTCACAGACCAAGCTCACTCTTTCCAGAGGCCAGGCCAGCTTGGCAGGGTCGAGCCAAGCCCTCGCCAGCATCCCCAGGCAGGAGCAGGCTGTCCTGGATACGCCTGGTTGGGGGGAGCCCTGGGCCCAGGCTGGCAGCAGAGCAGCAGGCAGCAGCCAGTTGACGAGCTCAGCATGCTGCTGCTGCTGCTGCTGCTGCTGGCAAAGGCCTGGCACTGCCAGGAGAGGAGCCGTGTGCCCCCTGCGCTACCCCCCGCACGACCTGATAAGCAAGAAGCACGTCAGGAATCCCGGAAAGCCTGGGGTGGAGGGAAGAGGCAGCCCTTGGCAGGGGAGGATTTGGTTGTGATTTTATTTGCAGCAGCTCTGAGGTCATCTGCTCACACACAGGCTCCTGCCAGGCCCCTGCCCTGGCAGCCCAGACAGTTCCTGCAGCAGCCTGGCGCTTACGCAGCCGCTGCCTAGCAGCCTGCAGGACGCCAGCACAAGGCCTGGCTTGTTCCAGCCCAGTGGCGTCAGCCCCAGCCCCAAACCCAGACCAGATCCCCCCAGCACCCTGCAGAGAGGCTGGCAGGCTCCCTGCCTGCTCTCCTCAGGGCCCAGGGGGAGGCAGAAGGCAAACGACGAGGATCTGTGTCCCACAGTGTGTGTCCCAGCGCTGCCCCACTGCTGGCGCGGGGCCAGCCCTCCATGGTGGACCTGCCCCTGGGTGCTGTGCAGCTCTGAGCTGGGATGGGCATGGGGCAAAGGGTTGTGCCCAGCACCCCACGAGTCCAGCAGGAGGAGCTGAAGGGGCCGGGGGGCATCCTGCCAGTGGTACATTAACACCCACAGCCTTGCTGTGCCACCGGCTGCTGCCCCAGAGTGCTGCCTGGCACTCTGCCATGCTTTGTCTGTCTGTCCTGCCTGCCTGCTCCCCTCTGTCCCACGAGCAGCATGTGCAGGAGAAGTGCCCAGCGCAGGACACTGCAGCATCCCCATAATGCTGGAGGTGGGGGCACCACTCTGGAGGTGAGCCCTCATGCCAGCTGGGGGCACGTCCCTGGCTCCTCACCACCGCTCTAAGACAGCAACGATGCCGATGGTGCCCTCCTCTGCCACGCACAGGGCTGCCACCATCCAAACCTATCCTCTGACAGAGGCAGGCAGGCAGTGCCACCTCCTTCCCCGGGGCTGGAGGCTTCCCAGCGCAGCGGCAGGGTCGCTGTATAGGATCACAGGCTCAAAGTTCTGCCACATCCTGGTGTAGGCAATTCCCGGTGGCATCTGCATTGGCACACTTCATCCTCACAGCTCACAGGTCTCAGTGGGGCAGGGGGCATCTGTCCTTTACCCCCCCACTCCATGCTGGGCTTTCAGGACCTGCTAGGTGCCCATCACCTTCATATCCAGCTGCAGAGGTCACGGATAAAAAGCAACAGCAGAGTCCAGACAGCGACACCTTCCAGCTGCCAACTGTGCCAGGCACCAGGGGAACCCCCCAGGGGTGCCCAGGCTGGGCAGCCATGTCCCCATGGAGCCACCTGGGCCCATCCCACGGTCAGCACATCCCAGGGATGCGGTGAGGACCCTTAGGAGATGACACAGCAGCACTTTCTGCAGCAGGGCCAGCACCCGCAGCAGCCGCAGCCCCTGCTGGCCTCCTGCCCCTTGGGCGGCTTGTCCAGGGTGACCGTGTAGAAGGTGCTGGAGGAGTCCCCGTTGGGCATCCTCATGCTGGCATAGGGGTTGTAGGGTCGAGACCAGGACTTGTCGGTGGCAATGGGTGGGCTGCTCCAGCTGCCCGCGGGGTCTGCCGGCTCCTCCGTGCGGTAGGTGGGCACGGCCGCGGGGTTGGCGATGACCGTGGGCTCCTCCCGCAGGTAGCGAGTGAGGAAGCTCTGCTGGAACTGGTCCCGCGGGATGTTGACGCTGGCGTAGGGGTTCTCCAGGCTCACCCCGCGATCCATCTCCCTGCTCTCCCCCGGCAGGCGTAGCCCAGCTGGCACTGCCCACCCCCTGCGAGAGGGACCCCGTGAGCCTGGGGCGCAGAGACACCAGCACTGCCACAGCGTGGGGAAGGGACCCCCGGCAGACCCCACCGCTTCGGGAGTGGGGTGCAGAGTTGTGCTCCCCCACCTCTGCCAGCCCCAGGGAACCCCCAACACAATACCCTTACCCTGGCCATGAAGCCCTGATGGCAGAGCCGGGAAGAAAGGGTAACAGCCGGGCAGGGGGACATGGGGGCAGGAGGGAGAGCTGGGCGGGAGACGGCGGGCAGCTGGGGCAGTGGGATGGGGTAGGGGCTTCTGGGGGGAGACAGAACCCAGAGGCAGGCAGAGGAGGGGAGAGAAAGGGGGAGCGGAGCAAAGGAGAGGCAGAGCCGGGGAGAGGAGGGGACAGAACGGGGGCGGCAGGGAGAGGGGAAGGGGATGGGGAAAGCCGTGGGGAGAGCGGGAAGGGGGCAGATGGGCAGGGGGACAGGCAGGAAGAGAGGGACAGGGACAGGGGGAGCGGGCGGGCTGCGGGCAGAGGGTCGCTCCCAGCACTCACCGATTGCGGGCTCCGGCCGGCTGCGGGGCTGCTCCTCCGGCTGCGCTTCCTCCTGCACGGCCCGCCCCGGCCCGCCCCGGCACACCGACCGCCCCGGCACACCGACCGCCCCGGCACATCCACCGCCCTGGCACACCGCCCCCCCGGCACACCGACCGCCCCGGCACATCCACCGCCCCAGCACACCGACCGCCCCGGCACATCCACCGCCCCGGCACACCGACCGCCCCGGCACATCCACCGCCCCGGCACACCGACCGCCCCAGCACATCCACCGCCCCGGCACACCGACCGCCCCGGCACACCGACCGCCCCGGCACATCCACCGCCCTGGCACACCGCCCGCCCGGCACACCGACCGCCCCGGCACATCCACCGCCCCGGCACACCGAGCGCCCCAGCACATCCACCGCCCCGGCACACCGACCGCCCCGGCACACCGACCGCCCTGGCACATCCACCGCCCCGGCACACCGAGCGCCCCAGCACATCCACCGCCCCGGCACACCGCCCGCCCGGCACACCGACCGCCCCGGCACATCCACTGCCCCGGCACACCGAGCGCCCCAGCACACCGACCGCCCCGGCACATCCACCGCCCCGGCACACCGACCGCCCCGGCACACCGACCGCCCCAGCACATCCACCGCCCCGGCACACCGCCGCCCCGGCACACCGACCGCCCCAGCACACCGACCGCCCCGGCACATCCACCGCCCCGCACACCGACCGCCCCGGCACCACCGCCCCGGCACATCCACCGCCGCCCCGGCACATCCACCGCCCCGGCACATCCACCGCCCCGGCACACCGACCGCCCGCCCCACCGCCCCGGCATCCACCGCCCCGGCACCACCGCCCCGGCACGCCCGCCCCGGCACATCCACCACCCCGGCACATCCACCGCCCCGGCACATCCACCGCCCCGGCACACCGACCGCCCCGGCACATCCACCGCCCCGGCACACCGACCGCCCCGGCACACCGACCGCCCCGGCACACCGCCCGCCCCGGCACATCCACCACCCCGGCACATCCACCGCCCCGGCACACCGACCGCCCCGGCACATCCACCGCCCCGGCACATCCACCGCCCCGGCACACCGACCGCCCCGGCACACCCACCGCCCCGGCACATCCACCGCCCCGGCCCCGGCTGCCTGCCACCCACTGCTCAGCACCCAGTGCCCACCACCCACTGCCCGCCATCCACTCCCTGCCACCCACTGCCAGCCCAGTACCCACCCACTCAGCACCCACCACCCCAGCGCCCATCTCCCTGGCACCCACTGCCCAGCCAGGTATTCACCACTCGACACCCCCTGCCCAGCCTGGCACCCATTGTCTCAGCAGTTACTGTCCAGCACCCACTGCCCAGCACTCACCACCTCAGCACTTGCTGAGCAGTACCCTCTTCCTTGGCACCCACTGCCTGACGCCTGGCACCCACCACCAGGCACCCACCACCCAGGCCCAACAGGCTGACTGGTCCAGCCTGCACTGGACCCTGGCACCTGGCAGGGGGCACAAGGAACCAGATATGAGTATCAGGCACTGGGTAAGGGGCACTGTGGAGAGGCATAGGGCAGACAACACTGGGCACTGGATGGGGACACTGGGCACAAGGGCACTAGGCACTGGCACTGGGCATGGGGCAAGAGGCTCCAGACAATGGGAAATGAGCACTGGACAAAGGTACTGGGCACCAGGCAAGGGCAGCAGCACTGAGCATTGTGTGCCAGGCACCAGCACTAACCGGTGGTACCAGCTACTGAGCACTGCCTCTGGCACCAAGCACCAGCACCAGCATGGACACTGGCATGATGCACTGGCAGCAGTACCACACAGTGTGCACCCAACACCACACAGCAGGAGGTGGAATCATGTCTGTCAGGAGCAGTCACAGGCACCAGTACAGGCACTAGCACCATCCACTGGCAGCAGCACGATGTGCCATGCCCTGGGCATGGAGTTCCAGCCCCATGCAGCAGCACTAGAACTGGCATCACACATCGGTAGCAGGCAGCAGGCAGGTGTGTGTTGGGGGGGGCATGGTAGGAAAGCAGCAAACACCATGCACCAGCCACTGGGCAGAGGGCAATGAGTACTGGGCACAGGTCCTAAGCATCGGGTGGGTGACCCTGGCACCTGCACCCACTGCACCCCCTGGCAGACCCAGACTCACCTGCCAGGCTCTGCTTGCCCCTATGGCCACCCTGGGCTCTGCAGCCCAGGGGTACCTCACACCCATCCTGCCTCTGCCCCACCTCCCCAGCCCTGGCACCCCAGTGCCAAGTCTCCTTTGGGATCCTCCAACTGACCCCTGGGCTCCCAGGCAGTCAGAGTGGCATCGAATCATGAAGTGGTTCAGGTGGGAAGGGGCCTCCAGAGCTCATCCAGCCCAAGCCCCCTGCAGCGAGCAGAGACATCTGCAACCAGAGCAGGTTGCTCAGGTTGCTCAGGTTGCCTGTCCCAGCTGACCTGGAGTGACCTTGGCATGAACCTGCTGCACACAGGTGGCCTGGTGTGTGCCTGGGCACCAGGAGGACCTGTGTTTGCAGGGTGGTTTGGGGGGAGTTGCCCTGTGCCTGCTCCCAGGGCATCGTTGGAGGGTGAATTGCTTGAGGCTGGAGGGAGTGAGGGATGCCTTGGCTCAAGGGCAAGGAGAGGGAGGCTGGCACCTGTGTGCTCAGGACCTGAAGTGCTGCAAGAGAAAAGCTGCCACTTTTCAGCACCTTTCACCTGTGACCAGACAGGAGAGACCCTGTGTGAGCCCCTCCCTGGCACCTGCTCTCCTGTGAGGCTTTTTGGAATATCCCAGCAGAGGCCAGGCCCTGTCCCCCTGGGGCCCTGATCCTGCCAGTGTCCATGTGCCCACTCTCACCAGCTGCTGGGGCTCCCTTGGTTCCCTGCTGCTGCCCTCTCCCACTCCCCAGTACCTGCTGGGTCCCTGGAGGGGCTCTGGGCCAGTGCCAGCCCTGCCAGGGCAGCAGGAAGGGCTGCAGCCAGACCAGTGCCCCCCAGGCTTGTGGCTTCCCACCAGCAAGGCAAACAGCAGTGGTGCTGGAGCTGGGCCCAGCACCAGCATGGGGACACAATGTCCCCAGCCCCAGAAGCCAGCGGTGTTCCCAGCCTTGCCCTCAGCCCCAGGGGCCACAGCCAGCCACCACAGCCCCTCTGCAAGTGGCCATTGCTCTGGTGTCCCACCCTGGCACAGGGCTTTGGCTCAGGGACAGCCCTGGCACGCCTGCCCCCCGGCTCTGCTGGTGGCTGCCTGGAGATGGCCATTCCCAGACAGATGTGGCTCAGAGCAAGAGAGCAGCAGGGACTGTGGGCACCAGCCTGCCAGGCAGGAACATGCCAGCCCCACATCCAGACGTGGCATACTCCTTCAGGGCAGCAGGAGGAGCCAGCCTGGGCCCCCTTGGTGCCACAACATCCCCAGGGACATTGCAGGGGAAGCTGAGGGGTAAGGGGCAACAGGAGATGGTGCCAGCTTGGCCTGGCTGAGTGGGAACTTTGCACTGCCACAGCTTCACTGCTTGCTGCTGCCACAGCCTCACTGCTCTGTCCTGCCCTGGGCAGGACACCCACATGTCCCCTGTGTGCCCACAGAGGCCCTAACTGGGTGCTATGCTGAAGGCTGCAGGACTTCAGGCTTCTCAGGAGGGTCCCTACTGCCAGGTGGGCACAGCCAGCCCTGCCAGGTGGGTTCCAGAGCACCATGTCCCTGCTTCTGCATGCTGGGGGACAGGGTGGGTGCTGCTGGAAGCCTGTGTCCTGTCTCCAGGCTCTGGCACACAGCTCCTGTATCTCTCCTGTGCTGGTGGCTAAGGCTGCTGTGGGTTGGGACAGGGCCACCACAGGTTCTCCACTGCAGCCATGCTTTGACTCTGCTGTGGTGCTCTCAGCCAGCATCCTCCTCCCCATCACTGGCTCCTGCAGAGCTCCAGCAGCTTCCCAGAAGCAGGTTCATGCAGGAGCTCAACCCTCTTGGCAGCCCTGGGGATGCTGGGGACAGGGCTTTGGGGCAGCCTGGGGATGGGCACAGGGTAGAGGGTGCCTCAGATTGCTGCTGAGTCCTCCTGGCACTGAGTGATGTCTGCAGAGTGTGTGTGTGTGGGGTGTGTGTGTTTGAAATTAACTCCCAACTGGAAGGAATTACCCCCAAAATGAAACTTGCCAGAGCAGCTGAGCTGGGGATGGAAGCAAATGAAGCTCTGCTTGCAAGCAAACTCCACTCTAGAAACATGAAATGCAAGGAAGATGTACAAAATAGACCACAGCTGTACAGGAGAGAGAGAGCTGCCATGCATAAACAACCCAGGAACCCCTCAGAGCCCCCCTGGATGGATCCAGGGGACTGTTCACCTCCTCCCCCACTCCCTCCCTGTCACCTCACACAGTAGCCAAAACAGAGATACCCCTGGCTGTGGTTTCTTTCTTTGTGGGGGAGGGAGAGCTAGGCCTTCTCTCAACCTACCACATGAGGCCACAGGAGGGAGAGAGAGGAAAGTTGCAGGCAGAAGTGACAGAAGGAGAGAGCAGGCACTGTTTCTTGCCTCTGCTCTATATCCCCATGAGCAAGCAATGAATCCTACAGACCTTAGCATTGTTTGCCTTGTACAGTCTTTGCAGCCAGGGACCAGGCTAAAGTTCCCCCTTCAAGTGGTAACACAGAGGGAAAGCCTCCTGCTGCCCACTGACAGAAAAAGGACAGAGGAGCTGGGACTGCACAGCCTGGCAGATCCTGCTCCCAGCAGTGCCCACCCCCTGCCCACCCAGCCCAGGGCCAGGTGAGTAGGGATGGAGGTGAGCAAGCAGGTGAGTTCCAGTGGCCCAGAAAGCAAATCACATCCTGGGCTGCAGCAAGAGAAGTGTGGCCAGCAGGGCCAGGGAGGGGATTCTGCCCCTCTGCTCCACTCTGCTGAGCCCACAGCTGCAGCTCTGGGGCCAGCTCTGGAGCCTCTGTGCCAGGAAGGCTCTGGAGGGGCTGGAAGGTGTCCAGAGAAGGGCCACGAGGAGGAGCAGAGGGCTGGAGCTGCTCTGCTATGGAGACAGCCTGAGAGAGTTGGGGTGGTGCAGGCTGGAGAGGAGAAGGCACTCAGGAGACCTTCTTGTGGCCTTCCAGGATCTGAAGGGGGCTACAAGAAAGCTGGGGAGGGACTTTTGAGGGTGTCAGGGAGTGATAGGACTGGGGGGGATGGAGCAAAGCTAGAAACTTCAGGAAGAAGTTGTTCCCCATGAGGGTGGTGAGAGCCTGGCACAGGTTGCCCAGGGAGGTGGTGGAAGCCTCATCCCTGGAGGTGTTTGCAGCCAGGCTGGAGGTGGCTGTGAGCAACCTGCTCTAGCGTGAGGTCTCCCTGCCCATGGCAGGGGGTTGGAGCTGGATGATCCTTGAAGTCCCTTTCAACCCTGACAATTCTATGATTCTATGATAGAACCCTGCCTGGCCCTGGCAGTACTGCCCTTGTGATGAGGGACAGATGCTGGTGGGTGCTGAGCTGGACAGGTCAGAGTGCTCTGCTGCCAGAACCCTGCTGCCAGCCCCATGCTCCCTGCTGCCAGCCCCATGCTCCCTGCCTGCCCTCTGAGCTGGTCCCTCTGTCCTGGAACCTGCTGGGCTTGCAGCTCCCAAAGTGTGGTTTGGATTGTAAAGAGACTCAGGGACCTCCTGGGGCTGGAGGGAAGGGAAGAAGACAGCCTGGGAGAAGGTCAAACCCTCCTCTGACCAGCTTCAGCATGAGGACAGGGGCCCTGTGCAGCTCTGTGCCTCAGTTTCCCCACCGAGGGCTGAGCCTAGACATGCAGCAGAGCTTGCCCCATGCCCAGCCAGCATCGCAGCACACAGCTCCTGAATGCTGGCAGCACCTGCAGAGGCACCCCCGGAGCTCAGCTCCTGCTGTCCCCCAGGGGAGAGCCAGCGGCAGCCCCTGGCCCCTCCCTGCGCCTCGCTGCTGGCGGAATTCCCCATCTGGAGCTGCGTCCCCGGAGAGGAACTCACGGCCTTGGCTAAGCAGGCTCCAGAGCAGGCAGCAGCTCCTCTCCGGGGTGCTGCTGTCACCCCAGCCCCGCCGGCGCTCCGCACGCCCCCAGGCGCACGGCTGATGTCGCTGTGGTTGCATCGCCCCCCGCTCCCCATCCCCACGTCCTGCTGCACCGTGGAGGGAAGCCTGGGCACGGCAGAGCCCGGGACACGGCGTTTGTCCGTCCGGCACCAGCGATGGGGGCGAGTTGCAGCAGCATAGCCCCAACCGAGGAGAGCTCCCACAGCCCAGGAGCAGCGGCTCCCGGTCTGGAGCCTGAGGTTCAGGCATTTCATTTCGTGGCAAGACAGGAGTCGGAGCCCAGCTGGGAGAGGCAGGTCCAGCAGGCTCCGGGGAGGGCTTAGAGAGGATGGAGAATCCTCAGACGGAAAAGCTGCTGCTCCACAGCCCAGGCTGCTGGTCTGGGCTTGTCCTGTGTGGGACTCACTGAACTGGGAGCCGGTGGATGTGTACCCCCCGAGTCCAAGGAGGAGCTGAGCTGACATGTGGCTCTTTGCTGCTTAAATCCAGGCTGGTTTCCTCCAATTGTTTGCAGGGAAAAAATATCAACAGAAAAAGAAATCACAACGAAAAGCTGAGTGCCCACCCAGATAATGCCCTGTGCTAGACAGGGTGGTGGAGAGGGAGATCCTATGGTGCCCTGGTCCTGTGCAGCCCAGGGGACAACCTCTGGGCTTAAGGAGCAACCTTGGAAACCCTGGAGAAGCAGAAGGAAAACCCAACCTTAATTTTCCTTCTCTTTTGAACAGGGCCAGGAGCTTGCTTGCAGCCTGCAGCAGCCCCCAGCAGCCCAGCAATGAGGGAGCAGAGCTGCAGAGGGGCCAGGTCTGGATTCCCAGCACTGGAAGCTGATGGCAGGTGTGGAACCCTGAGCCTGAGCTCCACAGGTAGGATGGAGCCAGGAGACAATCAGCCAGGAGGAAGTTCTGGGCTCTGCAGCTCCTTCAGCAGCCATCCATGAGAGCTCCTGGCTCTTGGTGGCAGTGCCATGGCCACCTGACCCTGTGTGACCCAGCACAAGCTTTGAGGGTTTGGGCAGGACATCATCAGCTGCAGTGATCTCGTGGGAGGCCTCCACTCACTGGTGCTTCACAGGCAGCCAAAGGGACATCTGTGGTGTTAAAACCTCACAAAACCAACAAGAAACCACAGGCACATCCCCCTGCTGCCCCTCCTTGCCCTGGGGACAGGCACACATCTGGCACCAGGGTCAGTGGAGCGTCCCCAGCTCCCCCCAGGGGCTCTCCCAGGCACCAGGACATAACTCATGGCCAGGCCAGGCTGGCTGTGTGTGAGCCATGCAATGCCTCAGCACAGGCACCTGAGGGTGGTGATGCTCTTTCCAGCCCAGCAGTAATGAGGAAAATGAATAGCTGCTCTGCTCTTCCTGGAGGGAGAGGTTTAGACATCAGCTGGCAGAGCAGCCTGGAGTCAGCCCCAGTACAGACAGAAGGACCCAAGACATTCTGAAGCTGAGGACAGTTTGTAGGTGCTTGGGGTGTGAAAAGGACACAGAGATGAGCTGGGCCAGGGCAGCAGTGGGAAACCAACCCCCAGATTCAGGCCATGGGAAACAAAGCCAGATGAACAGAATGATTGCTTCTGGATCTCCTTCAAGCCCATACCCCCCCACCCCTGCAGTGCTGGGGCAGCTCTGGAGCCCTCAGCACAGCACAGCACAGCCAGGGGCCTGCTGGAGCAGGGCAGAGGAGGCCACAGCAGTGCTGGCAGGGCTGGAAGCCCTCTGCTGGGAGGCCAGGCTGAGAGAGTTGGTCTTGGGCAGCCTGGAGGAGAGAAGGCTCCAGGGAGACCTTCTGGTGGCCTTGCAGTGCTTCAGGGGCTGAGCAGAGAGCTGGGGACAGAGTTCTGAGCAGGGCCTGTTGGGACAGGCCAAGGGGGGATGGTTGGAAACTAAAAGAGGGAGATTGAGAGTGGAGAGAAGGGAGAAATGTTTGACACTGAGGGTGCTGAGAGCCTGGCTCAGGCTGCCCAGAGAGGTGAGAGCTGCCCCATCCCTGGCACCAGTGCAGGTCAGGTTGGTTGTGGCTCTGAGCAGCCTGCTCTGGCTGCAGAGTTGGATCAGATGACCTTCACAGGTCCCTCCCAACCCAAACCAGTCTGGGATTCTATGAGTCTGTGAAGTTCCTGCCTCTCCCAGCTGGGCTGTTGCCATCCCAGGGACTCCAGGGACCACTGGCTGCAGGCATTGGCTGCTCTCTGCTGAAGCCATTCACTGCTGCTGCTGCTGCTGCCAGCTGTGTGCCAGGCCCGAGCCAGTTCCTGTGTGCCCCTGGGGATGGTGCAGAGAGAGATGTGTGGCATTGCCCCTGGGCACTGCTGTCTCACCAGAGTGGGGCTGAGGGAGCCCAGTGATGCCCATGGCCCTGCCTGGCTCCCTTCACCAGCGGTGCCCCACAGCCAGGCTGGCAACCTGTGTTCCACAACCCACCCTGCAGGTGCCAGGGCTGAACCTGCCATGCTGTGGGCATGCAACCAGCAGCCCCACAGCTGTGCCCCACTGCACCTCAGGGCCTTGGCACCCACATGTGCCCAGTGTCCACGTGTGGAGGCGCAGCCCTGCGCTGCCCTTGCCAGGCAGTGTCCCTGTGGCATGCAATGAGCTTCCTCAGCTCTGGGCCTGGATGTGTCCCAAAGGGTGGAGGCAGGTTTTAAAGCCACTGTGGAACTGGGAAGTGCCCTGCAAACCGTGCTGGATGGGAGGGGCTGCAGGTGGTGCCAGGATGTGTCCCCTCACTTGGGTCAGCATATGGGCAGCACACACCAGGGGTGTCCTTGGCCATGGCCCCATCCTATGGCAGGCTCAGTGCTGCCCTGGACAGCAGCTCCTGGGATTTCAGCTCTATAAGGGCAGCTCAGGCTTCTCTGCTACCCCCCCCAGGAGGCTTCTGTAGTTCACCCTGCAGCAACACCAGAACCCTGGGAAGGGCTGGCAGCTCCCCAGACCCATCAGGATCCATCACCAGCTCTGTCCTGTGCCTGCTGTGGTCTCCTGGTGTGACATCTCAGCCACCCCCAGGCCCATGGGCAGGGACAGGGATGCCAGGAGCACCACAGGGATGTGCAGAGGGCAGGGGGTGCTGGTGCCAGCTGGGGCACACCTGCACGCGTAGCAAGTGCTGGGCTCCCATCCTCATCTGCCTGGCTCTCCTGTGTGCCCCACGGCAAACCAGGGCCAGAGGAGGGTGCTGCAGAGGCACATTTGCAACACCTGATGCCGCTGGGGCTCCTCCAAGCCCGTGCTGCACATCTTTCCTGCACCCAAGGGATGGTCACACTGCGGCTGCAGAGCCCAGAGCCTTCCTAGCTTGGCCCTGCTCTGCCCTGGCAGGGGAATGCTGCATTCCTCCAGGATAAATCATCTGCTGGCCAGGCTGGCATGGCCAGAACTGGCATCGCATGAGTTAGCTGGCACCTGGCCTGCTGCCTGCCCCTCCCCAGGCTCACCCGGGCTGCAGGAACCAGCAGAGCAGCTGATTTCCTTATCGCCTCTTGCACTCACCTCTGTCCCTCTCCCCTGCGGCTCCCGGGCCCGGCCAGCCCCCGGCTCACACCGGGGCTTGGCAGCGGCACGGGGGAAGTGTGCATTGTGGCTGCCCACTGCGGCACGGCTGGAGGAGAAAGCAAGGATTTCCTGGCCTGGAGCAAGTCCTTCCCGTCTCCTCCCAGCAGCTGAGCACTTCGGGGCTGAGCACGGGCTGAGCATGGGCTGCTCCTGATGGGCTTTGGACCGGGAGCCAGGGGCTGCCCTGCACGGAGCTGCCGCTGAATGTGCCAGCAAGCAGGGAGCTGGAGCTCTTCAGCTGGCACCAGCCCCCAGTGCCAACATCTTAACCCCTGGCTCTGTCATGTGCAGGTCCCCACTTGGGCAGAGCCTCCACCCAGCACAGTGAGATGTGCCCCTCTGAAGCCCTGGTGCTCCTGCATCCTGCCCTGCAACGTGCCACAGCGCTGAGCTGGGGCGGCCTTGTGCCTGGACTTCAGGAAGGACAGATCCCAGCATCCCAGCATGGAGGGGTTGGGAGGGACCTCTGGAGATCATCCAGCCTGACTTCCCTGTACCCACAGCAGCTTGCCCAGGATCACAATGGCCAGGGGGGGTTGGAAGCTCTCCCCAGAAGGAGACTCCACAACCTCTCTGGGCAGCCTGCTCCAGGCCTCCAGCAGCCTCGCACCAGAGAATGTTTTTGTCTGTTCAGGTGGAACCTTCTGGGTTCCAGTTTGTGTCCATTGTTCCTTGTCCTGCCCCTGGGCACCACCCAGAAGAGTCTGGCCCCAGTATCTCACTCCCCACCCTTCAGCTCCTGTTGAGCACTGCTCAGATCCTCTCTGGGGCTGCTCTTCTGCAGGCTCAACAGCTCCAGGTTGGTCACCCAATGCAGACCTCAGCCCGGCACCCACAGCAGGTCAGTGCTGTGGGATTTGTGTCCCACAGGCCATAACCTGCAGCTCCCTGCTCAGAGCCAGGCAGCAACAGCCAGCCTGGGATGCCCTCCAAGGACTGGCCCACAGGCCACCCGGAAAAGGGACTGCCAGAGCCCCAGCTGGGCACACCTGGTGGGCAGCTCCCATCAATGGCCACAGTTTTTCCTCCTCAAATGTCACTTTTCCTCCCTGTGAAGGAAGAAGTGGGGCCAAGATGGGGGCAGCTGCTGGCACCCACCCCCCAGCAGGCTTCCTGCAGGCACTGCTTTTGCTTTCACTGCAAAGAGCCAGGCTGGGCAATGCCACAGCTTCCACTGTGCCACAGCTTCTTCCACTGTGCCACAGCAGCCTGGAGACCTCCTGCAGGACTGCACCTGCCGAGGGGGGTTGGAGGGCAAGGGGCTGATTTCCTGCTCCTTTCCCTCGGTTCAGAGCTTCCAGACCCAGGGCTGCCTGTGGCAGGAGGGCTGCCACCCATCTCCTGTCCCAGGGTCTCCCCAGCACCACCCTGGCTGGGCCGTGGCGATCCAGGTCGCTCTGCCCACGGGGAGCGGGCAGACCCCGTGGCAGTGCCCAGACCCCAGCTAAGCCCTTGGCTCCTGCTCCTGCCCTGCGGAGGTCTGGTTTCTGTCCTGCCTCCTGCTTGTGCTCCCTGGCCTCACACAGTCCCTGTTTGTTTGGCTCTGGCTGCCGGCTGGGGCCGGGGCCGTGTGCCTGGGCCGCCAGTGCACAACGGCTCCTTGTTCCCCACCTCCCTCCCCGCTCGCCCCTCGCCTGCTTTAGCAATTATCCCAATTAGCTGTGCCCTCCCCTTGCTCCTGCCTGCACCCTGGACCCTCGCCTCTCATGCTCCACGCTGGTGGCATCGGCGCTGCCGCCTGCAAGGGGCCAGCTCCAGGGCGGCGGGACGTGGGCACCGGGGAGCTGGCCGCCGGCTTCCTGGGTGGGAAGCAGGAAGGTTGTGTAAAATCCAAGTGTCTGGGGCCCGTGCTGGATCCCAGGGCTCTCTTCAAGCCTCTCTGGGGGCTGGAGGAGGATGAGGAAGCTGTGCCTGGACCTCCGGCTCCCGAGGAGCCAGCTCTGTGCCGCTGGTACCTGACTTTGCTCCTTCGAATTGCCTCGGTGGGTGCCTGGTGGGTGCACCCCAGTCGTACAGGGTACAACCCCCACCCCCCGCCTCACTCCCCGGGAGCGTGGGTGCAGCCAGACAGCTTCCTGCAAGCCACGACCCACGCTGCCACCACAGCAGCACCGTCCCGGTGCTCCCACAGCCAGCGCGCAGCAGGAGCCGCGGCCGCGGTTGAAGTTTCCACCACCGACGCAGCCTGGGGCAACCACACGGCCCTGGGAGGGGCTTTCCGCAGCAGCTCCCAGCAGGGCTGGGTTTCGGGGCTGCCTTCCCCTTGCCCCTCACTCCCAAAAGGACATTGAGGGGATGGAGCAGGTCCAGAGAAGGGCAACCAAGCTGGGGAAGGGTCTGGAGAACAGGGCTGGGGAGGAGCAGCTGAGGGACCTGGGGGTGATTAGTGTGGAGAAGAGGAGGCTGAGGGGAGACCTCATTGCTCTCTGCAGCTCCTTGAGAGGAGCTTGGAGCCAAGTGGGGGTTGATCTATTCTCCCAAGGAACAAGCAATAGAATAAAAGGAAATGGCCCCAGGTTGTGCCAGGGGAGGTTTAGGTTGGGCATGAGGAACTATTTCTTCCCCAAAAGGGTTGTCAAGGCCTGGCCCAGGCTGCCCAGGGCAGTGGTGGAGTCTGTGTCCCTGGAGGGGTTTAAAAGCCATGGAGCTGTGGTGCTCAGGGACCTGGTTTAGCAGTGCCCTGGCAGTGTTGAACTCAATCTTAAAGGTGTTTGCCACCCTCAACAGTTCTGTGATTCTGTAGTTCTATGATTGTGCCTTCCTGAGTCCATGGAGAAGCCACAGTGCAGCCCCTGGGGAGGTGCTGGCTGCTGGCTGCTAGGTGCAGGAGCTGTCACCAGAGCCCAGCAGGATGAGCAGGGCCATCAGTTCCTGCACCCCACAAGTGGCTTCTCCATCCCCCCAGATCTGAAATCCAGGGGCTAGCAAATCCCTTTATCCTCTTCCCGAGGCGTTGTCCTGAGCCATGTCCAGCCCTGGTGTGGTCCTGAGCCACGGCCAGCCCTTGCTGTGGTCTCTGCAGCCCTGGGGCAGGCTCCTGCCCACGTTCTGGCAGCAGCCATGTGGGGCCATGGCACTTTGGGCAGGGGCATCAGCAGGCAGGGCGAGCGGCGGAGCTGCCACTGGCAGGCTGGCTCCGAGCGCCCTGCCTGGTGCTGACAGCAGCCCTGGGCTCCCCGGGCTGGGTCCTGCCCGCTCGAGCTGCCTGTCTGCTCCCATTTGTGTCTGCTCCGCTCCTGCCTGCCCCTCAGCCCAGGGACGCCGGCGCTGGGCTCACGCAGCCTGGCAGCTCTGCTCTGGCACGTGGGCAGCCGCCGGGCAGCAGCTCCTGCGCTGGTGCAGAGCCTCCTCCGCAGCTCTGCCGGCCCCAGGCTCAGGGTCTTGCAGGATGCCATGGCTTGGGTGAGCCCTGGCGGGTGGGGGGCTCCCCAGACACCCCTCTGCCTTGCTGGGGGGCAGCTTCATCCTCAAGCCTGCAGCCTGAACTTCACTTTCTTCCCCATCCATAGGACCATGATAGCTCCAGAGCATCCTGAGGGCTTCATGGGTGCTCAGCACCTTGCAGAGCACCTCAAAGTCCTCCCCAAACCCACACATGCCAGCAGACAGGGTGGTACAAGCCTCTCTGGATACCTTCATCCTCTCCTGGGGACACAGGACAGTCCTCAGTGCCCACCCCACAGTTCCCCCAGCATTCTGGGCATGCCAGGGGGGAGCACTGGCATCCATGGCATGGAAAGGCCTCACCTGCTCCTGTCACACCAGCCATGGAAACCACTGCTCTGGTTGGACCTCTGGCTTCCATGCGGCTGCACAGGAGCACCAGTCTGCAGCAACCCCCCTTGTTCCCAGGGGTCCTCCTCCAGCCAAGGCATGAGGCAGGGGATCCTCTCTGGAGGGAGCACTGGGGAAAGACAAGGTCTTGGAGCATCCCAGGACAGCTCCTGGTGCCAAACATGTTGGCCAGGCCCTTAGAGGGCTGAAGAAGTCAGGAGGAAAGAGGTGATGGAAGCCCCAAGGCCAGGTGATGCTGTCAGCCCCTTCTTGTGGCCTTCCAGTGTCTGAAGGGGGCTCCAAGAAAGCTGGGGAGGGACTTCTGAGGGTGTCAGGGAGGGATAGGACTGGGGGGGGATGGAGCAAAACTAGAAGTGGGGAGATTCAGATTGGATGTGAGGAAGAAGTTGTTCCCCATGAGGGTGGTGAGAGCCTGGCACAGGCTGCCCAGGGAGGTTGTGGAAGCCTCATCCCTGGAGGTGTTTGCAGCCAGGCTGGAGGTGGCTGTGAGCAACCTGCTGTGGTGTGAGGTGTCCCTGCCCATGGCAGGGGGTTGGGGCTGGCTGAGCCTTGAGGTCCCTTCCAACCCTGACATTTAATCTATGATTCTATGGACCCTCTGCACAGCTGCCAGCTTTGCCCCAGTGCAGTGCTGGGGAGCTCAGCAGCTCTCAGGTTTCCTCCCCCCTGCACCCCCCGGCCCCAGGCCCCCGGCTGAAGCTCCAACCGCAGGGAGGGAGCAGCTGCTCCGGCAGCCCCCGCGCTCCGCAGCTGCCGTGCCGCAGGAAGCTGCTGCTCGGCTCTGCCCGGGCGGGAGCCCTGCCGGGGGCACCCACACAGCTCCCCGGGAGGGGCTGCAGGCAGGCAGGGAAAACAAACTCCTCAGATCCACCTTCAGATTCACCCAAGTGACCGAGAAATCCAAGCCTGCTGCTCCCTGCAAGAGCATCAGCGTCCGAGCTGAGCAGAAGGGACGGCAGGAGAACTGGAGGGGGTGGGGTGGAGGGTTGGGGGAGGTGTTGCCAGCTGCTGGGAATAGGGATGGGGGAGCACACTGTGCCCCCAGGTTCTGCCTGGAACCCGCACCAGCCCATGCGAGGCTGCGTTCGGAGCCCGGAGCTGGGCAGGGCTTGGTGGGTCCCACCCTCTGCTCCTGGAAAAGCTGAAACCCTGCTGCGTATTGGGCAGCTCCTCGCCGATGCCAGGCCCGCCTTGCCCCCCCTGCTCTGCTGAGGGGCATCTCAAAGGGGCAGGCAGTTGCCACCTCCCTCTCCTGACCCACTTTGTGTCTCTGCTGCAGGCCGGGGAGCAGCGCTGCCAGGGGTGCCAGTGCGGGCGGTGCCAGGGGCCAGCAGAGCCCATAGTAAATGTCACCACAATTAGCAGGCGTCTGCCTCGGGCCCCGGCAGCGCTGGCACTGGGGATGCACCACCAGCCTGGCTCCACCACCAGCCTGGCTGCACCAGCCCTGCACCTGCCCAAACAGGCCAAGCAGGGCTGGGAAGAGAGGCTGTGTCCCAGCTCTGGAGCATGCTCTGGTTTCTACCGAGCCTCAAATCCCTCAGGCTCTGTTCAAGTCAGCATCAGCCTGCTCGGATGAGAAGGGGGAAGGTTTCTGCAGAGCTGCCCTTTCTATTTCTGGGGCATCTCTGTCCCCTTTTGCTTGGGCACAAGGTGTTTTCTAAAGGATATAGGTCTTCCTTGCGTCCTCCTGCCCCTGAGATGCAGCTCTGGGTCTTTGTGGTCACCTCCACCCTGGGGCCAGCAGGCCCCCAAGGTGCTCCAGATCTCCCCAGGACCAGATAGGAGTTTGTGATGTGAGTGTGGTGCTGCAGGGTCCCCAGCAAGATGTGAATCCTCTTTTGCCTCAAGAGTGCCTGGGACTGCTGTGTACCCTGAGCTAGGGGACATGTGGCCCCAGATGAAGGAGGCTCTGATGGGGGCAGGGACCCTGTTTGCCCCACAGGGACCATGGCTGGTCCCACTCCCACAGTGGAGTCCAACCCCCTGCTCAAAGTGTGTCCAGTGTGCTGCTCTAGATCTTGTAGAGGGCAGTTCTGAACATGTCCAAGGCCTTCCACCACTCTGGTGGTCCAGTGTTTGATCCTCAGAGCAAGGAAGCTTTTCCCTGTGTAGCTATAGGGAAATATGGCTGGAACTGCACATCTCCTGGCTTGTGCCTGCTGAACCTCATCCTCTCTCCCTCCTCCCCTGAGAGAACTGTGGAGAGCAATAAATTTTCCATGAGTTTTCCTTTCTGGCAGATGAGCAACCCCAGGTCTGCAGGCAGGGAGATGGGGGTGGGGAGGATGAAGGTCACCACCTCCAAGGAGAGAGGAGGTGGTCTCTGTGGCCCTACTGCCTTGATCCTCCCCCAGCCCACTTGCATCCCTCCTACTCTTACCTGCCAGCAGTGCAGCACCAGCAGGGTGGGCACCCACTTCACACCCACTACACACCAAGGGCTCCCACTAAACTGACTGCACAGTCACAAGAGTGATTATATCCCTTTGGGATCTGTTGGGCCTCCAGGAACCTCCATAAGCTTCCAGCTGGCCAGGCCACCAGGAGTGTAGCTCTGTCCTGCCACAGGGCTTGGAATTCCCATATCCCAAGGTCTGTGTCTGGTGGCACAGGGAAGAGCCAAAGGCTTTAATCTACTTTGCTGCCCTTCTGTGACCATTTTTCTCACGGTGGAGGTCCTGTAGAGGGCTGCAGGCCTGGAAACAACAACATCCAACCCTCCCCATCAGTGTGTAGTGTGGTGCAGAAGCATTAATGGTGAGCTCCTGGCCACCACCAGCCCACACACTCCTGCTGCTTCCAACAGCAGCTCGAGGAGCCAGCTCTGCAGCAGCTGGTGGCATCCTCAAGCAACCAGCTGGCAACAAGAGGCTCTGCTGGTTTCTTGGCAGGTTTTTAATAGCATTCTGCCTTCAAAATGGTGTTTGCTGTGCCTGGGCAAGCTGCAGACAGCTCCTGCCATAGCTTTGGTGGAGCTGGGTGGCAGAGGAGAGCTGCCCTGCTTTCCTCTTCTGCTGCTGTCTGCGCTGGGCTGGCGTGGGGGCTGATGACATCTCCGCCAGGCCTGGAGGGTCTCAGGCTGGGAAGGTGGCAGTGGTGGCACTTGGGGTCTCTCCTCCTGATGAGCTACCCTGTGAAGAAGGCACAACCCCAAGGAGATGGAGCATGGCACGATGGAGGATGAGAATATTCAGTCTGGAGTATGAGCGCCACACCTCTCCCAGCCACTCTGGGCTGGATTGTCCCTCTGGTGCCACCCTGGAGGTGCCCACCACAGACCTGCTGAAAATGCTGCCCCCTGGAAAGCTGAAGCTGAGCTCATTTTAGTTGGTGAATTATCTGTGTGATGAGTGATTCACCAGCACCAAACCAGACCACTGCAAGAAGGAGCAGGCAGTGTGAGCTTGCAGCCCAGAAGGCCAAGGGCAGCATGGCCAGAGATAGAGAGAGGGGATCCTGCCCCTCTGGTCTGCTCTGGGGAGAGCTCACCTGCAGGGCTGTGTCCAGCTCTGGAGTCTTCAACACAGAAAGGACCTGGACCTGATGGAGAGGGTCCAGATGAGGCCATGAAAATGTTCAGGGGGCTGGAGAACCTCTGCTATGAGAACAGGCTGAGGGAGCTGGGGGTGTTCAGCCTGGAGAAGAGAAGGCTCCAGGGAGACCTAATAATGACCTTCCAGCACCTGTAGAGGGTCTGCAAGAAGGATGGAGAGAGGCTGTTTACAAAGGCCTGCAGGGACAGGACCAAGGGCAATGGTTTGAAATGAGAGCAGAGCAGATTGAGATTGGATGTGAGGAACAAATTCTGCCCCAGGAGGCTGCTGGAACACTGCAGCAGGCTGCCCAGGGAGGTGGTTGAGGCTCCAGTCCTGGAGATACTCAAGGTGAGGCTGGAGAGGGCTCTGGGCAACCTGATCCAGTGGAGGATGTCCCTGCTGAGTGAAGGGGGTTGGACTGGATGAGCTTTGGAGCTCCCTTCCAGCCTAAACCATTCTGTGATTATGTGAAGAAACAGGCTGGGTTTGGGGAAGAGCTGCTGGAGAGCTTTGAGGAAGAAGGGAGATGCTGCTGTGGCCCTGAATTCATCAGCCTTTGGGGACACCAGGGTCACAAAGGTGCTGAGAGGCCTGGAGCAGCTCTGGGAGGAGCAAAGGCTGAGAGCCCTGGGGGTGCTGAGCCTGGAGAAGAGCAGCCCCAGAGGGGAGCTGAGCAATGCTCAGCAAGAGCTAAAGGAGCTGTGGGGGGCAAGAGGCTGGGGCCAGATTCTGCTCAGTGGTGCCCAGGGACAGCACAAGGGGCAAAGAACACAAATTAGAACCCAGGAGGTTACATCTGAACAGGAGGAGAAACTTCTTTGGTGTGAGGCTGCTGGAGGCCTGGAGCAGGCTGCCCAGAGAGGTTATGGAGTCTGCTTCTGTGGGGAGCTTCCAACCCCCCCTGGCCATTGTGCTTCTGTGGGTGCCCTGCTGGAGCAGGGGGTTGGACTGGATGACCTCCAGAGGTCCCTGCCAATCCCTACCTTCCTGAGATCCTTGGACTCTGTGATGCTGTGATCCAGGACATGGCTGAGTGGAAAGCAGACGTGTCAGCATGGCACAGGGTCAGCAGCAAGCACGGGAGGAGCTACCCTGCTAGAAGAGGGAATCTCCACAGGCACTGTGAATCCAGAAGGGCAATAAAATGTTGAGCATGCAGCTGGGTGACCCAGTCAGTGATGCTGATGCAGATGAGGAGGAGGAAATTTAGGGTGAAATTATCTCCTGGCACCTCTGTTCATCCCAGCAGTGCTGCAGCAAAGTCTGTCCAGGGCCTTTGTCTCTCAGGCCAGAGCTTTAGAAAGGAGCTTTGTCTGAGGCAGCAAAGTGATGGGTTTTGCAGAAAGGAGCTGTTGGTAGCACACAGGGCAGTGCTGGCAGGACCAGCACCAAAGTGACCACAGCAACTGGCCACCTGATTACAAAGGGCAGCACTTGGTTCATGGGGGTGGCATGAAGAGAACCCAGTGGCAAAGCTGCTCCTGCACGTCTGGCCAAGCAGAGCTCGAAGCAGGACACAGTGGCTGCACTCCTGCCAAACCAGGGGCACCCTCTGATTGCTGGAAAAGTCTCACAATGGCTCAATAAATCCATTCTGTTTGTAAAGCCTGGACAAGCCCAAGACAAATCACATCAGCACAGCTCAGAGGACATGCTGAGAAGATCCACAGGCAGCACAAAGATGGACCCTGATGATCACACACAGCACAGCAGGTCCTTAGGGGAGAGAATGCAGCATGGATGAGTATCTGAAAGGTCAGGGGTAAAAGCCAGGAGTAAGAGCACGGCCAGCCCCAAAAGCAGCTGCTACAGATGGCCACAGGGGCTGGCATTTGGTAGGGACAACACTCAAGAGCATGGCCACACAGGACTGGCCAGACATGAAGGGTCTGGGGTGAGGGGAAGAAAGCAGAGACCTTGCTGAGCCAGCTCAGCAGAGAAGAGCGACCCTCTGCACCTCCCAAAGCAAGGCTGGAAGAGCTCTGCAGGTCTCATCAGGATCTCACATGCTGGGATGAAAATGTGAAGCCAAAGCTTCTGCAGCACAAGACTGAACCTGTGGCACTTGCCATCCAGCAAGGCTGAGTGCAGGCTGCTGCAGCTAGGCTGGGGTATCAACACAGGCTGGGGATGAAGGGCTGGAGAGCAGCCCTGGGGAGAAGGCCTTGGGGTGCTGGGGGTGCAAAGCTGGACAGGAGCCAGCAGCCAGCACTGCCAGCCCAGCCCCAGCCTGGCCTGGGCTGAGCCCCAGCAGTGTGGGCAGCAGGGGCAGGGAGGGGATTCTGCCCCTCTGCTGTGCTCTGCTGAGACCTCCCTGCAGTGCTGGGGCAGCTCTGCAGCCCTCAGCACAGCACAGCCAGGGACCTGTTGGAGCAGGAGGCCACAGCAGTGCTGGCAGGGCTGGAAGCCCTCTGCTGGGAGGCCAGGCTGAGAGAGTTTGGCTTGGTCAGCCTGTAGAAGAGAAGGCTACAGAGAGACCTTCTGGTGGCCTTGCAGTGCTTCAGGGGCTGAGCAGAAAGCTGAGGACAGAGTTTTGAGCAGGGTCTGTTGGGCCAGGCCAAGGGGTGATGGTTGGAAACTAAAAGAGGGAGATTGAGAGTGGAGAGAAAGGAGAAATGTTTGACATTGAGGGTGCTGAGAGCCTTTCCCAGGTTGTCCAGAGAGGTGAGAGCTGCCCCATCCCTGGCACCAGCGCAGGTGAGGTGGTTTGGGGCTCTGAGCAGCCTGCTCTGGCTGCAGCTCTCCCTGCTGACTGCAGGACAGTCAGACTTTGTGACCCTGAAAGGTCCCTTCCAACCCATCCCATCCCATGATTCTACAAGCCTAACACAAGCCCTAGAACAAAAAGCAGTTCCAGGCTTTCCCTCCAAACTGCTTCACAAGTCCCTGGGTAGGTGGAGGAGAGGCTGAGCAGCGCTGCTGTGCCGGGACGGGGAGGAGCCGGTTCCGCGAAGCAGAGCCCAGCAGCACCTCCGTGGCGAGGCGAGGCGAGGCGAGGATCCCCAGCATCTTGGCACAAACACATCCTGTGTCATCAGACAAGAGGCCTGATGTCACTGGTGATTATTCTTTAATGGAGCTGTTGCTTCACTCCTGGGAGAGCGGCGGGAGGGCAGCGTGTGGCCGGGGCGGCGCGGGGCTGCCCTGCGCATTCATGACAGCAAATGGCTCTGCTCACTCACTTCCTGCCACTGCCTCTGCCCCGGCAGCTCCAGCGCTGCAGCTCCTGCCACAGCTCTCAGCAGGAAGGTGACACACAGAGGGTGAGGAAGATTGCACCAGGGGAGGTCTAAGTTGGGCGTTAGAAGAAACTTCTTCACTTAAAAGGGCCCTCAAAGCCTGGCACAGGCTGCCCAGGGAGGTGGTTGAATCCCCAGCCCTGGAGGTGTTTCAAAGCAGAGATGTGGTGCTGAGGGACGTGGCTGGGCCCCAGACTTGGTAGAGTTTGGTAGTGGTTGGATTGGATGGTCTCAAAAGGTCTCTTCCAACCAACATGTTTCAACGACCCCAAGATGAAGGCAGTCCCTGTTCAGCTGGGCTAGGTGCCAGGCAGCAGCAGCCTCTCGGTGAGTTTGGCAGCTGAGCACACAGGATCACAGCTCACAGGAGGTTAGGGCTTGGAGGGGACCTTTGAAGATCTTCAAGTCCAACCCCCCTGCCAGAGCAGGAGCCTTGAATCCAGCACAGGTCACACAGGAACACATCCAGATGGGGCTGGAAACTCTCCAGAGAAGGACCTCTGGGCAGCCTGCTCCGGTGCTCTGTGACCCTCACATCAGAGTGACGCTTGGAGGGACTAGAGGCAAAGTCCTTACAAAGTCCCTTACCCAGATCAGAACTACACCAACCACACCTGTTGGCATTGCCAAGGGGAGCATGGGTAGCCAGGCATGAGGTGGTGAAGCTGCCTGGTCCCCAGGGCTCAGCCATACTTCAGGGTCCACCTAGCCTGAGGACTGAGCATGGCTGAGCCCTTGGGGTGATGGAAATCCCTCTGGACCGGGGCAGTGTGGTCGTCTCCCCAGGCCAGGTGTCTGGGTGATGGAGCATGGATGGTTGGTTCCTCTGTGGGATGCATAAGGCCTGATGGAGTGGAGCTTTCCTCTGGGCTGCAGGTGGGAATGCAGAGCTGTGCAGTGGCACACGTGAGCTCCAGCTTCTGTGTCCATCACAGTGGTGCAGGGACCAGGGGACAACAGTTGAGCACAGCCTGGCTGTGCAGTCACAGCATGGCTCCAGACACCCCCAGACCCCTTGTGACAGGGACAAGCAGCAGCCAGGTCTTTGCTACATCAAGACTGGAGGGTCCCTAAAGGGGTCTGGGCAGAGTCACCTTCAGGTAGAAGGTATCAAAACCCCAGGGCCAGCCGAGGAGTACAAAGAGCTTGAAGGTGGCCGTGGGTGACATCAGCAGGACGACCCCAGCAGCACCCAGAGGAGCCAGGTGAGCCCCCACTGCCCTCTTGCCCCCGTGGGGTGGCGGGATGCTGTGGTTCTGGGTTCAGGTGTGCATGTCCTTGGGGACCTTGGCTGTGAACTCTGGCTTTGAGTGTGGCTGGGGAGCTGTGGAGCTCTGTGTGGGGCTGGCTGCATGTTCTGGCTGCCTGCCTGTGGACCTCCCACACTTAAAGGCACCCATGATGGGGGGAGGGGGCAGTCTGACCTCCTACATCTGCCAGAGCATGGCAGGAGCTGAGTACAGACCAGGAGTTGTCCTCGTGGGGCACAATGTGGGGTAACCCCAGTGGGCTCCTGCCTGCCTGTGCCAATGCAGGGAGTCCCCAGCGAGTCCCCAGCAATGCCCAGTGCTCCCCAGCGACCCGACAGCACTGCTGGTACCCAGCAGTGGTGTGACCCTCACGTGCCAGGCTGAGCCCACCAGGCCCAGTGGGCTCTCTGCCCCCCTCCACAGAGCCCTGCAGGGATTGGGATGCTCTGCTGAGTTTTGACCTCAGGGTGGGGGTCCCTCTGCCTCACCCCGCAGGGTGCTGTGTGTCCAGGTCAGGCCTGGCTGTGGGGCAGGGGTCCCTCGGGGCACGCAGGAGTGGTGGCTCTGGCTCGGCAGTGGGAAGAAGCGGTGGGGAAGAAGCAGTTTTCGGGGGGTGGGGGAGGGGAAGGTGTTCTAACCTTTCCCCGGCTCCGAGCTGCGGGGGTTGCTGGCAGGGTCCCTGCTCCCCACTCCCCAAACCCGCAGCCCCCGGAGCAGCGTCGCCCGCTCCCCAGCGCCCCGCGGAGCCATTTGCAGTGGCGGTGCTGAGTCACTGCGGGTCCCTCCGAGCACCGTGGGGACACGGCCGGGGGGTAGGGCCGGGGGGGAGAAGGAGCAGGGCAGCGTCGGGGATGAGGGGAGGGGAGCGAGTCCGAGGGACTGCGGGGGGGTGAGGGGTCAGGAGGAGGTGCGGGGATGGGGGGTGCTGGGCAGCAGGAGGTACAGGGCCAAGGGGTTGTGGAGAGACGGTGTTGCGCGGGACGGTGTTGCAGGGGAGGGGGAGGGTGCGGGATGGGGGCTGCGGGGCCTGGAGAGGGTGTAGGGCAGGGGGCTGTGCAGGGCAGGGGGCTGTGCAGGGCAGGGGGCTGTGCAGGGCAGGGTGGATGCGGAGCGAGAGGGGGAGAGGGGGGAAGAGAGGAAGAATGCAATGGAGCGAGGGGAGCAGGACCGAGGGGGTGAGGGGACTGGGGGGGGTGTCCGGGAATGGGGAGGTTGAGGGGATGCAGGACACAGGGAGTAAGAGGAGAGGCGGGGTGGGGGATGCAGGGTTGAGGGGGTGCGGGGATGGGGGTTGCGGGGCGCCGGGGGGGGTGGGTATGGAGCGGAAGGGAGGTGAAGGGGAGTGTGCGGGGCGGAGTGCGGGGTGTGTGTGCGGGGCACTGCGGCCGGCGGGCCCCGGCGCTGCTGAGCGAGAGAAATGTGAGCCGGCTGCACCACTGCGGCGGCACTGCGGGCACCGGGCGGCAGCGGCGCGGGAGCGCGCAGGCAGCGCCCGCGCCCGCCGAGCCCCGCGGGACAGCGGGGCCGGAGCCTGCCCTGCCTGCCTCCTCTTGCCTGCCTCCCGCCTGCCCTTCCTGCCTCCTGCCTGCCCTCCCTCCCCCGCCTGCCGCCTGCCTCCTTCCTGCCTGCACCTGCTGGAGGGTGAAAGGGGGGTGCTCAAGCTGCAGCCTCCCCCCCCGGGCAGCGCAGCCTGCGCTCTCGGCCGCGGAGTGTTGCATCAGCTCTGCGCGGAGCGGAGGCTCCGCGGCTGGGGGAGCCGGGAGAGGGAGAGCGGAGCCGCGGGGCCGGCGGAAGGTGCCTCCTCGGCGCTACCTGCCCGCCTCCCCCCCCGCCCCCGGGCAGTCGGTCCCCGCGGAGCATCCGGAGCCAGAGGAGCCGGCGGGAGCCCGGCGCCGCCAGCCCCAGCCCTGCCTTTTGTGGCCGGTCCCCTCCCCGCGCCGCCGGGGAAGCTGCGGGAGGAGGCGGCGGGGCCGTGGGAAGCGGGGCCGCGGAAGCGGAGAGACCCCCCCAGCATCCCCGGGGAGCCGGCGGCTCTCACGGGCAGCGCCTGCATCGCTCTGCCTTTCAGATCACCTTTAGCCGCTTGGGCCTCCCAGCCTTCGGCGGGCACGGAGCAGGGCTCTGGAGGCTAAGCTGGACACACGACCGCAGCGGGAGGCACGGCGGGCCCACGATGCAGGTAAGGACCCGCAGCCACCCTCCATTTGGCCAGGCTGCCCGGGAAGCATCGCCCCGCGGGCGTGAGGACGTGCGGGTGTGCGGTGTGCGGGCGTAGGGCGTGCGGTGCGGGGTGTAGGACATGCGGGCGCAGGGCGTGCGGCGTGCGGGTGTAGGGTGTGGGGTGCAGGGCATGCGGTGCAGGGCGTGCAGCGTGCGGTGTGTGTGCACATGTGTGTGCACCGCTGGGCTGCGAGCGGGGCCAGGGGCTGCGGGGGGAGGGTGGTCTTGGGCTGGATGCTGTGCGTCGCTGCTGCGTGCCGGGCAGGGCCGGGTCGCCCCAGGGGTGCTGAGGGTGCGGGCTCCGGCGGGGTGCTGAGCCAGGGCTGTGCTGAAGGGGTGTGACGGAGCGAGCAAAGCACCGCGGTGGCTGTGCGCGGATCGCCGTGCCCGGATCGCTCTGGCAGGCAGCGCACTGCGGGTGAGTGGCTGCGTGAGATGTGAGGGCACAGAGCCCCCGGGGCCGCTGCTGTGTGCGGGAGCAGGGATTTACGCTGCCTGTGTGGTGGGGGTGCAGGACGTGGGGTGCAGGCTGTGGGCCCGTGATGGGGGATGCAGGACGCGAGGCCTTCCTCTCCAGGGCAGGCTTCACGGGGTGCTTAGACGACCCTAGTGCCACCAGGGCATGGCCACCCCCACCCCCACCCCGGACGGACCCCCCCCACTGGGGTCGGGCAGGGATCCAGCCCCCCCAGCTCTCAGCCATCCGGGGCTGAACCTCCCACGGCCTCTTGCCATCCCCACGGGCGGCCGCTGCAACCAGATGGCCCCCTCCGGCCCCCTCTGCCAGGCCTGGCAGGGCTCGGCGGGAGCAGGCAGCCGCTAACAGGATTTGCAGCGTGATGGAGGAGAGAGCCTTCGCCCTTCTCCAGGAGACAGGCTGGCGACGGGGACTGCTGAGGGAGAAAATGGCCACGGGCTGGCTGCCTGCCCCCCGGCTCCTGCCCCCAAACGTGGCCTGCCCTCTCCAGCAGCTCCGGGACAAGGGCAGGGAGCTGGGAAGGGGGAGAGGAAGCTGGAGGGAGGGATAATAGCAGGGACAGATCAGGAGCAAGCGATGGAGGTAAAAATAGATCCACTGAGCAGAGGAGGGGCTAAACGTGAGAGAAAACCCTGAGCAGAGGCAGGTCGGTGGGGAGCCTGCCTGGGAGGGGCCTTGAATCTCAGCAGGGTGCAGGGGGTCCTGCCCTCCTGAACCCCAGAGCAGAGGGGGGACCCGGGACCCCAGACTTGGGGCCACCAAGGAGGTGCCTGGGGGCAAATACCTTCCTGTTCCCACTTCCTGTGGCCCAAAGAGGGAGGGGGATGGACACGACCCGCAGGGCTGGAGTGCCAAATTGCCAGCATGCAGGCAGGCACTCATCCCAAGGGAGCACTGCCAGCCGGTGGATCCCTGAAGAGCCTTGGATCCGACCGCCTCTCGCTTTTCATTTCCAGTGAGCACGAAGCTGAGCTGGGGACAGAAGCGCCGGGGACGGAGGGGACAAGGTGCGTGGCAGCAGCCCAGGTGAGCTGCCCTGCGGCGCGGGATGTGCCCCAAGCCCCTGCCCCAGCGGAGCTGCCGCCGCTGAGGACAAGTGGGAGAGCCGGGAAGTCAGAGCAAAGGAATTTGCAAACACATTCTTCAGCGCCACGAGGATCCCACGGCGCGTAAACAGGAATAAAGGCCGGGTGGAGGTGGGGGCCAGGACAAAGCGGGGGCTGCCCCTGCTTCCTGCAAGACCTTCTCAGATTCACCTGCTCCGGGCAGTGCGCAGCACCACGACCCTCGGCTCGCCGTTCTTGACTGTGGCTGATCCAGCAGAGAAAGTGCCAGCGACGGCAAAGAGGTCCTGCGAGTGAGGGCCGACGTCCCTGCGAGGCACTGTGGGGAGCCCACGCTCTGATCTCCTGCCCAAGAGCATCCTCCGAGGCAGGCAGGATGCTGCTGTGAGCCCTGCCTTGCCCTGCCTGCCCCGGCCTCACGCCCGGCACCCTCAGGGCTGGCCGGAGAAGAGGGGTGCGGGGCTGGCTGGCGCTGCCCCGTCGCCCCAGGATGCTCTCCCGCGCCAGCAGCTGCTCCCCATGCTCCTGCTCCACGGCCAGACCGAGACTGAAAGCTCAGCAGGCTGCCGGCATGTTTTAGCCTCATGCAGGCGTCCCTCAGAGACCCCAGAGCAGTGGACAGTAATGTGAAAACCATACTCATGTCGTGTCTGAAAGGGCAACAGGTCATCATTAAGATGGAGGCGATGAAGATCATCCACCCGGAGAAGTTCTCGGAGCTGCAGGCCTCCCAGCCGCGCTACGCCCCGGCCCCGCGCCGCGAGCCGCCCCTCGTGGCCAAGCGCGCCTGGCCCTCCGAGTCCGAGATCATCGTCAACCAGGCCTGCGGGGACATCCCCGCCCTGGACACCGCCCCCGGGCCCCTGCCGCTGCCCCGGACTCCCCCCCTGCCGCGGCGCGAGCGCGGCTACCAGAGCCAGCGGAAGGGCAGCTCGGAGGTCTGCTACCACCGGCAGCCGCCGTCGGACGAGGTGATCGTCAACCAGTACGTGCTGCACCCCTCCACGCCCTGCGAGCCCCTGGAGTGCCCCACCTGCGGCCACATGTACAACTTCACCAACAAGCGGCCACGCATCCTCTCCTGCCTGCACTCGGTGTGCGAGGAGTGCCTGCAGATCCTCTACGAGTCCTGCCCCAAGTACAAGTTCATCTCCTGCCCCACCTGCAAGCGGGAGACCGTCCTCTTCACCGACTACGGGCTGGCGGCGCTGGCCGTCAACACCAGCATCCTCAACCGGCTGCCAGCCGACGGCCTGGCCGCCAACCCCGTCCAGTGGAGCAGCGACACCGACCGCAGCTGCTACCAGACCTTCCGCCAGTACTGCGGGGCCGCCTGCACCTGCCACATCCGGAACCCCCTCTCCTCCTGCACCATCATGTGAGCCCCGCGCCCCGACCGCGTCCCCCGGCAGCGGGGCGGGCGCCAGAGGACAGCGCAGCCTCGCGGACCGGCCCCTGTCCCTTCTCTGCCGGTGGCACGGCCCGAGGATGCTACGATGCTCGCCCCGGCCGAGGACGTGGGACTGGCATCCTCACTGGCACCGGTGGGTGGCGATGGGGATCCGGCAGCGGCCCCCTGCAGGCCGGCGGTGCCCAGGAAGTGACAGTGGGACGGGAGCACATCACCCAGCGGCTCCAGGGGCTCCGGCTCTCCGCAGGACTGCAGCGGTGCCCCTGCCGTGCACCGAGCGTCTTCGCCACACTCCCTTCCTGAGCACCTTCTCCTTCCTCTCTCCCTGCGGCTCCCGGGACCGGACCCTGGCTGCCAACCGGAATGACATCCTCCCCATCACCCCGTGGCCACCGGCGGTGGCACAAGGAGCCCTGGAGGTGCACGGTGCCGCACCGAGCCACTCACCCAGCACGGGAAAGCAAGGACAGGTCCTCAGCTGTGTCCCTCCCCCTTCTCTGTAAGTTATTTGCCAAAGCTTTCGTCTCAGTGGCCAAGCTGCCACGCTCCCGAGTGGCCGCGGCCACTCCCCGCCGCCGCTGCGGCCCGCGCGTGGCCCGTGGGCCCCTGAGGAAAGCTCCACTCTGTCCTCGTTTTGGAGGATCCTTGTTCTGTCCCCATCTGTCCCTGGCTGCCCTGTCCCAGGCCACTACGCGTTCACAAAGGCATTGAGCTGTGCCCCTTCTCTGCCACTCTGCCCGGGGCCTTGCACCCATGCCCTGTGGGATGGCCCAGGGGGGCAGCGTGGGGGCCGGTGCCCCAAATTGACAACGAGGGGAATTGGCTGGGGGGGAAGGGGCAGAGGTCTGGCTCCTGCCCATGGTCCCTTCCCCGGCGCAGCACCTCTGTTCTCACCCCTGTGCCAAGGGGCTGGCAGGGCAGCAGCGCCCTGGGCACAGCCTTGCTTTCTCCAGGGCACCTGGAGGGGTAGGTTTGCTGCCAAAAAAAAAAAAGCAAAAAAGAATAACCTAAACAAAACCCTTAAAGCAAAAGCCATAAAGTGCAGGGGCTGCTGGGGGCTGAGCCCCACAACCCGCCCGGCTGTGGCACCAGGGGCACGGTGCCACCGGCTCCCAGGGCACCAGAGCCGGGTGAGGAAGAGGAGCTCCACAGAGCCGCCAACCCTGCAGGGAAGAGCAGCCCCCAGCACCCATCAAGGGGAAGGGTCCATCCCCTCCTGCCCGCCCCCCGGCAGCCTGCGATGCCGCCGGCGCAGCCCCAGGCGCCCCCCTGCCGCCAGCGAGGACGGGGCCTGAAACCGCCTCTGTGTTGCTCTGCCAATGCCTCCTGCTGCTGGTCGTGACGGTGATGATGTTTTATACCCGGCCTTGTTCTGACCCCATCAGTCTCCCCAATAAAGGTTATATTGGAACGAAGGCCGAGCCAGCGTCGGGGGCGCGGCGCTGGGGCACGAGTGGGGCCTGGCCCTGCTCCATCTGCAGGGCAAGCTGCCTGGGAGAAACCCAGAGGAAGAGCTGGACGCTTCCTGCACCCTGGCTCTTGGCTCTGGCACGGTTGTGTCCCCTCCTTGCCCAGTCCATGCTCCCAGAGCACATGGCTGACACTGGGGATCACTGTGCACCTTGGCAGAGGGTCCAGAGCCAGACTGAGGGCTCTTCAATACCCACTGGGTATCCTGTTCCTCCTCAGGAGATGTGATGTCCTGGGGAGAGGGGGGATTTGCCAGCCTGGCTGTGGGGCACTGCTGGTGAAGGGAGCCAGGCAGGGCCATGGGCATCACTGGGCTCCCTCAGCCCCACTCTGGTGAGACAGCAGTGCCCAGGGGCAATGCCACACATCTCTCTCTGCACCATCCCCAGGGGCACACAGGAACTGGCTCGGGCCTGGCACACAGCTGGCAGCAGCAGCAGCAGCAGTGAATGGCTTCAGCAGAGAGCAGCCAATGCCTGCAGCCAGTGGTCCCTGGAGTCCCTGGGATGGCAACAGCCCAGCTGGGAGAGGCAGGAACTTCACAGACTCATAGAATCCCAGACTGGTTTGGGTTGGGAGGGACCTGTGAAGGTCATCTGATCCAACTCTGCAGCCAGAGCAGGCTGCTCAGAGCCACAACCAACCTGACCTGCACTGGTGCCAGGGATGGGGCAGCTCTCACCTCTCTGGGCAGCCTGAGCCAGGCTCTCAGCACCCTCAGTGTCAAACCTTTCTCCCTTCTCTCCACTCTCAATCTCTCTCTTTTAGTTTCAAACCATTACCCCTTGGCCTGTCCCAGCAGGCCTTGCTCAAAACTCTGTCCCCAGCTTTCTGCTCAGCCCCTGAAGCACTGCAAGGCCACCAGAAGGTCTCCCTGGAGCCTTCTCCTCTCTCCAGGCTGCCCAAGACCAACTCTCTCAGCCTGGCCTCCCAGCAGAGGGCTTCCAGCCCTGCCAGCACTGCTGTGGCCTCCTCTGCCCTGCTCCAGCAGGTCCCTGGTTGTGCTGTGCTGAGGGCTCCAGAGCTGCCCCAGCACTGCAGGGAGGTCTCAGCAGAGCAGAGGGACAGAATCCCCTCTGTCAACCTTCTGGCCACAATCTGCAGTAGAAGCAGGCAGGGGGATGGTCCTGGGGCATGCAGGAGCAATTGCAGCATGAGCTGTGCACACAGGCTGGCATTTGCACACGTGTGTGCACGCTGGGGAGTGCCAGTGTGTGCCCACTGGGGCTCTATGAGCAGGCACAGCCCCACCAGCAGTGCTGGCCCCCAGGTTCCTCTCTGCCCTCTCTTTGGCCGTCTCTGCCCTCCCTGTGGGTCACTGTGGAGCAGCTGCTCTGACACATTGCTGGGCCATGGCTGAGCCCCAGCACAGCCCCATCCCTGGGGCATGCAGGATGGTTTTGGACCTCTTCTTGGCTGCCAGCTCTCCCCCCAGGAGGGCTCTGTGCCCATAATACAAACCTGCACCCCAGCCCATGGGGGCTGAACTACAATCATCAAGAATGCAGCTGGTGCCATCCCTGCTCACAGCCATGCCACAGCCATGCCCTGGCTCTGTGCCCTGCCCCCACATCCCCACCATCCCTCACGGGTGTGGAGGGCACATGAACCCTGGCAGCAGTGTCAGGGGTGGTCCTGCTGCATCTCCCCAGGGAGCCCAGTGGTGTGGCTGCTTGGGGAAGCTGGGGCAGCCCCAGATCCAGGAGGAGAGTCTCCACCACCCCAAAGGCTCATCCTGAATCCAGGAGGAGTCTCCATCTGCAAGGCCCCAAAGCCACCGAAACAATGGGCAAGCCAGGGCAGAGGCAGTGACAACTCTGCCCTCAAATTTGCCCTTTCTATTACATAAGGAGGAAGGGCACAGTGTGCCCTCCCCCCTCAGGGTACCTCTGGGGTATGGAGTAAATTTAACTCTGCTAATTGGATTCTGAGGTGCAATTAAGGCAGAAATGGGCTCATTTCTGCAGCCCTATTAACCTCCAGCGAGGGCTTCCTGGGAGAGGGGCCAGGGGACAGGCACAGCAGGACTGGGACAGCTCTCCTGTGGTGGCTGCAGGCCTTTCAAAGTCACTCTGGCATCCCAAGCCCTGGAACGCTCCCATGGCCACCAAGGCCACGCTGAGCTTCGTGCCTGCACGCTGGCCAGGACCCACCAGCTGCCTGGCCTGGAGGCTGCTGTGGGAGCAGGTCTGGACATGTGTGAGCAAAGCTCCTCTCAGCTGCACCTGGGTGCAAATGTCTGCTTCATGCTGGGGTCAGTCTCTGGGCTCTCCCAGTGTCCAGGCTGGCAGAGGGAACTTGGGTCTTAAATGGCTCCTGGGTATGACCTCCCCCCAGCTCTCCTCATCGGAGCTGTGGGAAGGGCTGGCAGTGGGCAGCTCTCTGCAGGCTTGGGGTCAGCCTTTGGGTTCAGGGGATGATGGCTCCCAGCCCTTCCCCCCAAAACTGTCTCCTGCAGCCCAGCTGCACTGCCATGGGTCACACTGCCATGGGTCACACTGTGCTGCTGCCAGCTGGGCAGCACCAGGGCCAGTGCCCACACGCGTGGCCCCGCTGGTCCCCATCCTGCCCCTCCACCCTGCTGCGAGGCTGCACAACAGCTCCTCGCTGGCACAGAGGAGGGGGAGGATCTGGACCCAGTGCAGGAACGGAAGGCTGTGCTGGGCTACCTGGCAGCACCATGCCAGGCTGGGAATGAGGTGGCTGAGCATCAGGGCTGTGTCCTGCTCGGGGGGAACCCAGTCTCAGAACCTCGCCCCAGGGCGGTCACACTCCCGAAATGGCCACTGCAGCAGAGAGAGAGATGCCTGCCACAGCTCCTGCCAGCACCCATCTTTCACAAGGAGGTGCAACCCCAGGAGGAGAGGATAATGAGCTGTGGCACAGAGCCCGGGAGGCTGTGACAGGTCCCCAGGGCAGCGCTGGGCCTGCGGATGGGGAGGGAGCGCTGAGCTTCCGTGGGGTTGAAGCCAGGTGAGGGCTGCCCGCGGGCACAGGGACCTGCTGCTGCCTCCCAGCTCCACCTCCAAGGCTGGATTCTGGAGCAGGAGTTGCTCTCAGTGCCTCACCAGTTCTGTGCCACCCCCTGGCTGCTGTCCCCCAGCCTGGCTCTCACAGGGGCAGGATGGGGGCAGCGCTGTCCCCAGCGTGGGGGCTGAGTGGGGCAGGGGAGGTGCTGCTGCTGCTTGTGGTGCAAAAGGGGTGGGGATGCCTCTGACCAGAGCTGTATGGAACCCTGACCCCCTGACCCCTGACTCCCAGCCCTTGCCTTCTGAATTGGGTGAGACTGGGCACACTTGGTGCCTATCTGAGGCTGGCTGTGCTGCTGCTGGCCCCACTGCCACCTGGGCATGGCTGGCACTCAGGTGAGGGATATACTGAGCTTCAGTGGGAGGCCATGCCCACAGCAGGACTCTGCAGGGATGGGGACAAGCATGTCACCAGTCTGGGGACAACACATGCCCCTGCCACTGCTGGGAGAGGTGATGAAGCATGTGTGTTGAAATAGGGGGTCAGGGGTTTTGGGGAGGGGGCAGGGAGGGCTGCAGTGGGGGTGGGGTGAAGATGGGGGTGGCATGAAGGGGCTGTGCTGGAGTCCGTTGTGGAGAGCAGCTGGGGGGCTACAAAGGAGAGCTGGGGGGCTGGTGAGGAGGAGAAGGGCTGCACATGGGTGATGAGACTGGGGGGCATGGGAGGAGGTGGGGGGGCTGTAGGAGGGTGCTGGGGGCTGCAGTGGTGTGTGGGGTCACATGGTTGGGCTGGGGGTCTGCTGCTCACGGAGGGTGCAAAGGGACTGCAAGGGACCAGGGGGTTTGTGTGCAGGGATTTGGGGGTGCTGTGCCTGGGGATGGTTTCTGGGAGCTGTCTCCCGTGGCTCTCACCCACTCACCCACCCACCATGCTGCTGCCCATCCTCACCATGCTAAATATAACCCACTCCCTGGGAGTGTGCACTGCTGCCAGGCTCCTGTGGCCCACCCTGCCTGCAGCCAGGACACCACCGGGCTCTGTGCAGCCCATGGGCTCTGTCCCATGCCACAGACCCCCAGGGACCCCATCCCAGGCAGGATCTAGGTGCCCTTCCCTGGCTTTCAGCCCCCAGAGGGGCTGGCAGCCCAGCAAGGGGAGCATGGCTGTGCTGGAGGGAGTGCCATGCTCTGGTGTGTCCCTGTGGGGACAGCTCTGGCCTGGTTTGCCCACAAGCCAGTTATACCCCTCCCCCCCTCCTAATGTAGAGCAGGGACACGTGCCAGGCCTCCCATGCGGTGCCAGGGCCCCCGGGGGTCTGAGTCCCCTGCTCCCTGCAGGCTCCAGATAGCCCCAAACGCCCCCAGCAAGAGCCAGGCTGCTGCTCCTCCTGCTGGAGCTGCTCCGCTTGGTATAAACAGCGCCTGGCTCAGCAGTGCCTCTGCCTCCCAGCCTGGCCCGAGCCCACCGCTGCCCCCTGCACCTCAGCGCTTTGCAGCAGCACCACACAGCACCACTGATGCTGAGGGTAGCCCCAGCAAAGCCCACGGCCCACAGCTCTGCCCCACGGGCACCAGGGCAGGAGCCCCCCACAGGGCTGTGCAGGCAGGGGGCACCTGCTCGCTCCCCCCCAGCCCTGTCCCTTTGCAGGAGCAGCAGGAAGGAGATGGGTGCATAGTGGTACCCCACAGCCCCCCCAGCCACAGCTCCTCTGTGTGTGGTGCCCCTGGCAGGTTTCTGGGGGAGAAGAGCCAAGCCAGGACACGCAGCTGGTTGCACAACCCTGGCACAGCCAGGCAGGAAGACCGGGCACAGGAGCCCCTCCGCAGGGGTGGGGGTGGAGCAGCAAGACTGCAGTGGGGAGCAGTGTGGCATGGGGGCTGCGTGGAGGCTTGGCAGAGCACCAAGAAGAGGCTGGTGGTGCTAAAAAAAGGAATGGTACAGCCCAGGCTGCAAGGTGGGGCCAGCACCACAGGAGACTGCCCCCTCCAAGGGCATTTCAGGAGGGTCTGACACCTCCCTGCCACCCCACTCCAGCCCAAAGCCTGAAGCCATCCCCATCTTGTTCCCTTTGGGGTACAGGCATCCCCTGTGAGCAGCTGCCAGCCCCCTGCTCTGCAGGGGAGGGAGGAAGGGTGCAGAGGAGCTGTGCCACGGCCTGGGCATGGCCTGAGTGAGACACAGCCCCTGCGCAAGGTCGGCTACCAAGCAAGCAGCAGGGCCCACATCCTGCCCACCACCAAGATATTCCTGCTCACTGCTGAGATCTTCCTGCCCACCACAGCCAGCCCAGCTCCCCAGCAGCTGTGGGTACATTCCATGTGGGCATAGTCCCAGTGCCACGCTCCCTGGGGGCTCCTCCCCTGGTGGTGGCCAGCTGCAGCTGGCAGCCAGGGCAGCCCTGTTTGCTCTCATATCTCTGTGCAGGGCCGGGCGTGAGCACAGGCTGGCACCGCTCGGCTGAGACTGGGAGGTGTGGTGGTGGTGGGGCCAGGCACACTCTCACAGGGTGGCTGGGGACCGCTGGCTCTCACTGTCCCCTCCTTGTGTCACCACTGGCCTCAAGGGGACATGTTCAGCCCAGACCAAGAACTCAGCTGGACAGAGCTGTGGTAAAAACGAGAGTTGTATTTTCAGTCTGTGCTGGGCACCTCCAGCCCATCAGTCCTGGGCAGCACAGCCCATGGCACAGCCCTGTTCTGCCCACAGAGTCCCTCCAGCTCCTAGCCCTGTGCCAGGGACGTGTCCTTAGTGCAGGAAGGGGTCCCACTGCCTTTGCCCTTTGCTGCTGCAGCGATGTGTGGTGTGGTGCCCCGGAGGAAGCAGGGAATGCCCAGTTCCAGGACTGCCTGCCTTGGCTGCCCGCTCCAGCTCCTGCACTGCCTCAACCACTCTGGGCTCCCTGGCAGCGCTGGGGTACTCTGGGTCCCTGGCTTCAGGAGCTTGCCCCCAGGCTGGCATTATGCCCCAACAGCAGCCCCAGGAGCAAAGCAGGCGCAGGGCTCTCTCCCCCTGTGCAGCCCGGCCCGGAGGTCCGGCCCAGGGCTACTTGTCAAGGATGAGGAAAATCAGCACCATCAGGACAACGGGGATGAAGATGAGGAGCAGGCTGAGCGTCTCGGCCAGCAGCAGCAGCACCAGCAGCAGCAGGTAGCAGCAGCGGCAGCGCCTCTGCAGCCAGTCCAGGCGGCGGATGAGGCAGGGCGGGTAGCGCAGGCAGGGCAGGCAGCCGAACATGCGGCTGGTGTGGAAGCGCACCTGGAAGCGATGCTCCAGGGCGCCGGCCAGCCCGGGGCGGCGGGGCGGCAGGGCGGGGGGCCGGGGGGCAGCCAGGGCGCCGGGGGAGCCGGGCTGGGCGTGCAGCAGCAGCAGCTCCTCTTGCAGCTTGCAGATCTCCCACTCCAGCATGGGGGTCTTCTGGCGGCAGAGGGGGCAGCGCACTCGGCCGAACTCGGCGTCGCCGGCCGCCTCCATGATGGCTCGCAGGCAGGCGCGGCACAGCCGGTGGCTGCAGTTCAGCAGGGCCGCCTGGTGCCGCCGCTCGTCGTAGGGCTCCGTGCAGACCGGGCACTCGTCCTCGCTGCCCGCCGGCACGTGGCACGGCTCCGCCACCGCGGCCGCCGCCGCCTCCTCGCTCGACATCTCCTCCTCCTCCTCGTCGGAGAAGGTCAGGATGGAGCTGGAGGCGCTTCCCAGGCTGGGCGACCCTCCCCGCACGGCAGGGCTGTCCCCGCGGCGCAGGATGGGGCTGGCAGCAGGAGGGTCCTGCCCCGCAGGCAGGGAGGCAGCGTGGGCAGGCAGCTTGTCGTGCCCGGGCAGGAGCGGCTCCCTTCCATCCCCCACGGGCGGTGGGTCCCTGCGGCTCCCGGCGGCGGCAGGCAGCTCTCCGCAGGGCTGAGGTGGCTCCTCGGGGTGCCCTGGCTTCACACGGTCACTCTCACCCCTCTGCCTGGCACTGCCGTCCCCGCTGGCTGCCGGCACCAGCTGGAGGCCAGGCTCTGCCTCCTCGCCCGCGGCTGGCTCCATGGAGTGGCTGCTCCACAGCTGCCCTGGTCACCCACTGCCCCCCAGGTCCCCTCGGGGCTGGGTGTGGGACGTCAGCGCTGCTCCAGGGCAGGAGGTGGCCTTCAGCAGGGCTGCCAGAAGGGTTCAGTGGCAGCAGCATCCACGTGGAGTCAGGAGCCCTGGCACGGTTGGAGGTGCCCTCGCAGACCGGGAGCCCCCAAAGCAGGCTGTGTCCCCATCCCCCTCACCAACAGGCCACCCCAAGGGGGGCAGCGCAGGGAGCATCCAGCAGCCACTTCCTCCTTGTCGTCCTGTCCTCCTTCTCCTCCTCTTCCTCCTCCCCAGCGCCGCCGCGGTACCGACCTGCGGTGCTCCAGAGGCGAGGGCAGCAAGCGGGGAGCTGGCGAGGGGCGCGGGGTGGCAGGAGCCGTGCGGGCAGCGGCTGCCAGCTGTGGGCCGGGCAGGGCCAGGCCCGGGCCGGGCGCTCACCGGTCTGGTTTGTCAGCTCCTGGAAGCCGCTCAAATGCAGCAGCCCGGGGCAGGCAGCCATGGCCGCACCAATCAGCTCCGGCAGCCGGGGAGGAGCTGGGCCCACGGCCGCCTCTGCCCCGCCGGAGCCACGGCTGGGGCTGCTCCCAGCGCTGCCCCTGCCCCGGGCACGAGGGGACACCCATGGCTGGCCCCCAGCTCACACCAGTGCAGCACACAGGGATGGGCTGTCCCAGTCCAGACCCCAGCTCACACCAGTATTGATTGTCCCAGGCCAGACCCCAGCTCACACCAGTGCAGCACACGGGGATGGGCTGTCCCAGTCCAGACCCCAGCTCACACCAGTATTGATTGTCCCAGGCCAGACCCCAGCTCACACCAGTGCAGCACACAGGGATGGGCTGTCCCAGTCCAGACCCCAGCTCACACCAGTGCAGCACACAGGGATGGGCTGTCCCAGTCCAGACCCCCAGCTCACACCGGTGCAGCACACAGGGATGGGCTGTCCCAGTCCAGACCCCAGCTCACACCAGTATTGATTGTCCCAGTCCAGACCCCAGCTCACACCAGTGCAGCACACAGGGATGGGCTGTCCCAGTCCAGACCCCCAGCTCACACCGGTGCAGCACACAGGGATGGGCTGTCCCAGTCCAGACCCCAGCTCACACCAGTATTGATTGTCCCAGTCCAGACCCCAGCTCACACCAGTGCAGCACACAGGGATGGGCTGTCCCAGTCCAGACCCCAGCTCACACCAGTCCAGTCCCCAGTTCACACCAGTATGGATTGTCCCAGTCCAGACCCCAGCTCACACCAGTTCAGTCCCCAGCTCACACCAGTACCACACACCAGCAAGGGCCCTGCACTGCCCCAGTCCAGCCCCTCCCAGCTCACCCCTGCCCCCTAGTCGTGCCCAGGCCCTGGCCCAGCTCACAGGGCTCAGAAGGAAGGGCACAGCCCAGGCAGTGCCCAGTGTGAGGGGGCAGTGTCACCAGCCTGATGCCTGCCCTGGACCAGCCCTGTGCTGTCCCCCAGCTGTGCCTGGGGCATGGAGACACCCAGCTGGGGTGGGGGCTGCAAGGACAACAGCTCCACACAGCATGGCAGCTGGGTAGGCACACCATGGAATGGAATGGAATGGAATGGAATGGAATGGAATGGAATGGAATGGAATAGAATAGAATAGAATAGAATAGAATAGAATAGAATAGAATAGAATAGAATAGAATAGAATAGAATAGAATAGAATAGAATAGAATAGAATAGAATAGACCAGGTTGGAAGAGACCTCAGAGATCATCCAGTCCAACCTATCACCCAGCACCATCTGATCAACTAAACCATGGCACCAAGCACCCCATCCAGTCTCATCCTAAACACCTGCAGGGATGGGGACTCCACCACCTCCCTGGGCAGCACATCCCAATGGCCAACAACTCTCTCTGGGAAGAACTTTCTCCTCACCTCCAGCCTAAACCTCCCCTGGCACAGCTTGAGACTGTGTCCTCTTGTTCTGGTGCTGCTTGCCTGGGAGAAGAGACCAACCCCCACCTGGCTACAACCTCCCTGCAGGGAGTTGCAGAGAGCAAGAAGGTCTCCCCTGAGCCTCCTCTTCTCCAGGCTAAGCAACCCCAGCTCCCTCAGCCTCTCCTCACAGGGCTGTGCCCCAGACCCCTCCCCAGCTTTCTTGCCCTTCTCTGGAAATCCTCTTCCCCCCTCCAGCAGAGCCTCAGCCCGAGCAATGCCCCAGGGCTCAGCTCACCTGGGGTTTGGGGTGTGGGAGGGTGGCTGGGTCACAGGCCTGGTGTGGCACTGCTGTCCCTTCCTGTCCCAGCCTGCTCCCAGGAACTGTCCTTGGCTGATTCATGCCCTGAGCCTTAATTGCTATTTACCATGGCACCAAGTCTGCTGAACTGGGTAAGGAAGGTGATGGCACTGGCCCCAGTGGGGCAGCAGCGGGGCCAGGAGTGTACACAGCCCTGAGGCTGCCAGGGAGAGGCTGCTGCCTGGCCTGGTCCTGGCTGGAAGCTGCTCCCAGGATGTGTCCAGCAGAGCTGGCAGGCAGCCAGTGGGCACTCGGTGGGAACTGGCACTCAGGGAGCTCAGAGCAAAACAGCAGGCAGGATGGTGGAGATGAACTGGCAAAGACAGAGCTGCCTGGATGCATTCCTCTGCAGCCTGCCCTGGGTGATCCTGGACTTGATGATCCCTGGAGGTCCCTTCCAACCTCCTAACATTCTGTGGTCCTGAAGGACTGAAGCTGCCTCCTGCCCCCATCTTTGGCCTCATCCACTGGAGACAGGGGGAACAGGTCCATCAAGGCAGGCTCCTGCAGCAGGCACTGCTGCTGCTGACTAAGAGCAGGGTGGAGGACTCCCTGCAACAGTTCACTTCCTCTAGGTCCCACCACAAACCGCAGCTGCTTGCCAAGGCTGCAGCTCCAGCAATGCCCGCGGGCGCTGCTCGCCCGGCACGGCGACCCCGGCAGCTGCAGGGCAGCTGGGGCCCATGCAGAAGCCACCCAGAGACTTCTCCCCTTCCCCCAGCAGGGTGTGGGTATGGGGAGCCAGGCTTCACCCCTGCCAAACCCACAGCCCAAGGAGACAGGGGCCCCCTGCCCACCATGGCTCTGCGGCCATCAGGGAAGGACTGATGGGTAGATGCAGCCCTCTGCCAGGTCCTTGTCCTGGCTGGCATAGTCTCAGCCCAAGGATGATGCCCAAGGCAGATGGCTATGCTGACTCCTTTATTCAGGCAGACTTCATGAGGCAGGGGGAGGCAGGGGGAGGCAGGGGGAGGCAGGGGGAGGCAGGGAGCCAGGTTCACGACCAGGTCTCGGACTGGAAGCGCTGGGACCGTTCCAGGGCTGCTAAATACTCCTCTGCTTGGGAGGCTGAGAGGCCTCCTTCCACCTGCAGCACCCACTGCAGAGCTTCAGCCACTGCCTCTGGCATCTGCTTGGCATTCCTGGAAGACAAAGCAGGCAGCACCATGGAGGGGGAGCAGGAAGACTGGGGGCACACCTGCAGCCCCACTGCCCCGGGCAGCCCAGCAGCGGGGCAGGGGTCGCCACCCCCAGCACACAGCACAGGCTGTGGCTGCAGCAGGGCAGAGGGGCAGAGGGGCTCAGGCTCACAGCACAGCCTGTGGCTGCAGCAGGGCAGAGGGGCAGAGGGGCTCAGGCTCACAGCACAGGCTGTGGCTGCAGAGGGGCTCAGGCTCACAGCACAGGCTGTGGCTGCAGAGGGGCTCAGGCTCACAGCACAGGCTGTGGCTGCAGAGGGGCAGAGGGGCTCAGGCTCACAGCACAGGCTGTGGCTGCAGAGGAGCAGAGGGCTCAGGCTCACAGCACAGGCTGTGGCTGCAGCAGGGCAGAGGGGCTCAGGCTCACAGCACAGGCTGTGGCTGCAGAGGGGCAGAGGGGCTCAGGCTCACAGCACAGGCTGTGGCTGCAGAGGGGCAGAGGGCTCAGGCTCACAGCACAGGCTGTGGCTGCAGCAGGGCAGAGGGGCTCAGGCTCACAGCACAGGCTGTGGCTGCAGCAGGGCAGAGGGCTCAGGTTCACAGCACAGGCTGTGGCTGCAGAGGGGCAGAGGAGCAGAGGGCTCAGGCTCACAGCACAGGCTGTGGCTGCAGAGGGGCAGAGGGGCTCAGGCTCACAGCACAGGCTGTGGCTGCAGAGGGGCAGAGGGGCTCAGGCTCACAGCACAGGCTGTGGCTGCAGAGGGGCAGAGGGCTCAGGCTCAGAGCACAGGCTGTGGCTGCAGAGGGGCAGAGGAGCAGAGGGCTCAGGCTCACAGCACAGGCTGTGGCTGCAGAGGGGCAGAGGGGCTCAGGCTCACAGCACAGGCTGCCTAGCACCCAATAAATGGCAGGCTTGGAGAGGCAGCTCCATTAGCCACACAGGGCACCCACATCCAGCACTGCCCTGTGCAGCCACAGATGTGGCCATGGCACCCAGCTGCCAGGGAACGAGTGTCACAGCCTGGAAGCCTTACCCTTGGCCTCCACATGGCTCCATTTCCCATCAGCCACTTGAGAGGGCCATGGGGAACATGCAGGAGTCCTCATTTAGCAGCAGGAGGGCAGGAACCTGCCCTTTCAGCTGGGGAGGCACTGAGTGCAGGACATGTCTGAGCTTGACCTGCCCGAGAGGGCTGCTGTGAAGGAGCAGCTGCTTCAGGCTGGCTGCTGCCTCCCTGCAACCACCCTGAAATTCACAGCTTCACAGACTGCATTGAGCTCATCTTGTCCAGCCCCCCTGCAGGCAGCAGGGACACCTCCAGCTGGACCAGGCTGCCCAGGACCACAGCAAGTCTGATCTTGAATGTCTCCAGGGATGAGGCCTCAACCACCTCCTGAGCAACCTGTGCCAGGCTCTCCCCAGCCTCCCTGTGCAGAACTTCCTCTGATGCCCAGCCTAACTCTGCCCTGCTCCACTTTCAACCCATTGCCTCTCCTCCTATCCCCACAGCCCCTTCTGAACAGTTTCTCCCCAGATCTCCTGGAGCCCCAACTCTCCCAGCCTGTCCCCACAGCAGAGGTTCTCCAGCCCTCCGATCATCTTTGTGGCCTCCTGTGGCCTCTCCATTAACTCTTCTGATGCTGGGGATCCCAGAGCTGGCCCCAGCCCTGCAGGTGAGGTCTTCCCAGAGCAGAGCAGAGGGGCAGGATCCTCTCTCTCCATCTCTGGCCAAGCTGCTTTGGATGCAGCCCAGGCTGCCCTTGGCCTTCTGTGCTGCCAGTGCCCATTGCTGCCTCCTGGGCAGCTTCTCCCCCACCAGCACCTCCAGGTCCTTCTCTGTTATGATGGTGACATTTGTAACCCAGAACCAGTTCAAAACAAGACACAGTGAAGGAGACACAAGGTCCCATCTTGAAAATACCCAAACAGGCTTCCAGGACCTGAAGGGCTCCAGGAGAGCTGGGGAGGGACTCTGGCCAAGGGCTGGGAGTGCCAGGATGAGGAACAATGGCTTTGAGCTGGGAGAGGGGAGACTGAGAGTGGAGAGGAGGAAGAAACTGTTGAGAGTGAGGCTGGGGAGACTCTGGCACAGGCTGCCCAGGGAGGCTGTGGCTGCCTCCTGCCTGGAGGTGTTTCAGGCCAGGCTGGATGAGGCCTTGAGCAAGCTGGGCTGGGGGGAGGTGCTCCTGCCCACAGCAGGAGCTTGGGACTGGATGATCTTGGAGGTCCCTTCCAACCCAACCCATTCCAGGACTCTATAATTCAACACTTCTGAGCACCAGGAGTCCCTGTGGGACATCAGAACTTCAGAGTTTTTTCCTGGAGAGAGCTCCAGTGAGGAGCTGACTGTGACAAAAAACCCAACAAACCCAACCAAACCCAACCAAACCCAACCAACCAAACCCAACCAACCCAACCCAACCAACATCTCAGCAACACTTGTTCCCAGGCTGCTCCAGTTGGCAGCAGCAGCTGGCAGCGTCCTTGCCTGTTTCCCAAGCACAAGGCAGGATTCTGACTTGCATCTGAAGCTTGATTAGTGTCCCAAAATACCCAGAAAGGAGGTCTGCTTCTTTTTGGAAGAGTCATATTGTTTCTGAGTCAGGCACTGATGTGCAAGTGCAAGCTCCTGCAGCATCCTCCTGCTGGGAAACATGGCAAGGAGCTGGGCTTCTGCACAGAGAGAGAGACAGCAGCAACCCTTCTGGCCCAAATCACACAGAAGAGGCAGCCCTGGCTCCCCAGGCCCTGCCCCAGTCACCAAGGGCCCAGGAGGGCAGGCACAGAGTGCACAGAGTGGTGCAGGGGCCAGGGCCATACAGGTCAGGGTTTGCTGTCCCCAGCTCTTTCCTAGTGTGGCTGGAAGTGTGAGCACTGAGTTTAGGTGGAAAAAGGCCATTTCCAGGCTAGCCCACCTGCAGCTGCCCACAGAATCCAGGGGCTGGAGGGGATCACAGGGCACCCTCCTGGCAGTTCAGAGCCTGGAGGCAAGGCTGCTGTGCCCTGGATGTCTTCACACATGCCACAGCAGAAGCCAGCTCAGAAGCCAGCTCAGAAGCAAGAAAAGTGCCCAGAGCCAGCAGGACAAATGAGACTTGTACAAGGGAGGGAAGGCTCTCAGCCCCCACCTGCATGATAGGGGCTGAGGGGCACCTCATGCCAGGGACAAAGGTCCCAGCAAGATGGGGCTCAGAGCAGCCCTGATGTGCCAAGTTCCATCCTCATGGCCACAGCAACAGGCAGAGTTGTGCAGGCCTTGCTCTTTCTCAGAGGCTGATCCCTTCTGGGCAGCCCCAGAGTGTCTCCACCAGCATCAGTGACTCTGCTCTGCTCAGCCCCCACCTGCTGCACTGCCTCCAGCTCTGGGGCTCCCAGCACAAGAAGGACCTAGAGCTGCTGGAGAGGCTCCAAGAGTGGGGAGACTCTGGCACAGGCTGCCCAGGGAGGCTGTGGCTGCCTCCTCTCTGGGTGTTCAAGGCCAGGCTGGAGGAGGCCTTGAGCAGCCTGGGCTGGTGGGAGGGGGCCCTGCCCATGGCAGGGGGCTGGGACTGGATGAGCTTTGAGGCCCCTTCCAAGCCAACCATTCTGTGATCCAGGAATCAGGAAGGGCCAAGAACATGGGAGGAGCAGAGGCTGGAGCCATTGAGGGACCGTGCCCAGTGATCACCCAACCACCTCAGCAACTGGCCTGGGGGGGGAGGCAGGACCCCAAGTCCAGCTTGATATAGGAAATCAAACCCCAGACCTGGGGGGCAGGAGTCAGCTCTGGGGGGGCAGGAGTCAGTTCTGGGGGCAGGAGTCAGCCCTGGGGGCAGGAGTCAGTTCTGGGGGCAGGAGTCAGTTCTGGGGGCAGGAGTCAGTTCTGGGGGCAGGAGTCAGCCCTGGGGGCAGGAGTCAGCTCTGGGGGCAGGAGTCAGCCCTGGGGGCAGGAGTCAGCCCTGGGGGCAGGAGTCAGCTCTGGGGGCAGGAGTCAGCCCCGGGGGCAGGAGTCAGTTCTGGGGGCAGGAGTCAGCTCTGGGGGCAGGAGTCAGTTCTGGGGGCAGGAGTCAGCTCTGGGGGGCAGGAGTCAGCCCTGGGGGCAGGAGTCAGCTCTGGGGGCAGGAGTCAGCCCCGGGGCAGGAGTCAGTTCTGGGGGGCAGGAGTCAGCTCTGGGGGGCAGGAGTCAGCCCTGGGGGCAGGAGTCAGCCCTGGGGGCAGGAGTCAGCTCTGGGGGCAGGAGTCAGCCCCGGGGGCAGGAGTCAGTTCTGGGGGCAGGAGTCAGCTCTGGGGGCAGGAGTCAGTTCTGGGGGCAGGAGTCAGTTCTGGGGGGCAGGAGTCAGCCCTGGGGGCAGGAGTCAGCCCTGGGGGCAGGAGTCAGCTCTGGGGGCAGGAGTCAGTTCTGGGGGGCAGGAGTCAGTTCTGGGGGCAGGAGTCAGCCCTGGGGGCAGGAGTCAGCCCTGGGGGCAGGAGTCAGCTCTGGGGGCAGGAGTCAGCTCTGGGGGACAGGAGTCAGCCCTGGGGGCAGGAGTCAGCTCTGGGGGCAGGAGTCAGTTCTGGGGGCAGGAGTCAGCTCTGGGGGCAGGAGTCAGCTCTGGGGGCAGGAGTCAGTTCTGGGGGCAGGAGTCAGTTCTGGGGGCAGGAGTCAGCTCTGGGGGCAGGAGTCAGCCCTGGGGGCAGGAGTCAGCTCTGGGGGCAGGAGTCAGCCCTGGGGGCAGGAGTCAGCTCTGGGGGCAGGAGTCAGCCCTGGGGGCAGGAGTCAGCTCTGGGGGCAGGAGTCAGCCCTGGGGGCAGGAGTCAGCCCTGGGGGGCAGGAGTCAGTTCTGGGGGGCAGGAGTCAGCTCTGGGGGGTCAGGAGTCAGCCCTGGGGGGGGCAGGAGTTAGCTCTGGGGGGCAGGAGTCAGCCCTGGGGGCAGGAGTCAGCTCTGGGGGGCAGGAGTCAGCCCTGGGGGCAGGAGTTAGCTCTGGGGGCAGGAGTCAGCCCTGGGGGCAGGAGTCAGCCCTGGGGGCAGGAGTCAGCCCTGGGGGCAGGAGTCAGCTCTGGGGGCAGGAGTCAGCTCTGGGGGCAGGAGTCAGCTCTGGGGGCAGGAGTCAGTTCTGGGGGCAGGAGTCAGCCCTGGGGGCAGGAGTCAGCTCTGGGGGCAGGAGTCAGCCCTGGGGGCAGGAGTCAGTTCTGGGGGCAGGAGTCAGTTCTGGGGGCAGGAGTCAGCCCTGGGGGCAGGAGTCAGCTCTGGGGGCAGGAGTCAGCCCTGGGGGCAGGAGTCAGCTCTGGGGGGCAGGAGTCAGCTCTGGGGGGCAGGAGTCAGCCCTGGGGGCAGGAGTCAGCCCTGGGGGCAGGAGTCAGTTCTGGGGGCAGGAGTCAGCCCTGGGGGCAGGAGTCAGCTCGGGGGGCAGGAGTCAGTTCTGGGGGCAGGAGTCAGCTCTGGGGGCAGGAGTCAGTTCTGGGGGCAGGAGTCAGCCCTGGGGGCAGGAGTCAGCCCTGGGGGCAGGAGTCAGTTCTGGGGGCAGGAGTCAGCCCTGGGGGCAGGAGTCAGCCCTGGGGGCAGGAGTCAGTTCTGGGGGCAGGAGTCAGCCCTGGGGGCAGGAGTCAGCCCTGGGGGCAGGAGTCAGCCCTGGGGGCAGGAGTCAGCCCCGGGGGCAGGAGTCAGCCCTGGGGGGCAGGAGTCAGCTCTGGGGGGGCAGGAGTCAGCCCTGGGGGGCAGGAGTCAGCTCTGGGGGGGCAGGAGTCAGCCCTGGGGGGCAGGAGTCAGCCCCGGGGGGCAGGAGTCAGCCCTGGGGGGGGCAGGAGTCAGCCCTGGGGGGCAGGAGTCAGCCCCGGGGGGCAGGAGTCAGCCCTGGGGGGCAGGAGTCAGCCCTGGGGGGGGCAGGAGTCAGCCCTGGGGGGCAGGAGTCAGCCCCGGGGGGCAGGAGCCCCCAGAGCCCTGCCCCGCAGTGCAGCACTGCGGCAGCGGCAGGCGGGGGGCAGGGGCCGGGCAAGGCCTCTGCTTCCCGGGCAGGAAACAAGAGGCTCCTTCTCCCGGGAATGCAGCGAGGCCAGTCTCACCCTGCCAGCACTGGGGAGTTCCTCCCTCCTGCAGGCCAGGCAGGACAGAGCCTCCTGCCCCGGCTGCTGGTGTCCCCGGCGGGGCAGGGGCCGGCGCGGCTCACGGGGGGCACGGCCAGCCCCGGCAGCACGCAGCCTTGCACGACCCTCACCACGGGCAGCAGCCTCCTCCCTGCCACACGGGCAGTGAGCAGAGCAGGCAGGGCAAGGGCTGTGCCCAGGGAAGGAAGGGAGCTGCAGCTGCCAGGCCCTGCCTTTGGGACAACAGTTTCATAGTTTCATTCAGGGTTGGAAGGGACCACAAGGATCAGCCAGTTCCAACCCCCCTGCCATGGGCAGGGACACCCCACACTACATCAGCCTGGCCACAGCCTCAGCCAGCCTGGCCTTAAACACCTCCAGGGACAGGGCCCCAACCACCTCCCTGCACAACCCATTCCAGGGCTTCACCACTCTCCTGGGGAAGAACTTCCTCCTCATCTCCAGCCTCAATCTCCCCACCTCCAGCTTCATTCCATTCCCCCTAGTCCTATCACTCCCTGAGATCCTGAGCAGTCCCTCCCCAGCCTTCCTGGAGCCCCCTGCAGATCCTGGAAGGCCACAATGAGGTCACCTGGGAGCCTTCTCTTCTGCAGACTGAACAGCCCCAGCTCCTTCAGTCTGTCCTCACAGCAGAGCAGCTCCAGCCCTCTGCTCATCCTCCTGGCCCTGCTCTGGACACCTTCCAGAACCTCCAGATCCCTCTTGTCATAGGGGCTCCAGAACTGGACACTACTCCAGGTGGGGTCTCACCAGGGCTGAGCAGAGGGGGAGGATCACCTCCCTCGACCTGCTGGCCACACTTCTCCTGATGCAGCCCAGGATCTGATTGGCCTTGCGGGCTGCAAGCGCACACTGAGAGCTCCTGGTGAGCTTTTTGTCCCCCAGCACCCCCAAGTCTCTCTCCTCAGGGCTACTTTCCAGCCAGTCCCTGCCCAGCCTGCATTTGTGCCTGGGATTGCCTCCACCCAGCTGCAGGACCCTGCCCTTGGTCTTGTTGAACCTCCTGAGGTTGGCTTGTGCCCACCTCTCCAGCCTGTCCAGGTCCCTCTGGATGGATCCCTTCCCTCCAGCTGTCTGCTGCACCACACAGCTTGGTGTCATCAGCAAACCTGCTGAGGGTGCACTCAGTGCCACTGTCCATGGCACCCACAAAGATGTTGAACAAGACAGGTCCCAGGACTGATCCCTGAGGGACTCTGCTTGTCCCTGGCCTCCACTGGGCCATGGAGCCATGGACAGCCACTCTTTGGGTGCGGCCATCAAGCCAGTTCCTTATCCATCCAGTGGTCCACCCATCAAACCCATGTGTCACCAGTTTGGAGACCAGGATGTGGTGTGGGACAGTGTCGAAGGCTTTGCTCAGCTCCAGGGAAATGACAGCAGCTGCTCTCCCCTCAGCTATTGATGTTGTCACCTGCTCATAGAAGGCCACCAGGTTGGTCAGGCAGGATTTGCCCTTGGCAAAGCCATGCTGACTGCTCCCAATCACCTCTTCACTATTCTTGTGAGCGAGTAGTGACTCCAGGAGGATCTGCTCCATGATCTTTCCAGGCACAGAGGTGAGACTGACTGGCCTGCAGTTCCCTGGTTCCTCCTTCTTACCCTTTTTGAAGATGGGGGCAATGTTTCCCCTTTTCCAGTCTGTGGGGACTTCACCAGATTCAGTTGGCAGAAGCACCCCGAGGTGAGGCCCTGGGACAGGACTGAGCTCTCACAGGGGGCAGGCTGCAGTGCTCTGTGCAGTGCTGAGCAAAGCCCTTGGCACTGTCTCACACCACATCCTGGTTTCCAGGATGGGTTCCACGGCTGGAGCATTCAGTGGGTACAGAACTGGCTCGAGGGCTGCACCCAGAGGGTGGCTGTCAGTGGCCCATGGCCAAGTGGAGGCCAGGGGCAAGTGGAGTCCCTCAGGGGTCAGTCCTGGGCCCAGGCTTGTTTAACATCTTTGTTGGCAACATGGGCAGAGGCACTGAGGCTCCCTCAGCAGGTCTGCCAACACCAAGCTGTGTGGTGCTGCTGACAGCTGGAGGGAAGGATCCATCCAGAGGGACCTGGGCAGGCTGCAGAGCTGGGCCCAGGACAACCTCAGGAGGTTCAACAAGGCCAAGGGCAAGGTCCTGCAGCTGGGGCAGGGCAATCCCAGGCACTGCTAAAGGCTGGGCAGGGACTGGCTGGAGAGCAGCCCTGAAGAAAAGGCCTTGGGGGTGCTGGGGGAGGAGAAGCTCAGCAGGAGCCAGCAGGGAGCACTTGCAGCCCAGAGAGCCAAGCAGAGCCTGGGCTGCAGCAAGAGAAGTGTGGCCAGCAGGGCCAGGGAGGGGATTCTGCCCCTCTGCTCCACTCTGCTGAGACCACAGCTGCAGCTCTGGGGCCAGCTCTGGAGCCTCTGTGCCAGGAAGGAGCTGGAGGTGCTGGAAGGTGTCCAGAGAAGGGCCAGGAGGAGGAGCAGAGGGCTGGAGCTGCTCTGCTGTGAGCACAGCCTGAGGGAGTTGGGGTTGTGCAGGCTGGAGAGCAGAAGGCTCCCAGGAGACCTCCTTGTGGCCTTCCAGGATCTGCAGGGGGCTGCAAGAAAGCTGGGGAGGGACTTTTGAGGGTGTCAGGGAGGGACAGGACTGGGGGATGGAGCAGAACTAGAAATGGGGAGACTGAGATTGGCTGTGAGGAAGAAGTTGTTCCCCATGAGGGTGGTGAGAGCCTGGCACAGGTTGCCCAGGGATGTGGTGGAAGCCTCCTGCCTGGAGGTGTTTGCAGCCAGGCTGGAGGTGGCTGTGAGCAACCTGCTGTGGTGTGAGGTGTCCCTGCCCATGGCAGGGGGCTTGGAACTGGCTGAGCCTTGAGGTCCCTTCCAACCCTGACAGTTCTCTGATTCTCTGTGGCTCAGCCCCACCCCAGGAAGGTAGCTCTGAGTGCAGAGCCAGCCAGGATGTGCTGAGGGGCCCAAAAGTTGCTGCTCACAAGCCTCAGCAGCCATGGAGCTCAGGCTTGCTGGGTTCTCAAAGCCCTCTGCTCACCCAAGCAGCCACAGGAACTGCTGGAGCCTGTTGCTCCAGCCTCACTGAGCCTGAGGTCAGGGCTGTGAAGAGGCCAGGGCTCCCCCAGACAGGGATCTGCCAGGGGTCAGAGGCCAGAGAACCTGCTGGCAGTTGGAGGGGTGAGCACACAGGGGGAGCTGAGCAGCTTTGCCACGGCTCCAGCTCTGCCCCTGCTCACCAGAGCACAGGGTGGTAGGAAATGGCCCTCCCAGACCAGGTCCTGTGGAGCAGGACATAGAGAGAGCAGCTTCCAGTCCCTCTCAGGAATGCCTCCAGGGGGGCAGCCCCTGCTTGCAGCCCCTCACTCACCCAGCCAGGTAGAGGTGAGCACCCCTGCAGTCCAGCAGCTCCCACAGCAGCCTGCGCTGCTCCCGGATGCGGTGCTGGACGTAGACCTTCTCCTCCTGCAGGGAAGCACAGCACTGAGCACTGAGCCTGCCAGCAGCCCCAGCACCCCTGCCCCCATCCTGCTCTCTGGGGCTGTCTGCTCCAGCCTGGGGCAGCACAGCCCTGCAGAGCAAGGGACACAAGGAGAAGCAGCTGCAGCAACCCTCTCACAGGGGAGGGGATCCCCACACCTCACATCAGTGCCCTGGGAGGGGCTGGTGCATGCTGAGGGCAGCAGGAGGAGCTGCAGCAGGGAAGGTGCCCAAGCAGCACCCCCAGATTCTCTGTCTGCCTCTTTCACCTCTGCTGGAGGTCTGGGAAGTGCCTGTGAGGGACTGCCTCCTGCTCTCCCTTCTCCCAGCGTGGGCAGAGAAGGCTCTGTGCCCCTCCCTGTGCCAAGGCTGCTGCAGGGTGGGAACCTTCCCCACAGCCTGCCCCTAGCCCTGCCACCTGCAGACACCTGCAACAGCTTGGAAGGGCACAAAGGCTGCAGGGACAGACTCAGCCCTGCCCCTGCCCCTCTGCTGGGCACAGACTGGAGGCTGCTGGCTTTTGGCTCAGTGTAGCACAGCCAGGGAGAGCCCACAAAGGGTTAATCCCCAAGGCTTGAGGCTGCCTACAGCCCTGGCCTCTGCCCAACAGGAGCACCACTGCCAACATGCCTGAACTCACTGCTGGCCACCCTGCTGCTCCCTGACAAAGGTCACTCTGTGATGGGGGCCAGAGCATGCCGGGCCCTGCACAGCCTCCCCCCACAGCCAGGCCCTGCACAGCCTCCCCCCACAGCCTCCTCCCCCAGCCAGCCCCCACAGCCAGCCCTCCAAGGCAAGAAGAAAAGAAGGCTCTTGCTGCATCTCAGGCTCCCTGCAGGCTTGCATGGGAACAAGCCCAGGCAGCACTCAGGCCTGGCTGTCACCAGGGCTGGGCAGTGCTGGGTCTGGGCAGTGCTGGGGCTGGGCAGTGCTGGGTCTGGGCAGTGCTGGGGCTGGGCAGTGCAGGGCTGGGCAGTGCAGGGCTGGGCAGTGCTGGGGCTGGGCAGTGCAGGGCTGGGCAGTGCTGGGGCTGGGCAGTGCAGGGCTGGGCAGTGCTGGGCCTGGGCAGTGCTGGGCCTGGGCAGTGCTGGGGCTGGGCAGTGCAGGTCTGGGCAGTGCTGGGCCTGGGCAGTGCTGGGCCTGGGCAGTGCTGGGCCTGGGCAGTGCAGGCCTGGGCAGTGCAGGGCTGGGCAGTGCTGGGCCTGGGCAGTGCTGGGCCTGGGCAGTGCAGGCCTGGGCAGTGCAGGGCTGGGCAGTGCTGGGGCTGGGCAGTGCTGGGGCTGGGCAGTGCAGGCCTGGGCAGTGCAGGGCTGGGCAGTGCTGGGGCTGGGCAGTGCTGGGGCTGGGCAGTGCAGGGCTGGGCAGTGCAGGGCTGGGCAGTGCTGGGGCTGGGCAGTGCAGGGCTGGGCAGTGCAGGGCTGGGCAGTGCTGGGGCTGGGCAGTGCAGGGCTGGGCAGTGCAGGGGCTGGGCAGTGCTGGGCTGGGCAGTGCAGGGCTGGGCAGTGCTGGGGCTGGGCAGTGCGGGGCTGGGCAGTGCTGGGGCTGGGCAGTGCAGGTCTGGGCAGTGCAGGTCTGGGCAGTGCTGGGGCTGGGCAGTGCAGGGCTGGGCAGTGCAGGGCTGGGCAGTGCTGGGGCTGGGCAGTGCAGGTCTGGGCAGTGCAGGTCTGGGCAGTGCTGGGGCTGGGCAGTGCAGGGCTGGGCAGTGCAGGGCTGGGCAGTGCTGGGGCTGGGCAGTGCAGGGCTGGGCAGTGCAGGGGCTGGGCAGTGCTGGGCTGGGCAGTGCAGGGCTGGGCAGTGCTGGGGCTGGGCAGTGCTGGGGCTGGGCAGTGCAGGGCTGGGCAGTGCAGGGCTGGGCAGTGCAGGGCTGGGCAGTGCAGGGCTGGGCAGTGCTGGGGCTGGGCAGTGCAGGTCTGGGCAGTGCAGGGCTGGGCAGTGCAGGGCTGGGCAGTGCTGGGGCTGGGCAGTGCAGGGCTGGGCAGTGCAGGTCTGGGCAGTGCTGGTCTGGGCAGTGCTGGGGCTGGGCAGTGCAGGGCTGGGCAGTGCAGGGCTGGGCAGTGCAGGGCTGGGCAGTGCTGGGGCTGGGCAGTGCTGGTCTGGGCAGTGCTGGGGCTGGGCAGTGCTGGGGCTGGGCAGTGCAGGGCTGGGCAGTGCAGGGCTGGGCAGTGCTGGGGCTGGGCAGTGCTGGGGCTGGGCAGTGCTGGGGCTGGGCAGTGCGGGGCTGGGCAGTGCAGGGCTGGGCAGTGCTGGGGCTGGGCAGTGCAGGGCTGGGCAGTGCTGGGGCTGGGCAGTGCAGGGCTGGGCAGTGCTGGGGCTGGGCAGTGCTGGTCTGGGCAGTGCTGGGGCTGGGCAGTGCTGGGGCTGGGCAGTGCTGGGGCTGGGCAGTGCTGGGGCTGGGCAGTGCAGGGCTGGGCAGTGCTGGGGCTGGGCAGTGCTGGGGCTGGGCAGTGCTGGGGCTGGGCAGTGCGGGGCTGGGCAGTGCGGGGCTGGGCAGTGCAGGGCTGGGCAGTGCTGGGGCTGGGCAGTGCTGGGGCTGGGCAGTGCTGGGGCTGGGCAGTGCGGGGCTGGGCAGTGCGGGGCTGGGCAGTGCTGGGGCTGGGCAGTGCAGGGCTGGGCAGTGCTGGGGCTGGGCAGTGCAGGGCTGGGCAGTGCAGGGCAGGGCAGTGCTGGGGCTGGGCAGTGCGGGGCTGGGCAGTGCAGGGCTGGGCAGTGCAGGGCTGGGCAGTGCTGGGGCTGGGCAGTGCAGGGCTGGGCAGTGCTGGGGCTGGGCAGTGCAGGGCTGGGTAGTGCTGGGTCTGGGCAGTGCAGGGCTGGGCAGTGCAGGGCTGGGCAGTGCAGGGCTGGGCAGTGCAGGGCTGGGCAGTGCTGGGCCTGGGCAGTGCTGGGCCTGGGCAGTGCTGGGGCTGGGCAGTGCAGGCCTGGGCAGTGCAGGGCTGGGCAGTGCAGGGCTGGGCAGTGCAGGGCTGGGCAGTGCTGGGCCTGGGCAGTGCTGGGCCTGGGCAGTGCTGGGCCTGGGCAGTGCTGGGTCTGGGCAGTGCAGGGCTGGGCAGTGCAGGGCTGGGCAGTGCAGGGCTGGGCAGTGCTGGGCCTGGGCAGTGCTGGGCCTGGGCAGTGCTGGGCCTGGGCAGCACAGCCAGCAGGTCCCACCCAGCTCCAGGATCTGCACTGCTCTGGAGCCTGAGCAACCTGGGCTGGGCTCCCAGCTGGGCACTGCTGCCTCACAGAATGGTCTGGGTGGGAAGGAGTTTTCCAGATCATCCAGTGCCAACCCCCTGCCATGGGCAGGGACCCCTCCCCCCAGCCCAGCTTGCTCAAGGCCTCATCCAGCCTGGCCTGAAACACCTCCAGGCAGGATGCAGCCACAGCCTCCCTGGGCAACCTGTGCCAGAGTCTCCCCAGCCTCACTCTCAACAATTCCTTCCTCTTCTCCACTCTCAGTCTCCCCTCTCCCAGCTCAAAGCCAATGTTCCTCATCCTGGCACTCCCAGCCCTTGGCCAGAGTCCCTCCCCAGCTCTCCTGGAGCCCTTCAGGTCCTGGAAGGCTGCTCTCAGGTCTGCCTGGAGCCTTCTCTTCTCCAGGTTGAACAGCCCCAACTCCTTCAAGCCTGCCCCACAGGGAGGGTCTCCAGCCTCTGATCACATTCATGGCCTTCACTGAACTCTCTCCAACAGTTCCATGTCCTTCCTGTGCTGGGGGCCCCAGAACTGTGGGGGTCTCACCAGAGCTGTGGAGGTCTCCCCAGAGCTGTGGGGATCTCCCCAGAGCTGTGGGGGTCTCCCCAGAGCTGTGGGGGTCTCCCCAGAGCTGTGGGGTCTCACCAGAGCTGTGGGGATCTCCCCAGAGCTGTGGGGTCTCACCAGAGCTGTGGGGGTCTCACCAGAGCTGTGGGGTCTCACCAGAGCTGTGGGGGTCTCACCAGAGCTGTGGGGTCTCACCAGAGCTGTGGGGATCTCACCAGAGCTGTGGGGGTCTCACCAGAGCTGTGGGGGTCTCACCAGAGCTGTGGGGGTCTCACCAGAGCTGTGAGGTCTCACCAGAGCTGTGGGGGTCTCACCAGAGCTGTGGGGTCTCACCAGAGCTGTGGGGGTCTCACCAGAGCTGTGGGGTCTCACCAGAGCAGCCCCTGGCGAGCACCTGCACAGCTCAGCGTGGTGAATGTTCATCAGCTAAGTGCTGACAGGGGCTCTGCCAGTGAGGCTGGCACTGCCAGAGGGTCACTTAAGGACCTGCTGGAGCTACCTAGAAGCCAGAGCACCCTGGTGACAGCCAGAGGCCACCACAGCTCAGCTGAACCCCAGCACCTTGCTGAGCATTAGCAGCAGCTGGGCTGGGATTCAAGCAGCCTGCAGCGCGGGGCTGAGGGGATGCGACACAAGGTCCCTGCAAAGGAGACCTCCCAGGGAGCAAAGGGGAATCCTGCTCAGCTCTGGAGCATCCCAGCTCCTGCCAGGCTCTTTGAGGAGCTAATGGCTGTGGCATCTCCTAGAGCTGCAGGCACATGGCCCAGTGCAGCACACCCTGCCTGGCTGCCCACAGGACCTGTGGCCTCTTTGCCAGTCCTGGGCTCAGGAACACCGTGAGCAGGAAGCCAGGTGGCTTGTGGTAACCAGAGGCTCCTGTCTGCTGCAAAAGCAGGAGGTGGGGTCAGGCAGAGCAAGAGGAGTCCCCCCAGGCCTCCCTGTTCCCCTCCACAGGCCTCAGCTTCCTGCTGAGACCCCCAGCTGAGCTGGGAGGATGAGGATGCGACAAGGGTGAAGGCACAACTCCTGTGCAGCAGCAGCAGCAGAGCTCTCTGTGACACTGCCAGGACTTGGTGGCACAAGACCCCCCCTGACAAACTGCTCTGCCCCACAGAGGCCAGGAGGTGTGAGCCCCATTCCTCCAGAGTCTGCAGGGGCAGGAGGAGGCTCTGGTGCCACTCGCCAGATCCCAGAGGCAGGAGGTTTCCCCTCCCTGTGTAAGCCATCACTGACAGGGCAGGCAGGTGATCCAATCAACCTCTGCAGTGCTGCTCCTGCTCTTCAAAGGCTTGGAAAGCTTTCAGAGAAGCACTCAACTCATGCCATACAAGTGGCTGGCTAAAAGCTGCTGGCTCCACATCAACGCATTCAGGCAGCCAGGAGAAAGGGACTGGAGCAGCTGAGCCACCCAGAGATCCCCATTCCCCTGATCCTCTTATCAGATCTCTGCTTCAAAGGCACTGAGCTCCCAGTGCCAGGCAGGGACAGAGTCCCAGCCCACAGGGCTGTGACCAAGAGCCCTGCAGCTCAGAGAGGGCTGAGCACCACAGACACTGCCTGGGAAAGAAGGGAGCGAAGTGAGAGGCTGAGCTCTGGGGGCTCCTGATCCTCCAGGGAGCTTTCTCCTGCATGGCTGAGGCTCAGGGAGAGCTGGCATGGAGGCCAAGCTCCTCAGCTTCAGCCAGCATCAGAGGGACAGGGTGGGGAGGGTGGCACTGAACAAAGAGAGGCTGTTGCTGCTGACCCCTCCGAGGGGCTGGGAGCCTTTTATCACTCACATGCTGCAGCCAAACAAAGCTGCTGCACCTTATCTGCTCCAGCACTCACGAGCTCTGCCCCAGCAACCTTCCCAGCACAACCCAGCCACGCAGGTCCCAGCTGCCTGGTGGCACTGCTGGGCTGGTGGGGGCGCCAGCCAGCACCCAGGTGGTGTGGGAAGGCGAGGTGCCCACTGCGCCACCCCCTCCGGGCCCTTCACAGCCACCCCAACAACCACCAGGGGCTAGAAACGCTGGCAGAGCCCCATCAGGGCTGCCTAAGGTGCTTCTGTGTCCACCCTCCTCCCGTGGGAACTCACCTGGTCCCTGGAGAAGGCTGTGAAGAGTGTCAGGAAGCCCTTTGCCACCAGCTCTTCCCAATCTTCCTGGCAGTAGAAGTCCTTGGAGCGCTGGCGGCAGCCGAAGAAGAGGAAGTTCCCTGCAGAGGGCAGAGCAGGGCACTGCTGGGGGCACCACAGCCCTGAGTGCTGGGGCCTGCTGGTGCCCACAGGGCCTGTGCCAGGGCTCCAAGGCTCTCACCTCTTTGCCAGTCCTGGACTCAGGAACACTGTGAGCAGGAAGCCAGGTGGCTTGTGGCAACCAGAGGCTCCTGTCTGCTGCAGAAGCAGGAGGTGGGGGGCAGGTAGGGCAAGAAGCCCCCCCCAGGGCTGCCTGTCCCCTTCCACAGGCCTCAGCTTCCTGCTGAGACCCACAGCTGAGCTGGGGGGATGAGGATGGGACAAGGGTGAAGGCACAACTCCTGGGCAGCAGAGCTCCAAAAGCCATCCCCAGACACAGAGAGCAGGGCAGGAGCCTCTGCAGAGCCCTGCTCTGACCCTGGCAGCACAGCCTGGGAGCAGGCCCAGGGCCCAGCTTGCTCCTACCCAAACGCAGCAAAGCCCCAGGAGCCCCTTCCCCTGTCTGCAGCAGAGCAGCCTGAGTCCCTCCCAGGAGCTGCCCTCACCTCTCCTGCCCTGTGCCACCCGCTCCTGGATGGCAGCTCGGAAGGGTGCCACGCCGGTGCCGGGCCCGACCATCACCACAGGGGTGCCAGGGTCAGCTGGGAACTTCAGTCCTCCTTTCTTCACCCACAGAGGCACCCAGACATCACCTGCCAAAGAGGGAGGTCACTACCACCACCCTCCCCCTGCACCCACAGCACACCCTGCAGAGGGTGAGCCTGGCAGCAGTTCTTCCAGAGGGCTCTGGGGGTAGGGACAGCACCGCCCTGGCACCGTGGCAGCCGCGGTGCCCCAGGCACACCGCGCATGCCAAGCAGCTCAGCCACCTCACAGCTGGCTCTGCAAGCACCTGAGGGAGCTCCAGGGCAAGAGCCCCACAGCACAGGGGCTGGGGGGCAGTCCCCTCCTCCCCCAGCTGGTGCCAGGGAAGGCAGCTGTGGTGGTGAGCAGGGAGCTCACCCTGGCTGTCAGATAAGGAAGGGCCAAACCTGCTTCCTCTGGGAGGGTCCTCAGCCCTCCTCTAAGTACTCTGAGGTGGCTCAGTCTTGCCCTGAAGTCCTACAGAGTGCTTCTCTCCCATCCTGCCACAGGGAGACCCCATGAGCTTGGCACACCTGCTTGGGGTGGTTAGGGCAGATGAGCAGCACACAGAGGCTTGGCAGGGCAGGATGGGCACACTCAGAGAAGGACATCTGCCCCAGAGGGCTGGAGCTGCCCAGCAGGCACAGCACTACCAGCTGCAGGACACCAGGAGCAGCCTGCAGAGGCACTGGGATCAGGAGGGTCAGGGAGCTGGGAGGAAAGCAGCAGCTCAGGGGAAGCTGGAGAGGTACTCTGTGCTCTGAAGAGGATGGGAGCAGACAGGAAGCACAGCTCAGGGAGTTCAGCCTGTCCAGCCAAAGCAGTGTGCTCCACTCAGGGTCCAAGCAGCTCCAGCACACAGTCAGCAAGCACACAGCTGCACTATGGTCCCATGGCAGCACCAAGGGACAGATTCTAAGGAAGGTTCCACTGCTCCAGGCCTGGGGCAGCTCTGTTCCCCTGCTCTGGGCTGGGGGCAGCTCTGTTCCCCTGCTCTGGGCTGGGGGCAGCTCTCTTCCCTTGCTCTGGGCTGGGGGCAGCTCTCTTCCCCTGCTCTGGGCTGGGGGCAGCTCTCTTCCCTTGCTCTGGGCTGGGGGCAGCTCTCCTCCCCTGTTCTGGGCTGGGGGCAGCTCTGTGCCCCTGCTCTGGGCTGGGGGCAGCTCTCTTCCCCTGCTCTGGGCTGGGGGCAGCTCTGTGCCCCTGCTCCGGGCTGGGGGCAGCTCTCTTCCCCTGCTCCAGGGCTGGGGGCAGCTCTCTTCCCCTGCTCTGGGCAGGGGGCAGCTCTCTTCCCCTGCTCCGGGCTGGGGCAGCTCTCTTCCCTGCTCTGGGCTGGGGGCAGCTCTCTTCCCTGCTCCGGGCTGGGGGCAGCTCTCTTCCCCTGCTCTGGGCTGGGGGCAGCTCTCTTCCCCTGCTCTGGGCTGGGGGCAGCTCTCTTCCCCTGCTCTGGGCTGGGGGCAGCTCTCTTCCCCTGCTCTGGGCTGGGGGCAGCTCTGTGCCCCTGCTCTGGGCTGGGGGCAGCTCTGTGCCCCTGCTCTGGGCTGGGGGCAGCTCTCTTCCCCTGCTCTGGGCTGGGGGCAGCTCTCTTCCCCTGCTCTGGGCTGGGGGCAGCTCTCTTCCCCTGCTCTGGGCTGGGGGCAGCTCTCCTCCCCTGTTCTGGGCTGGGGGCAGCTCTGTGCCCCTGCTCTGGGCTGGGGGCAGCTCTGTGCCCCTGCTCTGGGCTGGGGGCAGCTCTCCTCCCCTGTTCTGGGCTGGGGGCAGCTCTGTGCCCCTGCTCTGGGCTGGGGGCAGCTCTCTTCCCCTGCTCTGGGCTGGGGGCAGCTCTCTTCCCCTGCTCTGGGCTGGGGGCAGCTCTGTGCCCCTGCTCTGGGCTGAGGGCAGCTCTCTGCCCCTGCTCTGGGCTGAGGGCAGCTCTCTGCCCCTGCTCTGGGCTGAGGGCAGCTCTCTTCCCTTGCTCTGGGCTGGGGGCAGCTCTCTTCCCCTGCTCTGGGCTGGGGGCAGCTCTCTTCCCCTGCTCTGGGCTGGGGGCAGCTCTCTTCCCTTGCTCTGGGTTGGGGGCAGCTCTCTTCCCTTGCTCTGGGCTGGGGGCAGCTCTCTTCCCTTGCTCTGGGCTGGGGGCAGCTCTCTTCCCCTGCTCTGGGCTGGGGGCAGCTCTCTTCCCCTGCTCTGGGCTGGGGGCAGCTCTCTTCCCTTGCTCTGGGCTGGGGGCAGCTCTCTTCCCCTGCTCTGGGCTGGGGGCAGCTCTCTTCCCTTGCTCTGGGCTGGGGCAGCTCTCTTCCCCTGCTCTGGGCTGGGGGCAGCTCTCTTCCCTTGCTCTGGGCTGGGGGCAGCTCTCTTCCCCTGCTCTGGGCTGGGGGCAGCTCTCTTCCCTTGCTCTGGGCTGGGGGCAGCTCTCTTCCCTTGCTCTGGGCTGGGGGCAGCTCTCTTCCCCTGCTCTGGGCTGGGGGCAGCCCTCTTCCCCTGCTCTGGGCTGGGGGCAGCTCTCTTCCCCTGCTCTGGGCTGGGGGCAGCTCTCTTCCCCTGCTCTGGGCTGGGGGCAGCTCTCTTCCCTGCTCTGGGCTGGGGGCAGCTCTGTTACCTTGCTGAGGGTCGAGGGAAGCCAGCCAGGAGGAGCAGAGGCCTCTCCTGGGCTTGCTGAGCCTGGTCTTGTAGTGCACCACTGCCATGAGGATCTGGATGCGGTCAGGGACAGCCTGTGTGCAGACAGAAGCCATCAGCCTGGGGAAGACTCCAGCACAGCTCTGCTGGAGGAGCCCTGTGCCTCCTCCAGGGACAAAGCCTGTGCCCAGCTCCTGCCAGGGCACCTGCAGCATTTGTCCTAGCCAGGAACAGGGCACAGCAGGCTGCAGGCCCTCACCCAAAAGCTTTGCAGAGGGCCAAGGGCAATGCTTTGGGATTGTTCTGCACAGCTGGCAGCAGCCACAGACTGCACACCCCTAGGCCCCCCCACGGAGGTCCAGTGCCAGCCGAGCCTGGGCTGCCATCTGCCAAGGCAGCAGGGCCAGGTCCCACTGCCCCCTCCTGGCAGCAGCAGGCAGCAGCTCTCACCGCGGGCACAGCGCCCAGGCACGCCCCCAGCCCCTGGGGCACCACCTCCCACTGCTCCCAGGGAGCTCTGCAGCAGCCTGGGCCAGCCCCAGCACCTGCAGGGGGCAAGCAGCCTCGCTGAGAGGCTGGCACAGCCTGGGGCTCACATCCAGCAGGCTGGGCTGGGGCAGGCTGCCCCTGGAGCAGGGCTTCAGGTGGGATGCTCAGAGCATGACTCCCTCTGTCCCCTCCCATCCCCTTCCTGTCTCCATCCTCACCCTGCCCCATCCCATCCCCATCCTGCCCCATCCCATCCCCATCCTGCCCCATCCCATCCCCTTCCTGTCTCCATCCCCACCCTGCCCCATCCCATCCTCACCCTGCCCCATCCCATCCCCACCCTGCCCCATCCCATCCTCACCCTGCCCCATCCCATCCTCACCCTGCCCCATCCCATCCCCACCCTGCCCCATCCCAATCTCACCCTGCCCCATCCCATCCTCACCCTGCCCCATCCCATCCCCACCCTGCCCCATCCCATCCCCACCCTGCCCCATCCCATCCCCACCCTGCCCCATCCCATCCTCACCCTGCCCCATCCCATCCTCACCCTGCCCCATCCCATCCCATCCCCATCCTGCCCCATCCCATCCCCATCCTGCCCCATCCCATCCCCACCCTGCCCCATCCCATCCCCACCCTGCCCCATCCCATCCCCATCCTGCCCCATCCCATCCTCACCCTGCCCCATCCCATCCCCATCCTGCCCCATCCCAATCCTGCCCCATCCCATCCCCATCCTGCCCCATCCCATCCCCATCCTGCCCCATCCCAATCTCACCCTGCCCCATCCCATCCCCATCCTGCCCCATCCCAATCTCACCCTGCCCCATCCCATCCCCATCCTGCCCCATCCCATCCCCACCCTGCCCCATCCCATCCCCACCCTGCCCCATCCCATCCTCACCCTGCCCCATCCCATCCTCACCCTGCCCCATCCCATCCCCACCCTGCCCCATCCCATCCTCACCCTGCCCCATCCCATCCTCACCCTGCCCCATCCCATCCCCATCCTGCCCCATCCCATCCCCATCCTGCCCCATCCCAATCTCACCCTGCCCCATCCCATCCCCATCCTGCCCCATCCCAATCTCACCCTGCCCCATCCCATCCCCACCCTGCCCCATCCCATCCTCACCCTGCCCCATCCCAATCTCACCCTGCCCCATCCCATCCCCATCCTGCCCCATCCCAATCTCACCCTGCCCCATCCCATCCCCACCCTGCCCCATCCCATCCTCACCCTGCCCCATCCCAATCTCACCCTGCCCCATCCCATCCTCACCCTGCCCCATCCCATCCTCACCCTGCCCCATCCCATCCCCACCCTGCCCCATCCCATCCTCACCCTGCCCCATCCCATCCCCACCCTGCCCCATCCCATCCCCATCCTGCCCCATCCCATCCTCACCCTGCCCCATCCCAATCTCACCCTGCCCCATCCCATCCTCACCCTGCCCCATCCCATCCCCACCCTGCCCCATCCCATCCTCACCCTGCCCCATCCCATCCCCATCCTGCCCCATCCCATCCTCACCCTGCCCCATCCCATCCTCACCCTGCCCCATCCCATCCCCATCCTGCCCCATCCCATCCCCATCCTGCCCCATCCCATCCCCATCCTGCCCCATCCCATCCTCACCCTGCCCCATCCCATCCTCACTCTGCCCCATCCCAATCTCACCCTGCCCCATCCCATCCCCACCCTGCCCCATCCCATCCTCACCCTGCCCCATCCCAATCTCACCCTGCCCCATCCCATCCTCACCCTGCCCCATCCCATCCCCATCCTGCCCCATCCCATCCTCACCCTGCCCCATCCCATCCCCACCCTGCCCCATCCCAATCTCACCCTGCCCCATCCCATCCTCACCCTGCCCCATCCCATCCTCACCCTGCCCCATCCCAATCTCACCCTGCCCCATCCCATCCCCATCCTGCCCCATCCCATCCCCATCCTGCCCCATCCCATCCCCATCCTGCCCCATCCCATCCTCACCCTGCCCCATCCCATCCTCACCCTGCCCCATCCCATCCTCACCCTGCCCCATCCCAATCTCACCCTGCCCCATCCCATCCCCACCCTGCCCCATCCCATCCTCACCCTGCCCCATCCCATCCTCACCCTGCCCCATCCCATCCTCACCCTGCCCCATCCCATCCCCACCCTGCCCCATCCCAATCTCACCCTGCCCCATCCCAATCTCACCCTGCCCCATCCCATCCTCATCCTGCCCCATCCCAATCTCACCCTGCCCCATCCCAATCTCACCCTGCCCCATCCCATCCTCACCCTGCCCCATCCCATCCTCACCCTGCCCCATCCCATCCTCATCCTGCCCCATCCCATCCCCATCCTGCCCCATCCCATCCTCACCCTGCCCCATCCCATCCTCATCCTGCCCCATCCCATCCCCATCCTGCCCCATCCCACCTCCATCCTGTGTCCATCCTCACCTCACCCCAGCCCCATCCCTGTCCCCCTCTCTCCTGCTCACACCCTTCTCCCTGTTCCCACCCTGCCCCCAGCTACTTCCCATCCTCTCCCCATGCTCACCTGCTCTCCACCCCTGCCCCACACAGCCTGAGCAGCCTCAGTGTGCACAGCCCTGCAGCCAGCCCTGGCCCTGGCAGCCCCTCAGCTGAGAGCCTGGCAGGGGCAGCAGGCCCTGGCCCTTACCAGCAGGGAGGAGGCAATGGAGAAGGCCCTGGGCCTGATGCGGGGGATGAGGTCCAGCAGGTAGTCAGGAGGGATGGCAGAGGAGGTGTGAGGGAAGTCCCAGAGGACCTGCAGGGCAAGGGCAGCTCAGGACACCCCTGCCTGCTGCTCAGGCTGCCACCCAGCCCCAGCTGCCCCTCAGCACCACCTGCCCTGTGCCACTGCCCAGCCCCACAGCCCACAGCCAGTGGAGCTGCCTGCAACCAGCAGGGGAATCCACCCCAGGAAGGGGGAAAGAGACCAAAGAGCACAGGAGGGAGCAGAGCAGGGGCACAGCCTGCCTGGCACAGCAGCATGGCACTGCCCTCAGCACTGCCTGGGTGCTCTGAAGCTGGGCACTGCCCTGAGCACTGCCTGGGTGCCCTGCAGCTGGGCACTGCCCTCCCTCAGCACTGCCTGGGTGCCCTGCAGCTGGGCACTGCCCTGAGCACTGCCTGGGTGCCCTGAAGCATAGCACTGCCCTGAGCACTGCCTGAGTGCCCTGCAGCTTGGCACTGCCCTCCCTGAGCACTGCCTGGGTGCCCTGCAGCTTGGCACTGCCCTGAGCACTGCCTGGGTGCCCTGCAGCTGGGCACTGCCCTCCCAGAGCACTGCCTGGGTGCCCTGCAGCTGGGCACTGCCCTCCCAGAGCACTGCCTGGGTGCCCTGCAGCATGGCACTGCCCTGAGCACTGCCTGAGTGCCCTGCAGCTTGGCACTGCCCTGAGCACTGCCTGGGTGCCCTGCAGCTGGGCACTGCCCTCCCAGAGCACTGCCTGGGTGCCCTGCAGCTTGGCACAGCCCTGAGCACTGCCTGGGTGCCCTGCAGCTGGGCACTGCCCTGAGCACTGCCTGGGTGCCCTGCAGCTGGGCACTGCCCTCCCTCAGCACTGCCTGGGTGCCCTGCAGCTGGGCACTGCCCTCCCTCAGCACTGCCTGGGTGCCCTGCAGCTGGGCACTGCCCTCAGCACTGCCTGGGTGCCCTGCAGCTTGGCACTGCCCTGAGCACTGCCTGAGTGCCCTGCAGCTGGGCACTGCCCTGAGCACTGCCTGGGTGCCCTGCAGCTGGGCACTGCCCTCCCAGAGCACTGCCTGGGTGCCCTGCAGCTTGGCACTGCCCTCAGCACTGCCTGGGTGCCCTGCAGCTTGGCACTGCCCTCCCTCAGCACTGCCTGGCACAGCAGCATGGCACAGCCCTGAGCACTGCCTGGGTGCCCTTCAGCTGGGCACTGCCCTGAGCACTGCCTGGGTGCCCTGCAGCTGGGCACTGCCCTCCCAGAGCACTGCCTGGGTGCCCTGCAGCTGGGCACTGCCCTCCCAGAGCACTGCCTGGGTGCCCTGCAGCTTGGCACAGCCCTGAGCACTGCCTGGGTGCCCTGCAGCTGGGCACTGCCCTGAGCACTGCCTGGGTGCCCTGCAGCTGGGCACTGCCCTCAGCACTGCCTGTGTGCCCTGCAGCATAGCACTGCCCTGAGCACTGCCTGAGTGCCCTGCAGCTTGGCACTGCCCTCCCTGAGCACTGCCTGGGTGCCCTGCAGCTTGGCACTGCCCTCCCAGAGCACTGCCTGGGTGCCCTGCAGCTGGGCACTGCCCTGAGCACTGCCTGGGTGCCCTGCAGCATGGCACTGCCCTCCCAGAGCACTGCCTGGGTGCCCTGCAGCTGGGCACTGCCCTCCCAGAGCACTGCCTGGGTGCCCTGCAGCTGGGCACTGCCCTGAGCACTGCCTGGGTGCCCTGCAGCTGGGCACTGCCCTCCCTCAGCACTGCCTGGGTGCCCTGCAGCTGGGCACTGCCCTCCCAGAGCACTGCCTGGGTGCCCTGCAGCTGGGCACTGCCCTGAGCACTGCCTGGGTGCCCTGCAGCTTGGCACTGCCCTCCCAGAGCACTGCCTGAGTGCCCTGCAGCTGGGCACTGCCCTGAGCACTGCCTGGGTGCCCTGCAGCTGGGCACTGCCCTGAGCACTGCCTGGGTGCCCTGCAGCTTGGCACTGCCCTGAGCACTGCCTGAGTGCCCTGCAGCTGGGCACTGCCCTCAGCACTGCCTGGGTGCCCTGCAGCTTGGCACTGCCCTCCCAGAGCACTGCCTGGGTGCTCTGCAGCTTGGCACTGCCCTGAGCACTGCCTGGGTGCCCTGCAGCTTGGCACTGCCCTGAGCACTGCCTGAGTGCCCTGCAGCTGGGCACTGCCCTCAGCACTGCCTGGGTGCCCTGCAGCTGGGCACTGCCCTCCCAGAGCACTGCCTGGGTGCCCTGCAGCTGGGCACTGCCCTCCCAGAGCACTGCCTGGGTGCCCTGCAGCTTGGCACAGCCCTGAGCACTGCCTGGGTGCCCTGCAGCTGGGCACTGCCCTGAGCACTGCCTGGGTGCCCTGCAGCTGGGCACTGCCCTGAGCACTGCCTGGGTGCCCTGCAGCTGGGCACTGCCCTCCCTGAGCACTGCCTGGGTGCCCTGCAGCTGGGCACTGCCCTCAGCACTGCCTGGGTGCCCTGCAGCTGGGCACTGCCCTGAGCACTGCCTGGGTGCCCTGCAGCTGGGCACTGCCCTCCCAGAGCACTGCCTGGGTGCCCTGCAGCTTGGCACTGCCCTGAGCACTGCCTGAGTGCCCTGCAGCTTGGCACTGCCCTCCCAGAGCACTGCCTGGGTGCCCTGCAGCTGGGCACTGCCCTCCCAGAGCACTGCCTGGGTGCCCTGCAGCTGGGCACTGCCCTCCCAGAGCAGGGTGGCCTGGCTGCCAGCCTCACCTCCAGGGTGGTCCTGCGGGGCCTGCTGCAGTAGCTGTGGAGCTGCTCCTGGCCCTGTGCTGAGCTCAGCTCCTGCAGCTTCTCCCTCTCCAGGGGGTGGGGGAGAGGCAGGAGAGGAGGTGGAAGAAGGAGCGGCGTGGGACGCAGGCCAGGTCCAGCTGGTGTGTCAGCAGCTGCCTGATGCTGCAGGGCTGGGGCAGGAGGGCAGGCAGGGCTGCACCTGGCAGGGGAGGCACAGCTCAGGGCCAGCACTCAGGGCCCCAGCGCTGCTCCCCCCGGCTCTGGGCTCCCCCAGGCAGGGGCAGTGCAGCCCCCTGCAGCCCCTGCATCACTGCTGCCCCCAAGGCCCCCTGCTGCCCCCCATGGCCACCACTGCTGCCCCCATGGCCCCCCCTGCTGCCCCCATGGCCCCCCCTGCTGCCCCCATGGCCCCCACTGCTGCCCCCAAGGCCACCCCTGCTGCCCCCATGGCCCCCTGCTGCCCCCATGGCCCCCTGCTGCCCCCAAGGCCACCCCTGCTGCCCCCATGGCCCCCACTGCTGCCCCCATGGCCACCCCTGCTGCCCCCATGGCCCCTCCTGCTGCCCCCATGGCCCCTCCTGCTGCCCCCATGGCCCCCCTGCTGCCCCCATGGCCCCTCCTGCTGCCCCCATGGCCCCCACTGCTGCCCCCATGGCCCCCCCTGCTGCCCCCATGGCCCCCACTGCTGCCCCCATGGCCACCCCTGCTGCCCCCATGGCCACCCCTGCTGCCCCCATGGCCCCCACTGCTGCCCCCATGGCCCCCCTGCTGCCCCCATGGCCCCCTGCTGCCCCCAAGGCCACCACTGCTGCCCCCAAGGCCCCCTGCTGCCCCCATTGCCCCCTGCTGCCCCCAAGGCCCCCACTGCTGCCCCCATGGCCACCCCTGCTGCCCCCATGGCCACCCCTGCTGCCCCCAAGGCCCCCACTGCTGCCCCCATGGCCACCCCTGCTGCCCCCATTGCCCCCTGCTGCCCCCAAGGCCCCCACTGCTGCCCCCATGGCCACCCCTGCTGCCCCCATGGCCCCCACTGCTGCCCCCAAGGCCACCACTGCTGCCCCCAAGGCCCCCCTGCTGCCCCCATTGCCCCCTGCTGCCCCCAAGGCCCCCACTGCTGCCCCCATGGCCCCCCCTGCTGCCCCCATGGCCCCCACTGCTGCCCCCATGGCCACCCCTGCTGCCCCCATGGCCCCCACTGCTGCCCCCATAGCCACCCCTGCTGCCCCCATAGCCACCCCTGCTGCCTGCTCTGCCCCCATGGCCAGCACTGCTGCTCCCATGGCCACCATTGCTGCCTGCTCTGCCCCCATGGCCCCCACTGCTGCCCCCATGGTCCCCACTGCTGCCCCCATGGCCCCCACTGCTGCCCCCACGGCCCCCACTGCTGCCCCCATGGCCACCCCTGCTGCAGCACAGGCAGTGCCCTTGCCTCAGGACAAGGCCTTCCCCACACACAGGGCAGTGCCAGGCCTGCCCTTGGCTCCTGCTCCTCTCCCACAGCTGTGGGGAGCAGCCTGAGTGTCCCTTGGGCTTGCCTGGCAGGCAAGAACCACAGCACTGAGAGCATGGAGGGAGCAGGGGCATGCAGGAGACTGGAGGGAAACCTCCCCAGCCCCCTGGAGAGTAACCTGCCCCAGCCCCCCCAGGAGAGAAACCTGCCCCAGCCCCCCAGGAGAGAAACCTCCCCAGCCCCCAGGAGAGAAACCTCCCCCAGGAGAGAAACCTGCCCCAGCCCCCCCAGGAGAGAAACCTGCCCCAGCCCCCCAGGAGAGAAACCTGCCCCAGCCCCCCAGGAGAGAAACCTGCCCCAGCCCCCCAAGGGAGAGAAACCTGCCCCAGCCCCCCAGGAGAGAAACCTCCCCAGGAGAGAAACCTGCCCCAGCCCCCCAGGAGAGAAACCTCCCCAGCCCCCCAGGAGAGAAACCTCCCCAGCCCCCCAGGAGAGAAACCTCCCCAGCCCCCCAGGAGAGAGACCTCCCCCAGCCCCCAGGAGAGAAACCTGCCCCAGCCCCCCAGGAGAGAAACCTCCCCAGCCCCCAGGAGAGAAACCTGCCCCAGCCCCCAGGAGGGAAACCTGCCCCAGCTCCCCAGGAGAGAAACCTCCCCAGCCCCCCAGGAGAGAAACCTGCCCCAGCCCCCAGGAGAGAAACCTCCCCAGCCCCCCAGGAAGAGAAACCTCCCCCAGCCCCCCAGGAGGGAAACCTGCCCCAGCCCCCAGGAGAGAAACCTGCCCCAGCCCCCCAGGAGAGAAACCTGCCCCAGCCCCCCAGGAGAGAAACCCCCCAGCCCCCCAGGAGAGAGACCTCCCCAGCCCCCAGGAAGAGAAAACCTCCCCAGCCCCCCAGGAAGAGAAACCTCCCCCAGCCCCCAGGAGGGAAACCTGCCCCAGCCCCCAGGAGAGAAACCTGCCCCAGCCCCCCAGGAGAGAAACCTGCCCCAGCCCCCCAGGAGAGAAACCTCCCCAGCCCCCCAGGAGAGAAACCTCCCCAGCCCCCAGGAGAGAAACCTCCCCAGCCCCCTGGAGAGAGACCTCCCCAGCCCCCTGGAGAGAGACCTCCCCCAGCCCCCAGGAGAGAGACCTCCCCAGTACCCCCAGGAGAGAGACCTCCCCAGCCCCCCAGGAGAGAAACCTCCCCCAGGAGAGTAACCTGCCTCAGCCCCCAGGAGAGAGACCTGCCCCAGCCCCCCAGGAGGGAAAGCTGCCCCAGCAGCTCAGCATTATGGGATGGTGTGGGGGAGGGGCCTATGAAACCTCTCCAGCCCAAGCCCCCTCGAAGGGCTACCTGCAGCCAGAGCAGGCTGCTCCCAGCCACAACCAACCTGCCCTGCACTGCTGCCAGCCATGGGGCAGCTCCAGCCCTCTGGGCAGCCTGGCACAGGCTCTCACTGTGTGCCAGCCATGGGGCAGCTCTCACCTCTCTGGGCAGCCTGGCACAGGCTCTCACTGTGTGCCAGCCATGGGGCAGCTCTCACCTCTCTGGGCAGCCTGGCACAGGCTCTCTGTGTGCCACCAGTGGCAGCTCTCACCTGCCTGGGCAGCCATGGGGCAGCTCTCAGCCTCAGCTCTGGGCAGCCTGGCACAGGCTCAGCTCTCACTGTGGGCAGCCTGGCCAGGCCATGGGCCATGGGGCAGCTCTCACCTCTCTGGGCAGCCTGGCACAGGCTCTCACTGTGTGCCAGCCATGGGGCAGCTCTCACCTCTCTGGGCAGCCTGGCACAGGCTCTCACTGTGTGCCAGGGATGGGGCAGCTCTCACCTCTCTGGGCAGCCTGGGCACAGGCTCTCACTGTGTGCCAGCCATGGGGCAGCTCTCACCTCTCTGGGCAGCCTGGGGCAGGCTCTCAGCACCCTCAGGGCCAAACATTTCTCCTTCTCTCCACTCTCAATCTCCCTCTTCTAGTTCAAACCCTCCCCCCTTGGCCTGTCCCAACAGGCCCTGCTCAGAACTCTGTCCCCAGCTCTCTGCTCAGCCCCTGAAGCACTGCAAGGCCACCAGAAGCTCTCCCTGGAGCCTGCCCAAGGCCAACTCTCTCAGCCTGGCCTCCCAGCAGAGGGCTTCCAGCCCTGCCAGCACTGCTGTGGCCTCCCCTGCCCTGCTCCAGCAGCTCCCTGGCTGTGCTGAGGGCTCCAGAGCTGCAGACAGCAGCAGCAGTGGCTGCAGGGCTCCAGGGGATTTCTGCAGGTGCTGGTGCTGGTTTGTGCTGCAGGAGCACCTGCAGCAGGTCCCTGGAGCTCAGAGTGCAGACCTGCAAGCCTCAGGCAAGGAAGCAGAGGCTTCCCAGCTCGGGTGCTGGGCTGGGGAGGCTGCAGGGTGCTCCACACTCTGTGCTGGGGGCTGCACAGACACAGGGCTGGGCTGCAGCCTGGGCACTGCTGGGCTCCTCCCTGGCCCTGCAGTGGGATCCACAGGCACTGGGAGGGCAGGAGAGCTCCCAGCCTCTGCAGCCACTGCCCAGGCCAAGCAGAGCTGCAGGCTGGGCTCAGGCCAGCAGGGAGGGCAGGGAGCAGCAGGCAGCACCTACCAGGCTCTGTGGGCTTCAGCACAAAGAGTCTGTCTGGCTGCAGGCAGAGGAGCTGGCAGAGCTGCTCCACATCCTCGGGGCGGTTCTGGGGCTGGATCATCACCACGTCCCCTGCAGAGAACCTGTGGGGGCAGCAGGGGCTGGGGGCAGCCATGGGGCACAGCACCTCCAGCCCCAGCCAGAGGCCACCACTCAGGCCTCAGGCAAGCTGCTGCCAGTGCCACTGATGACAGAATGACCATGGGAGGGACCTCTGGAGATCAGAGAGTCCAAGCCCCCTGCCCAAGCAGGGTCAGGCAGGGCAGGGCACACAGGGACACAGCCAGGGGGGGCTGGAAAGGCTGCAGAGGAGGAGACTCCACAGCCCCTCTGGGCAGCCTGCTCCAGGCCTCTGCCACCCTCACAGCACAGAGACTTCCTCAAGTCGAGGTGGAGCTTCCTGGGTCCCAGTTTGTATCCACTGCCTCCTGTCCTACCACAGGACACCACTGAAGGGAGCCTGGCCCCTGCTTGACACCCACCCCTCAAACATCTGTAACCATCACCAAGATGCCCTCTCAGGCTGCTCCTCTCCAGGCCAACAGCCCCAGGGCTCTCAGCCCCTCCTCATCACACAGGTCCCAGGCCCTCCAGCACCCTCACAGCCTCCCTTGGACCCTGCCCAGCACATCCCTGCCCCTCTTGAGCTGGGGGAGCCCAGAACTGGACACAATGCCCCAGCTGTGACCTCAGCAGGGCAGAGCTGAGTGCTCTCCACAGCTGGCAAGAGCTGGGCCAGGGGCAGGACTCACAGTGCCACATGCCCCTGGCTGTGCCATGGAGAGGCACAGCCCAGCAGGACCACACACAGGGCTGAGGTCTCAGCACTGAAGCAGGGCAGTGAGAGGAAGGTAGGCACAGGACAGCCCAGCAGTCACAAGTGCTCCTGGCCCAGCCCCAGCCCCAAGCAGCTGGGGGCAGTCACAGTGCTCCCAGCCCAGCCCCAGCCCCCAGACAGCTGGGGGCAGTCACAGTGCTCCCAGCACAGCCCCAGCCCCCCAGACAGCTGGGGGCAGTCACAGTGCTCCCAGCCCAGCCCCAGGCAGCTGGGGGCAGTCCAGTGCTCCCAGCCCAGCCCCAGCCCCAAACAGCTGGGGGCAGTCACAGTGCTCCCAGCCCAGCCCCAGCCCCAAGCAGCTGGGGGCAGTCACAGTGCTCCCAGCCCAGCCCCAGCCCCAAGCAGCTGGGGGCAGTCACAGTGCTCCCAGCCCAGCCCCAGCCCCCCCAGGCAGCTGGGGGCAGTCACAGTGCTCCCAGCCCAGCCCCAGACAGCTGGGGGCAGTCACAGTGCTCCCAGCCCAGCCCCAGCCCCAGCCCCAGCCCCACCCCAGCCCCACCCCAGCCCCCCAGCGGAGCTCACGTGATGGCCGAGCCGGCGATGTCGAACTCGAGGAGCCTCACGTCCTGGAAGTGAGTCTCTGCGGTCAGCCTGCGGTTGGTGAGGAGGCGTGCCGCCAGGGGGCGCTGTTCGCAGGGCGCCGCCAGGGGGCGCTGTTCGCAGGGCGCCGCCAGGGGGCGCTGCTCGCCGGGCGCCGCCAGGGTCCCCGCGGGGCTCGGGGCGGGCTCGGGCAGGTAGTGCAGGCGGTAGCGGGGGGGCAGGCTGCGGGGGCAGAGCCGTGCGCTCACCTCCGTGCCGCAGCTGCTGCTGCAGCGCCGCGGGCTGGGGCTGGGGGCAGGGGCAGCGCCGCGGGCTGGGGGCAGGGAGAGCCCCGAGGGCCGGGGGCAGGGGCAGCCCCGCGGGCTGGGGGCAGGGAGAGCCCCGCGGGCCGGGGGCAGGGAGAGCCCTGAGGCCTCCCCTGACTCCAGCACCCTCTGCCCCTGCTGCCTGCAGGGGCCCTGGGCAAGGGGAGGCAATGAACCATGGATTGGGCTGGGCTGGAGGGGAGCTCCGGAGGGCATCCAGGCCAACCCCCTGTGCCCAGCAGGGACACCCTGCACTGGATCAGGCTGCCCAGAGCCCTGCCCAGCCTCACCTTGAGTATCTCCAGTGGGGAGGCCTCAAGCACCTGCCTGGGCAGCCTGCTGCAGTGCTCCAGCAGCCTCCTGGTAAAGAGGACTGCCAGGAGGAAATCCCAGGCTCCAGAGCAGGCAGGGGAGGCTGGCTGGGCACACAGCTCTGCCCAGGCCAGCAAGAACCCTGCCAGGGCACCTGCCACACACCCCCAGGGGACAAAGGGGACACTCCATCCAGAGGTATGGGCCAGGCATGGACAAAGCCCAAGAGACACCTGGGACACCAGCAGCTTTGTGGGGAGGGCTCCTGGGCAAAGCAGAGGTCCCCACCCTCAGAACAGCCAAGGCAGCCTGGCACCTCCCAGCAGGCAGCCCCAGCAGGCCTGCCCACCCTCTGCACTCACCAGACATCTGGGCTGATGATCTCAAGGCCAGGGGGCAGAGGATACAAGGCAAGGACCTTGTCCCATAAGGCCAGGAGCCACGGATCAATCACTGCATCTGGTCTGCAAGGGGCAAATTCAGGTGGCAGTGGTGCAGCACCAGACCCTCAGGCTGCCCCCAGGCCCAGACACTGCTGGGCCAGCCCTGGGCAGCCACCTCTGCACCCCCTGCAGGGCACACAGCTGCTCCACATCATTTCCTCCAGCCTCAGCTCTGCACACGTGTCCCAGGCACCCCAAGCAGGCAGCCACTCACCAGGGCCCAGCCACACCAACCCCAACCCTGGCAGCCACCACCCCTCCAGCCAGGCACAGCCACAGCCAGGCAGCTTTGGCTGGCACACAGCTGTGTGACACAGCTGTCCCCTGCTGGGGCAGAGCCAGGAGAGCCTGGCACATGCTGGGGGTTGTGGGACCCCCTGGATAGGGAGGTGATGCAGGCCCTGGCAGAGATCCATGAGCAGAGAGCAGCAGCAGGCTGCTGGCTGTGTCTGGGCTGCAGAAGCAGCCCCGTGGTGGGAGCAGCAGGCTGCTGTCCCCAGGGTGCAGGACACCCAGCCCTGCCCTCAGGAGGGCACCCCCAGAGCTGCCCCCTCCCCTGGGCTCTTACCCCAAGTCATGCTGGTCATCTCCCAGTGCCACTGGCAGCAGAGGGTTGCCCCCAAGCTGTAGCAGACGTTTGTGCAGCTTCTTGGCAATGAAGTTAAACCTGGGAGGAGGAGAAGGGCAGCTGCAGGGGGCAGGGCTGCTCCAGCAGCCCCACAGCAGCTGGCTGCATCAGCCAGCACCTGGGCACTGCCCAGCCTGTGCCTGGGGCAGCAGCTGGCTGCCACTTGCTGGCCCACACGGGCTGTGTCCAGCTCCCAGCAGGCACTCAGAGAGCTGCAGTTTCTCCTCAGGGCAGCTTGTGTCCCAGACACTTCCTTCCCTCTAGCCCCTCACTGTCCCAGACAGCTCAGGCACACTCCTAACCCTCCCACTATGGCTTCTGGGCACAGAGGAACAATCCCTAGGCAGAGAACTGGGCCCAACAGGGCTGGCTGCCACCTGGAGCTGTGCATCTCATGTGTCCTGCTGGCTTGGTGCACTGAGACTGCTGGGACTTGGGAGAGAAAATGGAACGGATCTACTCAAAGCATCTGCTTGAGGAGACCAGGAGAACAGAAGCAGGCAGAAGCCCAGCTCCTGGAGGCTGGCAAGGACATGATGATGATGAGGAGGATCCCCAGGACGGTGACCTTCAGAAGTGCCTCCCAAGCCCTGCTGTGTGCCACTGGCTGGCAGGGGAAGGAATCAGTTCCCACGTGAGGAGCTGCAGCTCTGTACAGGCAGGCTCCCTCTCCCCTCACCCACCTTGGGGCCTTGCCTGCAGCCAGAGGTGTGAGGAGCAGCTGGCAGGGGCAGGCAGGGGGCTGCAGTGCTGCTTACTTGGGGTAGGAGGAGTCGCCGAGGCCCAGCACGGCGTAGTCCAGCTGGCAGAGGGAGGAGGGGGAAAGGCTCTTCCGGAACAGGAACCTCCAGAACGTCTGCAGGGGCAGGGCTGGGAGTCAGCTGCTGCCAGCAAGCTGCCCACAGCCCCCTGCTCACCCACTCACCAACCCCCTCCTGCCCTCTGCTGAGCCTGCAGAGGTGACCCCAGGAAGAAGCCCCCACTGCCACCTGCCAGGAGGATGATGCTCTGTGAGCCCCCTGCCAGCCCTGCAGGGCTCCTGTGCCAGCAGGGCCTCTCTCAGCTGTGGGACAGCTGACAGCTCCTGTGTCCCTCCACTGCTGCTGCTCCAAAGCTCCCCCCTCCAAAACCCACCACTGCTTAAGCTGCACCAAGAGACAAACCCAGGCCCTGGACCAGGGCTGTGAGAGCAAGGTGGAGAGGAGCATGCTGCACCTTCATGTTGTCAGGAGGGTCACCCTGGCCAGTGGTTGCACAGACAAACACCACCAGTGGCTCATTGATGAGGTTGGCCTGTGGGCACAAACATGGGAAGGCAAATTCAGGTCAGCAGCCTACAAACACGTGTCCTGACTGTCCCAGCATGCTTGCCAGCATCACATCACATTCACAGACTGACCACACTCAGAGCAAAACCTGCAGCCCTGCATGGCACAGCCTCCTCCGTGGCATCTGCTGCCCACACGCTGCCTGCAGCATCAGCTTCTTGCTGCTCCACACCTGGCAGGGTATGGCTGAGCATCTGTCACCCAACACAGACTCTAGCCCAAGCGTCACTGCTCAGTTTGCACTCCCTTCCAGCTGAACAAAGCACAAGCTGCTCCCAGGAAGGGCACAGAGCCCCGAAGCAGGTCGCAAGAAAGTGGAGAGTGCCAGAACACGGTTTGGTGGAGATGGACTAAGGCCTGCGGGACCTGGAGCAGCCCTGCGTGTCAGCACTCACCACATCATAGCTATCCAGTGCCTCCACTCTGCACTGGAAGTGCCTCCGCTTGGCTTCTCTACCAATCCTCTCGGCTGCATCTTCAGCCGTCCCAGTCTGGCTGCCAAACAAAACCAGAACTCTCCGCTCCGCCATCTGCGGGACAGAGAGGCCCGGAGATCAGAACCGCGTCTGCCCTGGGGAGCAGCTCCAAGGGAGGGGAAGAGCTGGAGGCCAGGGCCGGGGAGCCCCGGGGGCAGCCCCAGCTCCAGGCCCCCGCAGCTCACTCACCATGCCCCAGCCGCCACTTCCGTATACGTCATCACGCAGCGCCGCTCCCGGATGGTCATCACGTAGCGACGCTGCCGCCCACCGCGGCCGCGTGGCGACGCTCCCTTGTTACGTCATCGCGCAGCGCCGCTTCCCTTCAGCCGTCATCATCCTGCGCCGCCGCCGGGCCCTGCCGAGGCCTGGCGGGGCGGGGGGTGGCGGCGGCCGCCCCGTTCCCGCTGTCTCCATGTCCCCGCAGCCGCCGGCACGATGTTGTTCTCCCTGCGGGAGCTGGTGCAGTGGTTGGGCTTTGCCACCTTCGAGATCTTCCTGCACGGCCTGGCGCTGCTGGTCTTCTCGGTGCTGTTGGTGTTGAAGGTGGACGGCGAGGCCTCGGCGCTCTCCTGGTGGGTTGTTTTCGTGCCCTTCTTCGCCGCCGACGGGCTCAGCACCTACTTCACCACCATCGTCTCGGTGCGGCTCTTCCAGGACGGCGAGAAGCGGCTGGCGGTGCTGCGGCTCTTCTGGATCCTCACCATCCTCAGCCTCAAGTTCGTCTTCGAGATGTTGCTGTGCCAGAAGCTGGTGGAGCACACCCGGGAGCTCTGGTATGGGCTCATCATGTCGCCCGTCTTCATCCTCCTCCAGCTGCTCATGATCCGAGCCTGCAGGGTGAACTGATGGCGAAGGAGCAGGCTGCAGGCCGCTGCCCCCGCTGTGGCCAGGGATGTGCCTGGCTCCCTGGGGGGCCCCGGACTCGTAGCCATGGCCGTCGAGCTTTCCCCCTCCTGCATTTCTGACAGTGCTGGTGTCAGGGTGCAGAGGGCTGGAGCTGCTGGGGCTAGCCTCACTGCTGCGTTGTAGAGAGCATCGTGGTCCTGCCAGAGGTCCTCTTGTGCTGTGTCCTCATTTCAGTTCACTGAGCTCCTGGTGTTAGGAGTCTCCTGCTGTGCAAGCACTGCTGGAGATGCCAGCCACTGCATTGGGAAATAAAGCTGCATGCAAGGGCTTGCTTTACTCATAACATCCTTCTTGCCCCAGAGAATGTTTGGACCTGGAATCTGCTGCTTGGAAAAGGAGAATCACCATGGGGTTGGTTGGTGGCTGTACAGCCACCCCCCTCCCCCACTGCTGCCACCAGAGGTGCCACAGCTGCTGCCTCACCTGCCCTGCCCTGCCCTGCCAGAGGTGCCACAGCTGCTGCCTCACCTGCCCTGCCCTGCCCTGCCAGAGGTGCCACAGCTGCTGCCTCACCTGCCCTGCCCTGCCAGAGGTGCCACAGCTGCTGCCTCACCTGCCCTGCCCTGCCAGAGGTGCCACAGCTGCTGCCTCACCTGCCCTGCCCTGCCAGAGGTGCCACAGCTGCTGCCTCACCTGCCCTGCCCTGCCCTGCCAGAGGTGCCACAGCTGCTGCCCTGCCCTGCCAGAGGTGCCACAGCTGCTGCCTCACCTGCCCTGCCCTGCCCTGCCAGAGGCTGTGGTTGAAATGCTGGCTGCAGCAGCAGCACAGCTCATTTGTTTCCCCTGTCCTCTCACTCCCCTGAGCCATCAGTGCTGGCAGGGTTCTGTGGGGCCATGCTCTGAGACAGACAGACAGAACTGCTGTGGATGTTTTGAAACAGAAACCTTGGGGTTGGTTTTTTCCCCCCCCTTGGGATTTCAGATCCAGCCCCTGAACACCCTCCACAGATACCAGGAGATGGCACTCAGCCCAAACTTGGTGACAGGGAAACTGATCCCAGTACCACAGGCAAACAAAATAACTGCCTTCTGTGGGTGTTGAGAGGCAAAGGAGGCTGGGGGGAGAGCCTCTGGCTCTACAGCCCCCTGAAAGGAGCTTGGCCCCAGGTGAGGGTTGGTCTCTTCTCCCAAGGAACAAGTGACAGGGCAAGAGGAACTGGCCTCAAGTTATCCCAGGGGAGGTTTAGGTTGGACATTAGTTTGCTGCTGACATCAAGCTGTGTGGTGCAGCAGACAGCTGGAGGGAAGGGATCCATCCAGAGGGACCTGGACAGGCTGGAGAGGTGGGCACAAGCCAACCTCAGGAGGGTCAACAAGACCAAGGGCAGGGTCCTGCAGCTGGCTGGAGGCAACCCCAGGCACAAAGCCAGGCTGGGCAGGGACTGGCTGGAAAGCAGCCCTGAGGAGAGAGACTTGGGGGTGCTGGGGGAGGAGAAGCTCACCAGGAGCTCTCAGTGTGCACTTGCAGCCCAGAAAGCCAACCAGAGCCTGGGCTGCAGCAGGAGAAGTGTGGCCAGCAGGGCAAGGGAGGTGATTCTCCCCCTCTGCTCAGCTCTGGGGAGACCCCACCTGCAGTACTGCCTCCAGTTCTGGAGCCCCTATGACAAGAGGGATGTGGAGGTGCTGGAAGGTGTCCAGAGCAGGGCCAGGAGGATGAGCAGAGGGCTGGAGCTGCTCTGCTGTGAGCACAGACTGAAGGAGTTGGGGCTATTCAGTCTGGAGAAGAGAAGGCTCCCAGGTGACCTCATTGTGGCCTTCCAGGATCTGCAGGGGGCTCCAGGAAGGCTGGGGAGGGACTGCTCAGGATCTCAGGCAGGGATAGGACTAGGGGGAATGGAATGAAGCTGGAGGTGGGGAGATTGAGGCTGGAGGGGAGGAGGAAGTTCTTCCCCATGAGAGTGGTGAAGCCCTGGAATGGGTTGTGCAGGGAGGTGGTTGGGGCCCTGTCCCTGGAGGTGGTTAAGGCCAGGCTGGCTGAGGCTGTGGCCAGGCTGATCTAGTGTGGGGTGTCCCTGCCCATGGCAGGGGGTTGGGGCTGGCTGATCCTTGTGGTCCCTTCCAGCCCTGACTGTTACTACCACTCCTATCCATAAGCTGACACAGATGGAGCCCAGGCTGGGTGCTGAGCACCAGGACCTGCTTCACAGGAGCTCCTCTGCTCCTGCTCCATCTTCTGATGTGGTTTCCTGGGGCTTGGTGTCATCCTGCTGGGAGCAGAGGCAGTGTCTGCAGGTGGGGGCTGAGTGTCCCCTCCTGGCTCAAAGCCTTCGCCGCTCTTCCTGCTCCTCTCCGCCGGACGCGGCCGGTGGAGGCGGTGAGGAGCGGGACGGGCAGCTTCTGAGTCAAGAGGGGACACTCACTGGGCTGCCCTGGGGACGGATGGGTGTCATTGAGCTCCACAATTACCCCGAGCGGCGAAGCGAGGGAGCGAAGATCAAAGGAGTGAGCGCATCCCTGCGCCCGGCTGCAGCGCTCGGTGCGGAACGGCCGCAGCCGCTTCCTGCCGCTCGGCCCCGGCAGGGCCTGCCCAGCATGTCACCCCCGGCTGTGTCACCCGGGTGTGGTGCTGGACATGCTGGGGGGACGCTGCCGCAGCCACCCCTGCGCTGCCAAGCTCGCCCCTGGGTGGCTTTGCCAGCAGCCGGCGGCGCCCAGCTCAGCTCCGGGCTCAGGTGGGTTTGGGGACACCAGGGTGGCACAGGGGGGGTTTCAGGGGCTGCCTGCATGGCTGGGGGTGGTGGGGACTGCTTGGCAGACAGGACCAGCCATGCCCTTCCCTGGGCAGGGGAGCCACCCACCCCCTGTGCCCAGGGCCACCAAGTGCCGCAGCAGAACCTCCTGGGGCAGCTGCAGGTCCCCAGCGTGGGGCTGGGGCCAGGTGGCCACAGAAGACTGCTCAGGGAAGTCCTGCTGGACCCTCCAGCAGCTGGCACAGCTTGAAGGGACAGACCTTGACACCTCTTCCTTGCTCAGGGTGAGCCTTGGGGTCTCTGGTGCTTCCTGGCACAGGGTGGGAGGCACCTCGGGTCTTGGGCCAAGAGACTTTTGCCCTCTGGAGCTGGCTCTGGCAGGGAAGAGCCTCCCTCACCTCTGGCTGCATTTCTGTTGCTGCTGCAGCTCAGTTTGATGGTGCTGCCAGATGGGCCCTTCCCAGCCCCAGCTGCAGCTCCTCAACTGAATGCCTGCTTGGGGAGTGCCCCAGCTCGCTCCCAGCACACAGCTTTGGCCCTAGGGACCCACGGGGGGAGCAGAGTGACTTCCCTCTGCCAGTGCTGGGACCCTGCTGGGTGCCCCAGGCCCACCCAGGGCCAGTAGGGAAGGAGGCTCTGCAGAGCCCAGCCTGGGTGCCAGAGCAGCACCACCCTGCCAGTGGGACAGTCCCAGCTGTCACCTGCTGGGCAGCAGCAGCTCTGGAACGGAGGGTGGCTGTGCTGGAGGGAGATGAAGCTGCTGCCACCATGCCCATATGGCATCTCCACAGCAGAGGACAGCCCAGGACAGCTCAGGTGGCCTCCATGCATGGTGAGAAGGATTCTGGCATGTTCTGAGCTACCAGAGGGACATGAGGGCTCCTAAAAGAGACAGCTGGGGCTGGATGGTCCCAGGGGCCTCCATCCCTGCCTGCATCTTGGCATGGGCAGCACCTGGGGACTGTGTGACCTCCTCAGCCTGGTGGTGGCTTTACAGCATCCTGATGTGGTGGCCTGGCCTTGGTCAGGAGCTGGGAGCTGCCTTGCTGGCAGGACTCTGCAGCTGTGGTCTGGGCAATGTCCTGCCTTGCCCTGTGCTCGTGGGAGCAGAGGCCTCCATGTGAGGGCAAAGCTGCCACCTGCCCCCAGGGGTGGCTCAGGGGAAGGTGGTGTGGGAGGACAGAAAAGGAGACAACTGGAGGGTGCTGGCTGTCCAGCATGGACAAACTGATGCCACATGTGGAGCTGCTGGGCTGTGGGGCACAGCTGATGCCATGGGGTGGGAGCAGGAGGAGGGCTGTGTCTGCAGAGCTGTCCTCTCTTGCAGGGGTAACTGACCTGCCCCAAAAGCAAGGCCAAGTCTTGCAAGCTTTAACTGGGAGCAGCTGCTGACCACCCACAGGTCTGCACAGGAGGCTCCAGGGCAGGGACACTGCTGGGCAGTTGGTCAGGCAGAGGCCTGTGCCTGCCTCACATCCTCACTGAGACTAACCCCTGCAAACCTGGGCCAGATGCCTCCAAAGCCCTCCTGAGGCAGATGCCAGCACAGTCCCATTTCAGCTGGGGAAGGTGGCTTTGGCTCTTAGCTTGGCTGGCACCTGCCACCCATTTCAGATGAGGCTTTGTGAGGTGTGGGTCGAAGCCCAGGTCCCTTCCAGCTCCCTGCTAAGTTGTGTGCCAGGGACCTGAGCCCCCCAGCACCTCCCCAGCCACCAGCAAGCAGCAGCCTCTTGAGCACAAGCATCTGAGCTCCCTGGGGCATCAGCTGCTGGGAGCCCACCCCTGTGGGTGTGCTGGGAGGCAGATTTGTCCTTTGGTTGCCCCAAAGCTCTGGGAAGAGGCAGGGTTTGTACTTTGGGAACCCTCTGCCTCACAGGAGGTGACCCCATGGTACCTCCCCAGCGGTGTGGGGCACAGGGCATCACAGGCTGCCATCCCCCAGGGCTCCTGGGTGGAGAGAGGAAGATGTGAGTGCTGAGCAGAGACTGGGAATCACAGAATGGTAGGGCTGGAAGGGACCTCCAGAGAGCACCCAGCCCAACCCCCCTGCCAGAGCAGGGCACCCAGGGCAGGGCACCCAGGAACACAGCCAGGTGGGCTCTGGATGCCTCCAGAGCAGGAGACTCCACAACCTCTCTGGGCAGCCTGCTCCAGGGCTCTGGCACCCTCAGATTAAAGCTCCTCCTCAGGGTCTGGATGGAACTTTTAATGTCCAAGTCTGTGTCTTGTCCTGTCCCTGGGCACTGCTGAATGCAGCCTGGCCCCATCCTCCTGACAGCCACCCCTGAAGCATTGATCAGCACTGATCAGATCCTCCTCAGGCCAAACAGCCCCAAGTCCCTCAGCCTTTCCTCATCACAGAGAGGTTCCAATCCCCTCAGCATCTCTGCAGCCTTTTTCTGTACCTCCTCCAGCAAGCTCCTTCCTGAACCAGGGAGCCCAGAACTGGACACAATAATCCAGATGTGGCCTCACCAGGGCAGAGCAGAGGGGGAGAAGACCCTTCCCAACCTGCTGGCCACACTCTTCTTGATGCCCCCCAGGATGTCCTTGGCCTCCTTGGCCACAAGTGCACTTTGGCTCTTGGTCATCCATGGTGCCCCAGGACTCCCAGGGCTTTTCCCACAGAGCTGCTTCCCAGCAGGTCTGCCCTCAGCTGTCCTGCTGCAGGAGGCTGTTCCTCCCCAGGTTCAGGACCCTTCACTTAGCCTCGTTGAACTCCAGGAGGTTCCCCTCTGCCCAGCTCTCCACTCTGCCCAGGTGGTGCTGGGTGGCAGCACAGCCTGCTGTGTCAGCCACCCCTCCCAGCTCTGTGTCACCACAGCAAACCTGCTGAAGGTCCACTCTGTGACTTCATCCAGGGGGCTGAGGAAGATGATGATGAAGGTGCTGGGTGTTCCACCCAGCCAGGCTCCAGCAGTGGTGCCAAGCCCATGGAGCAGGTTCCTGGAGTGTGCTGGGCACCTGGGACCCCTGGCAGCTCTTGCCTGGGGCTTACTGAGCTCTTTAGCCCCAAAGGGTTCAGGTTTGTGGGTGGGCATCCACCACCTGCTCTCCATGGCTGAAACTCTCCAGCCTTGCTCTCTGCAGGGGTTCCCCAAGCCTGGCTGAAGCCAGCCCAGCTGGAGAGCTCCCCTTGTCCAGCTCCCTCTGGCCACTGTCACCCTCCCTGCTCCCCCTCTGCCCATCCCAGGTGCCTGCAGGTCGGACTCACCCAGCCCACAGATGCTTACCACCCACCAGAGCAGAAGGCAGCTTCACCCCTGGGTGCTCAGGAGGTGTCTACCTCCTTTCCCATCACCACCTACCTGCCCTTCACCCTCTGCTGCATCTCTGCTGCTCAAGGACACAGGGACTGTGGCCAGGACACACATGGGAGCAAACCAGGGGTGGTGGAGCCTCTTTCCATGGAAACCTGAGGAAAAATGTGTTCCCTGTGAGGGTGACAGAGCCTGGAGCAGGCTGCCCAGGGGGGTTGTGGAGTCTCCCTCTCTGGAGAGATTCAAAACCTGCCTGGCTGTGTTCCTGTGTGCCCTGCTCTGGATGGCCCTGCTCTGGCAGGGGGCTGGGACTGGATGAGCTCTGGAGGTCCCTTCCAGCCCCTGACACTCTGTGGTTCTGTGACCTTTCAGAGGCTTGTAAAGTCAAGAGCAAGCCACCAAGGTCACAGATTGAAAGCTCATCCAGGGCAGGGTCCCCTCCAGGAGGTCACCCAGGAACACCTCCAGGTGGGTTTCCCTTTTGGCTTCTCCTTTGTGGAAGGCAGGGACAGTGCAGGTGTCAGGGCTGGCTCCCTGGGTGCTGGCTGACTTTAGTGCCCCAGCCTCTGCCTCCTGTTTGCTGTGCCCTGGGCTGCAGCTGAGGCACCAGCAGGTGACCAGCAGGAGCTGCTGGCTGCAGGCAGGTCTCCAGGCACACCAGTGGCCAAGCCTCCCACACCTTGGGTTTTCTCCTGCCTGATAACCTTCCCACACTGAGTGCATTCCCTGGCAAGCCTCTAGCTCCACAGCCAGGCTCACCCAGCTGTGTCTTCTAGGCACTGGCCTGGCTCAGGAGAGGGAAGGTGAGATCTGTATCACCATGCTGGCTGGAACCTCTCAGATCACTGCCCAGGAGCTGCCTCTCTGCTGCCTCTTGCTCCCAGGGCTTTGTGGTGCAAGAGCCCTGAACCCTTGGCAGCCCAAGGGAGACCTGCCATAGCCAAAGGGCTTCCTGGTCTCCTGCAGACATCCCCCAGTGCTTGCTGAGGGACTCCTCCAGCACGTCACAGTTTCACCTTCTCCCCATTTCCTTATGGCCCTGTTGATTACTCTGGAGGCAGCCAAGCATCTCCAGAGCTGCTTGCCTCAGCCTGCCTCTCATGCTGCTGCCAGGAGCTCCTGTGACAGGGGAAATCCTGCCCTAAGGATGTTCATCCTCATTTCCATCAGGTCCCTGACCTAAGGAAGGCAAATCCTTCAGGATGCCCAGGGACAGAGGAGAGCTCCTGGGGCTCTTGTGAACCAGATCCAGGTCACCCCAACCTTGTCTCCCCCATCAGTGCTCTCACCCCCAGGTGAGCAAACAACCAACAGCCTGAACCCCCTGGAGCCTCCCTCTGCCATGTCCCTCCAGCCCAGCACACACTGGGACCACCACCTCAGTGCTGGGCAGCACATCCTGCTGCCAGCAGGGAGCTGGTGCCTGTGCCCAGGCACACTGGGCTCAGCTGGCTCCCCCCTCAGCCTCATTGATGCTTTTATTGCTCTCATCGATCCCAGGAGGAGGCAGGTGCTGTGCTAAGCCCCATCCCAGCACCATGGGGGAGAGCTCTGCCCTGGGAGCAGTGCCCACTGGGCTGTGGCTGTGCACAGGGCAGGGCAGCAGACTGGAGTGCCCATGGCTGGCTCAAGGGCTGAGCTCCAGGCATGCTCCAGGCCCATAGCACCCACAGCTAGAGGTGGCACCAAGATGGGCACAGTCAGGCCAGTCAGGGTGTGCTTAAGAATGATACAGAGTGGGAAGGATGGTGGGGAGCAGGAAAGGTCCTGGTGTGCTCTGTGCCAGCTGGGAGCAGCATCCCAAAGGCAGCTTTACAGAGTCCCAACTCCAGCAGCCTTGCTGGATCAGGCTGGAAGGGAGGGCTGGAGCTGGACCCTGCTGGGACAAGCCACAGCAAGACTGGAGTGCTGCTGGAGGGGGAGTGGGAGACAGGAGTGAGAGCTGCAGCTCACCCAGAGACGTGGGACCTGCACAGGGCACTGCCTGCAGCTCCTGTGAGCAGAGCTGGGGTGAGCTCATGGTGCAGGAACTGGAAATGAGAGACTCTCCTCTGGGCCTGAGTCAGGCTGTTTGCCTTGCAGAAGGCACAGGGAAGCTGTCAGCAGGGGAGGTGATCTCACCTCACACACACAGCCCACAGCCATGACCACAGGCAGCCCTCTGACCAGCAGCAATGGCTGGGCTCAGAGCCTGCAGAGCCTGCAGCAGCCTGGCAGCTTCCTCCTGGGTCTCAGAGAGTCATTTTGAGGGTCACAGACAAAGAAATGCTTGTGGGAAGCAGATCAAACAGGGGTGTGTGTGTACTCTGGCCACACTCCTCCACAGCAGCTTTGTCCACCTGCAGCCAGAAGAATGAGGCTTTTGGGCTGTTTTATCAGGTAGGAGCAAAGAGCACATTTTGCTCTCAGCAGAGCACATCCCTGAAGGCAAACAGGGCTGGGGCCCCTCGAGACCAGGGGCAGGGGCAGTGGGGAGCAGCTGGAACCCAGGAGCTGCCACCTCAACAGGAGGAGAAGCTTCCTTCCTGGGAGGCTTGCTGGAGGCCTGGAGCAGGCTGCCCAGAGGGGTTGTGGAGTCTCCTGCTCTGGAGCCTTTCCAACCCCCCCCTGGATGTGTCCTGTGTGCCCTGCCCTGGCAGGGAGGTTGGACTGGATGGGCCCCAGAGGTCCTCTCCAGCCTTCTGTGGTTCTGTGACACCAAAGGCTCAGAGTGGTGCTGCTGTGGGCCAGGCACAGCAGAGCCCTTCCAGGTCCTGCACTGCTCCACCCTTGGGCACCACCCTGCCCTGAGCCCTGGCCTGTGTCTGAGCAGACCCCTCTGAGGGGGTCACCTGAGGGACCTTCAGGGCTGGTCTGTGTTTGGCAGGAGCCAGGCTGCTGTCAGCTTGCCAGTGGCCAGCCAGGGCAGCATCACCCAGGAGAGGGGAAGGGCAGGGATGAGCATGAGCATCCTCCCTCCTGGAGTGCCAGGCAGGGGGGAGAAGAGGCTGTGTCCCCTGCTGCAGCAGGAGGTAAACACTCAGTAATTACCTAATGAGCTAATGAAGGGGCTCTGTGGCACCCCATGAAGGGAGCAAGTGTGGGTGGGACAGGGGGTGGCATGGGCTGGGGACATGCTGCAGTTTGGGAAGAGGTTCTGCTGGTCCCAGGGAGGCTCAGAGGCTCTGCCTCCCCCCAGCCCCAGCTGTAGCTGCCCTGAAGGTTTTGCAGGGAGAGCTTTGTCAACACAGTGCTGAGGCCATTTCCAGTGGCTTGGCCCAGGAGTATCTAGGGTAAAGCTCAGTGCTTATCAAACTTGTCAGCTCAACTCCTTCCAGGTGGCACTGCCCCTGCCAGCCAAGCCTCAGCCCTGGCACAGGGCCCCAGGAAGAGTGCTGGCAGAGTGGGGCTCCCTGGCTCTCCTCAGCCAGGCAAGCTCAGAGCCCTGCAGCTCTTGCTGGGCTCCAAGGAGGAATCACAGAATTGTTTGGGCTGGACAAGTTCATCCAGCCCAGCCACCAGCCCAGCACCACCACAGCCACCAAACCATGGCCCCTAGTGCCATGGCCACTTCCTGGAACCCCTCCAGGGATGGGGACTCCACCACCTCCCTGGCAGCCTCTGCCAGTCCCTGACCACTCTGTCAGCAAAGGAATTGTTCCTCATCTCCAGTCTGAGACTGGATCTGGGAGGAAAGCCACAGCAAGCAGAAGAGCTCCCTTGCAACCAGGGCGTCCTTGAGCCACCCACCCAGAGCTGCAGTGTCTCTGGCAGGCCTTCAGCACCCACAGCAGCCCTCTGCTCAAGGCCAGTGCTGGTGGAACTGGTTCTGCTGCTTTTGCACCTGCCCATGCCCTCCCCAGAGGGAGGTGGAGGCTCAGGACCCCGGGAGGTGGATGAAGGGCTCCTGGCCCCACTCGTGGCTGCCAGGTGTGGGAGTGGACACATCTCTCCAGAACTGCTGCCCCAGCAGGTCCAGCTGCCTGTGCTCTGCTCAGAGGTGCCCACAGGGTGCTCTCACCAGCTTGGTGCCCACCCCAGGAGCAGGGCTGAGGCTGGTCCTGCCATCCTTCCTAGGACAGGCTTCAGGGAAGTTGGGAGGCTGAGGGCTCCTTCAGCTCCACACCACCAGGGCTGCTCCAGGACCCTCTTGGAATGAGCACAGCTCTTTGAGGGAACACATCTCTGAGGTGGGGCCACAGACCAAACCTGGGACCCTGAGGCCCTGTGTCCCTGAGCCAGCACTCAGCCCAGCTGCCTGGGTGCCTTCCTCCTCTCACCATGGCCACGAGGAGTCCCCAGGTCTCAGAAGCCACTGTGGTGGCCCTGGAAGCACTGCAAAGCTTGCATCTGGCATTGACCACAGCTGCACTCAGCCTCCTACTGGGACGAGCTGCAGGCTGGGTGCAGACCAGGGGTACTCCCATCCAGCCCCTGCCATGCACCATGCCTGTTGCTGCAGTGCCAGCTCAGTCCCACCAAGGTCTGCACTCAAGTGGACCAGGGCTGATCTGAGCTGGGTTTCACCCAGACTGGTGGCAGTAGGTTTGCCCAGGGGCTGAGCCTGGCACAGAGACCCAAATTCCAGGGCTATGTTGGTGCCTGGGATTGCCCAGACCCAGCTGCAGGACCTTGCCCTTGGCCTTGTTGAACCTCTTGAGGTTGTCCTGGGCTCAGCTCTGCAGCCTGCCCAGGTCCCCCTGGATGGATCCTTCCCACCAGGGCTGCTGCACCACACAACTTGGTGTTGTTGGTGAACTTGCTGAGGGAGCCTCAGTGCCACTGCTGACAAAGATGCCACACAAGCCTGGTCCCAGCACCAGCAGAGGAGCAGAGGAGGGGCTGGGCTGCAGCCCTGGCTGGCTGGCAGCAGGGGAGGGCACAAGCACCCAGCTCAGTGCATGTTGCAGGTAGTGTGGCCTGGGACAGAGAGCACCCAGGGACTGCTGCAGCCCAGGGTGGCACTAGCAGGGCAGAGAGCTGGACCTTGGGAAGCTCCATCCCTCCAGCCACACGTGAGGAGGCTTCTCCAGACCTCCCCTCCTGGCCTCGCTGACTCAGCTGAGATAAGGCAGCAGGGAGCTGAAGCTTTCCATCGAGGTCACCCTGCTGGCAGCCTCTCATCAGGGAGGTGAATCAGCAGGGAGCAGCTTCACTCTGTTGCCCAAGGAATCAGATCCCCGTGTCCAGCAGCACCCCCAGTCCCAGGGCAGGGTGCCAGGGGCTGTGCCTGGGCTGTGCTGAGCACGCTGGGGGCACTGGGAGGCTGTGGTGGCACTGGGGGCTGTGAGGACCTGAGTCCTCCTCTCTGTCCTGGCTTTCTTCAGGGTCCCCATGTCTGCAGGGACCTCCAGCCCAGGAGCAGCTCAAAGCTGGGTCACACACAGGGAAGAGGTGACCACAGTCTCAGCTGGACCATGGCCCCCTTGGGCCCTGGCAGAGCTCAGTGAGGGCCATCCTCCTCCTCAGCCTGATTCTCCATCTCATAGAGGCACCTACCCATGTGGGTGAGGGCAGGGCACTGCAACCTCTCACTCAGCTCTCACACCTTGTGGAAGCTGGGGATGGAAATACTCAGCCTGATGAGGAGAAAGATGGAGCAGAGGTGTGGGAGTGTGCTGTGGCCCAGCCTGACAGGCAGCTCAGCACCACACAGCCCTGCACTGCTCCCCAGCACAGTGAGAGGGGGAGAGAACTGGGACAAAGAACTGAAATGTGTGGGTTAAGAGCAGAACAGTTTGGCAGCACAGAAAAGGAAGAAAGAGGGCTGGAGACCCTCCCCTGTGGGGCCAGGCTGGGAGAGCTGGGGCTGTGCAGCCTGGAGAAGAGAAGGCTCCAGGCAGACCTCAGAGCAGCCTTCCAGGACCTGAAGGGCTCCAGGAGAGCTGGGGCCAAGAGCTGGGAGTGCCAGGATGAGGAACAATGGCTTTGAGCTGGGAGAGGGGAGACTGAGAGTGGAGAGGAGGAAGAAATTGTTGAGAGTGAGGCTGGGGAGACTCTGGCACAGGCTGCCCAGGGAGGCTGTGGCTGCCTCCTGCCTGGAGGTGTTGAAGGCCAGGCTGGATGAGGCCTTGAGCAAGTTGTGCTGGTGGGAGGGTTTGGAACTGGATGACCTTGAAGGTCCCTTCCAGGCCAAAGTGTTCAATGGATCTGTGAAAATAATGGTGAACAAGAATGCTGAGAGGGGAAGCAGAGTACACAAACCAAGAGGTGCCCAATGCCCCTGCTCACCACCTGCTGCCCAGTGCCCAGCCAGCTCCCCAGCAGCAGCCCCCAGCCAGCTGCCCCCCAGCCTCTGTGCTGGGCATGGTGCCCTGTGGTTTGGAACATCCCTTTGGCTGCTTTGGATCAGCTCTCCTGGCCATGCCCCCTCCTGGCTTCTTGTGCCCCCCAGCCTGCTGGCTCTGGGCTGGGGTGAGAAGCTGAGAGGTCCTGAGTGTGAGATAAGCAGAGCCTAGCACCAGCTGCATCACCAGCACCTCATCAGCCTGCCCTCGCTCCAGGCCAGGCCATGGCACTCCACCAGCTGCTAGCACAAAGCTATTTCTGTCCCAGGCGAGCCCAGGAGAGAGTAAAAGGAGGAAGAAGCAGAGGACAAGGGTTAAAAGGAGAAGTGTGTGCTCACTGCTGCAGGGCTCCTGTGAGTGACTGCACTCAAAGGAGGAGGAGGAGGAACTAACTGCCTGAAGATAAGGTGTGGAGAAGACACCAAACTGAGCCATAAATAGAGAGGTGAGAGGGAGAGCTGATGTGGAAGGCTTTGCCTGAGGCTAATGAGGTCTGAGGGAAAGCAATGGGGAAAGGATCTGCAAGCAGTGCCCACGTCCAGAGGGCATAGAGGGCAAGCCTGAGCTGGTTTTGCTGCGGGCAGCTGAGGACCCCAGAGCCACAGCAAGGGCTGGCAAGGAGCTGGGAGCAGGTCTGGGAGTGCAGGTGAGCTGCCCCTGCTGCTGTCCTGGCAATCAAACCACTTCCCCTTCCCCAGAGCCTCACCGGCAGGGGGGCTGCACTTGCCCCTGCTGCCCTCTGCTCTGTGCAGTGCTTCCCTGGCTTCTCCTGGGCCTGATCCTTCCCAGCAGTGCTGAGCTGAACCCCAGTGGGTGGTGGGACCTGGAGGGCTGCCCTGGGTCTCACCAGAGCCCACCACAGCTGTGCCAGGATGCTCAGGCAGCCCAAGCCCTCTTCCTCCAGCTTCCCCTATCTTAGCCTGACACTGCTTTTCCCAGGGGAGGATCCAGTTGTCCAGCAGGACTTCTGAGGTCCATAGCTGGAGAGAGTGCCAGCCTGGGGAGCCCTCCCAGAGCAGCTCTCACTGGCAGCACTGTTCCCAGCTGGTGCTGTCCAACCACCTTTCTCCTGGGCTTGTGTCTGCAGGAGCCTCCACCACGATGTTTGCTGACAGGAAGCACCTCAGCAGGGCCATTGCTGGGGCACTGGTGGCACTCTCCATCACTGCCCTTGTTCTCAGCCTGGTGAGGGTTGAAGATGTCCCCCTGCCACCCACAGTCAAGGTGAGCCCAAAAGAAGGCCTGCAGAGCCTCGGGCAGGTGCTCAGGGCAGCAGCTTGCCCTTGGGGTCAGGGGCTGAGGGGGGTAGCTGGGTGGTACCTGGGGGGGTGGTTTCTACCCATCTCAAGATGCAGGCAGGAGAAACACAGCCTGGACACCCCCAAGGCAGGGCTGGGGAAGCCTCCTGTGAAACCAGGCACCCATGCTCTGTGCTTGCTGTGCTTTGAGGAGGTTGCCTGGGAGCACAGCCCTGTCCCACTCCCGCTGCCCTGCCAGGGCACCACAGCACAGGGTGCTAGATCTCCATGCGGCCTTTGTTCATGCCAGCTCCCACCAGCCCGTCCCAACCCACTCACAGCACAGCACCAGCAGCATGGCTCCTCCCCATGCCCTCTCCTGCAGCTCTCCATCCCACCCTGGCTGCTGGGAGGGGGCTGGCAGGGTGCTAGGGTGAGACGGAGAGGCACAGAGCTGAGCACTCCTGCCAGCCCCTGCCCAGGCTGGGGGCAGCCCTGGGGGCATGTGGGAGCTGCTGCCCCAAGGTGGGGCAGGTGTAGACACACGAGGGGTGTGACCAAGAAAGAAAATAAAGCAGCATGAGGAAATGGGCAATGAAATGTCTGTGAGCTGGCACTGCTGCACAGCCTCAGAGGGGGAGTGCAAAGCTCCTGCAGCTGCCCATGCCAGGGCCCCGGTGCCACCGCTCAGCTCTGCCACAGTGCACCTTGGAGAGATGGCTTTGGGGGCATCCTCTGGCCCCACCGCCCTGGCACAGCCATGGTGGGCCCAGGGGCAGGCTGCTGCTTGTGCCCCCAGCGTGGTGCTTTGGTTTTGCCTTCCAGTATGGGATGGTGTTTGATGCAGGCTCGTCCCACACCTCCCTCTTTGTCTACCAGTGGGATGCAGACAAGGAGAACAGCACTGGTGTGGTCAGCCAGACCTTGGCCTGTGATGTCCAGGGTCAGTATCCCCCTGGCAGGGGCTCTTTAATGTGGTAGGTGGGAGGACCTTCCTCTTACAGGTCTGGCCGTGCTCTGCCCCGTGGGCTGTCACTGCAGGCAGGGTGGGGAGCCCCAGCTGCGGGCAGGGGGGTCCCTGACTCCCCACTGGCTTTGCTCATGGTTGGAGGGACCTCAGTGCCCACAGGTTTGGTGGGACTGAAGCTCCTTGGTGTTACTCTGGATTTTCATTTCTCCACTTTGGCTTGCCCCTAACTGCCCAAGCTGCTGTCCTGCCTGGGCAAGGTGCCAGCCACGGAGCTGGGCACACTGCTGGAGGCACGGGAGAGGGGGGGAGCCACAGTGAGTCAGATCTCAGGGGACTAGGACACCCTGGGGGTGCACCCTGTGTAGCTAAGAGGTGTCAGACCTCACTGCCCTGTGCCCTCTTGCTCCCAGCCCCCTGGCCCCAGCTGCTGCTGTCTGCCTGTCCCAGCCTGACTCTCTTCCAGGGCAGGGCATCTCCAGCTACGCCAGCGACCCCCCCGGAGCAGGGGATTCCCTGAGGGAGTGCCTGGAGCAAGGCCTGGAGGCTGTTCCTGCTGCAGAGCAGAGGAATGTCCCTGCTTACCTGGGAGCAACGGCAGGCATGAGGCTTCTGAGGTACCGCTGTGGGGGCACAGGGCAGCCACCGAGCTGCCCAGAGCCTCTGCCAGGACACAAGGGCCTGCCCGGGGCCAGGCTCCAGGGGCTCCCAGCTCTCAGGCTGCTGTGACCAAGTGACTGAGCCCTGGGGAGCAGGCAGCCCGCTGGGCACACATGGGTGACTGAGCTGTCCTGAGCCATTGGCCCTGGCACAGAGGAGCTGCTCAGAGGTTGGCAGCCAGGGCCCCCACGTCCCAGGATGCTGCTGCATGCCTGGCTCCAAGTGCTGCTCAGAGCTCTCTCTTTGCTCTTCATTATTCCTTCAACACAAGGGAGCTGAGATGCCACCAGGGGATGTGCCATCTGCCCAGGTGGATGGGTGCTGGTGGGGAGCAGGGCAGAGGTAGGAAGCAAAAAGGTGGTGCAGGACCTGCCCTTACCTTTCACCTGCCTACATTAGCTCTCTCTCAATCCACCCTTGCTGTCATGGTTCTTGGTTTTATGGTTGTACATACCTAACAACTCCTGTGCCCTGCTAGCCAGATCCCTTCCCTGGGAAGATGCCAGGCCATAGCCTGAAGGTCACAGCCTGAAGGTCACCTGCTTCAGCAAACGTGCCAGAGCCCCCTCCCCACTCAGAGCTCTGAAACAGGCTGGCCCCTTCCCAGAGGACTCTCTCGAGCTCAGCAAGCAGCCCTGGCTTGGGTGCAGCCAGTGTGTGATGCTCAAACCTGGCTCTGCAGCACAGTCCCCCTCTGGCCTCTAGCACTACAAAGATCCTTGGGTGGGAAAGGGTGGCCTGGCAGGGCTGTGTGTGCCTGGGATGCACTGCAGGGAAGATTTGTGGAGCCAAGGCTGGACAGATGGGAGTTGTGCTGCACCAGCAGCTCTTGCAAGCAGCCTTGCCACACAACCTGCTTGCTGCAAACACTGCAGTGGGTGGAACTGGGAAAGAAAACCAGCCCAGACTGTCTCCCTGTGTCTCCTCTGAAGTGCTGGTGTAGCTGGAGATGTGTCCTGACCCTTGAGTCCTCCCTAGGGAACAGAACAGCTCAGCAGCTGATCAAGTCCTGGCTGAAGTCACCAAAACCATGCAAGAGTACCCAATGGCTTTCAAAGGGGCTCAGATCCTTACAGGAGAGGAGGAAGCAGCTTATGGCTGGATCACCACCAACTACCTGCTGGACTCCTTCACCAAGGTAGGAGCAGGGTGAAGCACTGGGTCACAGGTTGGACTCGATGATCTTTGAGGTTTCTTCCAACCTTAGTGATACTGTGATACACTCCTTGCTTGAGACAGCTTCTCTGATCTTCCTTCAGCTTGCTCAGTGCAGAAGGCAAGCCCAGGGTTCATCTCCTGGGCCCAGGGGAAGCAGCCAGCTCTCCTCTGGCTTCCTAGAGTGAAAGAGGAGGAGAACTCAGGAGTGGGAGGCCCTCTGCTAAGAGCTAAGGGCACATCTCTGCACCATGTGGTCTCCTGGGACAGCAAGGTTGGCTCTGCAGCCCTGTCTGCTCCTGCTGGCCTTTGTCTCACTGCCCTGGGAAGGTTCATCTCCATGTGGCACTTGGAGACTCCAGTCTGGGCTCTGTGTGCCGGTCTGAGGGAACCTGCCACCCTCTACCCCACCTGAGAGCAGTGCTGGCACTGTCAGGCTGCTGAGCAGGCTGCTGGAGGCTCTCTGTCCCTCCCCTCACACCCCTGCAGCCCACTCCTCAGGAGGAGCAGCCCCTCCAATCTCCCCTTTGGGCTGGGCACCAGAGACTCGGCGCCACGTGAGCCCAGAGCACGTTGGCACACCTTGCCTGCCGGGCAGCTCGCTCTGTGTTGTCTCTGGCACTGGCAAAGGGCAGGGCTGGCTGGGCAGGAAAGGCAGCAGGGGCTGGCATGTGGCAGTGACTGAACCAAGCACCTGTGGGGCCAACAGCAGAACCCCCACCCCCTGGGCTACCACAGGCTGAGCATTTGGCTCAGGGCAAGCAAGGCCAGCCTGGCACTGCTCTGCCTCTGTGCTGCCCAGGGAGGTGGTGGAGTCCCCACCCCTGGAGGTGTTCCAGAGGGGATTGGATGTGGCACTTGGAGCCATGGTTGAGTTGTCAGGAGATGTTGGGTGACAGCTTGGACTTGCTGATCTCTGAGGTCTTTCCCAACCTTGTTGATGCTGTGACTCTCTGCTTCTCTCCTGGGCAGTACTCCCCCCGGGCCCACGCCTGGCTTCGGCCAGAGGCAGCCAACCTCCTGGGGGCGCTGGACCTTGGGGGAGCATCCACACAGATCAGCTTCGTGCCCGAAGGTCCAGGGCTGAACCGGAATGGATCCTCCAGGCTCACCCTGTATGGGTCCAGCTACAGCATCTACACCCACAGCTACCTCTGCTATGGGCAGAACGAGATGCTGAGGAGACTGGCAAAGCAGTTAATTGTGGTGAGAGGGGAGCTGGGGGGGGCTGGATCTGCTCTCAAGATGCCAGCCAAGGGCTTCTTAATGCATACACTAAGAGGCAGCAGCAGGGACTGAGGGCAGGCACAGAGCCCTTGGAGCACAGTAGGCAGGTGTGGAGGGAAGCTTGGGAAGCAGAAACAGTGTCAGCAAGGCCTTTGCCACCATCCCCCACAGCAAACTCCTGGCCAAGCTGTCAGCCTCTGGCTTGGGAAGCAGCTCTCTGAGCTGGGTTAGGAACTGGCTGGAGGCTGAGCCCAGAGAGTGGTGGTGAATGGTGCCACAGCCAGCTGGCAGCCAGGCACCAGTGGTGTGCCCCAGGGAGCAGTGCTGGGCCCCATCCCCTTTAACATCTTCATTGATGATCTGGATGAGGGGATTGAGTCCATCATCAGGAAATGTGCAGATGACAGCAAGCTGGGGGCAGGAGTTGATCTGCTGGAGGGCAGAGAGGCTCTGCAGAGGGACCTGGACAGGCTGGGCAGATGGGCAGAGGCCAAGGGCAGGAGACTGAACACATCCAAGTGCCAGGTGCTGCACATTGGCCACAGCAACCCCAGGCAGTGCTACAGGCTGGGGGCAGAGTGGCTGAGAGCAGCCAGGCAGAGAGGGACCTGGGGATGCTGGTCGATGGTAGGCTGAACATGAGCCAGCAGTGTGCCCAAGTGGCCAAGAAGGCCAAGGGCATCCTGGCCTGCATCAGGAAGAGTGTGGCCAGCAGGAGCAGGGAAGTCCTTGTGCCCTGTGCTCTGCACTGCTTAGGCCACACCTGGAGTCCTGTGTCCAGTTCTGGGCCACTCAGCTCAAGAAGGACATTGAGAGACTTGAAGGTGTCCAGAGAAGGGCAAGAAAGCTGGGGAGGGGTCTGGAGCACAGCCCTGTGAGGAGAGGCTGAGGGAGCTGGGGTTGCTTAGCCTGGAGAAGAGGAGGCTCAGGGGAGACCTTCTTGCTCTCTGCAACTCCCTGCAGGGAGGTTGTATCCAGCTGGGGGTTGGTCTCTTCTCCCAGGCCCCAGCAGCAGAACAAGAGGACACAGTCTCAAACTGTGCCAGGGGAGGTTTAGGCTGGAGGTGAGGAGAAAGTTCTTCACTGAGAGAGTTGTTGGCCACTGGGATGTGCTGCCCAGGGAGGTGGTGGAGTCCCCATCCCTGGAGGTGTTCAGGAGGAGACTTGATAGGGTGCTTGGTGCCATGGTTCAGTTGATTAGGTGGTGTTGGATGATAGGTTGGACTTGATGATCTTGAAGGTCTCTTCCAACCTGGTCTGATCTATTCTGTTCTGTTCTATTCTATTCTATTCTATTCTATTCTGTTCTGTTCTGTTCTATTCTATTCTATTCTATTCTATTCTATTCTATTCTATTCTATTCTATTCTATTCAGAAGGGGCAGCTCAGGAGAGATCTGGCTCTGCTCAGCTGCCTCCCACAGGGTATAGAAAAGGCAGGACCAGGCTCTGCTCGGAGCTGCCAAGTGCCAGGACAAGAGGCAGTGGGCACAGGCTGGCATGCGCAAGCTGCCAAACAGATTCAGGGGAAAAGATTTTCCCAATAGGAATGGTTAGACACTGGAATTGGACCCAGGAGTGATGTGGAGTTGCCATCCCTGGGGTATTCAGAATATGATGGCACAAGGCCCTGAGCAGCTGGTTGTGCTTTAAGGAGGGGATTGGCACAGGAGCCCCACAGCACCCCCTGAACCTCAGCTGCTCTGTGGCTGCACAGACCTGAGCAGAGTGACCCAGAGAGCTTTCTCAGGCCCCTTCTGGAAGGTCAGAGGGGAAAAGGGTCTGCAGGGCCCTGCACGGCCCTGCACCTGGCAGGAGATGCAGCCATGGTGAGCCTGAAGGGTTTGCTGGTGCTGCACAACCTGGAGGGTCCCACGTGGTGTCCTGGCTGGGGCTGGAGACAGAGATAGAGCTGGAGCTGGGGTGGAGAGGGCTTTGCACTGCTCAAATCACGATGCTGCCAGACAGGGGGGAGATGTGCTGGGGCCCTAGCACTGCTCTGCTGTGGGAGAGGGCTGAGGCTGGGGCTGCAGGTGGCCAGCAGGACCAGGAGAAGGTCTTTCCCTGCTGGAGAGCTCGGAGGTGCCTGCAGCAGTGGCTGTGCAGGGAGCGCTGGGTGAAGCCTGCCTGCCGAGGGGGTCTGGGGGAGGCTGCAGGCTGACATTTTGCTGTCCCCAGGAGTCAGCCTCCAGCAGCCGAGTCGCTCACCCCTGCTACCCCGAGGGCTACCATGAAACCATCTCGCTGTCGTCCTTCCGCACCAGCCCCTGCACGGAGCGCCCGGCCCTGCCCGACGCCGAGGTCACCCTGGAGGGCAGCGGGGACGCCCGCGGCTGCCTGGCCGCCCTCAGGAAGCTCTTCAACTTCTCGGCCTGCGGCCAGAGCCGGGACTGCACCTTCGATGGTGTCTATCAGCCCCCGGTCCGGGGCCAGTTCATTGTAAGGCAAATTCTGACACACACCCCCGAAATCTGCAGCACGGCATGGCCCTGGCTGCTGCGCTGGCCCCGGGCTGAGCTGACCCCGAGCTGCGCTGGTCCTGGCTGCTGCGCTGGCCCCGGGCTGAGCTGACCCCGGGCTGCGCTGGTCCTGGCTGCTGAGCTGGCCCCGGGCTGCGCTGGTCCTGGCTGCTGAGCTGACCCCGAGCTGCGCTGGTCCTGGCTGCTGAGCTGGCCCCGGGCTGCGCTGGTCCTGGCTGCTGAGCTGACCCCGGGCTGCGCTGGTCCTGGCTGCTGCGCTGGCCCCGGGCTGAGCTGACCCCGGGCTGCGCTGGTCCTGGCTGCTGAGCTGGCCCCGGGCTGAGCTGACCCCGGGCTGCGCTGGTCCTGGCTGCTGAGCTGGCCCCGGGCTGAGCTGACCCCGAGCTGCGCTGGCCCTGGCTGCTGAGCTGGCCCCGGGCTGAGCTGATCCCGAGCTGCGCTGGCCCTGGCTGCTGCGCTGGCCCCGGGCTGAGCTGACCCCGGGCTGCGCTGGCCCTGGCTGAGCTGGCCCCGGGCTGAGCTGACCCCAGGCTGCGCTGGCCCTGGCTGAGCTGGCCCCGGGCTGAGCTGACCCCGGGCTGAGCTGACCCCGGGCTGAGCTGACCCCGAGCTGAGCTGGCCCCGGGCTGAGCTGGCCCCGAGCTGAGCTGACCCCGGGCTGAGCTGACCCCGGGCTGAGCTGGCCCCGAGCTGAGCTGACCCTGGGCTGAGCTGGCCCTGGGCTGAGATGTCCCTGGGCTGAGATGTGCCCAGGCTGTGGTGTCCCTTGGTGCTGTGGTGTCCCTTGGTGCTGTGGTGTCCCCACTGCTGTGTTGTCCCCAGTGCTGTGGTGTCCTCACTCTGTGATGTCCCCAGGTGCAGTGATGTCCCCAGGTGCTGTGATATCCCCACTGCTGTGGTGTCCCCACCTGCCCCATGGTACTGTCTCCTCCCCACACAGGGGCAAGAAGCTCCCAAAGTGCCACTGCCCCAGGGCACCCCAGGGCTTGCTGCCAGCTGCTTTGCCCGTGGGCATGGGACCAGGGTAATGAAACAGCCAACCCCAAGTCAAAACCTTGGCCAGGCCCCAGATTTTCAGTGCAAGCCCCAAGCAGCTCAGCCAGCAGCCTCCAGGCCAGGCCCTGCCTGCACCTGAGCTGCTGCTGGAGCCACTGACCCCCCAGGTCATCACCTCTGCTGAGACACGGAGCCAAGCCCCATCCCCTGCTCCGAGAGAGAGAGGAGCTGCTGCCCAGGGGTCCCTGCTGGAGCTCAGCACATCCCTGCCTCCTGCCTTCCAGGCCTTCTCTGCCTTCTACTACAACTTCAAGTTCCTCAACCTGACCGAGGGGCAGCCGCTGGCCACGGCCAATGACACCATCCAGCGCTTCTGCAGCAGGAGCTGGGAAGATGTACGTCCCAGAGGGAGGCTCCATGAGCAAAGGGGTCCTGGGGCAGGGGTAGGGACCACCCTGCATCCACCTGTGGGGACCCTTCTTGTTCATGCAGTGATGGGAAAGGGGCAGCCAGGGTGGGTGAGGGCAGCAAAGTCTCCCCTGCAGCGCTGGAGCTGGAGCTGGGTCTGCAGCACCGCAGGATGGTGAGAGGAGAGTCAGCTGCTGGCACCACTCTGGGTCAGATGGGGGATGGATAAGGCCAAGAGGTGTGCCAGGACCACCATGGGGCACAGAGCAAGAGCTCCTGGCACGAGAGGGCTGGGATGGGAGAAGCTGAGGCTCCAGTGTGCCTGCCTGTTGCCACAGGGAGGGTAAGACCTCCTCAGAGGAGCTGCCCTGTGTGCACAGCTCCAACAAACCTGCCTGCTCCAGAAGTCTTCCTCTGGCTGCTGGTGAATGCAGAGCCCCTGTGCAGCAGTCCTCAGGACATTAGCCCTGCATGGAAACTGCCTGCAAATAACTTCCCTTCCTCCCCAAACACGTCCCCACCCCAGCTGTCTGCCAGCTACCCTCAAGAGAGTCCTGCAAGGCTGCCCAAGTACTGTGCCAATGCCAACTACATCCTCACCCTGCTCCTGGATGCCTACAAGTTCAACGAGAGCAGCTGGAAGGACATCTCCTTCCAGATGAAGGTAGGCAGCAAACCCAGGCTGCAGGCAGCTGCAGGGGAGGAGAGGTAGTCACAGGGTGCTGTGAAAGGCCTCTGTGCCCCATGCCCCAGCTGGGCCGTGCCAGGGCGGTGGCCCAGGGCTAACCTCCTGTCTCCTCTCCCCCTGGGCAGGCAGGGAGCGCTGACGTTGGCTGGACGCTGGGCTACATGCTGAACCTCACCAACATGATCCCAGCAGAGGCCCCAGCATGGGCAAAGGGGCAGGCTCCTGCCCTGTGGGCTGCAGCTGTGGCCTTCATCGTCCTCACCCTCGGCCTGGGGCTTGCTGCCCTGTTGCTGTCCTGGCTGTAGGAGCCTGGCTGCCCTTTGGAGCCCGGCAGCGGCACGCTGGGGCTGCAGGACTTGGAGGGCTGCCTGCACCCCAGGGCCCTGCACTCCTGCCAGCAGGGCTGGCAGCAGGAGGCTGGCTCAGTGGTGCTCAGCATGGTGACCTCTCCAGTGCTGCAGAATGGAGGTCTGGCCTCCCGTGGGACTGCCCCTCAGGTGCAGGCAGCCACCTCGTGAGGCTTCCAGGGGAGAGTCACTCTCATGGAGTGGGCTGGGATCAGCCTACACCCCACAGGCACTCCAGCCATGCCATCTGCCCCTGACACCACCATGCCAGTCACAGACATGGCCTCCATCCCTCCAGCTGGCACATGAGGCCACGGAGGAGCTCCCTGAGTGCCAGGCTGTAAGTGCATGTGGGGACAGGATGCTTCCTGTGGTGCTGGGTCTGACCACTGCTGCCAGTGGCCAGGCAGGTCCCTGCCAGGGGGAGGGCATGTGGTACCCCAGCTGGGTCTCCTGAGGATGTATCTAATGGCCCTGAGGACAGAGAGCAAACTGAGCATCCAAAGTCAGACCCATGGTCCGTGCCTCTGCAGAGGGTCAGCTCAGCTCATCAGCTCATCCTCCTCTCCCTCTCCTTCTGGGCTAAAGGCTTCCAGGATCCTCAGTGTCACAGTTTCTGCCAGCAGAAGGCCTGGACATAGAATCACAGAATCTTGGAAGTCATTAAGTGACCTCCAGAGATCACTGAGCCCAACCCCCCTGCCAGAGCAGAGTCCCCCAGAGCAGGGTCCCCCAGGGCAGGGTCCCCCAGGGCAGAATGACCCAGAGCAGGGTCACCCAGAGCAGGGTCACCCAGAGGAGAGTCACCCAGGGCAGAATGACCCAGAGCAGGGTCACCCAGAGCAGGGCCACACAGAGAAGGGTCACCCAGGGCAGGTTCACCCAGAGCAGGGTCCCCCAGGGCAGAGTCTCCCAGAGCAGGGTCACCTAGGGCAGGGTTCCCCAGGGCAGGGTCACCCAGAGCAGGGTCCCCCAGGGCAGGGTCACTCAGAGCAGGGCACACAGGAACACATCCATGTGGGAACTGAAAGAATCCAGAGGAGATTCCACAGCCTCTCTGGGCAGCCTGCTCCAGGGCTCAGCACTCTCACCATAGTCTCCTTGTGTTGAGCTTGAAGCTCCTGGGATCCAGCTTGTACCTATTGTTCCTTGCCCTGTCCCTGGGCACCACCAAGCAGAGCCTGGCACCTTCATCCTGACCCCCACCCCTCAGTATTGAGAGCCATTGATCAGATCCCTCTCAGCCTTCTCCTCTCCAGTCTAACCAGCCCCAGGGCTCTCAGCCTTTCTCCACAGCAGCAGTGTTGAGGCCCCCAGTCATCCTCCCAGCCTCTCCTGGGCTCTGCAGCAGATTCCTTTGTCCCTCTGGAGCTGGGGAGCCCCAGCCTGGAGCCAGTATCCCAGCTGTCTATAAAAGGCCTCACTGACAACTCCCTCTTGGTTTGGTGGTCTGCAGTAGACCCCACAGCAGTGTCCCCCATGTTTGCATGTCCTTTGACTCTTACCCACAAGCTTTCAGCACTGTGTTCATCCCCACTGGGTTAAGCTCAACACATTCTGCTGCTTGCTCACACAGAGAGCATCTCCACCACCTCTTCTTGTCCATCTGTCCTTCCTAAATTGGACAGAGCCATCCAGGACGACACTGCAGCTGTGGCTGCTGTCCCACCCTGTCCCTGTGGCTGCAGGGAGCTCATAGCCCTGGGTCTGCACCCAGGTTTCTGGTTCAGCCTCTTTGCTCCCCATGGTGCACAGGCACTTCAGGGACTGAGTGGAGCCAGAAGTGCAGAGGCCCTTTGGCTGCACTGTCACCGTGGCCCCAGCTGACACAAACCTCCCTGAGGTGTTTCCCTCTTGGCTGCTACTACCTCTGGAGCCCCTGGCTCACCTCCATGAGACTTTGGCCATGCTGCTGTGTCCCCAGCATGCTTCAGGGCAGTGGGCTGAAGGCCCTGACTAGCCCCTGTCCCACCAACCCTGGTGTGTGGTCCCACCAACCCTGGTGTGTGGTCCCACCAACCCTGGTGTGTGGTCCCACAGCTTGTCACCTAAAAGCCTGATGCTGTGATCCCCTCCCTGCACCCCTAGTTCAAAGCCCTGCACTCTCCTGGGCAAGGACCTTCTTCCCCTTTGAGGAAGGTCTCCTGGCTGGTGCCAGCTCCCCTGTGCCACACCACAGATGAGGAACCCAAACTTGCCCAGTTCTGGGCCCCTCAGTTCAAGAAGGACATTGAGAGACTTGAAGGTGTCCAGAGAAGGGCAAGAAAGCTGGGGAGGGGTCTGGAGCACAGCCCTGGGAGGAGAGGCTGAGGGAGCTGGGGTTGCTTAGCCTGGAGAAGAGGAGGCTCAGGGGAGACCTTCTTGCTCTCTCCAACTCCCTGAAGGGAGGTTGGAGCCAGGTGGGGGTTGGGCTCTTCTCCCAGGCCCCCAGCACCAGAACAAGAGGACACAGTCTCAAGCTGTGCCGTGGGGGGTTCAGGCTGGATGTTAGGAAGAAGTTCTTCATAGAGTCATTCACCACTGGAATGTGCTGCCCAGGGAGGTGGTGGAGTCCCCATCCCTGGAGGTGTTCAGGAGGGGGTTGGACGTGGCACTTGGTGCCATGGTTTAGCCATGAGGTCTGTGGTGCCAGGTTGGACTGGATGATCCTTGAGGTCTCTTCCAGCCTTGGTGATTCTGTGGCTCGCAGCGCTGCGGTCCCGGGCGGCAGCCGCGGCTGGTGCTGCCTGCACCACCTCCTGCGCTCGGCACTGCCGCTCCTGTCCCACCGCCCTCGGGGCACTGCTGCCTGCCCCCGCTGTGCTCCGGGGTGCTGAAAGAGCCCTGCGGCTGCGGCCGTGCCCGCGCCGTGCCCACACTGTGCCCGCGCCGTGCCCGCTCCATCGCGAGGGGTGCCAGGCACTCGGTCTGCTCCCCATGGCCATCCCAGAGTGGGGGCTGGACTTATCTGCTCCCCAAGGGAATCCCAGAGTGGGGGCTGGGCTTATCTGCTCCCCATGGCCATCCCAGAGTGGGGGCTGGGCTTATCTGCTCCCCATGGCCATCCCAGAGTGGGGCTGGGCTTATCTGCTCCCCACAGCTATCCCACTGGGGGAGGGGGTTACTCCACTCCCCACAGCTATCCCACTGGGGGAGGGGGTTACTCCACTCCCCACAGCTATCCCAGCTGGGTATGGGGGTTACTCCACTCCCCACAGCTATCCCAGCTGGGTGTGGGGGGTTACTCCACTCCCCACAGCTATCCCAGCTGGGTTTGGGGGTTACTCCACTCCCCACAGCTATCCCAGCTGGGTGTGGGGGTTACTCCATTCCCCACAGCTATCCCAGCTGGGTTTGGGGGTTACTCCACTCCTCACAGCTATCCCAGCTGGGTGTGGGGGTTACTCCACTCCCCACAGCTATCCCAGCTGGGTTTGGGGGTTACTCCATTCCCCACAGCTATCCCAGCTGGGTGTGGGGGTTACTCCACTCCCCACAGCTATCCCAGCTGGGTTTGGGGGTTACTCCACTCCTCACAGCTATCCCAGCTGGGTTTGGGGTTACTCCACTCCCCACAGCTATCCCAGCTGGGTTTGGGGTTACTCCATTCCCCACAGCTATCCCAGCTGGGTATGGGGGTTACTCCACTCCCCACAGCTATCTCAGCTGGGTTTGGGGGTTACTCCACTCCCCACAGCTATCCCAGCTGGGTTTGGGGGTTACTCCATTCCCCACAGCTATCCCAGCTGGGGGAAGGGGTTACTCCATTCCCCATGTGGAGCCCAGCCTTGCCAGCCTGTGCCAAGCTGCCCAGGAGCAGTTGGGCTCTGGGGGCTGCTCTCTGCAGGCTGTCAGCTGTGAGTCCTGCCCTGTGCCTGTGGTGAGCAGGGCCCTCTCCATGTCTGTGCCCTTGTGCTTGCCTTTGGTTCAGCTCCTTTGTTATCTGCCCTGGGAATGAGTCCTGCTGCTCTCTGCCACCCGGCAGCGAGGAGCTGACCTTTGGTGTCTCCCAGGCCTGTGTCTCATCTCTGGTCATCCAGATAAGCATGGTGAGAGCAGGGCCAAGCCTGGTACTTTGCTCCTGAGGTCACTGCTTTATTGTTTCTGGACCCCAGGGCTGCTGACAATGACTCAGGGGAGTGTCAGCACCACTCAGTGATATGGGAAATACCCCTGGAGACCTCACAGCCTTTGCCAGACCTCAGGGGACAGCCAGCAGGGCACAAGGACAGCCCTTCTGCTGCTGAGAGCCAGGGTGTCTCACCTTGCCCATCCACTGGCTGCCAGTGGGACTCCCCAGAAAGAGCAGGGCAGGCCCCAGGAGCCTCCCTGACACATCCCCTGCCCAGCACAGATGTGGGTGCAGCCAGCCTGGAGAGCAACCTCATGCAGGAGAGCAGAGGGCTGTGGCCATTCTCCACCTCCTGGAGCTTCCCAGTCCTGGGCAGAAGCCCAGACCTGTCTTCTGGGCTACCTTCTGCCATAGGCACGTTGCCACTGGCTCTCTGGCCTGTGCAGACCAGGCCAGACCAGAATATTTCCATTGGAAGAGACCTGCAATGACCACCTAGCCCAGCTGCCTCAGCACTTCAGGGCTGACCAAAAGCCAAAGCAAGTTGTTAAGGGCATTGTCCAGCTGCCTCTTGCAGCCTGTCAGGCTCAGGACGTTGCCACCTCTCCAGGAGGCCCTGTCCAGTCCTGACCAGTGGCCATGGCTGATGCAGGTTCCTGTGCTGGGATGGGGCAAGACACATCCACCCCACATCAGAGATCTGCTGCAGGCTGTAACCAGCCTCCTGCTGCTGCTCTCAGACATCCCTTCTCTCTCCTCTGACCCACTGGTGCCCCCAGCTCCACCCATCCCACATTGCTGTGGTCCTCATGCCCCAGCACTGATCCCCTGCCCCACGTGGCCATGCCCTCCCACCTAGGGGCACATCCAGCCAGCAGGAGGGACAAAGGAGCACCAAGAGCAGTGGGGACAAGGGAAAACCAAGGGCAGTGGGGACAAAGGAACATCAGCAGCAGTGGGGACAAAGGAACACCAAGAGCAGTGGGGACAAAGGAGCACCAAGAGCAGTGGGGACAAAGGAACACCAAGAGCAGTGGGGACAAAGGAACACCAAGGGCAGTGGGGACAAAGGAGCACCAAGAGCAGTGGGGACAAAGGAACACCAAGAGCAGTGGGGACAAAGGAACACCAAGAGCAGTGGGGACAAAGGAACACCAAGGGCAGTGGGGACAAAGGAACACCAAGGGCAGTGGGGACAAAGGAGCACCAAGAGCAGTGGGGACAAAGGAGCACCAAGAGCAGTGGGGACAAAGGAACACCAAGGGCAGTGGGGACAAAGGAGCACCAAGGGCAGTGGGGGCAAAGGAGCACCAAAAGCCAAGCACACAGCTACTGGGAGGATTTTCTTGAAGCCAGTGCTGACTTCAGGCCAGGCCAGGCCAGGGTGCCCCACATTACAAGTTCACAGCCCCTGAACATGTGGGGTGACTGCCCTGGCTCTGCAGCTCCTCCAGATGGGTGGCAGCAGGACCAGGGGTGGCAGCAGGACCAAGGGTGGCAGCAGGACCAGAGGTGGCAGCAGGATCAAGTGGCTTCAGCTGCCCCTGGAGCCAGCACTGCTAGAGTCTCTCATACCCAGAGGAGCCTTTCTGGCAGCACATAGCTGTGAGCAGGCAGAAGATGAGGATGAGCATGATGGCCAGCAGAACAGTGGCTGCTACCCAGTTGCTTCTCTGGAGCCCCACAACCCTCTGGGGAGCCTCTGAAGGGATCATGTTGGTGAGGTTGAGCATGTAGCCCAGGGTCCAGCCCACATCGGTGTTACCAACCTGTGCAGACAGGAGGGAGAGGGCTGTGGAGGGCTGCAAAGTCCCAGGCAAGCTGGAAAGCTACAGAAGACCTGATGGACCCCCAGGTCCTACTCCACAGCCTCCCTATCCCTGCACACCTTGGGCTGCAGAGATCCCTGGAGGTGTTTGCAGCCAGGCTGGAGGTGGCTGTGAGCAACCTGCTGCAGTGTGAGGTGTCCCTGCCCATGGCAGGGGGTTGGGGCTGGCTGAGCCTTGAGCTCCCTTCCAGCCCTGACAGCTCTGTGATTCTATGATTTGTGAGGCAAGCTGGGGAAGAGCCCAGGCCAGCTGTCCCAGCAGGTGCCTGTGAGGGTAACTCAAGGGCTGCCCTGGAGATGGGCAGCAGGCTGTGCTGTAAATCTCAGAGTCTCACAGTATCACACACAGCATCACTAAGGTTAGAAGAGACCTCAAAGATCATCAAGTCCAAGCTGTCACCACAGACCTCATGAATAACCATGGCTCCAAGTGCCACATTCAATCCCCTCTGGAACACCTCCAGGGATGGGGACTCCACCACCTCCCTGGGCAGCACATCCCAATGGCTAACAACTCTCTCTGGGAAGAACTTTCTCCTCACCTCCAGCCTAAACCTCCCCTGGCACAGCTTGAGACTGTGGCCTCTTCTTCTGCTGCTGCTTGCCTGGCAGAAGAGCCCAACCCCCACCTGGCTCCAACCTCCCTGCAGGGAGTTGCAGAGAGCAAGAAGGTCTCCCCTGAGCCTCCTCTTCTCCAGGCTAAGCAACCCCAGCTCCCTCAGCCTCTCCTCACAGGGCTGTGCTCCAGACCCCTCCCCAGCTTTCTTGCCCTTCTCTGGACACCTTCAAGTCTCTCAATGTCCTTCTTAAACTGAGGAGCCCAGAACTGGACACAGGACTCAAGGTGTGGCCTCAGCAGTGCTGAGCACAGGGCACAAGGACTTCCCTGCTCCTGCTGGCCACACTCTTCCTGATGCAGGCCAGGATGCCCTTGGCCTTCTTGGCCCCCTGGCCACACTGCTGGCTCATGTTTAGGCAGCTGTCAATCAGCACCCCCAGGTCCCTCTCTGCCTGGCTGCTCTCAGCCACTCTGCCCCCAGCCTGTAGCTCTGCCTGGGGTTGCTGTGGCCAAAGTGCAGCACTCAGCACTTGGACTTGTTGAATGCCATCCTGTGCTGCCCCTTACCCCCTTCTCCCCACCCAGGCAGGGCAGGGCAGGGCCAAGGTGGGCTCAGGCCGTTTCACAGCACAAAGTGTGGGAGCTGGGGGCTGCTGGGCACCTCCCTACCTGCTGCACGAAGTGGATGTGTGGCCATGTGCTGTGGTCAAAGCTGTAGCCATGCAGGAGGAGGGCAAGGCTGTAGGAGCTGGCTGCACAGGCATCCCGGCGCTGGCTGCTGCTCATGCTGGGGAACAGCTCCTGCACCTGCACAGGTGGGAGGGGGAGCTGGGTGGTCCCACGCTGCAGCAGCAGCCCCACAGGGAAGCTGGGAGCAAAGCCTCTGGGATGCCTGGGCTTGGGGAGCAAGGAGCACCCAGGAGGCTGCAAGCTGCTCTCCCGTCTCTCTGTCAGAGATCCCCCAGCTCCCTCCAGCTGCCATCAGTGCAGCAGAGGATGGGCTGTGGCTGAGCCCCCAGGGTGTCCAGAGCCAGGTGGGGCTGGCATCTCCTAGGCAGGGTCTCACCTTCAGCCAGCTGCTGTTGCAGAGTTGCCTGATGGTGGCATTGACGAGGCTGAGGGGCTGCCCTCTGGTCAGATTCAGCAGGTGCAGGCTGTGAAAAGCCCTGAGAAGGCCTGGGGGGTTATAGACCAAGGTGAGTGAAGCTCCCAGGCCACTGTCACCCCCCCAGTCCCTATCACCCACTGCTCTGCAGGGATCCCTAAGGCCACCTCTCAGCACCACAGGGTGACAGCTGCCAAGCAGCCAGGAGGGAGCCCTGGGCCTGCTGCTCGCAGCAGACTGAGGCTGTGACAGCAGAGGGCTGGGTCTGCCTGGCACGCTGGTGAGCACCCTGCATGTGCCCACACATCCCAGCTTGCAGGGCTGGCACCAGGCAGACTTCTACAGCAGTTTTCCTGGGGTTGTGGTCAGCCTCTGGTGCCCCCAGCCCCCCCAGTTCCACCCCAGCCCCGGGCTGGCTCCTTACAAAGAACTCTCCCCGCAGGGGGGGCTGATAGACCCCGTTGAAGCCACAGCTCTCATTGGCCCCACAGCTGAAGTTGAAGAGCTCCTGGATGGCAGCACTGCAGGCTGCTGGCTGCCCTGTGCCTCTCACAGTCAGGCTCTCTGCAGGGCTGGCTGTGCTTGGTGCCTGCACACAGGGGCTGTCGTAGAGCTGTGCCACGGTGAGGTTCTCCTGGTAGCCCAGGGGGTAGCAGGGGTGGGAGATCTGCTGGGGAGATGAGCTGCCCTGGGGACAGCAGGAGCTGTTAGCATCACTCTGGCACTGAGGATGAGGATGGAGAGAAGAGAAACAGCCCACAGACAGCACCTGATCAAACACCCAGACACAGGACACGAGCATGCCAGCGTGGGTCCCACACCACACGTGGGTCCCACACCACACCTGGGTCCCATCCCTGGCCTGCAGGCACAGGATCATGAGGCCAAGTATGGCACAGCAATGCTGAGGCCAGGGATGACCACATGCTCAAGGCCTTGGGGCTTGGCTCCCTGTCCTGAGCCTGCACCCATTCTGTACCCTCTCTTCTTTGTAAGGTCACCAGACTCAGGGCAGAGCCAAGGCTCTCACTTAGGCCAACCCCTGGCAGTGTGCCCTGGATGTGGTCTCTCCTCCTATTCCAACCATCACAAGCTGGCACTGAGCCCTCATCCCCCAGCCAGGCCATGCCCATGAGGGTCTCCCAGTGCACCTCTCTCCACTCTGCCATGCCCAGCACCTGCTGCTGAAGACCAGCACCTTCAGGTTTGTATCCATACAATCAACTTACTGGTTACCATCCTGGTGCTGAAAGGCCTCCCTGGGTCTTGCCCTACCTCCCAGCACTCAGCAGGTTCTCTCTTCTAGGGCTGGGTCATTCCAGCCCTGTGTGACTGAGGCAGGGCTGACACAGCCCCTCCCTGAGGACAGGGATGGAGATCTGGCGGGCAAGAGGGCTCTGGGACAGGAGTCCTGGGCACCACCACCCTGGCAGTGCCTGTGGTCAGGCATCCTGCTTTGGGCTGTCCATCTCTATCTTGTCTCAGCTCTGCTCTCTGCTGTGGGACCCCCCTGGGATGGCTCCTGCCACAGTGGCCCTGTTGTATCCACCACCCTCACTGGGCTTTGCCCAAAGGCACCCAGCCCAGTGGACACCACAGGTGCCAGCAGGTGCTGCCTGCCCCGCTCAGGGAGATCAGGGCTCAGGCTGCAGCGGAGGAGCAGAGGGCTGGAGGTGGTTACCTGGTGCAGGGAGGCCATCAGCATCTTCAGAGCTTGCTTCTGCCCATAGCAGAGGTAGCTGTGTGTGTAAATGGAGTAGTTGGTCCCATACAGCCTGAGCAGGGCCCTCGTGCTGCTGTCACTTATGGTGGTCCCAGGAAGGAAGGTGATCTGGGCTGAAGCCCCACCGAGGTCCAGGGCTCCAACCACATCCTCTGCCGGAGGGTGGATCCATGTGCCTGTGATGGACCACTGCCAGGCATGGGGGGTTACCCACCCCAGCCTGCCACAGCATCACCACAGGGCTATCAGTGCCCCCTGCCCCAGCCCCCAGCCCACCTTGAGCAGAGTCTCCAGCAGGTAGTTGACAGTGATCCAGCCCAAGGAGCCCTCCTCGTTCCCTGACAGGATCCGAGCCCCACGGAAGTCCACAGGGTACTGCCCGATGGCCTTGGCAACCTCAGCCAGCACCTGCTCAGCCTTGCTGCTGTTCTGCTCCCTGCCCAGGCCAGGAGACACAGACCTTGTGCTGCAGGAGCCCAGGGCTGGGCAGCTCCTGCGGCACCAGGGCTGCTCCGAGGCAGGGCGAAAGCAGCGAAGCCCTCAGCTGCTGTGCTGCAGCCAACAGTGCTGCCTGGGGGCTCTGCACCAGCATGGGGAGGGCTCCTTCATGCCAGCCTGCAGAGGAGCTTCAGACACCCCTGGGGCTGCTGCCAGCCTGGGGCTGGAGTGCTTTCCCCATGGGCACAGCAAGCAGCTCTCTTCTTCACCCCCCTGGACTGCAGGCACAGAGGCTCTGCCCAGCACCACAGCCTGCCCAGGCTGCAGCCCCCATGCCCCTAGCATCCCCTGCTCCCAGCCCCCATGCCCCCAGCATCCCCTGCTCCCAGCCCCCATGCCCCTAGCATCCCCTGCTCCCAGTCCCATGCCCCTAGCATCCCATGCTCCCAGTCCCATGCCCCTAGCATCCCCTGCTCCCAGCCCCATGCCCCTAGCATCCCATGCTCCCAGTCCCATGCCCCTAGCATCCCCTGCTCCCAGCCCCCATGCCCCCAGCATCCCCTGCTCCCAGCCCCCATGCCCCCAGCATCCCCTGCTCCCAGTCCCATGCCCCTAGCATCCCATGCTCCCAGTCCCATGCCCCTAGCATCCCATGCCCCCAGCCCCCATGCCCCTAGCATCCCCTGCTCCCAGCCCCCATGCCCCTAGCATCCCCTGCTCCCAGCCCCCATGCCCCTAGCATCCCCTGCTCCCAGCCCCCATGCCCCTAGCATCCCCTGCTCCCAGCCCCCTGCTCCCAGCCCCCCTGCCCCAGCATCCCCTGCTCCCAGCCCCCATGCCCCTAGCATCCCCTGCTCCCAGCCCCCATGCCCCTAGCATCCCCTGCTCCCAGCCCCCATGCTCCCAGCCCCCATGCCCCCAGCCCCCTGCAGAGCCATTAGGCAGGGAGGGCTTGGAGGAGACAGCTCAGGGCAGTGCCAGTACCTCAGCAGCCTCATGCCTGCCGTGGCCCCCAGGTAGGTTGGGGTCTCCTGATGCTGCTCAGCAGGAACAATCTCCATGGCCCTGTCCAGGCAGGGCTTCAGGCTGGCTCCAGCCCCAGCAGGGTTGTCTGCATAGCTGGAGATGCCAGGTCCTGCAGAGGGCACCAAGGGATGGAGAGAGCTCAGGGCCACCCAGAAGGCACAGGGCAGCAGGGCACACAGCACTGGGGAAAAGGACCTGGGAGTGCTGGTGGGCAGCAGGATGGCCATGGGCCAGCAGTGTGCCCTCAGCCAAGAAGGCCAAGGTCATCCTGGGCTGCATTAAGAGTGTGGCTGGCAGGTAGAGAGAGGTTCCCCTCCCCCTCTTCTCTGGCCTGCTGAGGCCTCATGTGGAGCAGTGTCCAGCCCTGGGCTCCCTGGGTCAAGAGGGACAGGGAGGTACAGGAGGGAGTGCAGCAGAGGGTCCCTGAGGTGCTGAGAACATCCACCCCAAAGGAAAGGCTGGGGGCTGGGGCTGGTTAGCCTGGGGGAGACTGTGAGGGGATCTCACCAATGCTGGTCAGAGCCCATGGGGTGGGGGTCAGCCTGGCTCCATCCAGTGGTGTCAGGACAAGGGGCAGGGACACCAGGGGGAGCACAGGAGGGTCCATGGCAACATGAGGAACTTCACTTTTAGGGTGGCAGAGCCCTGGAGCAGGCTGCTCAGAGAGGCTGTGGGGTCTCCATCTCTGGTGGCATTCAATGCCCTTCTGGATGTGTTTCTGTGTGATCTGCTCTGGGTGATCCTGCCCCACAAGAGTGGACTGGATCCTCTGGGGTCCCTTCCAGCCACTACCCTTCTGTGATTCTATGTCACATCCACTCATTCCCCAGGCCCAGGGAGCTCTCTAGACCTCCCTGGCTGCACCCAGATGTCCCAGCCACAAAGCTCTGCTGTGTTTGGTGCCAGGCAGGCATCAAGATGAAAACTGCAGAGGCAGTGAGGAGCCCACAGGAGCCCAGCCCTGATTAAGGACTCCTGCAGAGCCCTTAGCAGCCCCTGTGGCAACACCAAAGCCCAGGCCAGGAAAGAAACTGCAGGGAGAGAATGTGGGGAGAAGAGAAGGAAGTGGCTGCCAGAGGGAAGGAACAAACTCTGCTCAGCCAGCACCCCAAGCTGGCAGCTGATGCACAGCCACCAGCTGCCAGCCTGGACTGGCTCTAGGGACCACAGCACCTGGGGCACAAATCCCTTCCCCACCTCGGGATCCCCCAGCTCCTGCAGGGCTCCCCGGGGGGTGCAGCCCGCAGCCCCTACCACGACTTGGTTGCTCCCTCAGCCCCTCTGGCCCAGGGCACACCGAAGGAGTCAGCACCCAGAGCGCTGGGGGAGGCTGGGAGAGTGATCCAGCAGGCTGGCACCGGGGAGGACACAGCCTCTGCCAGCCCCAGCCCAGCCCCAGCGACCACTCAGCTGGCACTGCCTCCCCTCCCCAGCCCGGCCCTCCCCTCCAGGCCCCGTGCCACCGCCTGGCACCGCCTGGGCAGCAGCACTCCACGTGCCTGGAGATGCCCAAGGGCTCAGTGCCCCTGGGGCTCTTGGCCACTTCCCACCCCTGGCACCGGCCACCCCCTGGGCTGGGCACGGGCACGGCCAGCCTGGCACGGGGCTGGGGCCGGGCAAGGGCTGGGCAGGGGCTGGCACACTCACCCTCCACGCTGCAGGCCTCCAGCTGGGACACCACGCCGGTGCCGTTCTCCTTGCCCCCAGGCCAGCAGTAGATGTAGAGAGAGCTGTGTGTGGAGCCAGCGTCAAACACCAGCCCGTACTGGGGGCACAGAGGGCACACGTCAGGGAGAGGCCTGAGGGGCACTGCCACAGCCTGCCCAGGAGCTGCTGGGAGCCTCAGCCCTGGAGGAGGTGGCTCTGGGCAGCCTGCCCTGCTGGGAGCTGCCCCTGCCCGTGCCAGGGCCTTGGAGCTGGGTGCTCCTTGGGCTCCCTTCCAACCCTGACCCTCCTGTGGCACAGGCTCACAGCACCCCTGGGGCTGCACTGTGTCCCAGGGCTCCTGAGACCTTCTGCTCTGCCTCCTGGGCTTGAACACAAGCAGCACAGCTTTGGGCTGAGCCTGCCTCCAGCAGCCCTGCTCCACCTCCAGCCCCTGATGCAGCCATGCAGGGCAGAGAGGGGCAGCTGCAGGGCAGCAGGGGGGCTGGCACAGCAGGGCTGCAGGGGGGCTGGCACAGCAGGGAGGCAGCTGAGCTATCTCCACAGAGGGCACAGGGGCTGGCACTGCAGGTAAAGCAGCTTCAGCCACCACAGAGCAAGGGGAGCTCGAGGGAAGGCAGCAGAGCTCCTGCTGGCCCTCCAGGTGACCCTGCTGGTGGAGCTGCAGTGGCCCCACAGGATGTGGCCAGGGCAGGGAGAGCTCTCTGGCACTGCAGTCACCATCACAGGCCCTGGGGACATGGCAAGGCCACTCGTGGGACATGGCAAAGCCAAGCCCTGCCAGACCTGTGGGACCTGTCCCATCGTGGTGACAAGCCCTGGGCTGAGCATCTGAGATGTCCCAAATGGCTCAGGCTGCCACAGCTGCCCCCAGGCCTTCCAGGGTGGCAGAATCCACAAACTTTGACCTTTTTTTATCAAACAGCCTGCAAAAGCCAGCAGAAAGGAACAGGAGGGAGAGCTGCAAACAGAGGTCTGAAACCAGCAGTGAAAGTGTCTGGGGTGGAGAATGGAACAGCCCCAGGACAAAGCTGCTCTTCTCTCCCTGCCTTAGCCAAGAGCCAAGGCCAGAGGTTAGGGGAGTGATGAATCTGCTCAAGGCAACCCTGAAGACATTAAGGCCAGAAAAGGTCAACTGGTTAGGAGAAGACTTGCAAGGGAGAGAAGGCAGTGCTGGTGGCAGTGCTGGTGGCAGTGCTGGTGGCAGGGCTGGTGGCAGGGCTGATGGCAGTGCTGGTGGCAGTGCTGGTGGCAGGGCTGGTGGCAGTGCTGGTGACAGGGCTGGTGGCAGGGCTGGTGGCAGTGCTGGTGGCAGGGCTGGTGACAGGGCTGGTGGCAGGGCTGATGGCAGGGCTGGTGGCAGGGCTGGTGGCAGTGCTGGTGACAGGGCTGGTGGCAGGGCTGGTGGCAGTGCTGGTGGCAGGGCTGGTGACAGGGCTGGTGGCAGGGCTGATGGCAGGGCTGGTGGCAGGGCTGGTGGCAGTGCTGGTGGCAGTGTGACAGGGCTGGTGGCAGGGCTGGTGACAGGGTTGGTGGCAGGGCATGAGGGCTGGTGGCAGGCTGGGACAGGGCTGGTGGCAGTGCTGGTGGCAGGGTGACCATTCCCGGCTCCCCCAGGTCCCTCCAGGCACCTACTTTGTTCCTCGCAGGAAGGGCAGTGTCCTTCGCCAGGGTAAGGAGCAGGAGGAACAGGGCCACCGCCAGCACTCCCAGCACGGCCGCCGAGCCCCATGCCACCGCCCGGTGCATCCCGGTGCCAGGCTGCAGGAGGAGCGATCTCAGGGGGGGCACCCAAACGCCTGCCCCTGCCCCCTCTGCCCAGATTCCCCCTCCCCGGGGCCCTTGTCCCTGCAGCTCGGGAACCTCCCAAATCCCTCGGGTAGCCCCCGGGACATGGTGCGGGGACCATGAGAGCGTCCCTCGGCCGGCAGCAAAGCAGCAGTCCCCGGGACGAGCGGGCTGACCCCGAGCAGCTCCCGGCCCGGGAAGGGCCCCCCGAGCCCTGCCCTCGGGGAACGGGACAGGTCCCGGCCGGCCCCGCCGTACCTGTGCCCGGAGCGGTCCTGCTTCTGCCCTGCCCCCGCCCCCGGGACGGCCCTGCCCGCCCCCGGCCCTGCCGAGCGGCGCGGAGCGAAAGCGCAGCCCGGCCCGGCTCGGACGTCCGGGTTCCGGCCGGGGACTGCCCGGGGCGGGCACAGCCCGGGGCGGGCACTCGGCGCTGCCGGGGCGGGGAGCAGGGGGAGCGGCTCAGCCCCTCCGGCGCCGCTGCCTGCACCGCTGCCTGCACCAGGACAGTGCCCAGCCTGCAGCCTTGCTGCCGGCACTGCCCCGAGCGGGGGGCATCCTGGACACCGGGGTCGGCCCCTGGCCGCGGGGACAGACAGGACCCTGGCCACGGGGACGGGGCCGTGACGGTGGAGATGGTCCCTGGCCATGGGGGCAGATGGGACCTTGTCGGTGGGGACAGGTCCCTGGCCATGGGGACAGGTGGGACCCTGGCTGCGGGGATGGGTCCCTGGCCATGGGGACAGGTGGGTCCCTGGCTGTGGGGATGGGTCCCTGGCCATGGGGACAGGTGGGTCCCTGGCTGTGGGGATGGGTCCCTGGCCATGGGGACAGGTAGGACCCTGGCTGCGGGGATGGGTCCCTGGCCATGGGGACAGGTGGGTCCCTGGCTGTGGGGATGGGTCCCTGGCCATGGGGACAGGTGGGTCCCTGGCTGTGGGGATGGGTCCCTGGCCATGGGGACAGGTGGGACCCTGGCTGCGGGGATGGGTCCCTGGCCATGGGGACAGGTGGATGCCAGCCTGAGGGGACAGGTCCTTCACCAGGGTCACAGCTGTGACCTTGGGGACAGCTGGGTCACTATCCATGAGGATGGGTCCCATGGGGATGGCTATGGGGACAAGTCCCTGGCCACGGGACAGGTGAGTCCCTGGCTGTGGGCAAGCATCCTTGGCCGTGGGGCCAGGTGGGTCTCTAGACATCAGTGTGGATCCTTGGCTTTGAGGACAGGTCTCCACCTGCCAGGTCCCTCCTGTTTCCGTCCTGGACCCCTCTGCCAGCCTGTCTGTGCCTTAGGTGGGGCAGTGTGGGGCACAGCAGAGCAGGTGACAGCAGGGCTGGGGGGTGACAGGCTCTGCCCGTGTGCTTACACAGCAGGTCAGGGGCTCTGTGGGGCTCCCAGCCCCCAGCTTCTGCCTCCCCCCTGCTCCAGGCTCCCTGAGAGGCAGCGGCACAGCCCGGGCTTGTGGGGAGCTTGGTGGGGAGCTGCCCCTCTCCTGCCGCCGGCAGCCCCGCGGGTGGAGCCCAGGACCGCGCTCCGGCAGCCCAAGGGTTAATGGCAGCCGCTCGGCCCAGCCCGGCTCCGCTCGGCCCCGCTGCCTCCCGGCCCGGCTCTCCTGGGCAGGTTGCTGGTGCGGGGCCAAGGGGAGGGCCACAGCCAGGGCCCGGGGCAGGCTTTGTCCCGGCCGCCGGGCCCCGCACCGCAGGTAGGAGCTGGCAGCGGAGCGAGCGGACACCGGCGGCGGCGGGGGGCAGCTGGGGTGAGCCGCGGGCAGGGCGCGGGGTGCCCCTGGCTGGGGCTGGGCTGCCAGCGGGCGCTGGGCACAGCTCCGGCTGCGCCCCAGCCGGCAGCACACCTGGGAGCTGGGCACCCACGCTCCGTGGGCTGGGGGTGCTGCAGAGGGCGGGGGGCACTCGCTGCACGAGGTGCCCACGGTGCGGGGTCAAAGGGCACGGAGGGGACACGGGCAGGGCATGGGGGGCACTGCTGAGCGCTAGTGCTGGTGGGAGAGGTGGGAGGCAGGAGACCACTCTGCTCGGCAGAGCTGTGCCCAGCACGGCTCCTCCACTCTCCTGCTGGACTTCTGTCAGCTCTTCTGACTCACACATCCCCAGGGGCACCGCGGGGAGCTCAGCTCCACATCGCCTTCAGCCACAGAGGGGTTCCATCCAGCAGTACCGCGGAGCCCTACATCCTGCCACACCAGCATCCCTCTGTCCCTCCGGGTGAGGGATGCTGCAACGTGGGGGACATTGCACTCCTGCTTGCAGAGCACCTCACTGTCCCCAGCTGTCCCCAGACGAGAGCAAGAACACCCCAAGCTGTGCACAGCTGGGAACATTCCACGTGCTGGAATGCCCAGGAGGAGCCCTTGCAGCACTGTGCAGCACATGCCTCTTCCTTAGCTCTGGAATTGCAGCCCTTGCAGCACTGTGCAGCACATGCCTCTTCCTTAGCTCTGGAATTGCAGCCCTTGCAGCACTGTGCAGCACATGCCTCTTCCTTAGCTCTGGAGCAGCCCTTGCAGCACTGTGCAGCACATGCCTCTTCCTTAGCTCTGGAGCAGCCCTTGCAGCTTGCAGCACTGCCTCTTCCTTAGCTCTGGAGCAGCCTCTTGCAGCTTCTTCCTTAGCTCTGGAGCAGCCCTTGCAGCACTGTGCAGCACATGCCTCTTCCTTCTGGAGCAGCTGTGCAGCACATGCCTCTTCCTTAGCTGCAGCCCTTGCAGCACTGTGCAGCACATGCCTCTTCCTTAGCTCTGGAGCAGCCCTTGCAGCACTGTGCAGCACATGCCTCTTCCTTAGCTCTGGAGCCCTTGCAGCACTGTGCAGCACATGCCTCTTCCTTAGCTCTGGAGCAGCCCTTGCAGCACTGTGCAGCACATGCCTCTTCCTTAGCTCTGGAATTGCCCTTGCAGCACTGTGCAGCACATGCCTCTTCCTTAGCTCTGGAATTGCCCTTGCAGCACTGTGCAGCACATGCCTCTTCCTTAGCTCTGGAGTAGCCCTTGCAGCACTGTGCAGCACATGCCTCTTCCTTAGCTCTGAGCAGCCCTTGCAGCTCTGTGCAGCTCTGGAGCAGCCCTTCTGCAGCACTGTGCAGCACATGCCTCTTCCTTAGCTCTGGAGCAGCCCTTGCAGCACTGTGCAGCACATGCCTCTTCCTTAGCTCTGGAGCAGCCCTTGCAGCACTGTGCAGCACATGCCTCTTCCTTAGCTCTGGAGCAGCCCTTGCAGCACTGTGCAGCACATGCCTCTTCCTTAGCTCTGGAGCAGCCCTTGCAGCACTGTGCAGCACATGCCTCTTCCTTAGCTCTGGAGCAGCCCTTGCAGCACTGTGCAGCACATGCCTCTTCCTTAGCTCTGGAGCAGCCCTTGCAGCACTGTGCAGCACATGCCTCTTCCTTAGCTCTGGAGCAGCCCTTGCAGCACTGTGCAGCACATGCCTCTTCCTTAGCTCTGGAGCAGCCTCTTGCAGCACTGTGCAGCACATGCCTCTTCCTTAGCTCTGGAGCAGCCCTTGCAGCACTGTGCAGCACATGCCTCTTCCTTAGCTCTGGAGCAGCCCTTGCAGCACTGTGCAGCACATGCAGCACATGCCTCTTCTTCTTTAGCTCTGGAGCAGCCCTTGCAGCACTGTGCAGCACATGCCTCTTCCTTAGCTCTGGAATTGCCCTTGCAGCACTGTGCAGCACATGCCTCTTCCTTAGCTCTGGAGCAGCCCTTGCAGCACTGTGCAGCACATGCCTCTTCCTTAGCTCTGGAGCAGCCCTTGCAGCACTGTGCAGCACATGCCTCTTCCTTAGCTCTGGAGCAGCCCTTGCAGCACTGTGCAGCACATGCCTCTTCCTTAGCTCTGGAGCTGTGCAGCACATAGCTCTGGCTCTGAGCAGCCCTTGCAGCACTGTGCAGCACATGCCTCTTCCTTAGCTCTGGAGCAGGAGCACTGTGCAGCACATGCCTCTTCCTCTGGAATTAGCAGCAGCTGTGCAGCACATGCCTCTTCCTTAGCTCTGGAGCAGCCCTTGCAGCACTGTGCCCTGCCTCTTCCTTAGCTCTGGAGCAGCCCTTGCAGCACTGTGCAGCACATGCCTCTTCCTTAGCTCTGGAGCAGCCCTTGCAGCACTGTGCAGCACATGCCTCTTCCTTAGCTCTGGAGCAGCCCTTGCAGCACTGTGCAGCACATGCCTCTTCCTTAGCTCTGGAGCAGCCCTTGCAGCACTGTGCAGCACATGCCTCTTCCTTAGCTCTGGAGCAGCCTTGCAGCACTGTGCAGCACATGCCTCTTCCTTAGCTCTGGACTGTGCAGCACATGCCTCTTCCTTAGCCCTTGCAGCACTGTGCAGCACATGCCTCTTCCTTAGCTCTGGAGCAGCCCTTGCAGCACTGTGCAGCACATGCCTCTTCCTTAGCTCTGGAGCAGCCCTTGCAGCACTGTGCAGCACATGCCTCTTCCTTAGCTCTGGAGGAGCCCTTGCAGCACTGTGCAGCACATGCCTCTTCCTTAGCTCTGGAGCAGCCCTCACATGCCTCTTGCAGCACTGTGCAGCACATGCCTCTTCCTTAGCTCTGGAGCAGCCCTTGCAGCACTGTGCAGCACATGCCTCTTCCTTAGCTCTGGAGCAGCCCTTGCAGCACTGTGCAGCACATGCCTCTTCCTTAGCTCTGGAGCACATGCCTCTTCCTTAGCCCTTGCAGCACTGTGCAGCACATGCCTCTTCCTTAGCTCTGGAGCAGCCCTTGCAGCACTGTGCAGCACATGCCTCTTCCTTAGCTCTGGAGCACATGCCTCTTCCTTAGCTCTGGAGCCCTTGCAGCACTGTGCAGCACATGCCTCTTCCTTAGCTCTGGAGCAGCCCTTGCAGCACTGTGCAGCACATGCCTCTTCCTTAGCTCTGGAATTGCCCTTGCAGCACTGTGCAGCACATGCCTCTTCCTTAGCTCTGGAGCAGCCCTTGCAGCACTGTGCAGCACATGCCTCTTCCTTAGCTCTGGAGCAGCCCTTGCAGCACTGTGCAGCACATGCCTCTTCCTCTGAGCTCTGGAGTGCAGCACATGCCTCTTCCTTAGCTCTGGAGCAGCCCTTGCAGCACTGTGCAGCACATGCCTCTTCCTTAGCTCTGGAGCAGCCCTTGCAGCACTGTGCAGCACATGCCTCTTCCTTAGCTCTGGAGCAGCCCTTGCAGCACTGTGCAGCACATGCCTCTTCCTTAGCTCTGGAGCAGCCCTTGCAGCACTGTGCAGCACATGCCTCTTCTGGAGCAGCTTAGCTCTGGAGCAGCCCTTGCAGCACTGTGCAGCACATGCCTCTTCCTTAGCTCTGGAGCAGCCCTTGCAGCACTGTGCAGCACATGCCTCTTCCTTAGCTCTGAGCAGCAGCACTGTGCAGCACATGCCTCTTCCTTAGCTCTGGAATTGCCCTTGCAGCTCTGTGCAGCCCTTTCCTTAGCTCTGGAGCACTGTGCAGCACATGCCTCTTCCTTAGCTCTGGAGCAGCCCTTGCAGCACTGTGCAGCACATGCCTCTTCCTTAGCTCTGGAGCAGCCCTTGCAGCACTGTGCAGCACATGCCTCTTCCTTAGCTCTGGAGCAGCCCTTGCAGCACTGTGCAGCACATGCTTCTTCCTTAGCTCTGGAGCAGCCCTTGCAGCACTGTGCAGCACATGCCTCTTCCTTAGCTCTGGAGCAGCCCTTGCAGCACTGTGCAGCACATGCCTCTTCCTTAGCTCTGGAGCAGCCCTTGCAGCACTGTGCAGCACATGCCTCTTCCTTAGCTCTGGAGCAGCCCTTGCAGCACTGTGCAGCACTTTGCTCTGCAGCCTCTTCCTTAGCTCTGCAGCCCTGCAGCTCTTCCTCTTCCTTAGCTCTGGAGCAGCCCTTGCAGCACTGTGCAGCACATGCTCTTCCTTAGCTCTGGAGCAGCCCTTGCAGCACTGTGCAGCACATGCCTCTTCCTTAGCTCTGGAGCAGCCCTTGCAGCACTGTGCAGCACATGCCTCTTCCTTAGCTCTGGAGCAGCCCTTGCAGCACTGTGCAGCACATGCCTCTTCCTTAGCTCTGGAGCAGCCCTTGCAGCACTGTGCAGCACATGCCTCTTCCTTAGCTCTGGAGCAGCCCTTGCAGCACTGTGCAGCACATGCCTCTTCCTTAGCTCTGGAGCAGCCCTTGCAGCACTGTGCAGCACATGCCTCTTCCTTAGCTCTGGAGCATTGCAGCACTGTGCAGCACATGCCTCTTCCTTAGCACTGTTGCAGCCTCTTCCTTAGCTCTGGAGCATGTGCCTGCTTCTTCCTTAGCTCTGAGCCCTTGCAGCACTGTGCAGCACATGCCTCTTCCTTAGCTCTGGAGCAGCAGCACTGTGCAGCACATGCCTCTTCCTTAGCTCTGGAGCATGCCTCTTCAGCACATGCTCTGGAGCAGCCCTTGCAGCACTGTGCAGCACATGCCTCTTCCTTAGCTCTGGAATTGCCCTTGCAGCACTGTGCAGCATGCCTCTTCCTTAGCTCTGGCAGCACTGTGCAGCACATGCCTCTTCCTTAGCTCTGGCATTGCCCTTGCAGCACTGTGCAGCACATGCCTCTTCCTTAGCTCTGGAGCAGCCCTTGCAGCACTGTGCAGCACATGCCTCTTCCTTAGCTCTGGCACTGTGCAGCACATGCCTCTTCCTTAGCTCTGGCCCTTGCAGCACTGTGCAGCACATGCCTCTTCCTTAGCTCTGGAGCAGCCCTTGCAGCACTGTGCAGCACATGCCTCTTCCTTAGCTCTGGAGCCCTTGCAGCACTGTGCAGCACATGCCTCTTCCTTAGCTCTGGAGCAGCCCTTGCAGCACTGTGCAGCACATGCCTCTTCCTTAGCTCTGGAGCTGTGCAGCACATGCCTGCCCCCTTGCAGCACTGTGCAGCACATGCCTCTTCCTTAGCTCTGGAGCAGCCCTTGCAGCACTGTGCAGCACATGCCTCTTCCTTAGCTCTGGAATTGCCCTTGCAGCACTGTGCAGCTCGCTCCTCCTTAGCTCTGGAGGTGTCACCACCACCTTCCCACCCCTGCAGCTCAGCTACCCTGCCCCAGGTGGCAGTGGGTGTTGGTGCTGGCCAGCCCCCAGGTGCCTCTGAGCAGCTGGGCAGATTGCTCAGCCTCTCACACACCTTTTGGCTCCCTCCCCATGCCCTGCTCCCCTCCTTGGGCCTGGCTGGCTCTGTCCTGCCTTCACAGGCTGCCTCCTGCCCAGTCAAAAGGGAAGTGGGTTCCTAGCAGAGCAGGTGGAGGCCATTTCCCCCTGCTCCCACGTGCAAAGTGCTGCCCTTTATCATCATCTTTTTGGTATTGTTCCCTCAGGTGGTGCCTGGAACAGAACTTTTCCAGGGTGTGGGGTGTGCTGGGGGCTTTTCCCAGTGCTGTTGCCTGGAGCAGGGCAATCTCATCCCTGTGGTGCAGTCGTCCTGGGCAAAGCAGCAGTGCTGATAGGAGTGGGGATGTGGCAGTGCAGGCATTCAGCATCTGCTGTGGCCATAGCCAGGGGAGAGGTCCTGCCTGTAGGATAAGGTCTGATAAGGGTTTCCTGCACTTCTGTGTCCCATGACATGGGCACAGAGAGCAGCAGCTACCCATCAGTATACAGCTCAGGCCAGGCAGGAGATTGCTTCCCTGTGTTAGTCACCAGAGATACTGGCTTCAAAACAGGAACTGGCATCTCCTTGTGCCTTGCCAAAGACCTTTCCTCTCCTGTGTGAGCCACTGAGCTGGCCTGGACAAAGGGCAAGGGGATCTCTGTGCTTTAGTGCACTCGTAGGAGACTTGCCTGGCCAAGTGGCAGCACCCAGGTGTCCCCACAGAGCACTGGCAGGGCTGAGCTTCTTCTCTTGGCTGTTCCCAGGGACATCCACGGCTCTGCTGAAGCTGGTTCCTGTGAGTAGAGCTCAGCCTGGTGCCCCTGGGCTCAGCTGAAGCTGTGGGTAGAGCTCAGCCTGGTGCCCCTGGGCTCAGCTGAAGCTGTGGGTAGAGGTCAGCCTGGTGCCCCTGGGCTCAGCTGGTGCCCAGCCTGGTGCCCCTGGGCTCAGCTGGCTGTGGGTAGAGCTCAGCCTGAAGCTGTGGGTAGAGCTCAGCCTGGTGCCCCTGGGCTCAGCTGAAGCTGTGGGTAGAGGTCAGCCTGGTGCCCCTGGGCTCAGCTGAAGCTGTGGGTAGAGCTCAGCCTGGTGCCCCTGGTGCCCCTGGGCTCAGCTGATGCTGTGGGTAGAGCTCAGCCTGGTGCCCCTGGTGCCCCTGGGCTCAGCTGATGCTGTGAGTAGAGCTCAGCCTGGTGCCCCTGGTGCCCCTGGGCACAGCTGATGCTGTGGGTAGAGCTCAGCCTGGTGCCCCTGGTGCCCCTGGGCTCAGCTGAAGCTCTGGGTAGAGCTCAGCCTGGTGCCCCTGGGCTCAGCTGATGCTGTGGGTAGAGGTCAGCCTGGTGCCCCTGGGCTCAGCTGAAGCTGTGGGTAGAGCTCAGCCTGGTGCCCCTGGTGCCCCTGGGCACAGCTGATGCTGTGGGTAGAGCTCAGCCTGGTGCCCCTGGGCTCAGCTGATGCTGTGGGTAGAGCTCAGCCTGGTGCCCCTGGGCTCAGCTGAAGCTGTGGGTAGAGCTCAGCCTGGTGCCCCTGGGCTCAGCTGAAGCTGTGGGTAGAGCTCAGCCTGGTGCCCCTGGGCTCAGCTGAAGCTGTGGGTAGAGCTCAGCCTGGTGCCCCTGGTGCCCCTGGGCTGAGCTCTGGGTAAGCTCAGCCTGGTGCCCCTGGGCTCAGCTGATGCTGTGGGTAGAGCTCAGCCTGGTGCCCCTGGGCTCAGCTGATGCTGTGGGTAGAGGTCAGCCTGGTGCCCCTGGGCTCAGCTGAAGCTGTGGGTAGAGCTCAGCCTGGTGCCCCTGGTGCCCCTGGGCACAGCTGATGCTGTGGGTAGAGCTCAGCCTGGTGCCCCTGGGCTCAGCTGATGCTGTGGGTAGAGCTCAGCCTGGTGCCCCTGGGCTCAGCTGAAGCTGTGGGTAGAGGTCATCCTGGTGCCCCTGGGCTCAGCTGATGCTGTGGGTAGAGCTCAGCCTGGTGCCCCTGGTGCCCCTGGGCTCAGCTGATGCTGTGGGTAGAGGTCAGCCTGGTGCCCCTGGTGCCCCTGGGCTGAACTGATGCTGTGGGTAGAGCTCAGCCTGGTGCCCCTGGTGCCCCTGGGCTCAGCTGAAGCTGTGGGTAGAGCTCAGCCTGGTGCCCCTGGTGCCCCTGGCTGCTGTGGGTAGAGGTCATCCTGGTGCTGGGCACAGCTGAAGCTGCCTGGTGGGGCACAGCTGATGCTGTGGGTAGAGCTCAGCCTGGTGCCCCTGGGCTCAGCTGATGCTGTGGGTAGAGCTCAGCCTGGTGCCCCTGGTGCCCCTGGGCTCAGCTGATGCTGTGGGTAGAGCTCAGCCTGGTGCCCCTGGGCACAGCTGATGCTGTGGGTAGAACTCAGCCTGGTGCCCCTGGTGCCCCTGGGCTCAGCTGAAGCTGTGGGTAGAGGTCATCCTGGTGCCCCTGGGCTCAGCTGAAGCTGTGGGTAGAGCTCAGCCTGGTGCCCCTGGGCTCAGCTGAAGCTGTGGGTAGAGCTCAGCCTGGTGCCCCTGGTGCCCCTGGGCATGCTGCCTGTGCAGCATGGGCAGGGAGCAGGGTGGTGCAGGAGGCAGAGGGAGAGCTGTGGCTTCAGCAAAGCACATCTGGAGCAGCTGTGGGGTGCTGAGCACCAGGAGGTGTCAGCTGCTGGGTGCTGAGCCCGTTGCAGGGAACCAGCCCCTTGGCTTTGCTTATCTGCTGCCATTTCTTACTGCTGCCCCAGGGCTGATTCTGCCTTGGGCTGAGCCCCAGCAGGATGAGCAGGAGGCACAGGACCTGCTTGATCCCCAAGGGCTCCTCCTCACCCTGCTGGCCCTGTCTGCCCTGCAATGCCATCTCTGTGGGCACTTCAGCTTGGCTACAGGGCTGTGTGTGCCCTGTCTGCTGGGGCTCTCTGCTCCTGCCCTTCTGCCTGCCCCTGGGGCTGCAGGAGAGGCTCGGGGGTCACCCAGGAGGCTTGGGGGCAGGAGGGACACTGTCCCTGTGTCCTACTCCCCTGCTGCAGCACCGACAGGGGCCGAGGAGAGCTGGAGCAGGCAGCAGGCACATGGCTGGAGATGCAGTTCCCCTGGCTGGAGCAGTGAGGACACTCTCAGGGGGTCTGGGCCTGCTGGGCAGCAGAAGGGACCTGATGGTCCCAAGTCTTGTGGGCTGGGGCTTGCGAGGGTGAAGGCTTCAGTGGCAGGGTGTGGGTGCTACAGGGGTGCAGCTCTGTACCCCAGAGGGGGTGGCCACACTGGGAGCCAGCCAGGACAGGGTCCTGCTCCCAGCCTGGGACTCCTGCTAGGCACAGCCATGTGTCAGCCAGAGGGCTGAGCAGGGCAGGAGGCTGAGCAGGGCAGAGGGCTGAGCAGGGCAGGAGGCTGAGCAGGGCAGGAGGCTGAGCAGGGCAGGAGGCTGAGCAGGGCAGGAGGCTGAGCAGGGCAGAGGGCTGAGCAGGGCAGAGGGCTGAGCAGGGCAGAAGGCTGAGCAGGGCAGGAGGCTGAGCAGGGCAGAGGGCTGAGCAGGGCAGGAGGCTGAGCAGGGCAGGAGGCTGAGCAGGGCAGAGGGCTGAGCAGGGCAGGAGGCTGAGCAGGGCAGAAGGCTGAGCAGGGCAGAGGGCTGAGCAGGGCAGGAGGCTGAGCAGGGCAGAGGGCTGAGCAGGGCAGGAGGCTGAGCAGGGCAGGAGGCTGAGCAGGGCAGGAGGCTGAGCAGGGCAGAGGCTGAGCAGGGCAGAAGGCTGAGCAGGGCAGGAGGCTGAGCAGGGCAGAGGGCTGAGCAGGGCAGAGGGCTGAGCAGGGCAGGAGGCTGAGCAGGGCAGAGGGCTGAGCAGGGCAGAGGGCTGAGCAGGGCAGGAGGCTGAGCAGGGCAGAGGGCTGAGCAGGGCAGGAGGCTGAGCAGGGCAGAAGGCTGAGCAGGGCAGGAGGCTGAGCAGGGCAGAAGGCTGAGCAGGGCAGAAGGCTGAGCAGGGCAGGAGGCTGAGCAGAGCAGAGGGCTGAGCAGGGCAGGAGGCTGAGCAGGGCAGGAGGCTGAGCAGGGCAGGAGGCTGAGCAGGGCAGAGGGCTGAGCAGGGCAGAGGCTGAGCAGGGCAGAAGGCTGAGCAGAGCAGAGGGCTGGGGCCCAGGCTGCGTGCAGGGGGCACCTGCAGGGCTGCAGCTGGGAAGAAAGGGCTGAAAAGGTCCTGCTGGATATCTGCCAGGGAGGGAGCGCTCAGGAGAGGGGGTCCCAGCCCCCAGACTGCCAAGAGTCTCTCCTAAGAGCAGCTCTGCACTGCAGGATGGCTTCAGGAGGGAAAGGCAAAGCCCTGCATCCAGCCACCAGCTTTGCAGTTTGAGGCTGGGCTTGGAAAAGCCGAGCTGAGAGCTCTGGGCTGCTCCTGCAGGTCGCAGGAGGGATGGCCTACAAAGCCAAGGCTGTGGCAGGACTCTGGGCAGCCACCTGTGTCTTCAGCCTCATCGCCCTCATCCTCAGCGTCGTGAAGGTGGAGGATGTCTTCCTGCCTCCTAAAACCAAGGTAGGGCCCTGGGGAGCAGCACAGCCACCCCCTGCTGCCCTGCTGTGCCAGCCCCCCTGCTCTGCCAGCCCCCCTGCAGCCCTGCTGTGCCAGCCCCCCTGCTCTGCCAGCCCCCTGCTGCCCGGCTGTGCCAGCCCCCCTGCTCTGCCAGCCCCCCTGCTGCCCTGCTGTGCCAGCCCCCCTGCTCTGCCAGCCCCCCTGCTGCCCTGCTGTGCCAGCCCCCCTGCTCTGCCAGCCCCCCTGCTGTGCCAGCCCCCTGCTCTGCCAGCCCCCTGCCCTGCCAGCCCCCCTGCTGTGCCAGCCCCCTGCTGCCCTGCTGTGCCAGCCCCCCTGCTCTGCCAGCCCCCCTGCAGCCCTGCTGTGCCAGCCCCCCTGCTCTGCCAGCCCCCCTGCTGCCCTGCTGTGCCAGCCCCCCTGCTCTGCCAGCCCCCCTGCAGCCCGGCTGTGCCAGCCCCCTGCTGTGCCAGCCCCTGCTGTGCCAGCCCCCTCCCCTGCTCTGCCAGCCCCCCTGCTGCCCTGCTGTGCCAGTCCCCCTGCTCTGCCAGCCCCCCTGCTGCCCTGCTGTGCCAGCCCCCTGCTGTGCCAGCCCCCCTACTGCCCTGCTCTGCCAGCCCCCCTGCTGTGCCAGCCCCTCTGCTGCCCTGCTGTGCCAGCCCCCCTGCTGCCCAGCTGTGGCTGGCCCCTGGCACAGGACCCTCCCTGGGCTCAGCCCAGGGCTTGTCACCACGATGGGACAGGTCCCACAGGCCTGGCAGGACTTGGCTTTGCCATGTCCCACGAGTGGCCTTGCCATGTCCCCAGGGCCTGTGATGGTGACTGCAGTGCCAGAGAGCTCTCCCTGCCCTGGCCACATCCTGTGGGGCCACTGCAGCTCCACCAGCAGGGTCACCTGGAGGGCCAGCAGGAGCTCTGCTGCCTTCCCTCGAGCTCCCCTTGCTCTGTGGTGGCTGAAGCTGCTTTACCTGCAGTGCCAGCCCCTGTGCCCTCTGTGGAGATAGCTCAGCTGCCTCCCTGCTGTGCCAGCCCCCCTGCAGCCCTGCTGTGCCAGCCCCCCTGCTGCCCTGCAGCTGCCCCTCTCTGCCCTGCATGGCTGCATCAGGGGCTGGAGGTGGAGCAGGGCTGCTGGAGGCAGGCTCAGCCCAAAGCTGTGCTGCTTGTGTTCAAGCCCAGGAGGCAGAGCAGAAGCTCTCAGGAGCCCTGGGACACAGTGCAGCCCCAGGGGTGCTGTGAGCCTGTGCCACAGGAGGGTCAGGGTTGGAAGGGAGCCCAAGGAGCACCCAGCTCCAAGGCCCTGGCACGGGCAGGGACAGCTCCCAGCAGGGCAGGCTGCCCAGAGCCACCTCCTCCAGGGCTGAGGCTCCCAGCAGCTCCTGGGCAGGCTGTGGCAGTGCCCCTCAGGCCTCTCCCTGACGTGTGCCCTCTGTGCCCCCAGTACGGGCTGGTGTTTGACGCTGGCTCCACACACAGCTCTCTCTACATCTACTGCTGGCCTGGGGGCAAGGAGAACGGCACCGGCGTGGTGTCCCAGCTGGAGGCCTGCAGCGTGGAGGGTGAGTGTGCCAGCCCCTGCCCAGCCCTTGCCCGGCCCCAGCCCCGTGCCAGGCTGGCCGTGCCCCGTGCCCAGCCCAGGGGGGTGGCCGGTGCCAGGGGTGGGAAGTGGCCAAGAGCCCCAGGGGGCACTGAGCCCTTGGGCATCTCCAGGCACGTGGAGTGCTGCTGCCCAGGCGGTGCCAGGCGGTGGCACGGGGCCTGGAGGGGAGGGCCGGGCTGGGGAGGGGAGGCAGTGCCAGCTGAGTGGTCGCTGGGGCTGGGCTGGGGCTGGCAGAGGCTGTGTCCTCCCCGCTGCCAGCCTGCTGGATCACTCTCCCAGCCTCCCCCAGCGCTCTGGGTGCTGACTCCTTCGGTGTGCCCTGGGCCAGAGGGGCTGAGGGAGCAACCAAGTCGTGGTAGGGGCTGCGGGCTGCACCCCCCGGGGAGCCCTGCAGGAGCTGGGGGATCCCGAGGTGGGGAAGGGATTTGTGCCCCAGGTGCTGTGGTCCCTAGAGCCAGTCCAGGCTGGCAGCTGGTGGCTGTGCATCAGCTGCCAGCTTGGGGTGCTGGCTGAGCAGAGTTTGTTCCTTCCCTCTGGCAGCCACTTCCTTCTCTTCTCCCCACATTCTCTCCCTGCAGTTTCTTTCCTGGCCTGGGCTTTGGTGTTGCCACAGGGGCTGCTAAGGGCTCTGCAGGAGTCCTTAATCAGGGCTGGGCTCCTGTGGGCTCCTCACTGCCTCTGCAGCCAGGAGGCCTCCCCAGGGGTGCCTGGGCAGTGGTGAGAGAGCTCTGAGGTCACTTCCAGCCCAGGCTGTGTGGTGCTGTGTGGCAGTTACTGGTTAACTGCAAAGGTCTGGCAGAGGGCAAAGTGTAAGGGAAGGATTGTGTGAGGTAAGGGTGATAATGGTGTGCAAAGCTCAGGGGAAGGTAAACAGAGACACTGCCTCCCCTCAGCCTCTCCCTGCCCACCACAGGACCCTGCTGGTGCTCAGACCTGCTGCCAGCCTCTAGGAAAGGAAACTCCAGCAGTGCAGAGGCCACCTCTGCAAGTCCCTGTGGGCTCCACACAGCCTCCCAGTGGGACCAGGGGATGTCACAGTCTCACAGTATAGCTAAGGTTGGAAGACACCTCGAGGATCATCAAGTCCAAGCTGTCACCACAGACCTCATGACCAGACCATGGCACCAAGTGCCACATCCAATCCCCTCTGGAACACCTCCAGGGATGGGGACTCCACCACCTCCCTGGGCAGCACATCCCAGTGGCCAATCTCTCTCTCAGTGAAGAACTTTCTCCTCACCTCCAGCCTGAACCTCCCCTGGCACAGCTTGAGACTGTGGCCTCTTGTTCTGGTGCTGGCTGCCTGGGAGAAGAGCCCAACCCCCACCTGGCTACAACCTCCCTGCAGGGAGTTGGAGAGAGCAAGAAGGTCTCCCCTGAGCCTCCTCTTCTGCAGGCTAAGCAACCCCAGCTCCCTCAGCCTCTCCTCACAGGGCTGTGCTCCAGACCCCTCCCCAGCTTTCTTGCCCTTCTCTGGACACCTTCCAGCAGCTCAACCTCTTTCCTAACCTGAGGAGCCCAGAACTGGACACAGGACTCAAGGGGTGGCCTCAGCAGTGCTGAGCACAGGGCACAAGGACTTCCCTGCTCCTGCTGGCCACACTCTTCCTGATGCAGGCCAGGATGCCCTTGGCCTTCTTGGCCCCCTGGGCACACTGCTGGCTCCTGTTCAGGCAGCTGTCAATCAGCACCCCCAGGTCCCTCTCTGCCTGGCTGCTCTCAGCCACTCTGCCCCCAGCCTGTAGCACTGCCTGGGGTTGCTGTGGCCAATGTGCAGAACCTGGCACTTGGACTTGTTGAATGCCATCCTGTTGGCCTCTGCCCATCTGTCCAGCCTGTCCAGGTCCCTCTGCAGATCCCTTCTGCCCTCTAACTGACCAACATCTGCTCCCAGCTTGCTGTCATCTGCACTTTTCCTGATGACTGACTCAATGCCCACATCCAGATCATCAATGAAGATGTTAAAGAGCACAGGTCCCAGCACTGGTCCCTGGGGCACACCACTGGTGCCTGGCTGCCAGCTGGCTGTGGCACCATTCACCACCACTCTCTGGGCTCAGCCTCCAGCCACTTCCTAACCCAGCACAGCACCCATGGCTCTGTTTGTGACCAGGTCCTGTGGGACTGGCTGCTGCCTTTGGGCCTCCCTGGCACAAAGTTTGTGCTCAGCACCACAAGAAGCCTGTGATGGGCAGGAGCTCAGCCCCTGCTCCTGCAGTGTGCTCTGGCTCTGGCTGTGCTGAGTGTGCTGCCTGCAGGCAGCCCAGCTCTGAGCACTGCCCTTCCAGGGACACCCTTGGCAAGGGCTGGCCCATGGCATGCAGGGAATAAACCCTGGGGGCTTTCTGGGTGGACATCCTGCTGCCCTGTGCCTCCTGGGTGGCCCTGAGCTCTCTCCATCCCTTGGTGCCCTCTGCAGGACCTGGCATCTCCAGCTATGCAGACAACCCTGCTGGGGCTGGAGCCAGCCTGAAGCCCTGCCTGGACAGGGCCATGGAGATTGTTCCTGCTGAGCAGCATCAGGAGACCCCAACCTACCTGGGGGCCACGGCAGGCATGAGGCTGCTGAGGTACTGGCACTGCCCTGAGCTGTCTCCTCCAAGCCCTCCCTGCCTGATGGCTCTGCAGGGGGCTGGGGGCATGGGGGCTGGGAGCATGGGGGCTGGGAGCAGGGGATGCTAGGGGCATGGGGGCTGGGAGCAGGGGATGCTGTGGGCATGGGGGCTGGGAGCAGGGGATGCTAGGGGCATGGGGGCTGGGGGCAGGGATGCAGGGGGCATGCTGGGGGCAGGGATGCTATGGGGGCTGGGAGCAGGGGATGCTGTGGGCATGGGGGCTGGGAGCAGGGGATGCTAGGGGCATGGGGCTGGGAGCAGGGGATGCTAGGGGCATGGGGGCTGGGAGCAGGGGATGCTGTGGGCATGGGGGCTGGGAGCTAGGGGCAGGGGGCTGGGAGATGCTAGGGGGGGGCATGGGGGCATGGGCTAGGGGCATGGGGGCTGGGGGCATGGGATGCTAGGGGTATGGGGGCTGGGAGCAGGGGATGCTAGGGCATGGGATGGGGCTGGGGCATGGGGGCTGGGGGCATGGGATGCTAGGGGCATGGGGGCTGGGAGCATGGGGGGGGCTGGGGCTGGGAGGGGATGCTAGGGGCAGGGGGCTGGGAGCATGGGATGCTAGGGGCATGGGACTGGGAGCATGGGATGCTAGGGGCATGGGGCTGGGAGCATGGGATGCTAGGGGCATGGGGGGAACAGGGGATGCTAGGGGCTGGGAGCATGGGTGCTAGGGGCATGGGGGCTGGGAGCAGGGGATGCTAGGGGCATGGGGGCTGGGGGCATGGGATGCTGGGATGGGGCATGGGACTGGGAGCATGGGATGCTAGGGGCATGGGACTGGGAGCATGGGATGCTGGGGGCATGGGGGCTGGGAGCAGGGGATGCTGGGGGCATGGGGGCTGGGAGCAGGGGATGCTAGGGGCATGGGGGGCTGGGAGCAGGGGATGCTGGGGGCATGGGGGCTGGGAGCAGGGGATGCTGGGGGCATGGGGGCTGGGAGCAGGGGATGCTGGGGGCATGGGGGCTGGGAGCAGGGGATGCTAGGGGCATGGGGGCTGGGAGCAGGGGATGCTGGGGGCATGGGGGCTGGGAGCAGGGGATGCTAGGGGCATGGGGGCTGCAGCCTGGGCAGGCTGTGGTGCTGGGCAGAGCCTCTGTGCCCGCAGTCCAGGGGGGTGAAGAAGAGAGCTGCTTGCTGTGTCCTTGGGGAAAGCACTCCAGCCCCAGGCTGGCAGCAGCCCCAGGGGTGTCTGAAGCTCCTCTGCAGGCTGGCATGAAGGAGCCCTCCCCATGCTGGTGCAGAGCCCCCAGGCAGCACTGTTGGCTGCAGCACAGCAGCTGAGGGCTTCGCTGCTTTCGCCCTGCCTCGGAGCAGCCCTGGTGCCGCAGGAGCTGCCCAGCCCTGGGCTCCTGCAGCACAAGGTCTGTGTCTCCTGGCCTGGGCAGGGAGCAGAACAGCAGCAAGGCTGAGCAGGTGCTGGCTGAGGTTGCCAAGGCCATCGGGCAGTACCCTGTGGACTTCCGTGGGGCTCGGATCCTGTCGGGGAACGAGGAGGGCTCCTTGGGCTGGATCACTGTCAACTACCTGCTGGAGACTCTGCTCAAGGTGGGCTGGGGGCTGGGGCAGGGGGCAGTGTGGGTGAGCAGTGCCTGTCTGAGCTGCAGCCAGGGTTCCTGATGCCCAGAGGAGGGAAAGCAACGCAGATCATGGCAGACAAATGCAGCCTGTGGGAGCCAAGTGCAGGCTCAGCTCCAGCACGGTGCCTCTCACTCTCAAGGGGCTTTGCTTGGTCTCCAGCCTGGTTCCCTGCTCTCCTGTGGGTCCATTTTGGTACCCTAGGGGTGCAACAGTATCAGGGGCCAGGTGGAAGGGTTGCTCTTTCTCTCCTCCAAGCCTCTGCATCCCAGCTGATGTGCAGCAGCCAGACTGCAGTGCTCCATGGATGTCTGTGTGGGTCAGGGACATAGGCGGGGAGCCAGGACGTGGAAGGCCCCTCAGGGGCTTCCTGGAGGGTAGGGCAGGGCAGGGAGTGTGGCTCCCTGCAGCTGGTACTAACTCTTGCTGCCTTCTTGGGGCAGTTTTCCTTTGCAGGGCGTTGGGAGCACCCCAGGGACAGCCAGGTCCTGGGAGCCCTGGACCTCGGGGGAGCCTCCACACAGATCACCTTCCAGCCTGGAATCCCCATCGAGGACAGGAACACCTCTGTGCTCTTCAGGCTGTACAGCACTGACTACTCCCTCTACACCCACAGCTACCTCTGCTATGGGCAGACACAGGCCCTGAAGAGGCTGATGGCAACTCTCCACAAGGTAGCACAGCCCCTGCTCACCAGGACCTGGCAGCCATCTGCTGCTGCCCCCACAGCCTCCTCCAGCAGTGCTGGGCATGCCTGTGGAAAAGCTGTTAGGGATCTGGGAGTTTCCTCGGGTTCAAAAGCCTGGGAGAGGCTTGGGTCTTACCAACTGCAGCAAAAGGCTGTCCCTTTTGGGTGGGAGGTGTTGGTGGGTCCCTGCCAGGCTCCTCTTGGCCACACACTGGCATGGAATGGTCCTCTCCCCAGCCCAGCTGTATCCTGAGCTTCCTCCCTGCCTCCATGCACTCAGCCTCCCTCAGCTTCTGCCTGGAGAGAGGATTCCCAACACAGCTCCTGACCACTGCTCCAGCACTGGGCTCCTTCTGGGTCCAGTTCTGGGCTCCTCAGGTCAAGAAGGACATTGAGAGACTTGAAGGTGTCCAGAGAAGGGCAAGAAAGCTGGGGAGGGGTCTGGAGCACAGCCCTGTGAGGAGAGGCTGAGGGAGCTGGGGTTGCTTAGCCTGGAGGAGAGGAGGCTCAGGGGAGACCTTCTTGCTCTCTCCAACTCCCTGCAGGGAGGTTGGAGCCAGGTGGGGGTTGGTCTCTTCTCCCAGGCAGCCAGCCCCAGAACAAGAGGACACAGTCTCAAGCTGTGCCAGGGGAGGTTTAGGTTGGATGTTAGGAAGAAATTCTTCCCAGCAAGAGAGATTGGCCATGGGAATGTGCTGCCCAGGGAGGTGGTGGAGTCCCCATCCCTGGAGGTGTTTAGGAAGAGCCTGGATGAGGCACTTGGTGCCAGGGTTGAGTTGATCAGATGGTGCTGGGGGAGAGGTTGGACTGGATGACCTCTGAAGTCTTTTCCAACCTGGCTAATTCTGTTCTGTGCTGGGCTGGGCTGTGCTATGCTATGCTCTTCTGTCCCAGCTTGTCTCAGCACTGTGGGGTCAGGGGTGCTCAGGGAGCATGCAGGTGGGATCCACCTCTCGTCCCTTCTGGGCTGGGGCCTGCAGGATGCCATGGGCACCGTGAATGCCAAGAGCAAGGAGCTCTCCATGCAGGCCACACACTGCCCTGGGGGTTAGCACCCAGGAGAGGTGCTGGGGCATTCCCCCCCCAGCATGGCTCAGCAGGGCCAGCAGCAGCTGCAGGCAGCTTAGTCACGGGAAGGATGGATCCTGCTCCTCCTCAAACCCTCCTGGGGGCCAGGTCTTGCTCTGTGGGCAAGTCTGAGTGCAGGATGGGCAGTGGGGTGAGGTCTCACTGCTGTCCCACTAACAGCTCCTGCTGTCCCCAGGGCAGCTCATCTCCCCAGCAGATCTCCCACCCCTGCTACCCCCTGGGCTACCAGGAGAACCTCACCGTGGCACAGCTCTACGACAGCCCCTGTGTGCAGGCACCAAGCACAGCCAGCCCTGCAGAGAGCCTGACTGTGAGAGGCACAGGGCAGCCAGCAGCCTGCAGTGCTGCCATCCAGGAGCTCTTCAACTTCAGCTGTGGGGCCAATGAGAGCTGTGGCTTCAACGGGGTCTATCAGCCCCCCCTGCGGGGAGGGTTCTTCGTAAGGAGCCAGCCCGGGGCTGGGGTGGGGGAGGAGGCAGGGTGGGAGCCTCCCTGCCACTGCTTGTGGGCAAGAGAGAGAGGGGACCCCAGAACCAGTCCCATCTGCAAACCTCCTATGCTGGGAGGTGGCTTCTGCCTCCTGCCACGTCCCAGACTTCCCTGAGGGGAACAGGAAGGTCCTGTCCCAAGGAGCAGGTCTGAGCTAGCTCAGAGCACAGGCAGCAGCCCCAGGGCTGGACAAGCAGCCCCAAGACATTGTGGTAGGCCATCAGCTGGGTGCTGGATGCAGAACCCTGGCAAGGACATGGGGCCCTGTGCCCAGGCAGGAGGGGCCCTGGCTCTGGGTTTGGGGTGAGGAAGTGGTTGTGGTTTTCACCATCTCCCCATCACCCCCAGGCCTTCTCTGGGTTCTACTACACCTTTGACTTCCTGAACCTCACCAGCCTGCAGTCTCCAAGTGATGTCAACTCCACAATCCAGGACTTCTGCAGGAGGAACTGGACAGAGGTCAGTGCCTTGTGGGGGCCAGCAGGGAGCCCTGTGCTGGTCCTGTCCCAGCTCTCTGCAGGAGCACACATCCTGCTGTTCCCCGGGCTAGGCAGGGCTCTGAGCAGGTTTCCTCCATCCCTGGAGGTGTTTGCAGCCAGGCTGGATGTGGCTGTGAGCAACCTGCTGTAGTGTGAGGTGTCCCTGCCCATGGCAGGGGGTTGGGACTGGCTGATTCCAGCCCTGACAGCTCTGTGATGCCTTCCTCACTGCTCCGTGTCCGGCCCCACAGCTGGTGGAGACCTACCCCGAGGCCAGGGAGCGCCTGCACTCCTACTGTGCCACGGCAACCTACATCCTGACCCTGCTGCTGGAGGGCTACAAGTTCGATGAGCAGAGCTGGAGCAGCCTCCACTTCAGCCGGCAGGTAAAGCCCCCGCGGCGCCGGCCCGGCCCTGCCCTGCCCTGCCCAGCCCAGCCCTGCCCTGCCCTACCCTGCCCAGCCTTGCCTTGCCCTCTGCCCTGCCTTGCCCAGCCCGGCCCTGCCCAGCCCAGCCCTGCCCTGCCCTGCCCAGCCCTGCCTTGCCCAGCCCGGCCCTGCCCAGCCCTGCCTGCCCTGCCCAGCCCTGCCTGCCCTGCCCTGCCCAGCCCTGCCTTGCCCCCGGCCCGGCCCAGCCCAGCCCTGCCCTGCCTTGCCCAGCCCTGTCCTGCCCGGCCCTGCCTTGCCCTGCCCAGCCCTGCCCTGCCCTGCCCTGCCCCCAGCCCTGCCCGCCCTGCCCTGCCCAGCCCAGCCCCTGCCCTGCCTTGCCCAGCCCTAGCCCTGCCTTGCCCTGCCCTGCCTGCCCAGCCCCTGCCCTGCCCTGCCCTGCCCTGCCTTGCCCTGCCCTACCCTGCCCAGCCTTGCCTTGCCCTGCCCAGCCCTGCCCTGCCCAGCCCTGCCCTACCCTGCCCAGCCCTGCCCTGCCTTGCCCAGCCCTGTCCTACCCTGCCCAGCCCTGCCCTACCCTGCCCAGCCCTGCCCTGCCCTGCCCAGCCCTGTCCTACCCTGCCCAGCCCTGCCCTGCCTTGCCCAGCCCTGTCCTACCCTGCCCAGCCCTGCCTTGCCCAGCCCTGTCCTACCCTGCCCAGCCCTGTCCTACCCTGCCCAGCCCTGTCCTGCCCTGCCCAGCCCTGCCCTGCCTTGCCCAGCCCTGTCCTACCCTGCCCAGCCCTGCCTTGCCCAGCCCTGTCCTACCCTGCCCAGCCCTGTCCTACCCTGCCCAGCCCTGCGCTGCCCTGCCCAGCCTGGCCCTGCCCTGCCCTACCCTGCTCAGCCCTGCCCTGCCTTGCCCTGCCCTGCCCCTGCCCTGCCTGCCTGGCCCTGCGCTGCCCTGCCCTGTCTTGCCCTGCCCTGCCCGGCCCTGCACTGCCTTGCCCTGTGCTGCCCTGCTCTGCCTTGCCCTGTGCTGCCCTGCTCTACCCTGCCTAGCCCTGCCTTGCCCTGCCCTTCCCTGCCCTGCCTTGCCCTGCCCTGCCCAGCCTGGTCCTGCCTTGCCCAGCCCAGCCCCTGCCTTGCCCTGCCCAGCCCAGCCCTGCCTTGCCCTGCCCAGCCCTGCCTTGCCCTGCCCAGCCCAGCCCTGCCTTGCCCTGCCCAGCCTGGTCCTGCCTTGCCCTGCCCAGCCTGGTCCTGCCCTGCCTTGCCTTGCCCAGCCCAGCAGCACCCCGCACTCCCTTCCGCCTTACCTGGTGGCTGCCTCCCAGCCAGCCCAGCACAGCTTCTCTCTTCCTTCCCTGCCCCCAGCCTCTGGCACTGGCTGGTTGCTGGGGCCTGCTGGTGGGCACAGCTGCTGATGTTATGGGGGCAGAGAAGTGCTGGGCAGGATTGGGCCACTGAGATGTTGGGCAGAACCGATGTGGGCCTCAGAGGGAAGCTGGTGGTGGTCTCCTGCCCCCTTTGACCCCATCTGAAGTGGGAGGGGAGCTCAGCCCCCTGTGCAGGCAGCTGTGGAGCAGGGCAGCCCTCCCTGCTGAGCTGCCCTTGGGAAGGGGGCAGAGGGAAGCTCTCCCACTGCTGCTGGCAAGATCAGGTGCCCACTGCAGGCAGAGCTGGTGGAGAGGTGGCTGCCAGCCCCTGGCACTGCAGTGCCCTGGCAGGGCAGGGCAGGGGTGGGTGATGGCCTCTGCTCTCTCGCCCCAGGCAGGCGGCACAGACCTGGGCTGGACGCTGGGCTACATGCTGAACCTCACCAACATGATCCCTGCAGAGGGGCTGCGCCAGCTCAAGGGCCACCAGCCCAGCCTGTGGGCAGGGGCTGTCTCCTTCCTCGTGCTGGCCATGCTGACAGGCCTGCTGGCCCTTTGCCTCCAGTACCTCTGGAAAACCAAGTAGCTCCCAGCCCCTGCCCGCTGAGCTGGGCAGGAAGTGGGGCAGAAGGTGGAGGAGGAGGAGGGCATTAGAGCCATCTCCACTGCTCAGGAGGGTCAGCTGGGTCATCTCTGCAAAGGTGCCACAGGTGACAAAGGTGTCTTGAGCTCTGGAGGGGCCTCCAAAGGAAAAGCCTCCTTCAGGCTGGCTGAAGCTGGCCAAGACGTGGTGGTTTGGCACAGGCCAGATGAATGCAAACTGGAAATAAACTGAGTGTGGTTCTCAAAGGAGAGCTGCTGACCAGCCTGGCACAGCTCCCTCTGCTCCCCCAGTGCTGCTGGGCTGCCCTGCCAGGCACCTGAGGCCACCCCAGACCTGAGGAGGGGGATGACCTCCCCTGCACCCTGCCCTGGGCAGGCTGTGCCAGGCTGTTGTGGTGTGTGACAGAACTTCCTCCCCTGGACACTGGCAGCTGGCTCCCAACTCACTCAGCAGCAGGACACAAGTGGGAGCTGGTTTCAGAGCTGCCAGCTCTGGCTCAGGGTTTACCTTCTGCTCAAGCCACAGAGCCCAGCTTTGTCAGACACCAGCCCCACAGCAGGTTCCAGCTCCAGGCACTTGAGGGGTTTATTCAGAGCAGCAGAGCCCAAGCCCAGCTCAGCTGCAGGAGTTGGGCACTTCAGTGCCTCCAGCTCCAGCCCCCAGCCCAGCACCATACTCCCCAGCTCCTCCAAAGCCCAGGGCTGTGCCCACAGCTCCCCTCTGTGCTGCAGGACCCCTGCCCACACAGCATCCAGGCTGAGGAGGGGTCAGAGCCCTCTGCTGTGGCAGGTCCTTGGGGCACTGCTGTGGGCCATGCCCCCTGGTAGTCCTCACCAAGTGTCAGCCCATGTGCAAAAGCCTTCTGGTGCTGGAGACAAGGACGTGTGAGCCAAGGGCCTGGGGAGCAGGGCTCTGCCTCCTGCTCCCAGAGGGCTCTCCTGGGCTTCCCTAGAGTCAGGTTCAGCCTCTCCAGCCCCGGCCTGAGCAGCAAGGGAGAAGAGATTAACCTCCTGCCACCCAGCAGCCTAAGCCCTGAGCTGCCACAAGGCCATCCCCCACAGCCAGACACCAGGCTGCCCCTCTCCTCCCTGCCCTGCATGGGCACATCTCTGGCAGCAGCAGCACAGAGGTATGCCAGCTCAAATGGCTGCTGGACTGACCCCATGGCACCTGGGAGGGGGCACAGCTCCTGGCCAGGGTCAGCAACCTCCTGGCTGTGGCCTGAGGGAGCTGGGGCTGGTGTGTGCCAGCCCTGGGAGCTGGTGTGGCTGGCAGCAGAAGGCTCCTGCTCTCTACAGGGAGGCAGCACCACAGCTGGTCTGGGTGGCAAAGCACTTGGGGAAGATGCCAGTCCTGCCCTTGCAGCGTCCCTCCAGCCACTCCTCGTTCACTGGGGACACAAAAGGAGCAGGGTGAGCCCCCAGGGGCCTCAGGGAGAGGCTTCCTGGCTGGGATCTCCCTCTGGGCGAAACCCAGCCCCAGCCTCTCGCTGCTGGGGGTGAGGCTGAGCCAGCCCTGGGGGAGGCCACCTGCTGTCCAGCACAAGCCTGCAGACAGCACTGGGGCTACCTTCAGAGAGGACATCCAGCAGGTCTCCCTTGCTGAACTCCAGGTCCCCTGGCCCCTGGGCAGGGTAAGGGTGCAGGGCCAGCATCCTGTAGAGCACAGGCCTGGCCGAGGGGGAGTCCGAGTCCTGCAGGAGGAAGGCAGTGTGGGGGCTGCAAAGCCAAGCAGAGCTTGGAGTCCCAGCAGAGCAGCCTGTCCCAGCCCAGCCTGTCCCAGCCTGGCAGCAGAGTGCCAGGCTGCCCTCTGCCAGCTGCTGCCACAGCCCCTCCGGATCCTGCTGTGCCTCCAGCGTGCCCAGCTCCGTGCCGTCCGTGTGCCTGTAGCTGAGGGGCAGGGGGCAGCTCAGAGCCAGAGCTGGGCCCAGCCTGGCCCCCTGACACCTTCAGCCTGCCAAGCCCCCTGGGTTAGCCAGCTCTGAGCCTGCTGCCATGCACCACACCATGGGGCATGCTCAGGGGGGGCACTGCTGGGGGTGAGTGTCCCCTGCCCACACACTCCAACCCTCCTGAGCACACTGAGTGCCCCCAGGGCTGCACAGTCGGGGGGGCAGGGCCAGCTCCCAGGCTGCCCTGCACTGCTGCAGGTGTACCTCCAGCACCGAGCTGAGCAGGATAAAGCCCAACAGCAGCGGCAGCTCCCCTCTCTGCTCCCCACTCCTCCACCACAGCACCCAGCTGCCTGGGAAAGACCCTCCAGGGGCCACACAGCACAGGCTGCCCTCCATCCAGAGGCCCTGGGAGGCCAGCCCTGGGGGGTGGCTGTGAGACACAGCCCTGCTGGAGCCCTGCTGGAGCCCTGCTGCACTGCTTTGGCCACAGGTAACTGCTCCCAAGAGGGCAGACACAGCTCCACATCCCAGGGCTCAGCCCCACCTCAGCCTCCCCTGCCCCCAGGGCTCAGCCCCACACTCACCTCAGCCTCCCCTGCCCCCAGGGCTCACCCCACACTCACCTCAGCCTCTCTGCCCCCAGGGCTCACCCCACACTCACCTCAGCCTCCCCTGCCCCCAGGGCTCACCCCACACTCACCTCAGCCTCTCTGCCCCCAGGGCTCACCCCACACTCACCTCAGCCTCTCTGCCCCCAGGGCTCACCCCACACTCACCTCAGCCTCCCCTGCCCCCAGGGCTCACCCCACACTCACCTCAGCCTCCCCTGCCCCCAGGGCTCACCCCACACTCACCTCAGCCTCCCCTGCCCCCAGGGCTCACCCCACACTCACCTCAGCCTCTCTGCCCCCAGGGCTCACCCCACACTCACCTCAGCCTCCCCTGCCCCCAGGGCTCACCCCACACTCACCTCAGCCTCCTTGGCCCCCAGGGCTCACCCCACACTCACCTCAGCCTCCCCTGCCCCCAGGGCTCACCCCACGCTCACCTCAGCCTCCCCTGCCCCCAGGGCTCACCCCACACTCACCTCAGCCTCCCTGCCCCCAGGGCTCACCCCACGCTCACCTCAGCCTCCCCTGCCCCCAGGGCTCACCCCACACTCACCTCAGCCTCCTTGGCCCCCAGGGCTCACCCCACACTCACCTCAGCCTCTCTGCCCCCAGGGCTCACCCCACACTCACCTCAGCCTCCCCTGCCCCCAGGGCTCACCCCACACTCACCTCAGCCTCCCTCTCTCTGCCTGCTGCCCGAAGCGCTCCCGCAGCAGCCTGCGCAGCTCTGCCTCGGGGGGCAGCTGCCCTGCCCTCAGCACCAGGCTGCACTCACACTGAGCTCTCAGCACCACAGGTCTCTCCATGCTGGCTGAAGCTTCTCCATGGGCTGGTGGGAGCTGCTGGGACAGGTGGGAGCACAGCCTGGTCACTCAGGCCTGTCTCCTCAAATGGCAGAGCAGCATCAAACTGCAGGTCTGAGCTTCAGGGGAGCTACAGGAACAAAGCCTGGGAAGAACAACCCCATGGAGCAGTACAGCCTGGGTGCTGACCTGCTGGAGAGCAGCTCTGAGGAGGGGAGAAGGACCTGGGAGCCCTGGCAGACAGCAGGATGCCCAGGAGCCACCAATGTGCCCTCAGGGCCGACAAGGCCAATGCCATCCTGGGGTGCAGTAAGAGTGCAGCAAGTCCAAGGAGGTTCTCTGCCCTCCCTTCTCTGGCCTGATGAGGCCCCATGAGGAATGCTGTGTCTAGAGCTGGGCTCCACAGCTCAAGGACAATGAACTACTGGGGAGAGTCCAGCACAGGGCCACTGAGATGCTGAGGGCACTGGAACAGAGGCTGAGAGCTGGGGCTGCTCAGCCTGGGGGAGGCTGAGGGGAGACCTTGGTAGGGCAGGAAATGAGGCCAGACTCTTCCCAGTGGTCCCCAGGGGCAGGAGAAGAGGTGCTGGGCACAAACCTCAACACAGGAAGTTCCTTCTAAAGATGAGGAGGAATTTCTTCCCTGTGGGGGTGGCAGAGCCCTGGAGCAGGCTGCCCAGGGAGGTGCTGGAGCCTCCATCTCTGGAGACACTGCAGACCTGCCTGGACACTGTGATGCTGTGAGAGCTGCCCTGGGTGATCCTGCTCTGGCAGATCCCCAGAGCTCCCTTCCCATCCATCCCTACCACTGTGGGTTCAAATGTCCCTCTCAGGACCCAGCAAACCTGTTCCTGGCTCAGCTACCTTCCAACCCCAAGCTGTGAGCAGAGCTCCTCCAGCCAGCTGCAGAGGAGGAAGTTCTTCCCCATGAGAGTGGTGAAGCCCTGGAATGGGTTGTCCAGGGAGATGGTTGAGGCCCCAGCCCTGGAGGTGTTTAAGGCCAGGCTGGATGAGGCTCTGGGCAGGCTGATGTAGTGTGGGGTGTCCCTGCCCATGGCAGGGGGGTTGGGGCTGGCTGATCCTTGTGGTCCCTTCCAACCCTGACTGATACTCTGATACTAAACCCCTGTGTTCTGCTGCCTTCTCTGAAGTCCAGCTGACCAAAACCTGGCTCCAAGAGCCCTGCAAAGAGAGGTGGCAAAGGGAGCAGAGCTGATGTGCTGCTGGCACTGCCACAGAGGTGCTGCCCCCAAGCAGCAGCTTCAGCTCCCTCACACCCAGGCTGCTCCAGAGGACACCCTCCCAGGAGAAGGCAAACCTGAACGACCTGTGAGCTGAGAGGGGCAGGAGGTGGCACCCAGGAGAGGAGGAGAGGCCTCAGCAGGGGCTCCAGGGACAGCTCTCTCCTGCAGAGTGGGCTGTACAGTGTGTGCCTGAGAACACAGCTGTGCCTGGGGCTCTGGGGGAGGGTGGCCAAAGGGCCCTGCCCTGGTAAGCCTCAGCCTGGGGCTGCTCACAAACCTGCCTGGCTACCAGCCTGGGAGTGGCAGAGGGAAGACACATGGAAGCCTCTCTTTGGAATGGGGCAAGGGGCAGAGGAACAGCTCAGGGGTTTGGAGGACCTGGCCAGGACTCTTGCATTCTCCACAGCCCTGACCCCATGAGGCTGTGCCAGCCTCAGCTTGTGAAACCCTTTACCTTCTGCCCTTCAGCACCAGCACTGTTTGCAGAGGCTTCTTCTCCCCCAGCAGGCTCTGCAGACCAAGAGCAGAGGAACAGCACCTGCAGTCAGCAGAGGCCTTGGCAGCCCTTCTGCAAGCCCCTAGCAGAGGGGCAGCCCTGGCTGCAGCGACAGCCCTGAGGCTGGGGGGTGCACAGGGCCCCCAGGGGGGTTCCTGGCCCGGGGCACTACCTGGCTTCTGATCCACAGGCAGCCGGCTGGGAGGCAGCTGGGCAGGAGGGAGGGGAAGGCCATTGGTGACCTGCAGCAGGACATCAGAGAGCAGGGCAGCTGGTGAGCACAGCAGCAGGCACACACCTCTGGGGTAACCCCAGGGACAGGCCCAGGCAGAGCAGCTCCCTGCATGGCTGGGTGAGGTGCAGCACTCAGGGGAAGGCCTCTGCAGCTCTTGGGCAGCAGGGAGCATGAGAACTTTGCTGGGACACTCCCTCGACCTGCTGCCCCTTGCTGGGCTGGGGCTGGGGGCTGCTCCTGCTTCACTGAGGCCTCACCCCACTGCCTGCCAGCCCCCCCAGCCAAGCCTGGGGCACCCACAGGGAGACAGCCCTGCAGCAAGCAGCCAGGTGTGTGCTGTGGTCAGGGCTTCACTCTTCATGGGAAGGGAAAAAGGCCTCAGGACAAGCAGGTGCTGCAGCCAGCTCTCACAGAGCCAGGGCTCTGGGCTGCAGCCTCCTGCACTGGGCTCAGCTGGGAAGGGACTGGCATCATGTGTGGCTGTGCCCACGGGGCAGAGGGGAGGGGAGGGATGGCTCCCTCGGTCAGAGGTGAGGCTTCAGGCCTCCTGCACGTGGTCTGGAGGCAAAAGGCAGTGCCTGCTGCAGCCCCAGTGCAGGAGGTGAGCTGCTCTCACCCTGCTGGGCTGGACCATGGGAGCACTCCTCAGCCCTGCCCCGCCTGGTGCCCACACACAGCATGGCAGCAGCACACAGCCCAGGCTCCCAAACTCCTCCTTGGGCTGTGCTGTGCCTCAGCAGGTTGCAGTGGGTCAGGAGAGCTGTGGCAGCTGCTCCTCTCTGTGTGCCCCAGCAGCCCACAGCAAGTGAGAGGTGACAGCTTGGGCTGCAAAGCAGCGCTGTGGTGGGCTGCAAGGCCAAGCCCCTGATGTGTGCCAAGGGATCAGCACTGCCCTGCTCTTGAGCCTCCTGCTGCCCCTGCTCAAGAGCAGCTGGTCTCCAGCCAGGGGGCCTCAGTGTTTCACAGCCTGTGGCTCTCACCCAGTTCTGCTGTCCTGTGATAACCAAACGTCCCCAGAGCATCCCCTGGGCCCCTTCCCACCCCTGCTGCAAGGCTCACCCAGGGATCCATCGCGGAGGCAGGCTCCAGGAGAGAGCTTGGGATGTGCAGCTTCTGAGGAGACAAAGCAGAGCAGGGTGAGACAGCCCCAGCCCCCCCAGCCCCACTTCTGTCTGCCCTGCCCTGGGGCACAGCCCTGCTTGAGAAAGCAGCAAGGAGAAGCTGCTCAGTTTTGCCCAACCTTGGCTTCTGTGCTTTACCCTGGGGAGCACTGCCCTGGGGAGCACTGCCCTGGGGAGCACTGTACAATCAGACCACTGCCCTGGGAGCATTCTACCCTCAGAGCACTGCCCTGGGGAGCACTGCCCTGGGGAGCACTGCACAATCAGACCACTGCCCTGGGGAGCATTGTACCCTCAGAGCACTGCCCTGGGGAGCACTGCACAATCAGACCACTGCCCTGGGAGCATTCTACCCTCAGAGCACTGCCCTGGGGAGCACTGCCCTGGGGAGCACTGTACAATCAGACCACTGCCCTGGGGAGCATTGTACCCTCAGAGCACTGCCCTGGGGAGCATTCTACCCTCAGAGCACTGCCCTGGGGAGCACTGTACCCTCAGAGCACTGCCCTGGGGAGCACTGCACAATCAGACCACTGCCCTGGGGAGCATTGTACCCCCAGGCACTGCCCTGCCCCTGGCTCTGCCCAGCCCATTCTCTGCCCTCAGAGCACTGCCCTGGGAGTGCACTGGCTCTGCCCTCAGAGCATTGCCCCTGCTCCAGCAGCTGCCCTGGCTGGCTTTCCCAGGCTGCCCCTGGCTCTGCCCAATCTCTGGGCCTTTCTGCCCAGATGAGGCTGCCCTGGCTCTGCCCAGCCCAGGCTGCCCCTGGCTCTGCCCAGCCCAGGCTGCCCCTGGCTCTGCCCAACCCAGAGTGCCCCTGGCTCTGCCCAACCCAGAGTGCCCCTGGCTCTGCCCAGCCCAGGCTGCCCCTGGCTCTGCCCAACCCAGGCTGCCCCTGGCTCTGCCCAGCCCAGAGTGCCCCTGGCTCTGCCCAACCCAGGCTGCCCCTGGCTCTGCCCAACCCAGGCTGCCCCTGGCTCTGCCCAGCCCAGGCTGCCCTGGCTCTGCCCAACCCAGGCTGCCCCTGGCTCTGCCCAACCCAGGCTGCCCCTGGCTCTGCCCAACCCAGAGTGCCCCTGGCTCTGCCCAGCCCAGGCTGCCCCTGGCTCTGCCCAACCCAGGCTGCCCCTGGCTCTGCCCAACCCAGAGTGCCCCTGGCTCTGCCCAGGCTGCCCCTGGCCTGCCCAACCCAGAGTGCAGGCTGCCCCTGGCTCTGCCCAACCCAGCCCAGTGCCCCTGGCTCTGCCCAACCCAGGCTGCCCCTGGCTCTGGCTCTGCCCAACCCAGAGTGCCCCTGGCTCTGCCCAACCCAGAGTGCCCCTGGCTCTGCCCAGCCCAGGCTGCCCCTGGCTCTGCCCAGCCCAGGCTGCCCCTGGCTCTGCCCAACCCAGGCTGCCCCTGGCTCTGCCCAACCCAGAGTGCCCCTGGCTCTGCCCAACCCAGAGTGCCCTGGCCCCCTGGCTCTGCCCCAGAGTGCCCCTGGCTCTGCCCGACCCAGAGTGCCCCTGGCTCTGCCCAGGCTGCCCCTGGCTCTGCCCAACCCAGAGTGCCCTGGCTCTGGCTGCCCCTGGCTCTGCCCAACCCAGAGTGCCCTGGCTCTCCCAGAGTGCCCCTGGCTGCCCCAGAGTGCCCTGGCTCTGCCCGAGAGTGCAGGCTCTGCCCAGCCCAGAGTGGCTCTGCCCAACCCAGAGTGCCCTGGCTCTGCCCAACCCAGAGTGCCCCTGGCTCTGCCCAACCCAGAGTGCCTGGCTCTGCAGGCTGCCCCTGGCTCTGCCCAACCCAGAGTGCCCTGGCCCCCAACCCAGGCTGCCCCTGGCTCTGCCCAACCCAGGCTGCCCTGGCCCTGCCCAACCCAGGTGCCCCTGGCTCTGCCCAACCCAGAGTGCCCCTGGCTCTGCCCAACCCCTGGCTCTGCCCAACCCAGAGTGCCCCTGGCTCTGCCCAACCCAGAGTGCCCTGGCTCTGCCCAACCCAGGCTGCCCCTGGCTCTGCCCAACCCAGAGTGCCCTGGCTCTACCCAACCCAGGCTGCCCCTGGCTCTGCCCAGGCTGCCCCTGGCTCTGCCCCACCCAGACCCAGAGTGCCCTGGCTCTGCCCCTGGCTCTGCCCAACCCAGAGTGCCCCTGGCTCTGCCCAGCCCAGGCTGCCCCTGGCTCTGCCCAGCCCAGGTGCCCTGGCTCTGCCCAGCCCAGAGTGCCCTGGCTCTGCCCAGCCCAGAGTGCCCCTGGCTCTGCCCAACCCAGCCCCTGGCTCTGCCCAACCCAGAGTGCCCCTGGCTCTGCCCAACCCAGGCTGCCCCTGGCTCTGCCCAACCCAGGTGCCCCTGGCTCTGCCCAACCCAGAGTGCCCTGGCTCTGCCCAACCCAGAGTGCCCCTGGCTCTGCCCAACCCAGAGTGCCCCTGGCTCTGCCCAACCCAGGCTGCCCCTGGCTCTGCCCAACCCAGAGTGCCCTGGCTCTGCCCAACCCAGAGTGCCCTGGCTCTGCCCAACCCAGGCTGCTCCTGCTCTGCCCAACCCAGAGTGCCCTGGCTCTGCCCAACCCAGAGTGCCCTGGCTCTGCCCAACCCAGAGCCCCTGCCCCTGGCTCTGCCCAACCCAGGCTGCCCCTGGCTCTGCCCAACCCAGAGTGCCCCTGGCTCTGCCCAACCCAGGCTGCCCCTGGCTCTGCCCAACCCAGAGTGCCCCTGGCTCTGCCCAACCCAGGCTGCCCCTGGCTCTGCCCAACCCAGAGTGCCCTGGCTCTGCCCAACCCAGGCTGCCCCTGGCCCTGCCCCAGAGTGGCTGCCCCTGGCTCTGCCCAGCCCAGAGTGCCCCTGGCTCTGCCCAACCCAGGCTGCCCCTGGCCCTGCCCAACCCAGAGTGCCCTGGCTCTGCCCAACCCAGGCTGCCCCTGGCTCTGCCCAGCCCAGAGTGCCCCTGGCTCTGCCCAGCCCAGAGTGCCCCTGCCCAACCCAGGCTGCCCTGGCTCTGCCCAACCCAGAGTGCCCCTGGCTCTGCCAAGGCTGCCCAGGCTCTGCCCAGTGCCCCTGGCTCTGCCCAACCCAGGCTGCTGCCCCCAACTCTGCCCAACCCAGAGTGCCCCTGGCTCTGCCCAACCCAGGCTGCCCCTGGCTCTGCCCAACCCAGGCTGCCCCTGGCTCTGCCCAACCCAGAGTGCCCCTGGCTCTGCCCAACCCAGGCTGCCCCTGGCTCTGCCCAACCCAGGCTGCCCCTGGCTCTGCCCTGGCTCTGCCCAACCCCCTGGCTCTGCCCAGTGCCCTGGCTCTGCCCAACCCAGAGTGCCCTGGCTCTGCCCAACCCAGGCTGCCCCTGGCTCTGCCCAGCCCAGAGTGCCCTGGCTCTGCCCAACCCAGAGTGCCCTGGCTCTGCCCAACCCAGAGTGCCCTGGCTGCCCAACCCAGAGTGCCCTGGCTGCTGCCCAACCCAGGCTGCCCTGGCTCTGCCCAACCCAGGCTGCCCCTGGCTCTGCCCAACCCAGGCTGCCCCTGGCTCTGCCCAACCCAGGCTGCCCCTGGCTCTGCCCAACCCAGAGTGCCCCTGGCTCTGCCCAACCCAGGCTGCCCTGGCTCTGCCCAACCCAGAGTGCCCCTGGCTCTGCCCAACCCAGGCTGCCCCTGGCTCTGCCCAACCCAGGCTGCCCTGGCTCTGCCCAACCCAGAGTGCCCTGGCTCTGCCCAACCCAGAGTGCCCCTGGCTCTGCCCAACCCAGGCTGCCCCTGGCTCTGCCCAGCCCAGAGTGCCCTGGCTCTGCCCAACCCAGGCTGCCCCTGGCTCTGCTCAACCCAGGCTGCCCCTGGCTCTGCCCAACCCAGGCTGCCCCTGGCTCTGCCCAACCCAGGCTGCCCCTGGCTCTGCCCAACCCCCTGGCTCTGCCCAACCCAGAGTGCCCCTGGCTCTGCCCAACCCAGGCTGCCCCTGGCTCTGCTCAACCCAGGCTGCCCTGGCTCTGCCCAACCCAGGCTGCCCCTGGCTCTGCCCAACCCAGAGTGCCCCTGGCTCTGCTCAACCCAGAGTGCCCCTGGCTCTGCCCAACCCAGGCTGCCCCTGGCTCTGCCCAACCCAGAGTGCCCTGGCTCTGCCCAACCCAGAGTGCCCTGGCTCTGCCCAACCCAGAGTGCCCCTGGCTCTGCCCAACCCAGGCTGCCCTGGCCCTGCCCAACCCAGAGTGCCCTGGCTCTGCCCAACCCAGAGTGCCCCTGGCTCTGCCCAGCCCAGAGTGCCCCTGGCTCTGCCCAACCCAGAGTGCCCTGGCTCTGCCCAACCCAGGCTGCCCTGGCCCTGCCCAACCCAGAGTGCCCCTGGCTCTGCCCAACCCAGGCAGCCCCTGGCTCTGCCCAACCCAGGCTGCCCCTGGCTCTGCCCAACCCAGGCTGCCCTGGCTCTGCCCAACCCAGGCTGCCCCTGGCTCTGCCCAACCCAGAGTGCCCCTGGCTCTGCCCAACCCAGAGTGCCCTGGCTCTGCCCAACCCAGGCTGCCCCTGGCTCTGCCCAACCCAGGCTGCCCCTGGCTCTGCCCAACCCAGAGTGCCCCTGGCTCTGCCCAACCCAGAGTGCCCCTGGCTCTGCCCAACCCAGGCTGCCCTGGCCCTGCCCAACCCAGGCTGCCCTGGCCCTGCCCAACCCAGGCTGCCCCTGGCTCTGCCCAACCCAGGCTGCCCCTGGCTCTGCCCAACCCAGAGTGCCCCTGGCTCTGCCCAACCCAGGCTGCCCCTGGCTCTGCCCAACCCAGGCTGCCCTGGCTCTGCCCAACCCAGGCTGCCCCTGGCTCTGCCCAACCCAGAGTGCCCTGGCTCTGCCCAACCCAGGCTGCCCTGGCTCTGCCCAACCCAGAGTGCCCTGGCTCTGCCCAACCCAGAGTGCCCCTGGCTCTGCCCAACCCAGGCTGCCCCTGGCTCTGCCCAACCCAGGCTGCCCCTGGCTCTGCCCAACCCAGGCTGCCCTGGCTCTGCCCAGCTCAGGCTGCCCCTGGCTCTGCCCAACCCAGGCTGCCCTGGCTCTGCCCAGCCCAGGCTGCCCCTGGCTCTGCCCGACCCAGAGTGCCCCTGGCTCTGCCCAACCCAGGCTGCCCTGGCTCTGCCCAGCCCAGGCTGCCCCTGGCTCTGCCCAACCCAGAGTGCCCCTGGCTCTGCCCAACCCAGGCTGCCCCTGGCTCTGCCCAGCCCAGGCTGCCCTGGCTCTGCCCAACCCAGGCTGCCCCTGGCTCTGCCCAACCCAGAGTGCCCCTGGCTCTGCCCAACCCAGAGTGCCCTGGCTCTGCCCAACCCAGGCTGCCCCTGGCTCTGCCCAACCCAGAGTGCCCCTGGCTCTGCCCAGCCCAGAGTGCCCCTGGCTCTGCCCAACCCAGAGTGCCCTGGCTCTGCCCAACCCAGAGTGCCCCTGGCTCTGCCCAGCTCAGGCTGCCCCTGGCTCTGCCCAACCCAGGCTGCCCTGGCTCTGCCCAACCCAGGCTGCCCCTGGCTCTGCCCAACCCAGAGTGCCCCTGGCTCTACCCAGATCTTCTCCAGAGCCATTATTAAACCCTGGATGCACAGGTGAGGTCTTCCCAAAGCTAATCTAAGAGGTAAGGAGCAACCTGCCAGGGGTGGTGTCCCCCAGGGGTCAGCACTGGGGCCTGTCCTCCTTACTGCCTTTAGCAGTGACCTGGCTGGGGGCACTGAGGCAGCCTCAGGAATTACTGCCTGCAGGTGGCACCAGGCTGGGTGGCTGTGTCCATAGGGAAGCTTCACAGCAGGGTCTGGGCAGGGGAGAGCCATGGGCCAAGGCTCACTGGGTGAAGTTCAACAAGGCCAAGGGCAAGGGCCTGTCCCTGGGTCACAACCACCCCATGGGGAGCTCCAGACCTGGGGATGTGTGGTTGGAAAGCTGTGACTCAGAGAGGGCCCTGAGGGTGTTGGTTGGCAGTCACTGAGCAGGAGCCAGCAGTGCCCAGGCGGCCAAGAAAGCCAAAGGCCTCCTGGCTTGGGGCAGCAACAGGGTGGGCAGCAGGAGCAGGAGGTGACCATCCCCCTGTGCTCAGCACTGGGGTTTGAGGCCACAGCTGCAGTGCTGTGCTCAGCTCTGGGCCCTCCCTGCAGGAAGGACATTGAGGGGCTGGAGCCTGTCCAGAGCAGGGCAGCCAGGCTGGAGAAGGGCCTGGAGGTCCTGGGCTAGAGGGGGCTGAGGGAGCTGGGGGTGTTGAGGCTGGAGAAGAGGAGGCTGAGGGAGACCTCACTGCTCTCTACAGCTCCCGGCAGGGAGGTTGGAGTGAGGAGGGGGCAGCCTCTGCTCCTTGGTGCCAAGGGCCAGGAGCAGAGGCAATGGTTCCAAGCTGCCCCAGGGGAGGCTCAGGCTGGAGCTCAGGAAATCTTTCTGCCCTGGAAGGGATCTCAGCCATTGGCAGAGGCTGCCCAGGGCAGTGCTGCAGTGCCCATCCCTGGGGGGTTCCAGCAGCTGTGGGCCTGGTGCTGGGCTGAGGGCTGGGCTGGGCGAGCCCAGAGCTGTGCTGCTGTCTCCTTGGCTCCACTGGAGCTCCCAGGTGACAAACACTGCTCTACACTGCACTGCCCCTGGGGAGGCCTGCTACCCTCAGGAGATTCCTGTCCCAACACATGCCCTGCAGAGGTGAATGAAGCTGCCAGAGAGCTCCACGCTCAGCAGCCAGGCAGTGGCAAGGAGCTGCTGGGCTCATCCTCTGCCTGCAGTGCTACAGGTAGGCTGCCAGGGAACGTGCTCAGAGGGCTGCAGCAAGCTCCTGTGGTCTCTGCTGGTGGGGCTGGGCTGAGCTGCCCCTGCTCCTTACCTGCCCATCGTGGATGGCTGTGGCCCAGCCATCTGCTCCCCTCAGCAGCACAAAGACCAAGCTCCCTGCTCTCAGCCCCGGCGCGCCCTGCGGGCAGTACTGCGACACCACCCGGCAGTAGCTCTCCTCACTGTCCCTGCAGAGGAAGGGGACAGCAGCTCCACTGACCCTGCAGCTCTGCTGCTGGCTGCCTGTGATCCGGGGCACTGCACCCAGCCCAGCTGGCATGCTCCAGCTGCTCCAGGTGCTGGCAAACCCTGGTTTCCATTGCTGCTCCTTGGTCCAGCTGGGGACAGAGGAGCTGGGCAAACACTGGCTGCCCAAATGCCACTGCCCCACTCCCACTGTGCTGAGGAGCACTCTGCAGACCACAGCAGCTATTGAGCTCAGCCCTGCTGGTTCAACAGCACCAAAGCAAATCACATCCATGTCTGATGAAGCAAGGCTGCCTCTGGCTCACAACAGCAGCACTGGGAGGCAGAATCCAGAAGCCTTGTCCTGGGAACCAGCACAAGACAACTGAGCCCCCCCTGCCACAGCCCTGGGCAGGTCCCACAGCCCCTCTCTACCCCCACTCCCCAGCCATGGCACGACCCCTGCCTGCCTCCCCAGCGTGCCCAGCTCCTGCAGCCTGCCCCAGGTCCTCAGGTGGGAGGTGCTGGGGACCTGCAGTGCCTGTCGCAGCCACACGAACCTTGGCACCTTCCTCATTCACTCCACCCCGGTGAGGAGGGGGTGTGGACCCCACAGAGCCCTCTGACCAAGGCCTCAGAGCAGAGAGCAAGTCCTTCTGGAGAGAAATGGTGAGAGCAGAGGCAGGGCAAGGAGGGCTGAGCACTTACCGCAGGGCATCAGCGCCGGCGTGGGAGCAGCCCTGCCTCTGCGGGAGAAACAACAGCAGCTGCTCAGAGCTGCACCTGGGGCTGCAGCACTGCCACCTCCCAGAGCCCACCCTGCTGCTTTGCTGTGGCTCCTGACCAGCCTTGTCACCCCACAGCACCCAGACAGAAGGCTGCAGCTCTGCCCCTGGCTAGGATGCAGCTTCTCTTTCTTTATCCCACCAGGAAGCGACTAAGAAAATCCTCTCCCCTCCTCTGGGCTCTCAGGAGCTCAGCTCACAGGGCAAGGCAAACTTCCTGGAGTGTGCTGAGCAGAACAAAGCCTGCACTGCTACTCTGACATGGCAGAGAGACTAGAAGTGAGATCTGGAGGGGCTGGAAGGTGTCCAAGAAGGGCCAGGAGGAGGAGCAGAGGGCTGGAGCTGCTCTGCTGTGAGGACAGACTGAAGGAGTTGGGGTTGTGCAGGCTGGAGAGGAGAAGGCTCCCAGGAGACCTCATTGTGGCCTTCCAGGATCTGCAGGGGGCTGCAAGAAAGCTGGGGAGGGACTTTTGAGGGTGTCAGGGAGGGGCAGGACTGGGGGGGATGGAGCAGAACTAGAAGTGGGGAGATTGAGATTGGCTGTGAGGAAGAAGTTGTTCCCCATGAGGGTGGTGAGAGCCTGGCACAGGCTGCCCAGGGAGGTGGTGGAAGCCTCCTGCCTGGAGGTGTTTGCTGCCAGGCTGGATGTGGCTGTGAGCAACCTGCTGTGGTGTGAGGTGTCCCTGCCCATGGCAGGGGGGTTGGGGCTGGCTGAGCCTTGAGGTCCCTTCCAGCCCTGTGACTCTGTAAAATGCATCTTCCAAGGGCTGGAGGCTGACATCACATCCCAAGGGCCCCACGGATCTAGTCTGGTACTGTACTTCTTCCACAGCGTTCTTACCCTGGTGGTGTTGGGATCTCAGGCCCTGCCTGGAGCTCCATGGCAGCTGCACTCCTGCCCTGCCAGCTCTGCCCTGCCAGCTCTGCCCTGCCAGCTCTGCCCTGCCAGCTCTGCCCTGCTTACCTGGAAGCGCAGCGGCTCGAAGCCGAAGTACTCATCGTCGGGGACGATGGAGGAGATCACCTGCCGAAGCAAGCACTCAGTCCAGGCTGCATGCACACTCTCCACCCTCACCCAGGCTTCTCTGCTCAGACCCACTGCCTTCTGACATCCCAAGGCATAAGGCAGAGCCATGAACAGAGTGTAAAACCCAGAGCTTGATTCCCAAACAGCTTCAGCCATTCCTGCCCCTCCTTTTTTGGCCTTCCCAAGGTTTCTCCAGGAGCTGGGGATTAGCAACTTGTCTCTTTCCTGCTGGAGCTCTCTGGCCTGTGGCAACTCTGCTGCCTGCAATGGTCACAGAGCCCCTATGGCAAGAGGGATCTGGAGGTGCTGGAAGGTGTCCAGAGCAGGGCCAGGAGGATGAGCAGAGGGCTGGAGCTGCTCTGCTGTGAGGACAGACTGAAGGAGTTGGGGCTGTTCAGTCTGGAGAAGAGAAGGCTCCCAGGTGACCTCATTGTGGCCTTCCAGGATCTGAAGGGGGCTCCAGGAAGGCTGGGGAGGGACTGCTCAGGATCTCAGGCAGTGCTAGGACTAGGGGGAATGGAATGAAGCTGGAGGTGGGGAGATTGAGGCTGGAGGGGAGGAGGAAGTTCTTCCCCATGAGAGTGGTGAAGGCCTGGAATGGGTTGTCCAGGGAGGTGGTTGGGGCCCTGTCCCTGGAGGTGTTTAAGGCCAGGCTGGATGAGGCTGTGGCCAGGCTGATCTAGTGTGGGGTGTCCCTGCCCATGGCAGGGGGGTTGGAACTGGATGATCCTTGTGGTCCCTTCCAACCCTGACTGATACTATGATACTAAGCTCTCTGCTCTGTGTCCCAGCATTTGGCTCCCAAGTGCCTGCCTGTCCCACTGGGAAGGCAGCAGTGAGAAGGTGGCCTCTGGGAAGCATCACTGCCAGCAAAAGGACAACCACAGGGCTCTCCCAGGACCTGCTCAGCCCTTTCAGAGTTAAAGTGACCAAGGCTGGGAAGGGCTCAGCACCCAAGTGTGTTTCTGATAGCAAAGGAGGCAGCTCCAATGGATTTCAGCCTCTGTGCCCCAGCTGCCTTCCCTGGCTGCCAGCCCTGGGTGTCCACCAGCAGTGATCAGTGAGCAGCAGCAATGCTCTGGAGCTGTCAGAGGGTGGCATGTCCAGCTGCTGAAGGACTGCATGCCTCTTACCTTGGGTTTGCCCAGGAAGTCCTTTGAAGCCAGCTGCTCAACTTCCTTCTTCCGTGGCCTGAAGAGCTCCCTGAGAGGAACCTGCATGGGCTCCAGAGGCAGACAGTCCTAGGGGAGGGAAAGCACAGCCAGGAGCCTTCCATCAGGCACAAGAGCAGGGCAAAGCTAATGCAGCTTCTCTATGTGTGCAGGACCAGCCCCAGGAAGACACTGGGGCAGAAAATTGTGGCTGTGGAGTGTCCCTCAGGTGACAGGCACAGGCAAAGCAAGAGCTCAGCAGCCAGTACCCAGTGCTGGGTCAAGGACTGGCTCTTGGCAGGGGATGGGTGGGAAAGGAGGGTGGTGGAGCAGATGGGTTGGGTGGTTTGGGACCGGATGGGATCCATCCTAGGGTGCTGAGTGAGCTGGCAGATGAGCTCCAAGCCTCTCTCCATCATTTCCCTCCAGTCCTGGCTCTGGAGAGGTCCCAGGTGACTGAAACTGGCCAAGGTGGTCCCCATCCACAAGAAAGGTCAGATGGAGGAACCTGGAAGCTCCAGGCCTGGCAGCCTGACCTCAGTGCCAGGGAAAGTGATGGAGCAGATTATCCTGGGGGCAATAACTGCACCTGAAGGATGGCCAAGGGCTCAGGTCCAGCCAGCATGGGTTCAGGAAGGGCAGGTCCTGCCTCACCAACCTGATCTCCTTCCATGCCCAGGTGACTGCCTGGTGGCTGTGGGGCAGGCTGTGGATGTGGTCTGCCTGGACTGCAGCAAGGCCTTTGACACCATCCCCCACAGCAAACTCCTGGCCAAGCTGTCAGCCCCTGGCTGGGACAGCAGCTCTCTGAGCTGGGTTAGGAAGTGGCTGGAGGCTGAGCCCAGAGAGTGGTGGTGAATGGTGCCACAGCCAGCTGGCAGCCAGGCACCAGTGGTGTGCCCCAGGGACCAGTGCTGGGCCCCAGCCTGTTCAATATCTTTACTGATGATCTGGATGAGGGCATTGAGACCATCAGCAGTAAATGTGCAGATGACAGCAAGCTGGGGGCAGGAGTTGATCTTCTGGAGGGCAGAGAGGCTCTGCAGAGGGACCTGGACAGGCTGGACAGATGGGCAGAGGCCAACAGGATGGCATTCAACAAGTCCAAGTGCCAGGGGCTGCACTTTGGCCACAGCAACCCCAGGCAGAGCTACAGGCTGGGGGCAGAGGGGCTGAGAGCAGCCAGGCAGAGAGGGACCTGGGGGTAGTGGTTGACAGCAGCTGAACAGGAGGCAGCAGTGTGCCCAGGGGGCCAAGAAGGCCAATGGCATCCTGGCCTGCAGCAGGAAGAGTGTGGCCAGCAGGAGCAGGGAAGTCCTTGTGCCCTGTGCTCAGCACTGCTGAGGCCACACCTGAGTCCTGTGTCCAGTTCTGGGCTCCTCAGGTTAGAAGGACATTGAGCTGACTTGAAGGTGTCCAGAGAAGGGCAAGAAAGCTGGGGAGGGGTCTGGAGCACAGCCCTGGGAGGAGAGGCTGAGGGAGCTGGGGTTGCTTAGCCTGGAGAAGAGGAGGCTCAGGGGAGACCTTCTTGCTCTCTGCAACTGCCTGAAGGGAGGTTGGAGCCAGGTGGGGTTGGTCTCTTCTCCCAAGCACCCAGCACCAGAACAAGAGGACACAGTCTCAAGCTGTGCCAGGGGAGGTTTAGGCTGGAGGGGAGGAGAAAGTTCTTCCCAGAGAGAGTTGTTGGCCACTGGGATGTGCTGCCCAGGGAGGTGGTGGAGTCCCCATCCTGGAGGTGTTCAAGAGGGGATTGGATGTGGCACTTGGTGCCATGGTTTAGTCATGAGGTCTGTGGTGCCAGCTTGGACTGGATGATCTCTGAGGTCTCTTCCAGCCTTGGTGATTCTGTGAGACTGGGGAGCAAAGTTTGTTAAAGAAAGCTGCAGCCAGGTTCGATGCTTGGCTTCAGCTGTGGCTGTTTGCCTTCTCTGCTCAGTCACAAGTGCCATGCCCACAGTAAATGCAAATACTGCACAAAGAGGAGGCCAGAGAGGTTAAAAAAGGAATCACCTCCTGGAAAGGCTCCAAATCTGAGAAGGAAGTGCAGGGCTAGCAAAGGAATGAACCCTCCAAGAGAGAGCTGCAGGTACTTCCTGATACCAAGAGTCTGACAGGAAACCTCTGCTTAGAGCCAGCCCTGCAAGCACTTCAACACTCTGTTGAGCTCTAAATATGAATGTCACAAACTCCTGAGCAGCCACCAGCTGCTACTGTGGCCAAAGGGACTCAGAGCACTCAGCCAGTGTCATGACATGGGGACTCTCCAAACCTGCACTGTGACACTGCCTAAGGCATCCCCAAGCACAAAGAGAACTCAGCTCCTGAGCACAGGGGCCTAGGAAAGCAACCTCCTGGTGGAGCATCACATGCAAAAGGCTTAGACTTTGTCACCAGGTGACCAAGGAGGTCAAGAAAACCCAAGCACACAGCACTTGGCACATTCTTCCCTCCTATCTCTTCCCTTGAGCTCAGAGCACACAGCAGCAGCTGGCAGGGGTGGCCTTACCTGCACTCGCTCAAGGGCCAGCTCCAGGATTGCAGTCCTGCCCTCAGGTCTCCACACCACAGCCTTCTCCAGGGTGAGCCTGGCCTCCTGCCACTGCTGCAGCTGGCACTGTGCTGCTGCAGTGCTGTACAGCACCTGGGGTGGGCAAGGGGAGACAGCTCAGGGGGCTGAGACCCTGCAGACACCCAACACGACTCAGGGACCTCAGCCAGAGAACAGGCACCAGGCACTGGAACGTCCCAGCACCAGCACCAAGCTGCTTGCCTCTGGCCACAGGGGAGGCACTGAGCAGCACAGCAGAGAGGACAGAGATGAAAGCTGTACCTGCAGGCTAGCTCTTGGGTGTGCTGCAGCTGCTCAAGGCAAGCAGAGGCATAAGGAACAGCAGAGGAAGCTCTGGCACCACACAAGTTCTAACCTTACCCTTCCTGCACCTGATGGAACGAGAGGAAAAGGCCTCAAGCTGTCCCAGGGAAAGTTCAGGTTGGAGATTGGAAGCAATTTCTTGACTGAAAGGGTTCTCAAACTCTGGCAGAGGCTGCCCAGGGGGGTGGCTGAACCTCCATCCCTGGAGGTGTTTCAAAGAGGCAGAGCTGTGGTGCTGAGGGCCATGGGGTAGCACCATGGCAGAGCTAGAGAATGGTTGGAGTGGGTGACCTTGAAGCTTCTCCAGCTGAAGCCATTCCATGAAAGGCCACAAAGGCTCTTCCTGGGCTTCTTCCTGCATGCAGCTGGGTGCTGGTCTGGCTGTGCAGAGTACCTCTGCCCCCCTGCCACTGCAAAACCACTGAAGTGAAACCATTTTATGTTGCAGTGGGCTGGGAATGTGCCAGCTGCAGCCTGTTAGCCTTCAGCAGCAGGTGAGGGTGCTGGGGGTTAAGGTGGCAGAGGGTGGGAGTAAGGCAGGCTGGGGGGGTGGGAAGCACTGATCTGCTGCTACATTAAGAGTAGGAGATCTCAGCTCCTCCCTGGCCAGGCTGTGGAAAAGCTGTAAGGCAGAAGTGTGGCCTAACAGGGTCACTGTCAGCTTCCTGCCTCAGATGAGGGGGTGAGCAGCTTGGGACTTGCTCTGTGGTACCTGGGTGAAGCAGTGCTGGGCACAGAGCTGCAGCTGCAGGATGCTTTCCTCTACCTCTAATACAGGCAGCAGAAGACAGCTGCTTGGAGGGGGGGTTGGGGAATGGCAATCCTGCACACCTGCAGGACACACAGAGATGACCCCTGGCAAGGCAAGGCAAGGCAAGGGAAGGCAAGGGAAGGCAGCAGCCCTCACTCAGCCCCCAGGTGCTCCAGCCTGGATTTTCAAGCCCTGCAGCATCTGTGCCCAGAGCAGAGCAGCACCTGAGAGGCTGTGCGTGGGGAGGCCGAGGGCACAGCTCCGCAGCAGGATTGTGTCTGTGCCTCTGGAAGAATGAGCTGCAGGCAGCAGTAAGAGACAAACACAGGAGAGTCAGCAGGCAGATCCCAAGCCTGGAGTGCCAGCAGGGTGAGGGCACACACCCTGGCAATGCCTACAGCACGTGGAGTGAGGGATTGTCCAGGGCATGGAGCTCCTGCCGTGGCCTCCTGCAGCCCTGCCCCTCTCAGAGGGGATTTGCTGCTCCCAGGTGTGAGTGAGCTCAGAGAGGGCAGTGCTGTGACACTGTTAAAAACCATGAGGTTTGGGTAACACCACAGGTGCCAAGGACAGCTGCTCCTTGTCAGGTACAGGGGGCAGGAGGAGCCCAGGCCTGGTTCCTGGGCAGGCTTGGCTGGAGTCACCCAGCTGCTCCTCACCCCTGCCCAAGTGAAGAATTCCATTTTCTTCCCTCTGTCTGCTTTTCACTGCTGTGTGTGGGCTCAGGATGTGTCCCAGTAAAGCACCATCCCTAGGAGCCTTCCACATGACAAACATCACAAAGATTCACAACCAAGTCAGCCTTTGATCTCTCTACAGCTACAGGCTGCAGCAGCCTAACTGCAGGGAGGAGGGTGAAGAGCTGCAGGGAGGAGGGTGAAGAGCTGCAGGGTGTCCCAGGCCTGCAGCTCAGTGAGCTCAGACACAGGGGCAATGCTGAGGGCAGCTGCTGCAGCTGGCAAGCCAGGCTTCCAGGAACACAACTGCCTTAGAGCCTTCATGTGGCTGTTTGAGCCCTCAAAGAGCAGAGCTCCAGAGGCAGTGCCCAGGAGCTGCACTGGGAGCTGTCAGCTTTCCACCTCTTCCCACAAATGTTGCTTCCTTTTAAGTCTGGCCACAAAGTTGGTTTCTTCCTCTTATCTTCCTCTCTGCCCCTGTAGGAGGCATCTCTCTTATCTTCTGGTATCTTTACTGTGCAGTTGGGGCCTAGGCATGGGGGTGTAGTGTGGCTCTGATGGGGCTTGGGAGAGAGAGAGGAGGAGGAGGGCAGCCTGGGCCTGGCCAGCCTGAACCAGCCTAGCAATGGAGGGGGGAAGGAAGGGCCCTGGGGCATGAAAGCCTGGACAGGCTGGCCTGGTATAAAGGGAGGTGTGTTCAGCCTGGCCTGTGGACTCCTTTGTATTTCAGATGCTTTGCTGTGCTCAGCACTGGGGCACTGCAGTCTGTGAGCAGCCTTTCCATCCCTACCCAACCCAACTGTGTCAGCCTTACTCCTCTGCCTCTTTTGGAGCAGTGGAGCAAGCTGCCTGCTCATTACACTATGACACTTCACTAGGGACCTGTTTTGTTCCCACCTGGCTATACTTTAACCTCTTGTGGCCTGCAGAGCTGAGGAGTTGACAGAGCTCAGACCTCCTCCACAAGGGGAAGCAGTGCAAAGGGAGGCCACAAGCCCCCACTGCACAAACTCCTGTGCCACCTGCTCTGAACAGTTTCACCTCTCCAGCTGGGCAGTCTGCTAAGCTCCTCAGAGGCCTTTGATGTTTCATGACTTGAATGACTGAGGTCTTGAAAACCCCAAAGCAAGCAGGAATCTGGTGCTGTTCTACTGTAGTGCCTTGAAAAGCTCTCTGGTTACCAACACCTACAGCTGAAGACCTGCCCAACATCCCCAGAGAGGGGAAGGGCTGCTGAGCCAGGCTGACTCTTACCTCCCATGCATAGAGGATGTGCCTCAGCCCCAGCTGCTTGTAATCAATGAAGGGATTTTTCCTGAGATGATTGAAGGCCATCTGGTAGTCAGAGAGAGCTTCTTCATACCTGCAGGGCAGAGAGCACAGAGGGTTCTGAGACTGAAACTGCTGGAGACTCTAAGAAGATCAAAACCCAAGCCAGTAAAGCCCAGGTCTGTAGCCTGGATCAGCAGAGCTGCACTCTGCAGAGAGGAGTGCCCACAGAACATCCCCTGGGCTCTCCTTGGTGGTAGTCAGCACAAGATGAAGGTGGTGCCTCTCCTCTGGGAGTGCCTGGCAGGGGTGACCAGGGGGGTTTGATACCTGGCACAGCCACAGTGCCCCTGGGAGAAAAGGTAAAGGACAAAGCTGAAGCAATGCTGAGAGCTCCTTGCCCAGCTTGCTGCTGGGAGTTCTGTGTCAGCAGATAGCTCAGGGGAGAAGCAGGGGCTGGGCATCAGCACCAGCCTGCTGATGGGGGGCAGTCAGTGCTGCAAAGCACTGCAAGCACAGATGCAGAGGAAGTCTAAGGACAGGGAATTAGTCTGGATTTCCACCAGCTGGGCAGTGAGAGCAGAACAGGCTCCCACTGAGGCTGCAGGTGGGGCAAGGAAGGGTCCAGGAAGGGCTGTGCAGAGCTCACCTGAGCAAGAGCCACTGCAATACAGCCAGCAGAAGCAGCCCAGGTGGATGTGGGAGGGTGGGAGCAGCACCTGAAGGAAGGACCTGTAGGCTGCTGGTGGCTGTCACCTCCTTGGGCAGGAGACAGCTCTGCCAGCTGTGCTGCCCCCATCTGCTGGCACAGCCTGTGTGCTTGGGGCAGGCTTGCCCTGCTTCTGCTGCCTGCAGCACAGTGCTGGGAGCAGACTGGGGCAGCTCCAGGGTGCTGGCCAGGACCCCACCTCCCCTGGCAGGGCCACAGAGTGTGTGGCTGTCCAGGGGCAGCTGTGGGTGCAGGGCTGCTCACTTTACCTCCCTGCCAGAAAAAGTGAGTGACATTTGGTGGAAATCAAGCTCTGGGGCTGGGGGAAGTAAGAGGGGAGAGGCAGGAGGGGATCTGTAAATCCTCTAAGCAGGGTGTCCCTGGGACTTAACCAGTGAGTAATCGATCCCATGGCAGTAGTGAAGCTCTCTCAATGCCACCCCAGTGGGACTGGGACCAGGCCACTAAAGCCACTGCCAGCAGAGAGTGGGAGTCAGAAACTGTGGGCAGGATGCACTGTGAGGAAGGCCAGGCTCAGGTGTGCCAGGTGAGGACACACTGAGCACTGCAACTGTGCTTTCATCAGCTTCAGAGGAAATCTGAAAGGCAACATGAGCTGCTGGCATCCCCACACCCAGGAGGAGCTTTTCACTCCATGGGCAAGGGGCAGCACTGTCCTGTATTGGCTGCCTTGGATCTGTGCAGCTTGGACCTTCTCAGCAGAGGCCAGACTTGCTGCCCAGGGACATGATTTGCAAGGCCAGGCTGCACCTCCTGAACTGTTTGAAACTGCTGCAAGCAATTAATTTGAGAATCATTTAGGCTTAGCAAGAAAGGAGGAGTCAAAGGAGAACCCCAAGGCCTGGGGTGGACATGTGCCTCACTCACATCTCCAGCTGCAGGTGGACAAACCCTCTCTGAAAGTAGCCCACAGCCAGGGAGTTGTCCTTCTCTACAGTCCTGTTGAATGCCTGAGGAGACAAACACAGACACGTGGCAAGGGGCAGTGAGGATCTCTCTGGTGGTGCCTGGGTGTGTGCACTAAGCACAACAGCTGGCCCAGGGCTGGGTGAGCAGCTTCCTCTGGATTGAGAACCTGGGGGGGCAGCTGGTGACAACCTGCCCAGGAGCCAGCAGTGGTCCCTGGCAGCCCAGAGCCAGCTGAGTGCTGAGCTGCAGCCAGAGCAGGGAGAGCAGCAGCACAGGGAGGGGATTCTGCCCCTCTGCTCTGCTCTGCTCAGACCCCACCTGCAGCACTGCCTCCAGCTCTGGGGTCCCCAGCACAAGAAGGACCTGGAGCTGCTGGAGAGGCTCCAGAGGAGGCCACAAGGATGATCAGAGGCTGCAGACCCTCCCCTGTGGGGCCAGGCTGGGAGAGTTGGGGCTGCTCAGCCTGGAGAAGAGAAGGCTCCAGGGAGGGCTGGGGAGGGACTTTGGACAAAGGCTGGGAGTGCCAGGATGAGGAACAATGGCTTTGAGCTGGGAGAGGGGAGACTGAGACTGCAGATGAGGAGGAAGTTCTTCAGTGGGAGGGTGGGGAGACTCTGGCACAGGCTGCCCAGGGAGGCTGTGGCTGCCTCCTGCCTGGAGGTGTTTCAGGCCAGGCTGGATGAGGCCTTGAGCAAGCTGGGCTGGTGGGAGGTGTCCCTGCCCATGGCAGGGGTTGGCACTGGATGATCCTTGAGGTCCCTTCCAACTCAAACTTCTCTGTGTTTCTACAGAAATGCTTCTATGGGAAGGGCAGGGCTGTGAGCTGGGCCCAGGGGCAGGAGGCAGCTCCCAGTCACCACTCAGATCTTGGCTCTTTCCTTGGTAGATGAACTGGATGTGAATGAGCTACATTTGCTGCATCCTGCAATGTGCAAACTGTGCTGCCTGGAGCAGAGTTTGCCTGGCAGTGGGAGCAGCAGGCCTGGCCTGCTGGGAAGGCTGCTTGGTGCAGCCTAGTGCTGAGTACATGACAGGGTGCAAGGGAGGCAGCTGAAGAGCTTCACACAATGCACCTCCAAGCCAACACCACTGGTTCAGCTTCACAGCTAGAGGCAAGAGTTAGCAAAGCTGGCAGCAGCTCGTGGTTGACAGCCTCAAAGCCACACTGCATGGTCAGCAGGAGCAGGGAGCTCATCCTGCCCTGTGCTCAGCACTGCTGAGGCCACACCTGGAGTCCTGTGTCCAGTTCTAGGCTCCTCAGGTTAGGAAGGAGGTTGAGCTGCTGGAAGGTGTCCAGAGAAGGGCAAGAAAGCTGGGGAGGGGTCTGGAGCACAGCCCTGGGAGGAGAGGCTGAGGGAGCTGAGGTTGCTTAGCCTGGAGAAGAGGAGGCTCAGGGGAGACCTTCTTGCTCTCTCCAACTCCCTGCAGGGGAGGTTGTAGCCAGGTGGGGGTTGGGCTCTTCTCCCAGGCACCCAGCACCAGAACAAGAGGACACAGTCTCAAGCTGTGCCAGGGGAGGTTTAGGCTGGAGGTGAGGAGAAAGTTCTTCCCAGCAAGAGAGATTGGCCATTGGGATGTGCTGCCCAGGGAGGTGGTGGAGTCCCCATCCCTGGAGGTGTTTAAGAAGAGCCTGGATGAGGCACTTGGTGCCATGGTTGAGCTGATCAGTCAGGGTTGGGTGATAGGTTGCACTTGATGATCTCTGAGGTCTCTTCCAACCTGGCTGATTGATTCTGTGTGCTAGGAAAACTGCCTCACTGCCTGAGAAAGCCAGGAGCTGTGCTCCCTCCCTCATCAGGGCAGAGGTGGGATGGAGACAGTGACTCAAGCCTGAAAGCTCAGACTTCCCTGAAACTGCCTGGGCAGGGACAGCACCGCAGGACAGGGAGTGCCTGCACCTCGGGGCTCCTGCCCTGGCCCTGAGAGCACACCTTGCTCCAGCAGCCGGCTGGGCTGGGCTGGGCTGGCTGCACAGGAGGGAAAGTAAACACCCAGCTGAGCTTCTTCCCAGTCACTGCCCACCCACCAGGGCTGAAAGCCTCTCCTGGGCACCATCCAGCTGTGCTCTGTTGTTTCTTAGAGCCTTGCCTGGGGCTTTGGGGCTCTGCCCCAGTGCTTGCAGCACAGCCTGAGCAGTTTGTGCTGCTTAAGAAATGGTTTATAAGCATCTCCTCAGTGGGCAGACAGACAGACTGCAGACATCTGTGGTGCTCTGACAAACAGCCTGTGCCTCAGGGTGCTTCCCTGCCTGCACCAGCACAGGAAGCTGCTCTTAACAGCTGGACTTGATGATCTGAAGGTCTTTTTCAACCTGTTCTAAGCCCCTGCCAGCCTCCCCTTCCAAAGGGCAGTGGGTTTCCAGCACAGTGGTTTCTGTTTGGCAGCTTCAGGCCCTGCAGGGACAGAGGCAGCTGCAGGGCTCCTTGTCCCAGCCAGCTCAGACTGATGCCATTGGCTGTACAAGCAGGACACTGAGCTCCAGCATCACTGCCTGGTGAGCCCAAAGGGGCAACTCACAGGATGAGAGAGTGGTTTGGGTTGTAAGGGACCATTAAAGGTCATCCAGTTCAAGCCTGCTGCTGTAGGCAGGGACACCTTCACTGGAAGGTAATCAAGGCCCCATCCAGCCTGGCCTTGAGAGTTTGCAGGGATGGGACATCCACCACCTCTCTGAGCAGCCTGGATCTGTGTCTCACCACCCTCACAGCGATGAATTCATTCCTAATAGCTAATCTAAACCTCAAGCCATTACCTTTCTCTCTCCCCATGGCCCCTTGCATGCAGCAAAAGGCCACCAGAAGGTCTCCCTGGAGCCTTCTCTTCTCCAGGCTGCACAACCCCAACTCTCTCAGCCTGGCCTCACAGCAGAGGGCTTCCAGCCCTGCCAGCACTGCTGTGGCCTCCCTGCCCTGCCCCAACAGGTCCCTGGCTGTGCTGTGCTGAGGGCTCCAGAGCTGCCCCAGCACTGCAGGGAGGTCTGAGCAGAGCACAGCAGAGGGGCAGAATCCCCTCCCTGCCCCTGCTGCCCACACTGCTGGGGCTCAGCCCAGGCCAGGCTGGGGCTGGGCTGGCAGCGCTGGCTGCTGGCTCCTGTCCAGCTCTGCACCCCCAGGGCTGCTCCCCAGCCTGGATTTGTGTTTGCAACTGCTGTGACCTAGGTGCAGGACCTTGCACCTGGCCGTGCTGAGCATCACACGGGCCCTCTCCTCAGGCTGCCCAGGACCCTCTGGATGGATCCCTTCCCTCCCGCACCACTCAGCTCGGTGTCCTCTGCAGACTTGCTGAGGCTGCCTATGCCCCTGCTCGTATCTGTGCCCGTGACCGTGTCTGTGCCCGTGCCCATGCCCATCTCTGTGCCCATGCCCGTGTCCGTGTCCATGCCCATGCCCATCTTCATGCCCATGCCTGTGTCCGTGCCCATGCCCATCTTCATGCCCATGCCCGTGTCCGTCCCGTGTCTGTGCCCCTGCTCCTGCCCGTGTCTGTGCCCCTGCCCATGTCCGTGTCCATGCCCGTGTCTGTGCCCCTGCTCCTGCTCGTGTCCGCCCATGCCCGCCCGTGTCCGTCCCCATGCCCGTGCCCATGCCCGTCTCCGTGCCCCTGCCCGTGTCCGTGCCGGTCCCGTGCCCGTGCCGGCGTGGCTCCCCGGCTCACCCGCAGGGCCTGCCGCGGCCTGCCGGCCAGCAGCTCCACGCAGCCGATGTTGAAGCAGATCCTGGACGGCGGCTCCGGGATGCCGGCGAAGGTGTCCAGCGCCGCGTCCCAGCGCCCGGCGTCGGCCGCCAGCACCCCCTCATGCCAGCGCCTGACCAGCTCCCGGTACGCCATGGCCCTGCCCGCGGCGCCCCGCTCCGGGCACGGCCTCGCCTCACCTGCGGCGGGGCGGGCAGGGGCGGGCGGCGCCGGGGCGGGGAGCGGCCGGGAGGAAGGGCGGCCGGCACCGGCCGCCCCCCGCCTGCCCACACCGGCCGCGGCTCTGCCCTCCGGGGGGTCGGCCCACGGCTGGCAGGGCACCGGCATCCCCCCGGGGGTACAGCCCACGGCTGGCAGGGCACCGGCATCATGCCCTGGGGGTACCGCCCACGGCTGCCAGGGTACTGGCATCACCCCGGGGGTACAGCCCACGGCTGCCAGGGTACTGGCATCACCCCGGGGGTACAACCCACGGCTGCCAGGCACCGGCATCACCCCGAGGGTACAACCCACGGCTGCCAGGCACCGGCATCACCCCGGGGGTACAACCCACGGCTGCCAGGCACCGGCATCATGCCCCGGGGGTACAGCCCACGGCTGGCAGGCACCGGCATCACCCCAGGGGTACAGCCCACGGCTGGCAGGCACCGGCATCACCCCAGGGGTACAGCCCACGGCTGCCAGGCACTGGCATCACCCCAGGGGTACAGCCCACGGCTGCCAGGCACTGGCATCACCCCGAGGGTACAACCCACGGCTGCCAGGCACCGGCATCACCCCAGGGGTACAACCCACGGCTGCCAGGCACCGGCATCACCCCAGGGGTACAGCCCACGGCTGCCAGGGCACCTGTATCACCCCGAGGGTACAGCCCACGGCTGCCAGGCACCGGCATCACCCCGGGGGTACAGCCCACGGCTGCCAGGGCACCGGCATCCCCCCGGGGGTACAACCCACGGCTGCCAGGCACCGGCATCCCCCCGGGGGTACAACCCACGGCTGGCAGGGCACCGGCATCACCCCGAGGGTACAACCCACGGCTGGCAGGCACCGGCATCACCCCGAGGGTACAACCCACGGCTGCCAGGCACCGGCATCACCCCGGGGGTACAACCCACGGCTGCCAGGCACCGGCATCATGCCCCGGGGGTACAGCCCACGGCTGGCAGGCACCGGCATCACCCCAGGGGTACAGCCCACGGCTGGCAGGGCACCGGCATCACCCCAGGGGTACAGCCCACGGCTGCCAGGCACCGGCATCACCCCGAGGGTACAGCCCACGGCTGGCAGGGCACCGGCATCAACCCGAGGGCACGGTCCACGGCTGGCAGGGCACCGGCATCACTCCGAGGGTACAGCCCACGGCTGGCAGGGCACCGGCATCCCCCCGGGGGTACAGCCCACGGCTGGCAGGGCACCGGCATCACCCCGAGGGTACAGCCCACGGCTGGCAGGGCACCGGCATCCCCCCGGGGGTACAGCCCACGGCTGGCAGGGCACCGGCATCACCCCGGGGGTACAGCCCACGGCTGGCAGGGCACCGGCATCACCCCGAGGGTACAGCCCACGGCTGGCAGGGCACCGGCATCAACCCGAGGGCACGGTCCACGGCTGGCAGGGCACCAGCATCCCCCCGGGGGCAGGCGAGGTCAGCGGCCATTTATCAAGCGGGAACCGCGGCCGCTGGCTCGCTCGGCCTCTGGCAGCGAGGGTAGCTGCCAGCCGCTGCCAGTGCAGGTGGCGGCAGGAGAGGCGCAACCGGAGCGCGGGTTGGGGTTGTCCTCCGTTAAGGAGCTGGTCCCGTACCGACCAGCCCTGCACGCTATCCGCAGCACGGGCGGGAGCCGCCACCCCGGGAGCCCCTGGCCCCGCCCCTCGCGGCTGGAGCGGGCGCCGCGGGCGACACCGCCCCCTGCAGGCGACGTGCGGCGGTGCCCGCGGGGAGGCGTCCGATGTGCGCGCGGGGCTGCGCGCGGGAGGTTCCGGCGGCCGTTAGGAGGAGGGACGGGCGCCGGGGGGAAGGCTTTGACCGACGGACCGCGGGGCGCCCCCCGCCGCTTCCGGGTCGGTGCCAGGTGAGTGGCTGGAGCCGGCGCGGCGCCGGGCAGTGCGGGGCGGGCTCGGCTCGGCCCGGCTCGGCTCGGCCCGGCCCGGCTCGGCCTGGCTCGGCCCGGCTCGGCCCGGCTCGGCCCGGCCCGGCGCCGCGCAGCAGCAGGGCGCAGGCGCAGCTCGGCCCCGCGCGGGGGAGCCGTGCGGCTGGGAAGCCCGAGAGGAGCGGCGGGCGGCTGGGCAGAGGGTGGCGGCGCCGCTCCGCTCCGCTCCGCTCCGCTCCGGGTGTAGCTCTTTGCAGCCGAAATAAAGCCACGAAGCCTTTCGGCCTCTCCGCGGAGCCGCCTGCCGGGGGGGGGGGGGGGATGTGCGGTAGCCCTCCCGAGGTACCAGCAGCCGCCGGCGCCGGGCCGGTTCCCGCCGGGGTGCCCCAGGGTCCCCCCGCAGCGCGGCAGGGCTGGCCGCGGCCCGGCGCCGGAGCCGTCCGTAACGGCCTGGCGGGAGCTGCCTGTCCTGAGCGGGGGCTGCCCGGGTCACCGGCTGAGGAGGTGGCGACAAATGTGCCTAAGGGGAAGGGGAAGGGAAGGGCAGCGAGCGCCGGTTCCTCCTCCTGAATAACGGCGTCCTGACAGCCCTGGCACGGCCCCGGCTCGGAACGGGGTGGTTACAGGCACCTGGAGCCGGTTAATGAGACGCTGTCGATGGAGACCGAAAGCTGGTGGCAGGGCTGTGCCAGGCGGTGGCAGGGCTGTGCCAAGGAGGGCAGGGCTGTGGCAGGGCTATACCAGGCAGTGGCAGGGCTGTGCCAGGCGGTGGCAGGAGTGTGCCAGGCGGTGGCACGTCTGTGCCAAGGAGTGGCAGGGCTATACCAGGCAGTGGCAGGGCTGTGCCAGGCGGTGGCAGGAGTGTGCCAGGCGGTGGCACGTCTGTGCCAAGGAGTGGCAGGGCTATACCAGGCAGTGGCAGGGCTGTGCCAGGCGGTGGCAGGAGTGTGCCAGGCGGTGGCAGGAGTGTGCCAAGGAGGGCAGGGCTGTGCCAGGTGGTGGCAGGAGTGTGCCAGGCGGTGGCAGGACTGTGCCAAGGAGGGCAGGGCTGTGCCAGGCGGTGGCAGGAGTGTGCCAGGCGGTGGCAGGAGTGTGCCAAGGAGGGCAGGGCTGTGCCAGGTGGTGGCAGGAGTGTGCCAGGCGGTGGCAGGACTGTGCCAAGGAGGGCAGGGCTGTGCCAGGTGGTGGCAGGAGTGTGCCAGGCGGTGGCACGTCTGTGCCAAGGAGTGGAAGGGCTATGCCAGGCAGTGTCAGGGCTGTGCCAGGCGGTGGCAGGAGTGTGCCAGGCGGTGGCACGTCTGTGCCAAGGAGTGGCAGGGCTATGCCAGGCAGTGGCAGGGCTGTGCCAGGCGGTGGCAGGAGTGTGCCAGGCGGTGGCACGTCTGTGCCAAGGAGTGGAAGGGCTATGCCAGGCAGTGTCAGGGCTGTGCCAGGCGGTGGTAGGAGTGTGCCAGGCAGTGGCAGGGCTGTGCCAAGGAGGGCAGGGCTGTGGCAGGGCTGTGCCAGGCAGTGTCAGGAGTGTGGTGGCACAGGATCACAGAACACATCCAGCTGGAAGAGACCTCAGAGGTCATGCAGTCCAACCTGACCCGGGTTGAAGGGTCAGCACTACACCATGGCCCCAAGCTTCATCAGGAGCCAAGAGCTGAGCTCCCTGCCACCCCCTTGAGATGCTTTGGGAGATGGGGAAGAAAGTGGGGCTGGAAGAGGGTCCCTGTGTGTGGAGAGGTTTCATGTGGTTTAGGAAGAGAGGGCAAGTTTGTGAGCCTGGTGTGGGGAGCAGGAGGGGAAGATGAGCAGGCAAAGCTTGGCAAGTGGCTCCCTGCCTTGTGTGGGGAGAGCCTGCAGCTGAGAAGGGAACAGAGATGCTTGCAAAAGAGATTCCCCCCCTGGGTGCTCCTTCTGGAGAGGCTCTGCAGAGCCAGCTGCTGATGGAGTGAATGTCACACACTGTAAATCCCCTGGAGTGTGGCTCTGGTGCCACCTGGCTGCTCAGGGGAGCAGAGGTGGTGGTGGTGTAAGGCAGCAAGGCAGGATTCAAGAGTGGCCTTAGGAACAACCCCTGCAACTTGGTCATGAACTGGGAGACAGAAATGATTCAGCTCCTTCCCCTCCCCCTTCCCCTCCCCCCTTCCCCTTCCCCTCCCCCTTCCCCTTCCCCCTTCCCCCCCCCCCCCCCCTTCCCCTCCCCCCTTCCCCTCCCCCCCTCCCCTTCCCCTCCCCCTTCCCCCCCCCTCCTTCCCCTCCCCCTTCCCCTCCCCCTCCCCCCCCCCTTCCCCCTCCCCCCCCCCTCCCCCTTCCCCTCCCCTCCTTCCCTCCCCTCCTTCCCCTCCCCCCTTCCCCCCCCCCCCCTCCCCCTTCCTCCTTCCCCCTCCCTCCTCCCCTCCCTCCCCTCCCCTTCCCCTCCCCCTTCCCCTCTCCCCCCTTCCCTCCCCCCTTCCTCCCCTCCTTCCCCTCCCCCTTCCCCCCCCCTCCCCTCCTTCCCCCCCCTCCTTCCCCTCCCCTCCTTCCCTCCCCCTTCCCCTCCCCTCCTTCCCTCCCTCCTTCCCTCCCCTCCTTCCCCTCCCCTCCTTCCCCCTCCTTCCCTCCTTCCCCCCTCCTTCCCCTCCCCTCCTTCCCCTCACCCCCTTCCTCCCCTCCTTCCTCCCCTCCTTCCCTCACCCCCTTCCCCTCACCACTTCTTTGTTCACTGCAGACCTGTGAAGGTTTTATAACCTTTGCTGCTAAAGCTCCCTGCTGAGCTGTGAGATGATCAGGGATGAGATGCTCCTGCTGTAGCCTGCTCTGACTTTCCCTGATTGATGCTTCTGGGTGGGTGAAGAATCTCCATGTAAGGAGAATGACCATGGGAAAGTCCAGGAACTACAACAGCTTCCTGCCACACAGGGACAGCATCAGTGAAAGGCCTGCAGCAGGAAGAGTGTGGCCAGCAGGAGCAGGGAAGTCCTTGTGCCCTGTGCTCAGCACTGCTCAGGCCACCCCTTGAGTCCTGTGTCCAGTTCTGGGCTCCTCAGCTCAAGAAGGACATTGAGAGACTTGAAGGTGTCCAGAGAAGGGCAAGAAAGCTGGGGAGGGGTCTGGAGCACAGCCCTGTGAGGAGAGGCTGAGGGAGCTGGGGTTGCTTAGCCTGCAGAAGAGGAGGCTCAGGGGAGACCTCATTGCTCTCTCCAACTCCCTGCAGGGAGGTTGTAGCCAGGTGGGGGTTGGTCTCTTCTGCCAGGCACCCAGCCCTAGAACAAGAGGACACAGTCTCAAGCTGTGCCAGGGGAGGTTTAGGCTGGAGGTGAGGAGAAAGTTCTTCCCAGAGAGAGTTGTTAGCCATTGGGATGTGCTGCCCAGGGAGGTGGTGGAGTCCCCATCCCTGGAGGTGTTCCAGAGGGGATTGGATGTGGCACTTGGTGCCATGGTTTAGTAGTCAGGAGGTGCTGGGTGTCAGGTTGGACTTGATGATCTCTGAGGTCTTTTCCAACCTGGTTGACTCTATGACAGGTGGCAGAGAGAGGCTGTAGGATAGAGTGGCAGCAGTGCTGGCACCTGAGCTTCAACCCTGAGTTGAATTGATTGAGGCTGGGAGAGACTTTGGATGAAGGCTGGGAGTGCCAGGGTGAGGAACAATGGCTTTGAGCTGGGAGAGGAGAGACTGAGAGTGGAGAGGAGGAAGAAATTGTTGAGAGTGAGGCTGGGGAGACTCTGGCACAGGCTGCCCAGGGAGGCTGTGGCTGCCTCCTGCCTGGAGGTGTTTCAGGCCAGGCTGGCTGAGGCCTTGAGCAAGCTGGGCTGGGGGGAGGGGTCCCTGCCCATGGCAGGGGGCTGGAGCTGGATGAGCTTCGAGGTCCCTTCCAGCCCAACCCATTCTCTGTGTCCCTGATTGCTGTTTTGTTTTGGGTTCTTTTGGGTTCTTTGTTTTTGGGTTCACCCAGCTGAGGGATCATGGAACCAGGACATGGCCCTGGTGGAGCAGGCCCAGAGGAAGGCCATGAATTTGATCAGGGGTCTGGAGAACCTTTGCTATGGAGAGGATGAGGGAGCTGGGAGTGTTGAGCCTGGAGAGGAGAAGGCTCCAGGGAGACCTCAGAGCAGCCTTCCAGTCCCTGCAGGGGCTCCAAGCAGGCTGCAGAGAGACTGCTCCCAAAGGCCTGCAGGGCCAGGCCCAGGGGCAATGGTTTGAAATGAGAGCAGAGCAGATTGAGATTGGAGGTGAGGAACAAGTTCTGCCCCAGGAGGCTGCTGGAGCACTGCAGCAGGCTGCCCAGGGAGGTGGCTGAGGCTCCAGCCCTGCAGATATTCAAGGTCAGGCTCAATAAGGCTCTGTGCAACCTGACCCAGTGGAGGATGTCCCTGCTGCCTGCAGGGGGTTGGGGAAGATGACCTTTGGAGCTGCCTTCCAACACAAACCACTCTGTGCCTGTGCTGTGTGCATGTGGTGGTGGTAGGAGGGAATCTGTGTTTGGGAACATGATCTCCAGCTGCAGCAGCTCTCCAGTGAGGGATGAAAATCCTGCAGAGTTCAGGGAAGGCCACAGAAATGCTGTGGGCCTGGCACACAGTCTGTGTGAGGGGCTGGGCGAGCTCAGTGCTTGCAGACACATCCAGGAGGGGAGGGGGAAGCAGTGACTCAGCTGCTCTGTGCAGCCCTGGCCTCTGGGAAAGTGCCCTGGGGGCTGGCTGCTGTCAGGCTTTCCAGCAAAGGCATCCTGGGGGCCAGGAACTGCAAGGCAAAGCTGCCCAAATTCTCCTAAGCATGACAGCATTTCCTAGCAGGGGGAGTGCTGCTGACAGGAACAGTTCCCAGCAGAGGTTAAAGGCTTGGCCACGACTCCCAGCCCGCAAGCTGGAGCTGGGACAGCTGGGAAGATCAGCTGCAACCTGGGAGCTGGGGCAGGCTGCTGCTGGGGTGGCCTGGGGGGGGACCTCAGTGACACCCTCAGTGAGTCACCTCCTGGCTCTGCTCCTCTTGGGCTGCTTGGCTGCAGGGGGAGCTGCAGTGTGCTTTGCTGTAGTGCTAAACTGAGGTAGGTTTGAGCAGTCTTAAGCTTTCAGGTGAGCCTCTGCTGCCAGCGGGATGCCACATGCAGGGGGAAGGCAGAGCAAGGCAGTGTGGTGCTTGGGTTCCACCATCAGGAAATGTGCAGATGACAGCAAGCTGGGGGCAGGAGTGGAGCTGTTGGAGGGCAGAGAGGCTCTGCAGAGGGACCTGGACAGGCTGGGCAGATGGGCAGAGGCCAAGGGCAGGAGATTGAACACAGCCAAGTGCCAGGTGCTGCACATTGGCCACAGCAACCCCAGGCAGTGCTACAGGCTGGGGGCAGAGTGGCTGAGAGCAGCCAGGCAGAGAGGGACCTGGGGGTGCTGGTTGACAGCAGCTGAACAGGAGCCAGCAGTGTGCCCAGGTGGCCCAGAGGGCCAACGACATCCTGGCCTGCATCAGGAAGAGTGTGGCCAGCAGCAGCAGGGAAGTCCTTGTGCCCTGTGCTCAGCACTGCTGAGGCCACACCTTGAGTCCTGTGTCCAGTTCTGGGCTCCTCAGGTCAAGAAGGACATTGAGAGACTTGAAGGTGTCCAGAGAAGGGCAAGAAAGCTGGGGAGGGGTCTGGAGCACAGCTCTGGGAGGAGAGGCTGAGGGAGCTGGGGTTGCTTAGCCTGGAGAAGAGGAGGCTCAGGGGAGACCTTCTTGCTCTCTGCAACTCCCTGCAGGGAGGTTGTAGCCAGGTGGGGGTTGGGCTCTTCTCTCAGGCAAGCAGCACCAGAACAAGAGGACACAGTCTCAAGCTGTGCCAGGGGAGGTTTAGGCTGGAGGTGAGGAGAAAGTTCTTCCCAGCAAGAGAGATTGGCCATTGGGATGTGCTGCCCAGGGAGGTGGTGGAGTCCCCATCCCTGGAGGTGTTCAGGAAGAGCCTGGAAGAGGCCCTTGGTGCCATGGCTCAGATGGTGCTGGGTGAGAGGTTGGACTGGATGATCTCTGAGGTCTTTTCCAACCTGGTTCATTCTATTCTATTCTAACTGATCCCTCAGGAGACCTGTCTGGAGGTTTCAAGGCAGCCCTGGTGTCTGTTAGGGCTGATGCTGCTTGTCTGCATGCTTTTGGTGGTGCTCAGAGCTTAGCAGCACAGCAAACCTTCCCCAGGTCTCTGCTGGGGGGAGTTGAGTGTGCTGCTGGTGTGATGTGGGGTGATGGGATGGGACAGAATGGCCTCAAACTGTGCCAGGGGAGGCTTAGGTTGGAGATTTGGGGAAATTCCTTTGCTGCAGGAGTGGTCAGGGGCTGGCAGAGGCTGCCCAGGGAGGTGCTGGAGTCCCCATGCCTGGAAACCTGTGGCCATGGCCCTTGGGGCTGTGGTTTGGTGGCCATGGTGATAAGTTGGGCTGGATGATCTCAGAGAGCTTCTCCAACCCAAACAGTTCCATGGCTGGCTGAAACCTCAGCAGAGCAATGTGTGGGACACCCTCAGGCACCCACAGAAGTTCAGAAGGAGCTGAGCTGCAGCCCTTCACAGGGCTCCTCTTGCAGCCACCCAGGGTGGTGTTGGGTCCTCAGTGCCAGCCCTGGCAAACAGCAGCTGGCCAAGGGAAACCCAGGGGGGGTTCTGGAGCTCTCCAGAGGGAGCTGAAGAGAGGAAAGAGGCAGGAGGCAGAGGTCCCTGGAAGGGCTGGGAGCTCCCTGGGCAGCTCTGCAGGGGAGCTCAGAGCTTAGGGGAGAGGCAGAGCTGTCCATGCAGAGCTGGTAAGAGCAGCAGGTCTGTGCCTGTCCCCTCTGCCAGCCAAAGCCTTGGCTCATGGCAGTCAATAACTGTGCTCCAACTTGCATTCAACCAGTTGTGATGTGTGGGGGCTGAGAGGAGAGGAGCTGAGAGGCACAGCCATGCCCAGGCCTCCTGAAGCAGCAGCTGGGCAGACGTGGCACTGCAGCTGGCTGTTGGTCTGCTGAGCCAAGCTGCAGTCACTGGGGCCCAAAGCTGAGCCCTGGGCCTGTGGCAGCTGCCAGAGCACAGAGAGTGAAAAGGCTTTGTGCTTCCTGTAGCTCTCTCAGGCTGTTTGGTGCTCAGGGGGCTGCAGCACTTCTGCTGCAAGGACAGGCTGGGGGAGGGGTTCAGCCTGCAGAAGAGAAGGCTCCAGGCAGACCTCAGAGCAGCCTCCAGAACCTGAAGCAGCTCCAAGCAGGCTGCAGAGGGACTGCTGCCAAAGGCCTGCAGGGCCAGGCCCAGGGGCAAGGGTTTGAAATGAGAGCAGAGCAGATGGAGATTGGAGGTGAGGAACAAGCTCTGCCCCAGGAGGCTGCTGGAACTCTGCAGCAGGCTGCCCAGGGAGGTGGCTGAGGCTCCAGCCCTGGAGATATTCAAGGTGAGGGCAACCTGCTCTGGTGGAGGATGTCCCTGCTGAGTGCAGGGGTTGGGCTGGATGAGCTTGGGAGCTCCCTTCCAGCCCAAACCATTCCTGACCCTAGGAACTCTGCCTTTGGATGCATTCAGTCCTCCAGGTTCAGGATGCACTGAAGTAGATCCTCAGAGCTCATTCTCAGCTGGGAGAGAAGTCCAAGCTAAGGTCCTTGCCAAACAATGCAGAGCAGTGCTTCCCTGGGCAGCTGCCAGAGGCAGCTCTGAGCCCTCCTGTGGCTGCTCAGCAAGCACTGAGACTAAGTAAGTATTCTGTCCCAAAACCAGGAACAGCAACACCACCATATTCAAGGTGAGGGCAGCCTGATCCAGTGCAGAATGTCCCTGCTGGGTGCAGGGGGTTGGACTGGGTGAGCTCTGGAGCTCCCTTCCAGCCCAAGCATTCTGTGCTGTGAGAGCCTCCTGTTGTAACCTTGTGCAGAGGAGGGAGGGAGGCCACAGAGGGCCTGAGCAGGGGGGGAGGAACAGACCTGCACTGAGGAGCTCCACCAGGTGCTGAGCACAAGGGTGGTGCTGCACAGCTCCAGCTCCTGACTGCAGTGCTGCAGGGAGGTGGAGGAGGAGCTGTGGTAGATGGCAGTGATAAAAGCCTGGAAGCAGCTTGTGGGCAGGAATGAAAGAGGACTGTGTGGGGTGGGAGGGCTGAGGAGAAACTCCAGCTAGATTCCTATCAGCAGGGAAGTCTGGGGAGCTGCTTTCCCAGAGGACAGCAATCTGGTTTCTGCAGGGAGTCTGCTCAGAGGTTAGTGTGGCCCAGTGACCAAGGGGCCTGGAAGGTGAGAGCCCTGCCCAGCAGTTTGAGCTCAGGGGTGGGATGTCCTTCCCCAGCTGGGCTGCCCTCCTGCTGGCTGGTGTGGGGCAGAGGCTGCTTCTGTTCTGCAGAGAGAGCTCAACAAGCTCCCCCTGCTCACACCACTCACAGCTGCTTCTCAGCTTTCCCATTGCTGGGGCTGGGCCCCTGGGCATGGTGCTTGGTGTTGGCTCCCAGCAGAGCCAGACCTGTCTGAGGGATGAGGCAACTGGCAGCACCCACAAGAGCTTTGTGGAGGAAAAGATATCCCTGGGCTACTGACTCTGAGAGAAGAATCCTCCCTGCAGGGAACAGGGGAGCAGCCCAGGGGCAGCTGTGTGCTGGCTGCAGCCAGAGCAGGGTGGGCAGCAGGGCAGCAGAGGGGATTCTGCCCCTGGGCTCTGCTCAGACCTCACCTCCAGCCCTGCCTCCAGCTCTGCTGTCCCCAGCAGCAGAAGGACACAGAGCTGCTGGAGTGAGGCCAGAGGAGGCCACAAGGATGCTGCCAGGGCTGGAGCAGCTCTGCTGTGAGCACAGGCTGAGGGAGCTGGGGCTGTGCAGCCTGCAGAGGAGAAGGCTCCAGGGGGACCTCAGAGCTGCTGCCAGGAGCTGAAGGGATCCTGCAGGAAGGCTGCAGAGAGACTTCTCCTGAGGGGGTCTGGAGCCAGGCCAAGGGGGAAGGGTTTGGAGCTGAGGCAGAGCAGGGTTAGAGTGGAGCTGAGGAAGAAGTTCTTCAGTGTGAGGCTGGGGAGACTCTGGCACAGGCTGCCCAGGGAGGCTGTGGCTGCCTCCTGCCTGGGGGTGTCCCAGGCCAGGCTGGGTGAGGCCTTTCCTCCTCCCAGAGCTGCTCCAGGCCCCTCAGCATCTTCCCAGCCTCCCCTGGACCCTCTCCAGCAGTTCCCTGTCTCTCTTGACCTGGGGAGCCCAGAGCTGGAGCCAGGACTGCAGATGTGGCCTGGCCAGGGCAGAAGAGAGGGGCAGGAGGCAGTTTAGGCTTCTCTGTGCTGGTGCACACAAAGCTGTTTGCTCTCATTCTGTGGCTGGCTGTACCTCTGCAGGAGCTGCTTGGAGCTGTGCAGCTCAGGTACTCATCCCAGAGGTTTTGCTCTCCCTTTCCCACACCTTGCCTCCTGTGCTGCTCTCTGCTCCACACCTTGTGGGCAGCTGTGGTTGTCACAGAGGTGGTGTGGCCTTGGTTGGGCTCTCTGCTCATAGCAGAAAGGTCTCTTCCTCAGAGCCTCCAGCACTGCCTGTCCACTGCTGAGCTCTTTCATGTCCAACCCTGCCTGGACCTGCTCAAGGAATGAGCTTCTGTCTCAGGAGGGAAGTTGGCTGCAGCACAGCAGTGCTGTGAGGAATGCCTGGAACTGAGAGAGAGCACAGGAGGGACCTGGTGCTGCCTGGGAGCTGCTCTCTGTGTGAGCCTCCTCCACGTGGAGAGGTTGAGCAACTGCCTGCAGGACTGGGGCAGGGACCCCTGGGGGCTGCTAGAGCTAAAGGAAGCAGGTTTGGCTTCTGCAGGGGTCACAGAATGGTTGGGTTGGAAGGGACCTCAAAGCTCATCCAGTGCCAACCCCTGCCATGGGCAGCACACCAGCACAGGCTTGCTCAAGGCCTCATCCAGCCTGGCCCTGAGCACCTCCAGGCAGGAGGCAGCCACAGCCTCCCTGGGCAGCCTGTGCCAGAGTCTCCCCAGCCTCACTCTCAACAATTCCTTCCTCCTCTCCACTCTCACTCTCCCCTCTCCCAGCTCAAAGCCATTGTTCCTCATCCTGGCACTCCCAGCCCTTGGCCAGAGTCCCTCCCCAGCTCTCCTGGAGCCCTTCAGGTCCTGGCAGGCTGCTCTGAGGTCTGCCTGGAGCCTTCTCCAGGCTGCACAGCCCCAGCTCTCCCAGCCTGGCCCCACAGGGGAGGTTCTGCAGCCTCTGCTCATCTCTGTGGCCTCCTCTGGAGCCTCTCCAGCAGCTCCAGGTCCTTCTTGTGCTGGGGGCCCCAGAGCTGGAGGCAGTGCTGCAGGTGGGGGCTGAGCAGAGCAGAGGGGCAGAATCCCCTCCCTGTGCTGCTGCTCTCCCTGCTCTGGCTGCAGCTCAGCACTCAGCTGGCTCTGGGCTGCCAGGGACCACTGCTGGCTCCTGGGCAGGTTGTCACCAGCTGACACCCCCAAGGCCTTCTCCTGCAGGCTGCTCTGGAGCCACTCCTCACCCAGCCTGGCTCTGTGCTTGGGATTGCCCTGCCCCAGCTGCAGGACCTTGCCCTTGGCCTTGTTGAACTCCAGGAGGTTGGCTTGGGCCCAGCTCTGCAGCCTGCCCAGGACCCTCTGGGTGGATCCTTCCCTCCAGCCTGTTACACATCTTGGTGGTGCTGTCAGCCTTGCTGGGGGTGCCTCCATCCCTCTGTTCTCATCACTGACAAGGATGTGCAACAGCCCTGGGCCCTGTGACCCCCTGAGGGGCAGGGTTTTGAGCAGGGCAGTGCAGTTCTGCTTTGCAGGGTCAGCAGCTGCTGCTGCAGGCTGCCCAGGGCAGCTCTTTGTGAGCTGAGCAGCACTGTGGGGTTGGTTCTGGAAGCAGAGGTGGCCTCTGGGGGATTCAGGTGGCTGGGAGGGGAGGGGAGGGCTGCTGGGGTGTGTGCCAGCGGGGATGTGTCTGGGTCAGCAGGCTGCTGCTCTGCTCTCTGGCATTGCTGTGGTGCTCTTGGTTGGCTCTTGTGACTCTTGGCCACCTCACAGTGCAGTGAAGCAGGAAAAGTGTTGGCATGTGAGCCTGGGTGAGGAGATCCTCTGGTCCCAAGGGAGGCCTGGTGGAGGTGCCTGAGGTGGGATCAGCAGAGCTGAGGTGTTGGAAGTGCTCCAAAGGCTCTGTGTGGTAACTGCCCTCTTTGCTTCCTTGCAGCTGTGGTGGCAGCAGCCATCCTGAGCAGCAGCCAGCCATCCCTGAGCAGCAGCCAGCCATCCCTGAGCAGCAGCAGCCATCCCTGAGCAGCAGCCAGCCATCCCTGAGCAGCAGCAGCCATCCCTGAGCAGCAGCAGCCATCCCTGAGCAGCAGCCAGCCATCCCTGAGCAGCAGCCAGCCATCCCTGAGCAGCAGCCAGCCATCCCTGAGCAGCAGCCAGCCATCCCTGAGCAGCAGCCAGCCATCCCTGAGCAGCAGCAGCCATCCCTGAGCAGCAGCCAGCCATCCCTGAGCAGCAGCCAGCCATCCCTGAGCAGCAGCAGCCATCCCTGAGCAGCAGCAGCCATCCCTGAGCAGCAGCAGCCATCCCTGAGCAGCAGCCAGCCATCCCTGAGCAGCAGCAGCCATCCCTGAGCAGCAGCCAGCCATCCCTGAGCAGCAGCAGCCATCCCTGAGCAGCAGCCAGCCATCCCTGAGCAGCAGCAGCCATCCCTGAGCAGCAGCCAGCCATCCCTGAGCAGCAGCCAGCCATCCCTGAGCAGCAGCCATCCCTGAGCAGCAGCCAGCCATCCCTGCAGCAGCAGCCAGCCATCCCTGAGCAGCAGCCAGCCATCCCTGAGCAGCAGCAGCATCCCTGCCATCCCTGAGCAGCAGCAGCCATCCCTGAGCAGCAGCCATCCCTGCAGCAGCCATCCCTGAGCGGAGCAGCAGCGGCAGCAGCCATCCCTGAGCGGCAGCAGCCATCCCTGAGCAGCAGCAGCCATCCCTGAGCAGCAGCCAGCCATCCCTGAGCAGCAGCCAGCCATCCCTGAGCAGCAGCCAGCCATCCCTGAGCAGCAGCCAGCCATCCCTGAGCAGCAGCCAGCCATCCCTGAGCAGCAGCCATCCCTGAGCAGCAGCCAGCCATCCCTGAGCAGCAGCCAGCCATCCCTGAGCAGCAGCCAGACATCCCTGAGCAGCAGCCAGACATCCTTGAGCAGCAGACAGACCTCTTCAGCAGCAGCCAGCCCTCAGCAGCAGCCTGCCTCAGGGGTGAGTTTGCCTCCTCGCTGGACCTGAGCCTGTTCAGCCTGTGGCAGGCTGGGGGCAGTGCAGCCTAAGGAATCCTTGCCCCTGGCTGCTCTCTGAGCCTAGCCAAGGATCCTTTCCAGCTTGGATTGCTTTGCTGATCTCTTTCAGCTGGGGCTGCAGCTTGGCTCTTTGGGGCACAAGGGGGTGGGGTGCATTGGTGCAGGGCCCCCAGCAGGAGAGACCTGCTGGGGGGTCCAGAGCAGGGCCAAGAGGATGATCAGAGGCTGGAGAACCTCTGCTGTGGGGAGAGGCTGGGAGAGCTGGGGCTGCTCAGCCTGGAGAAGAGAAGGCTCCAGGGAGACCTCAGAGCTGCATTTCACTATCTGAAGGGCTCCTAGAGGGAGGCTGGGGAGGGGCTGCTCAGAAGGGGCTGTGGGGATAGGAGGAGAGGCAATGGTTTGAAAATGGAGCAGGACAGGGTTAGGTTGGACATCAGGAGGAAGTTCTGCACAGGGAGGCTGGGGAGAGCCTGGCACAGGCTGCCCAGGGAGGTGGCTGAGACTCTGTCCCTGCAGACATCCAAGCTCAGCCTGGCTGTGTCCCTATGCAGCCTGCTGTGGCTGGAGCTGTCCCTGCTGCCTGCAGGGGCTTGGTCAAGGTGACCTTTGAGGCTCCCTTCCAACCCAGCCCAACCTGTGCCTCTGTGGGAGGTTGCTGTCCCCATCCCCATCCCCCATGGGGCAGCTGTGTCCTGGCTGCTGAGGGCAGGTCTCTGAGTGGAGCAGCCCTGTTCTGGCTGCCTGCTGAGGAGGTTGTTCAGTGGCCTGCTGAGGCTCAGTGTCATCTCCCCTCTGTGGGGTTTGTTGCTGAAGGGAGGACAAACATCTGCAGGGAGTCTCTCAGTTTCTGTGGGCAGGTGACAGGGAGCCCACAATAAACCAAAGCAGCAAGTGCTGCTGCAGGGAGTGCCAGGGGCTGGAAGGGACCTCCAGAGATCATCCACTCCCAGCCCCCTGCCAGGGCAGCTCACCCAGGCACACAGCCAGGCAGGCTCTGAATGTCTCCAGAGCAGACTCCACAGCCTCTCTGGGCAGCCTGCTCCAGGCTCCAGCAGCCTCCCAGGGACAAAGTTTCCCCTCCTGTTCCCCTGGCAGCTGCTCTGCTCCAGCTGCCCCCAGTGCCCCTTGTGCTGTGCTTGGCCAGCCCTGAGCAGAGCCTGGCTCCAGCCCTGCACAGCTTTATCCCCAGCACTGAGGGCAGCCCTCAGGCTGCTCTGCTCCCAGCCCCAAGCCCCAGCTGCCTCAGGCTGTGCTCACAGGGAGATGTTCCACTGCCTGCAGCAGCTCTGTGCCTCTGGCCTGGACTCTCTCAGGCAGTTCCCTGAGGTCCTTCTTGAGCTGAGGGCCCCAGAACTGGGCACAAATTCCAGCTGTGGCCTCAGCAGGGCAGAGGAGAGAGGCAGGAGAACCTCCCTTGGCCTGCTCACCACAGCCCTTCTAACCCACCCCTTCTTGGCCACAAGGGCACACTGCTGGCCCCTGGGCATCCCTCTCTCTGCCACCACCCCCAGGGCCCTTTGCCCTGTGCTGCTCTCCAGCAGGTTAGCAGCCAGCCTGCACTTGGTGGCTTCACCTCTGCAGCCTCTGTGGCCACTCCCAGATGAAGTCTGCCTTCAGCTAACCAATATTCTCTGGTGCTGCAGGGCCCTTTGGAGTGCATTTATGAGGGCTGCATTTTGCTTTGTGGACCTGACTCATGGTCCTCCCTTATTCTGTAGTCACTGACTGAACTCCATCCTCTGCTGGAAAGCTCCCCAAGGGTTCCCTGCAGATGAAGGAGGTTGTGGAGAACTTTGTTAGCTTAGAAAGCTGTGCTGGCTGGGCTGGCCTGGGCCCTGGCTGGGCTGGCCTGGGCCCTGGCTGGGCTGGCCTGGGCCCTGGCTGGCTCTGTGTCCTCCCTTCTCTCCAAGAGGCACAGCTCTGAGGTTTCCCTCTTTTCTGTTCAGCCTGGCTGCTGCTGAGGTGCTGCAGGAGCAGTCAGCAGTGGGTGTGCAGCAGCTCTTGAGATGGAGCCAGAGCTCTGTGCTGTCTGAGGAATGCCTGCAGAGCCTCCCTGGGGGGTGTTGTGCTGTGCCTCCTCTGTGCTCTGGGCTGCAGCCTCCTTAGAGGGCACTGCTGGGTAAGCTGTGCTGAGGCTGCTCTGGGCACTGCTCCCCTGCAAGGATCATGGTAGTATCATAGAATCAGTCAGGGTTGGAAGGGACCACAAGGATCAGCCAGTTCAAACCCATGGGCAGGGACACCCCACACTAGATCAGCCTGGCCAGAGCCTCAGCCAGCCTGGCTGCAAACACCTCCAGGGACAGGGCCCCAACCACCTCCCTGCACAACCCAGTCCAGGGCTTCACCACTCTCATGGGGAAGAACTTCCTCCTCCCCTCCAGCCTCAATCTCCCCACCTCCAGCTTCATTCCATTCCCCCTAGTCCTATCCCTGCCTGAGATCCTCAGCAGTCCCTCCCCAGCCTTCCTGGAGCCCCCTGCAGATCCTGGAAGGCCACAATGAGGTCACCTGGGAGCCTTCTCTTCTGCAGACTGAACAGCCCCAACTCCTTCAGTCTGTCCTCACAGTGTGCCTGGCTGCCCCAGGGCAGAGAGCAGGGAGCCTGAGCTGGACCCCCCTGGATGCTTTGCTGTTGTGTGATGCCAGGCAAGGCTGACTCTGCTGCAGCTGTCTGAGTGCTTGTGCTGTGTGCCAGAGAATCAGAGCTGTTTGGGCTGGAAGAGCCCTCTGGGATCATCCAGGCCAGCACCAGCCCAGCTCCCCCATGGCCACCAAACCATGGCCCCAGGTGCCACAGGGTTGCTGAGCACCTCCAGGGCTGGGGACTCCACCACTCCCTTGGCATAGCAGCAATCTGCTCCCGGAATCACAGCATGGCAGGGGCTGGAGAGGTCATCCAGCACAAGCCCCCTGCCAGAGGAGGCTCACACAGAGCAGGGCACACAGAACACATCCAGGGGGGGCTGGAAAGTCTCCACAGGAGACTCCACAACCTCTCTGGGCAGCCTGCTCCAGGCCTCCAGCAGCCTCACACCAAAGAACTTTCTCCTCTTGTTGAGGTGGAGCCTCCTGGGTTCCAGCTTGGCCCTTGGGTTCCCTGTGCTATCCCTGGGCACCACCAAGCAGAGCCTGGCCCCTTCCTCCTGGCCCCTCCCTCCTGACCCCCAGCCCTCAGCCATTGATAGCCATTGATCAGATCCCTCTCAGCCTTCTCCTCTCCAGACTGAGCAGCCCCAGGGCTCTCAGCCTTTGTCACAGCAGGGATGTTCAGTGCCCCCAGCCATCCTCCCAGCTTTCCAGTGGGCTCTCTCCAGCAGGTCTCTGTCTCTCCTGACCTGGAGAGTCCCAGACTGTGCACAGGACTGCAGCTGTGGTCTCACTGAGGCAGAGCAGAGGGGGTGGAGAACCTCCCTAGCCCTGCTGGAGACTCTTCCTGATCCACCCCAGGATGCCTCTGGCCCTGCTGGCCAGTTGTTAGGTTATTCCCTGGATGTCCCCAGCTGTGGGGTGATTTGGTTACTGTTCCTCATGGCCTTGACCTCAGCAGCTCTCTTGACCCTCAATCTCTCTCCAGTTTGCAACCTTTAGTTTGGGCTTTCTGTTGTTGTCATCTTGAAACACAATGCCCAGAAGTTGCTTCAGCCTCTCCTGGTGTGAGAGCAGCTCCTGCAGCAGCTCTGCTGTGCCTGGCTCAGCTCACTCTGCCTCCTTCCACCTCCCTGCTGTAGTAAAGGGAATTGCTCCTGCCCTGGGGGAAGGAATCCAGGGTCATGTGCTGGGGCATCTGCAGTGGTTTAGGAGGTTTGGAGCTGTCTGTGACACCTCTGCACCTCCCCTGCCCCTGGGATCAAGGTGCTGCTGCTAAGCAGGAGGAAATGAAGCCTGAGGAGGGCAGACTGAGAGTGGAGATGAGGAAGGAATTGTTGAGAGTGAGGCTGGGGAGACTCTGGCACAGGCTGCCCAGGGAGGCTGTGGCTGCCTCCTGCCTGGAGGTGTTGCAGCCCAGGCTGGATGAGGCCTTGAGCAAACTGGGCTGGGGGGAGGTGTCCCTGCCCATGGCAGGGGGCTGGGACTGAATGAGCTTTGAGGTCTGGATGAGCTTTGAGCTTTGGGTTAGGAACTGGCTGGAGGCTGAGCCCAGAGAGTGGTGGTGAATGGTGCCACAGCCAGCTGGCAGCCAGGCACCAGTGGTGTGCCCCAGGGAGCAGTGCTGGGCCCCAGCCTGTTCAATATCTTTACTGATGATCAGGATGAGGGCATTGAGTCCATCAGCAGTAAATGTGCAGATGACAGCAAGCTGGGGGCAGGAGTTGGTCAGTTAGAGGGCAGAAGGGCCCTGCAGAGGGACCTGGACAGGCTGGGCAGATGGGCAGAGGCCAACAGGATGGCATTCAACAAGTCCAAGTGCCAGGGGCTGCACTTTGACCACAGCAACCCCAGGCAGTGCTACAGGCTGGGGTCAGAGTGGCTGAGAGCAGCCAGGCAGAGAGGGACCTGGGGGTAGTGGTTGACAGCTGCCTGAACATGAGCCTGCAGTGTGGCCAGGGGGCCAAGAAGGCCAAGGGCATCCTGGCCTGCATCAGGAAGAGTGTGGCCAGCAGGAGCAGGGAAGTCCTTGTGCCCTGTGCTCAGCACTGCTGAGGCCACACCTGGAGTCCTGTGTCCAGTTCTGGGCTCCTCAGGTCAAGAAGGACATTGAGAGACTTGAAGGTGTCCAGAGAAGGGCAAGAAAGCTGGGGAGGGGTCTGGAGCACAGCCCTGGGAGGAGAGGCTGAGGGAGCTGGGGTTGCTTAGCCTGGAGAAGAGGAGGCTCAGGGGAGACCTTCTTGCTCTCTCCAACTCCCTGCAGGGAGGTTGTAGCCAGGTGGGGGTTGGTCTCTTCTCCCAGGCAGCCAGCAGCAGAACAAGAGGACACAGTCTCAAGCTGTGCCAGGGGAGGTTTAGGCTGGAGGTGAGGAGAAAGTTCTTCCCAGAGAGAGTTGTTAGCCACTGGGATGTGCTGCCCAGGGAGGTGGTGGAGTCCCCATCCCTGGAGGTGTTCAGGAGGAGGGGATTGGATGTGGCACTTGGTGCCATGGTTTAGTCATGAGGTCTGTGGTGCCAGCTTGGGCTGGATGATCTCTGAGGTCTCTTCCAGCCTTGGTGATTCTGTGGTTCTGTCCCTTCCACCCCAAGCCCTGCTGTGAGTCCCTGCCAGGGCAGAGCTGGACACCTCTGCTGCTTTGCAGGGAACTGAAAAGTGGAGCTGCAAAGGAGAGAGTGAGCCATGGGCTCTGCTCCTCTGCCCATCACAGTGGCTGTGCAAAGCCTCCCAGTGTGGGGAGGAGGAGGAGGAGGAGGCAGCAGCAGCATTCCCTCCAGCCAGGATTTCCTAGGGCTTTCTGCCCCAGCTCCTGCACAGTGCTGAGCATTTCCTTCCTGCCTTGTAGGATTCCTTGCCCAGGGGGGGATGTAATCCACATTTCCTTCCTTCCTCCCTTCCCCTGCAGAGGAGGATTCCTTTCTTGGCCCTCTCCTGTTTTCCACAGGGAGAGGAATTCCTCTCAGGACCTCCTGAACTTGGTGGTGTTGCTGTTCCTGGTTTTGGGACAGAATACTTAGTCTCAGTGCTTGCTGAGCAGCCACAGGAGGGCTCAGAGCTGCCTCTGGCAGCTGCCCAGGGAAGCACTGCTCTGCATTGTTTGGCAAGGACCTTAGCTTGGACTTCTCTCCCAGCTGAGAATGAGCTCTGAGGATCTACTTCAGTGCAGCCTGGACCTGGAGGACTGAATGCATCCAAAGGCAGAGTTTCTAGGGTCAGGAATGGTTTGGGCTGGAAGGGAGCTCCCAAGTTCATCCAGCCCAACCCCTGCACTCAGCAGGGACATCCTCCACCAGAGCAGGTTGCCCTCACCTTGAATATCTCCAGGGCTGGAGCCTCAGCCACCTCCCTGGGCAGCCTGCTGCAGAGTTCCAGCAGCCTCCTGGGGCAGAGCTTGTTCCTCACCTCCAATCTCCATCTGCTCTGCTCTCATTTCAAACCCTTGCCCCTGGGCCTGGCCCTGCAGGCCTTTGGCAGCAGTCCCTCTGCAGCCTGCTTGGAGCTGCTTCAGGTTCTGGAGGCTGCTCTGAGGTCTGCCTGGAGCCTTCTCTTCTGCAGGCTGAACCCCTCCCCCAGCCTGTCCTTGCAGCAGAAGTGCTGCAGCCCCCTGAGCACCAAACAGCCTGAGAGAGCTACAGGAAGCACAAAGCCTTTTCACTCTCTGTGCTCTGGCAGCTGCCACAGGCCCAGGGCTCAGCTTTGGGCCCCAGTGACTGCAGCTTGGCTCAGCAGACCAACAGCCAGCTGCAGTGCCATGTCTGCCCAGCTGCTGCTTCAGGAGGCCTGGGCATGGCTGTGCCTCTCAGCTCCTCTCCTCTCAGCCCCCACACATCACAACTGGTTGAATGCAAGTTGGAGCACAGTTATTGACTGCCATGAGCCAAGGCTTTGGCTGGCAGAGGGGACAGGCACAGACCTGCTGCTCTTACCAGCTCTGCATGGACAGCTCTGCCTCTCCCCTAAGCTCTGAGCTCCCCTGCAGAGCTGCCCAGGGAGCTCCCAGCCCTTCCAGGGACCTCTGCCTCCTGCCTCTTTCCTCTCTTCAGCTCCCTCTGGAGAGCTCCAGAACCCCCCCTGGGTTTCCCTTGGCCAGCTGCTGTTTGCCAGGGCTGGCACTGAGGACCCAACACCACCCTGGGTGGCTGCAAGAGGAGCCCTGTGCCTGCAGGCCTTTGGGGGCAGTCCCTCTGCAGCCATCTCTGGCAATGGGCACTGGCAGCCCAGAAGGCCAAGGGCAGCCCAAGGCAGCCAGTGGGCTGCCAGTGTCCCTTGCTGGCTCCTCCCCAGCTCCAGGGTCTGCCTTCAGTGCTAGGCTGGCTTCTCCCAGCTTCTCTTTGACTCCTGCCAGGCACCACAGCCTCCCTCAGCTCTCTTTCAGCTGCCAGCTCAGCAGATCCCCCTCCAGTGGCAGTGTAATGATGCTGTCAGTGTATGAGAGAGATCTATTCCAGCCTTATGCTCTCTGATGCTTCTGTAGCCAGCACCCACTCTGATTCCATGGGGTATAACACAGCAGCTGCTCTCAAGCCTCCTGTGCAAGTGCACTCTGGCAGAGTGCTGCTGTGGTGCTGCAGGCAGGCAGGAGTGGGGTCTGCCTGAGCAGGGTTTGGCTGCCATTTGAGAAGAGAATAGGATAGAGCAGGATGGAAGAGACCTCAGAGATCATCCAGTCCACCCTGGCACCCAGCACCATCTGAGCAACTCAACCATGGCACCAAGGGCCTCAGCCAGGCTCTTCCTAAACACCTCCAGGAATGGGGACTCCACCACCTCCCTGGGCAGCACATCCCCATGGCCAATCTCTCTTGCTGGGGAGAACTTTCTTCTCACCTTCAGCTTAAGCTTCCCCTGGCACAGCTTGAGACTGTGTCCTCTTGTTCTGGTGCTGGCTGCCTGGGAGAAGAGCCCAACCCCCACCTGGCTACAACCTCCCTGCAGGGAGCTGCAGAGAGCAAGAAGGTCTCCCCTGAGCCTCCTCTTCTCCAGGCTAAGCAACCCCAGCTCCCTCAGCCTCTCCTCACAGGGCTGTGCTCCAGACCCCTCCCCAGCTTTCTTGCCCTTCTCTGGACACCTTCCAGCAGCTCAACCTCCTTCCTAACCTGAGGAGCCCAGAACTGGACACAGGACTCAAGGTGTGGCCTCAGCAGTGCTGAGCACAGGGCAGAATGACCTCCCTGCTCCTGCTGGCCACACTCTTCCTGATGCAGGCCAGGATGCTCTTGGCCTTCTTGGCCCCCTGGCCACACTGCTGGCTCCTGTTCAGCTGCTGTCCACCGGCACCCCCAGGTCCCTCTCTGCCTGGCTGCTCTCAGCCACTCTGCCCCCAGCCTGTAGCACTGCCTGGGGTTGCTGTGGCCAATGTGCAGCACCTGGCACTTGGATGTGTTCAATCTCCTGCCCTTGGCCTCTGCCCATCTGTCCAGCCTGTCCAGGTCCCTCTGCAGAGCCTCTCTACCCTCTAGCAGATCAACTCCTGCCCCCAGCTTGCTGTCCTCTGCACATTTCCTGCTGATGGACTCCATCCCCTCCTGCAGATCATCAGTGAAGATATTGCAGAGCCTGGGGCCCAGCCCTGATCCCATTCAGGAAGGTGGCAGCAGAGCAGCAGCAGCAGCACAGTCTGCTGCTCCCAGTTATAGAAGAGAGGAAGAAGAGAACCACCTTGGAGGCTTTAGGAGTCAGTGGTGGGAAAGAGGAGGGTGCAGCAGGCCTGGCCCTGGTGCTGTAGCTCAGAGAAGCTCTCTCAGGCAGATCCCTTGGCCCAGCCAGCTCTTGACTGAAGAGCACAACCCTCTGGGCAGCATTTGTGCAGCCAGGAGGAGCTGGCAGTGCCTTTGGGTAGCAGTTAAGTGCTGTGGCTTTGGCAGGGACAGATGAGGCAGGTGCTGGCTGCCAGCCTGTGCCCAGAGGGGCAGACAGTGTGGCTAAGGCAGCTGAGATGCTATCAAGCTCTCTGCACCTTCTCTCAGGTGTTTCTTGCCCAAGAAAAAGCCAAACCCTGCCTTTGGAGAGGAATGCAGAGGGGGAGGGGCTGTTGGCTTGGCTGCACTCTGGCCTCTTGCTGGAGGCTGTCTCAGGAGGGCTGAGCTACCTTGCCAGCAGTGGACAGAGCATGGATCTTGGGAGGATCAGACCCTCCCAGCTCTCCCAGGCAGTCTCTGTCCCCAGCTTCCTCTCAAGTGTAGTTCTGCAGAGCTGGGGGCTTTAGAGGAGGTTTGCTTCCTTCTCACTTCCTCACTGGAGCCACTGCTGCTTCCCAAACCACCTTAGGACCAGAGCAGGGGGAAAGGAAGGGCTCTGCAGCTAGCAGGAAGGCTTCCCCTAGAGGTGGGTTTTGCAGGACCTTGTCCTGGGTTGTGCTTCCATCTGAAATACCTTTGGGCAACCTTGTCCAGCCTTGAGGTTTGAGCAGCTGATGGGATTGGAAACCTCCAAACCCACTGACTCTGGGAGTCTGCTTTCTGGTGGAGTTCTGGCAGTGCTGCTCCTCTTGGCTTCTGCTCTCACTCCCTTCATGCTCAGCAGCTTTCATCGTGTTCCCATCAACAGCAGCTCTTAAACTGAAGTGATGTGTAAACATCAGGAGCAGCTTCTAAGCTGGAGCATGAGTTTCCTTCCCTCACAGCTCAGACTGGTTTGCCACTGCCACATTCAGGGGCTTGGGAAAACCAGGTTTGGTTTATTGCTGTTTGTTGGGAGCTGCTCACTTTTGTGCCCTCAGACACCAACATTTTACCCTGGGGCAGTAGGATGGATCATGTTCTGACAGCTCTTGGGTCCTCTTCTTGGCTGCTTTGCTCTCCTGGTTGGGAAGCTGCAGGAGAAGGAGAGACAGAGAGGTGGCCAAGAAGGCCAAGGGCCTGATGAGATGCTCCTGCTGTAGCCTGCTCTGACTTTCCCTGATTGATGCTTCTGGGTGGGTGAAGAATCTTCATGTAAGGAGAATGACCATGGGAAAGTCCAGGAACTACAACAGTTTCCTGCCACACAGGGACAGCATCAGTGAAAGGCCTGCAGCAGGAGCAGGGAAGTCCTTGTGCCCTGTGCTCAGCACTGCTGAGGCCACACCTGGAGTCCTGTGTCCAGTTCTGGGCTCCTCAGGTTAGGAAAGAGGTTGAGCTGCTGGAAGGTGTCCAGAGGAGGGCAAGAAAGCTGGGGAGGGGTCTGGAGCACAGCCCTGTGAGGAGAGGCTGAGGGAGCTGGGGTTGCTTAGCCTGGAGAAGAGGAGGCTCAGGGGAGACCTTCTTGCTCTCTCCAACTCCCTGCAGGGAGGTTGTAGCCAGGTGGGGGTTGGGCTCTTCTCCAGGCAGCCAGCACCAGAACAAGAGGACACAGTCTCAAGCTGTGCCAGGGGAGGTTTAGGCTGGAGGTGAGGAGAAAGTTCTTCCCAGAGAGAGTTGTTGGCCATGGGAATGTGCTGCCCAGGGAGGTGGTGGAGTCCCCATCCCTGGAGGTGTTCCAGAGGGGATTGGATGTGGCACTTGGAGCCATGGATGAGTTGTCAGGAGGTGCTGGGTGCCAGGTTGGACCTGATGATCTCTGAGGTCTTTTCCAACCTTGTTTCCCTGATTCTATGGGAAGGGCCTTGTTGTTTGGGGCTGGGGAGATTTTGGCACTGCCCTCTCTGAGTTAAAAGCTGGAGGTAAGAAAGAGCTCCTGGGTTTATATCTGTTAGAGTTACAGACCTGTTGAGGCTGGAGGAGACCTTTGAGGTCATCCAGGCCAACTGCTCAGCTAAAGATCCAGTCCCAACACTATTGCTGATTTGCTGCCACTAAACCACCTCCCTCAGCCTCCCAGCTCCAAGGGTGGGGACTCCACCACCTCCCTGAGCAGCCTGTTCCAGTGCCTGAGAGCTTCTTCTGTGTAGAAATTTGTCCTAACATCCAACCTCAGCCCCCCCTGGCACAACGTGAGGCCATTTCCACTTGTTGGATGTGAGAAGAGACCAACCCCCCCCAGCTCCAGTCTGCTTTCAGGAAGCTGTAGAGGGCAATGAGTCCTCTCTTGGTACTGCAGGGGAGAGGCCAACCTTCACCTGGCTCCAGCCTCACAGAGTCACAGCATGTTAGGGCCTGGAAGGGACCCCAAAAGCTCATCCAGTCCAACCCCTGCCAGAGCAGGGTCACCCAGGGCAGCTCACACAGGAACACAGCCAGGAGGGTCATGAATAGCTCCAGAGAGGGAGACTCCACAACCCCCCTGGGCAGCCTGCTCCAGGGCTCTGGCACCCTCCCAGGGAACAAATTCTTCCTCACATGGCACTTCCTCTGCCTCAGCTCCCACCACTGCCCCTTGGGCTGGCATTGGGCATCCACCTCCTCTCAGGGAGCTGGAGAGAGCAATGAGGTCTCCCCTCAGCCTCCTCTTCTGAAGCCTGAACACCCCCAGCTCCCTCAGCTGCTGCCCTCAGGACTCCATCAGCTTAGTTACTCTTCTTTGGACACACTCCAGCCCCTCAAAGTCCTTCTTGTGGAGAGGGCCCCGTGGGGACCTGTTCTCCAAACACTTCAGCCTGCCCTTCATGCTGGGCTGTATTGTGCTTAAGCTGTGAGCAGCTGCTGAAGTGGCTGTGAGGAGCAGCAGAGCTGCTGGCCTGACCTGTCCAGAAGCTGTGCTGGGCAGGGGGCTGCTGGCAGCCTGCTGCCTTGGCAGCACTGATGCTTTCGTTCTGAGGGTGCAGCAGGATGGTTGGGCAGTCAGATGGAGCTGCACACACCAAGTGTGGAACTCCTCACACCTCTAGCCCAGGCTGGGGCTGCCTGCTCTCCTGGCTCATGCTTGCTGTGTGGTCAGACCTGAAGCTCTCTGGTCAGACTGCCAAGGTGGTGCCCAGCAGTGGGGCTGGGATGTGGACACTGAGAAGCATCACTGACTTGGCTTAGCAAGCAGCTGGCAGGTGGTGAGCTCATGGCTCTTGGCAGCTCTCAGCCTGGTTTGGATTTCAGCCCAGAGGTGAAAGAAGTTTTTTCTCTCCCATTACTGTTTCCCTTGGGCCATATTGTCCCAGGCACTGAGAATGCCTTCAGCTTGCTCTGGAGGATGATGTTTGCATTGCCCCTTGCCCTGAAACCTGCCCTCAAGGGGCCTGCTGTGTTCCTTCTTTTGATGGTAATTGGCCTCCTTGGGACTTGGGCTGCTGTGTCCAGCTTTGGGGTCCCCAACACATGAGACCTGGAGCTGGTGGAGAGGGGCCAGGGCAGCCCACCAAGATGATCAGAGGGTGGCACCAGGTCTGCTGTGGGGGCAGGCTGGGGGAGCTGGGGCTGCTCAGCCTGGAGAAGAGAAGGCTCCAGGAGAATGCTTCCAGCAGCCTGCAGCAGGGAGATGAGCTTTGTGTTTGAGTCTTGAAGCCAGGCTGGGAGAGCTGGGGCTGCTCAGCCTGGAGAGGAGAAGGCTCCAGGCAGACCTCAGAGCTGCATTGCAGTATCTGCAGGGGAGCTGCAGGCAGGCTGGGGAGGGGCTGCTCAGAAGGGGCTGTGGGGATAGGAGGAGAGGCAATGGTTTGGAACTGGAGCAGGGCAGGGTTAGGTTGGCATCAGGAGGAAGTTCTGCACAGGGAGGCTGGGGAGAGCCTGGCACAGGCTGCCCAGGGAGGTGGTTGAGGCCCTGTCCCTGCAGACATTCAAGCTCAGCCTGGCTGTGCCCCTGTGCAGCCTGCTGTGGCTGGAGCTGTCCCTGCTGCCTGCAGGGGGTTGGGCAGGATGCCCTTGGAGGCTCCCTTCCAGCCCAGTGCACTCTGTGACTCTGGTAATGAGAAGTTTCCAGTCAGAGCTCCTTTTCTGGCTTATGTGCTGCCTTCAGGTGTCAAACATGATCCCCACCAACACCAGGAGAGGAGCTGGGTGAGGGTTCAAGAGCTGCCAGAGAGATTTGTCAGTGAGCAATGCAACTAAAGCTCCTGCAGGGCCCTGGCACTGGTGCTTGTCTCTGTGGTGCTGCAGCAGATGCTCTGCTCAGTGCTGCAGCTGCTGCTGCAAGCCCAAAGGCAGCACTGATTTATTCCTGAGGGAAGCAGGGCTGGCCCTGTCCAGTGGCTTTAACTGTCTTGGTGGGTGTTTGCCTGCTCAGGAGAAGGTGACAGGAGTGGTGGGGCCATGGTGGGCAGCAGCTGCAGCCTGGTTGCCTTTCTTGCAGAGTCATGCAGAAGTTCCTCACTTTCTGCAGCAGCAGCATCAGGGAGAGCTGAGGATGACAAACTGGGAGGGAAGCTGAGCTCTGCAGCATGGCAGGGGAGAAGCTGCCTGTGAGCTGCTGGGCTTGGGGGGAGAGGAAGCAGAATCCAGCAGCAGTTGGTAACTGATATCCCAGAGTCACAGAGAGTCAGAGGTTGGAAGGGACCTGCAGAGAGCAGCCAGCCCAAGCCCCCCTGCCAGAGCAGGGCACCCAGGGCAGGGCACCCAGAACACATCCAGGGGGGTTGGAAGCTCTCCACACAAGGAGGCTCCACAACCCCTCTGGGCAGCCTGCTCCAGGCCTCCAGCAGCCTCACACCGAAGAAGTTTCTCCTCCTGTTGAGGTGGAGCCTCCTGGGTTCCAGTTTGTGCCTATTATTCCTCATCCTATCCCTGGGGCACCTCCAAAAGAGCCTGGCCCCTCATCCTGACCCCCAGCCCTCAGCTATTGAGAGCCATTGATCAGATCCCTCTCAGCCTTCTCCTCTCCAGCCTGGACAGCCCCAGGGCTCTCAGCCTCTCCTCACAGCAGAGATGGAATAATAATAATAATAATAATAATAATAATAATAATAATGATAATAATAACAATAATAATAAACATTATAATAATAAACAACCAGGTTGGAAGAGGCCTTCAAGATCATCAAGTCCAACTCATCAACCAATCCAACACCACCTAATCAACTGAACCATGGCACCAAGCACCCCATCAAGTCTCCTCCTGAACACCTCCAGGGATGGGGACTCCACCACCTCCCTGGGCAGCACATTCCCATGGCCAATCTCTCTCTCTGTGTAGAACTTCCTCCTCACCTCCAGCCTAAGCCTCCCCTGGCACAGCTTGAGACTGTGTCCTCTTGTTCTGCTGCTGGCTGCCTGGGAGAAGAGACCAACCCCCACCTGGCTCCAACCTCCCTGCAGGGAGTTGCAGAGAGCAAGAAGGTCTCCCCTGAGCCTCCTCTTCTGCAGGCTAAGCAACCCCAGCTCCCTCAGCCTCTCCTCACAGGGCTGTGCCCCAGACCCCTCCCCAGCTTTCTTGCCCTTCTCTGGACACCTTCCAGCAGCTCAACCTCTTTCCTAACCTGAGGAGCCCAGAACTGGACACAGGACTCCAGGTGTGGCCTCAGCAGTGCAGTGTCCAGGGGCAGAATGACCTCCCTGCTCCTGCTGGCCACACTGCTCCTGCTGCAGGCCAGGATGCCCTTGGCCCTCTTGGCTGCCTGGGCACACTGCTGGCTCCTGTTCAGCCTACCATCAACCAGCACCCCCAGGTCCCTCTCTGCCTGGCTGCTCTCAGCCACTCTGCCCCCAGCCTGTAGCTCTGCCTGGGGTTGTTGTGGCCAAAGTGCAGCCCCTGGCACAGGGACTTGTTGAATGCCATCCTGTTGGCCTCTGCCCATCTGTGCAGCCTGTCCAGGTCCCTCTGCAGAGCCTCTCTACCCACCAGCAGATCAACTCCTGCCCCCAGCTTGCTGTCATCTGCACATTTCCTGATGACTGACTCAGTGCCCTCCTCCAGATCATCAATGAAGATGTTAAAGAGCACAGGGCCCCCAGCCATCCTTGTAGCCCTCTGTTGGACTCTGGCCAGCAGATCCCTGTCTCCCTGGAGCTGGGGACCCCAACATTTCACCTTGCCTTTCTCAGCAGGTGCTGCAGCTGCTGAGGCCCTCAGGTGCAGCCTTTCACTGCATTTCTTCCCCTACAGATTCCCTTGTAGCTCTGGATGGTAAATTGCTCTGCTGGTTCCCCTTGAAGGGCTGTCAGTGCTGATGCTGAGGTCAGTGCTGATGCTGAGGTCAGTGCTGATGCTGAGGTCAGTGCTGATGCTGAGGTCTGTGCTGATGTATTTACAGCATAGGTTGAGGGCACATTGAAATGATTACAACTGTGGGGAACTGGTCCCTGGGTCCCTGGGGGTGCTGGTGACCTGCTGAGAGCAGGAGGGGCAGGCTGGGGGTGTTGGTTACCTGGCCTGCAGTAAAGCCTTTGGCCCTGCCTCCCACAGCATCCTCCTGGAGGAGCTCTGCTCATGACCTGGGGGGTTGGACACTCTGCTGGGTTGAGAACTGCCTGCTGGCTGGGCCCAGAGAGTGGTGGGCAATGGAGAGAGGTCCAGGGGGTGGCCAGTCCCAGGTGCTGCTCCCCAGGGCTCAGTGCTGGGCCAGATCTCTTCAGTGTCTTCACCAATGATCTGGATGAGGAGATTGAGGATCCCTCAGTCAGGCTGCAGATGACACCAGACTGGTTGGCAGTGTTGGTCTGCTGGAGGGCAGGGAGGCTCTGCAGAGGGACCTGGCCAGGCTGGAGCCAGGGCTGAGCTCAGCTGCATGAGGCTGAGCAGGGCCAAGGGCCTGTTTCAGACCCCCCTGTCTCTGGTGCTGGTGGCAGGAGAGGCACTCCAGAGACTCAGCTCAGGGCAGTCTGACTGACTACAAACTTCTCTGCACTGATGATGCAAACCCAGGGCTCAGTGGCCCTGCAGGGTACAGAGCTGCAGCCTGGAGCCATGGCCAGAGGGCAGCTGGATGAGGCCAAGTGCCAGGTCCTGCACTTGGGTCACAGCCACCCCAGGAAGGCTCCAGGCTTGGGGCAGAGTGGCTGCAAGCTGCCCAGCAGAGAAGGGCCTGGGGCTGCTGGCTGACAGCAGCTGGAGAGGAGCCAGGGGGGGCCCAGGTGGCCAAGAAGGCCTCCAGCAGCCTGGCCTGGAGCAGCAGTGCTGTGGCCAGCAGCAGCAGGGCAGTGCCTGTCCCCCTGTGCTGGGCACTGCTAAGGCCACACTTTGAGTTCAGGTTTGGGCTCCCTGCTCCCAGAAGGACCTTGAGGGCTGGAGCAGGTCCAGAGAAGGGCAACAGAGCTGGGGAAGGGTCTGGAGCACAGGGCTGGGGAGCAGCAGCTGAGGGAGCTGGGGGTGTTCAGCCTGGAGAAGAGGAGGAGGAGACCTCATTGCTCTCTGCAGCTCCCTGAGAGGAGGTTCAGGGATGTGGGGGTTGGGCTCTGCTCCCAGTCTCAGGTGACAAAAGGAGAGGAAGTGGCCTGGGGTGGTGCTGCAGGGGTGCTCAGGCATGGGCAGAGGCTGCCCCCTGGGTGGTGGGGTCCCCAGCCTGGGCAGTGTTCTGGAAACCTGTGGCCATGCTGGATGCCAGAACAACAGCAACACTTCCCAGCCCTTCTTGGCCACAGCTGCTGTGCTTCAGCACTAGAGCTCCCCCTCCCCACTTTGCTTTGGCATTGTTCCTCCTCTGGGGCTTGCATGGACACAACCTGGGAGCAGGGGAAAATGGAACCAATGTGTCTGGGTTTGTACAGAGCCTCTGGAATCTCCTGGGTGGATAACCTGAGGCCTTGGAGTTTCATGTGGGACTGCTGAACAGGGCCATGAGAAAGCTGGGAGGAAAACACCAGCTGGAACACCCTGACACCAAGCTAGAGGGGACAGAGACATGGGAGAGGGGCTGAGACCATGGGGCAGCAGAGCTGCTCTGAGAGGTGCAGGGCAGCTTGGAAGGGCTGTGGTAGGGAATCAGAGAGTGGGTTGGGTTGGAAGGGACCTCAAGGATCATCCAGCTCCAAGCCCCTGCCATGGGCAGGGACCCCCCCCCAGCCCAGCTTGCTCCAGGCCTCATCCAGCCTGGCCCTGAACACCTCCAGGCAGGAGGCAGCCACAGCCTCCCTGGGCAGCCTGTGCCAGAGTCTCCCCAGCCTCACTCTCAACAATTTCTTCCTCCTCTCCACTCTCAGTCTCCCCTCTCCCAGCTCAAAGCCATTGTTCCTCAGGCTGGCGTTCCCAGCCCTTGGCCAGAGTCCCTCCCCAGCTCTCCTGGAGCCCTTCAGGTCCTGGCAGGCTGCTCTGAGGTCTGCCTGGAGCCTTCTCTTCTCCAGGCTGCACAGCCCCAGCTCTCCCAGCCTGGCCCCACAGGGGAGGGTCTGCAGCCTCTGCTCATCTCTGTGGCCTCTTCTGGGGCCTCTCCATCAGCTCCAGGTCCTTCTTGTGCTGGGGGCCCCAGAGCTGGAGGCAGTGCTGCAGGTGGGGGCTGAGCAGAGCAGAGCAGAGGGGCAGAATCCCCTCCCTGTGCTGCTGCTCTCCCTGCTCTGGCTGCAGCTCAGCACTCAGCTGGCTCTGGGCTGCCAGGGACCACTGCTGGCTCCTGGGCAGGTTGTCACCAGCTTGGTGTCCTGCTGGTGCTGATGTGTTGGACATTCTGCATGCATGCAGACTCATTCTCTGGGTGCAGAGCTTTCTCCATGGGTTCAGGTTTTGCCTCTTCTGGCAGTTCAGGTTTTGGGACACCTTGCTCAGAAGAACCTTCAACATGGAACATCTCTGAGCCTGTAGATAAGAACAGTGTGAAATGATAGAGAACAGATCTGTCATTGGTGATCAGTGGTCAGGGGCATGGGGACAGGGCATGGGGAGAGCCTTCTTCTGGTGCTGCCCAATCTGGAACCCAGCAGGTTCCACTGCAATATGAGGAAGAACTTTGGTGTGAGGCTGCTGGAGGCCTGGAGCAGGCTGCCCAGAGAGGTTGTGGAGTCTCCTTCTGTGGGGAGCTTCCAACCCCCCCTGGGCATTGTGCTCCTGGGCAAGCTGCCCTGGGTGCCCTGCTGGGGCAGGGGCTTGGACTGGGGGAGCTCCAGAGGTCCCTTCCAGCCCTCCCTGTGCTGGGATCCTATAATATGTCAAATACAGCTTCAAAGTAGGAAACACAACAGGAGAAAGCTGGCAGCAGAGTCCTCTTAGGCATAAGAGATGAGACATTTGGGAACCATCTGCTCAGAGAGTCCCTGGAGAGGAAGAGAGGTTTGGGTTTCTCCTGGGAGCTGTGCAGAACATGGTACAGCATTTGGCTGCCAGTAAGTGTGAACATGAGGGTGGTTCCACAGCCCTGCAGGAGCCCAAAGCCTGGGAGAAGTGAGAGCTGCTCTGCACAGGGGAAGTGCAGCAGAGTGAGGCAGCTTGTCAAAAAGAAACTGAAAGGAGCAGGGGGAGGTGGTGTGGAGGTTATTTAAAGCACTGACTCCATACTGCAGAGCTGAGTCCTTGGCTCTGGCAGTAACTGCTGCAGAGAGAGAGGAGCTGTGATGTGAAGCAGCAGGGAAGACAGGCTGTGGAGTCAGGGGCAGCCTTCCAAGAGCTGAAGTCATGGCCAAGTGAGGAAGACAGAAAAGAACAAACACTCTGAAGTGCCAAGAGCTTAGAGGAGCAGCTTTCAGCACAGCTGAAGTGAGCAGCTCTGCTCCAGGCCTGGGGGCAGGCAGAAGCTTGCCTGAAGGTCTGCAGAGAGCCTGGGAGCCTGGGGTGTGAGAGTCCCTCCTGCAAGGTGGAGCACAGAGGGCCCAGTGGCTTCCTGGGGCACTGATGCTCCACATGGCTTTTTTATCAGACCTCATCTCAAACCCAACCATGAGTGGAGAAAGTGAAGAGCTGTGAGCAGTGACTGACTGCAGGGAGCAGGATGTTGGAGGCCAGGAGGGATCCAGAGGGGAAGCTGCTGAATTATTACCACTTGTGTGCAACCTTTCAATTCAAAGCTCCTTGGCCCTGCTGCAGAAGAGCTGAGGCTGATAGGATGCCAGCTTGAGGAGGAGTTCCAGGGAGGCTGGGGAAGGGCAGAGAGGGAGCTGGCCTTGTGCTGTGCAGCAGCAGCACACTGCCACTAGAGATCAGAATTCTTTGGCACCTCGGTTTCTGTGAGCATGGGGGAGGCAAAGTGCCTCTGGGGACAGGAAGCTGCACTTGAGGACTCTGCAAGGGCTTGAAGGGCTCAGGAAGGTTCAGGGGGGCTGGGATCCTCACATCCTCAAACAGCTGCTGGCATGGTTGCTGCTGCTCCTTGTGGGGGATGATGGAGAACAACCTTCAGCAAAGCAGTGACTGCTTGAGAGTGAGAAAATAGATCCTGGGCTGCAGCCAGAGCAGGGAGAGCAGCAGCACAGGGAGGGGATTCTGCCCCTCTGCTCTGCTCAGCCCCCACCTGCAGCACTGCCTCCAGCTCTGGGGCCCCCAGCACAAGAAGGACCTGGAGCTGCTGGAGAGGCTCCAGAGGAGGCCACAGAGATGAGCAGAGGCTGCAGAACCTCCCCTGTGGGGCCAGGCTGGGAGAGTTGGGGCTGTGCAGCCTGGAGAAGGCTCCAGGCAGACCTCAGAGCAGCCTTCCAGGACCTGAAGGGCTCCAGGAGAGCTGGGGAAGGACTCTGGCCAAGGGCTGGGAGTGCCAGGATGAGTAACAATGGCTTTGAGCTGGGAGAGGAGAGACTGAGAGTGGAGAGGAGGAAGAAATTGTTGAGAGTGAAGCTGGGGAGACTCTGGCACAGGCTGCCCAGGGAGGCTGTAGCTGCCTCCTGCCTGGAGGTGTTTCAGGCCAGGCTGGATGAGGCCTTGAGCAAGCTGTGCTGGTGGGAGGTGTCCCTGCCCATGGCAGGGGATTGGCACTGGATGATCTTGAAGGTCCCAGCCCTGCTCTGTGCCCCTGAGCTGCCCTGTGTGTAACTCTCTGGTCGGTTGTGTTTGCAGACAGAGCTCTTGGACAGCAAATGGAGCTGCTGCTGCTGCTGCTGCTGCCTAAGCAGTTCCATATGGGCTCAGCTGCATTGTTCAGCTATGTTCTTCACCTCATGTAACTTGTAAAGATAAACAGCTTTTCATGTGTTAGCAAAGAGTAAAGGGCAGTGCAAGATGTTCCAGGGCAGAGCTTGGCCCTGCTGTGCATCCTGCCAAGGCTCTGTGCTGCCCAGCTGCATTTAAGCAACCTGCAGCTTCATCTCTGTGACCCTGATGGCCAACCTGATGGCAGGTTGAGCCCTGCAGGAGATAAGTTGACCTTGGAGCACAGCAGAATCCTTGAGGATGAGCAGGAGCTCCATTTGGGAGGGAGTGGATTGTTGGGGGTGCAGGGAGCAGCCCAAGCTGTGCCGAGCGCCGGCGCCGCAGCCCCAGCCCCGCTGGGCCCAGCCCCGGCTGCCTCTCCGGCTGGGGTTGATTGAGTTTCATGTGGGACTGCTGAACAGGGCCATGAGAAAGCTGGGAGGAAAACACCAGCTGGAACACCCTGACACCAAGCTAGAAGGGACAGAGACATGGGAGAGGGGCTGAGACCATGGGGCTGCTAGAGCTGCTCTGAGAGGTGCAGGGCAGCTTAGAAGGGCTGTGGTAGGGAATCAGAGAGGGGCTTGGGTTGAAAGGGACCTCAAGGATCATCCAGTGCCAACCCCCTGCCATGGGCAGGGACCCCTCCCCCCAGCCCAGCTTGCTCCAGGCCTCATCCAGCCTGGCCTTCAAACACCTCCAGGCAGGAGGCAGCCACAGCCTCCCTGGGCAGCCTGTGCCAGAGTCTCCCCAGCCTCACTCTCAACAATTCCTTCCTCCTCTCCACTCTCAGTCTCTCCTCTCCCAGCTCAAGCCATTGTTCCTCATCCTGGCACTCCCAGCCCTTGGCCAGAGTCCCTCCCCAGCTCTCCTGGAGCCCTTCAGGTCCTGGAAGGCTGCTCTGAGGTCTGCCTGGAGCCTTCTCTTCTCCAGGCTGCACAGCCCCAGCTCTCCCAGCCTGGCCCCACAGGGGAGGGTCTGCAGCCTCTGCTCATCTCTGTGGCCTCCTCTGGAGCCTCTCCAGCAGCTCCAGGTCCTTCTTGTGCTGGGGGCCCAGAGCTGGAGGCAGTGCTGCAGGTGGGGTCTGAGCAGAGCAGGGCAGAGGGGCAGAATCCCCTCCCTGTGCTGCTGCTCTCCCTGCTCTGGCTGCAGCTCAGGCACTCAGCTGGCTCTGGGCTGCCAGGGACCACTGCTGGCTCCTGGGCAGGTTGTCACCACCCCTGCAGATGTGAAGGGGGATGCTCAGGATCTGCTCTCTTGAGATTTTGGCAGCTCTCCTGGCCCCAGGGAGCAGAGTCAGGAGGTGCACTCTGCTGCTCATGAGGATCAGTTTATCCCCAGTGGTTCTCTTCCTGCAGAGCAGAAGCTGGCAGGTGTCCAGATGCCTCTGAGCTGTCTGCAGAGGGAAGGCACCTGTGGAACATGGGGGCCTACTTCCTCTTAGCCCATCCTGATCCTTCCCAGTGCCAGGGGATGCTTGTCTCACTCACAAGCCTTCACAAAATGCTGCCTTGGAGGAGGAGGAGTCCTGAACAGTGAAGATTTCAAAGGAATGTGAGGAACTGGAGAAGGAGAGCAGTGCAGAGCTCCTCCTCCCCTGGGCTCTGGGAGATAAGGGAATTGTTGTGTCCTCCCAAGCCCTCCCCACTGCCTTCTGCCCTCTGGAGATGCATCCAGCTGATGTGCAGCAGCACCCAGCTCCTCCACTCCATTCCATTGCCCAGCTGAGTGATTGTGATGTGCAGGAATGCAGGAGAAAACTAAGAGAGCTTCTCCAGGTGTCCACATCCACTGGCCAGAGGAAAAGGAGAGGGAATCCAGGTCCTTGAGTGGCCTCTTCCCTTGGGATGCAGAGCAGCATCCTGCTTTGAGCCTGACCTGGGAGTGCTCCTCCGCTTATACTTAATTTAAGCTACTGCTGAGCTTCAAAGGTTAAAGTAAATGTGGCAGGTTGGTGACACTGAAGAGGCTGCCCAGAGGAGCTGTGGAGACTCCAGCCCTGGAGGTGCTCCAGGCCAGGCTGGATGAGGCCTTGAGCAGGCTGGGCTGGTGGGAGGGTCCCTGCCCATGGCAGGGGGTTGGAGCTGGATGAGCTTTGAGGTCTCTTCCAACCCAGCCCATTCAGTGATGCTGTAATCCTGTGAACATAGTGGCAGGGTGATGTGAGCCCTGGGCCCAAGGAGGAGGCTTTGCTATTCACAGCAGCAGTGCAAAGCTGTGCTGGAATACTTCCAGCAGCCTGCAGCAGGGAGATGAGCTTTGTGTTTGAGTCTTGAAGCCAGGCTGGGAGAGCTGGGGCTGCTCAGCCTGGAGAGGAGAAGGCTCCAGGCAGACCTCAGAGCTGCATTGCAGTATCTGCAGGGGGGCTGCAGGCAGGCTGGGGAGGGACTGTTCAGAAGGGGCTGTAGGGATAGGAGGAGAGGCAATGGTTTGGAACTGGAGCAGGGCAGGGTTAGGTTGGACACCAGGAGGAAGTTCTGCACAGTGAGGCTGGGGAGAGCCTGGCACAGGCTGCCCAGGAGGTGATTGAGGCCTCATCCCTGGAGCCATTCAAGCTCAGCCTGGCTGTGTCCCTGGGCAGCCTGCTGTGGCTGGAGCTGTCCCTGCTGCCTGCAGGGGGTGGACAGGATGCCCTTGGAACCTCCCTTCCAGCCCAGTGCACTCTGTGACTCTTGGTTTAACATCAGAGCTCTGCAGCAGTCCTCTGCCCTGGTGGCCACCTGCACTGGCTCCATCACACCCTGCAGGGCAGGGCTGAGCTGCCAATAAACTCAACCATTGCTAAGCTTCTATTCACAGCTCACAGGATGCTGGGGGCTGGAAGGGACCTCTGGAGATCTTGGAGCCCAACCCTCTGCCAGAGCAGGAGCAGAGAATCCAGCACAGGGCACACAGAACACATCCAGATGGGGCTGGAAAGGCTCCAGGGAAGGAGACTCCACAACCTCTCTGGGCAGCCTGCTCCAGGGCTCTGGGAGCCTCACAGGGAAGAAGTTCCTCCTCATGCTGAGGTGGAACCTCCTGTGCTGGAGTTCCCTTGTCCTGTCACAGGGCACAACTGAGCAGAGCCTGTCCCTGTCCCTTCCTGACCCCCAGCCCTCAGCTATTGATAGCCATTGATCAGATCCCTCTCAGCCTTCTCCTCTCCAGACTAAACACCCCCAGGGCTCTCAGCCTCTCCTCCCCAGGCAGTGCTGCAGTCCCTTCAGCATCCTTGTAGCCTCCCTTGGACTCTCTACAGCAGATCCCTGTCCCTCCTGAGCTGGGGAGCCCAGAGCTGGATGCAATATTCCAGGTGAGATCTCAGCAGGGCAGAGCAGAGGGGGAGGAGAACCTCCCTGGCTCTGCTGGCCACGCTCCTCTGCATGCAGCCCAGGACCCCATTGGCCTTCTTGGCCCCCAGGGCACTTAGCTGTCCCATGGAGAACTCCCAGGGCTTCTCCCCAGGGCTGCTGCCTTGGCTGTGGTGCCCAGGCCTGGAGCCAGCTGGGGCAGGGGGCTGTTGGTGCCTGTGCAGCAGCTGCTCTGTCCCGCTGGGCACACAGGGAGCAGAGTCGCTTCCCAGCTCCCTGTGCCTGTGGGAGCCTCCCCCTGGAAGGGCTCCTGGCACTTCTGCTTCCCTGAGCTGGAGGGAACTGGAAAGGACCATCCAGAGGAGAAGCTTGGCCAGGCAGCCATTCCCAGTGCTCCCACTGCTGCCATCTGCCCTTGGAGCAGAGTCCCTTCCCTCCCATGTGAGTCTTCATGGCTCTGGGCCTTCTCCTTTGCCTTTTAATCAAGCTCAGGCCTCTGCTTCTCCCCAGAAGCTTTCTTCTGCCTCTCAGCTTCCTGCTCCTCAGTATCCCTGGTGAATTGTGCCTTACAGAACCCATGGACAGAGGCTGCCCCATGCTTAAGACAAAAGGGCAGCAACAATGAGCAGCCCCTCCCAGACCCCTTCTGGCCTGTGCTGTGCTCTGCCTCAAGCCCCTGGCCATGGGGCTGGGGGCTTGCTCAGGGCAGTGCTCAGTGGCAGCAGCACAGATCCAGGGGTGAGGTCATGGTCTTGCTCCTCGCAGGGAAGGGATCTGGAAGCTGTCTTGCTAACACATTTAATCCATTTCCCTGCCATTGTCTGAGGCTTTCCTGCAGCTCAGTTGTTGGGGAGCTGCCCAGGCTCCCACAGCAGCCCCACGCCAAAGCCCTTCCACTGCTTCCCTGAGGGGCAGCTCCTTGCACTGATCTCACTCTTCCAAGACACTTCTTGTTCCCAGGTCCTCAGCCTACCTCTTGCTTTTGCTTGATCTCACTGCTGCCTGCTGCTGCGCTCCTCAGGGCTGTGTGTCAGTTCTGCTCTTGGGTCTCCCAAAGCCTCAGCTCTGCCTGAGCTCCTCCTCCTTGTTCCCCAGTCCTGTGCTCAGAGATTGCCTGAGCCTGAGTGTTGCTTGTGCAGCAGGCAGGGTTTTCATAGGCTTATAGAATGGGTTGGGTTGGGTTGGAAGGGACCTTCAAGATCACCCAGTGCCAGCCCCCTACCATGGGCAGGGACACCTCCCCCCAGCCCAGCTTGCTCAAGGCCTCATCCAGCCTGGCCTGAACACCTCCAGGCAGGAGGCAGCCACAGCCTCCCTGGGCAGCCTGTGCCAGAGTCTCCCCAGCCTCACTCTCAACAATTCCTTCCTCATCTCCACTCTCAGTCTCTCCTCTCCCAGCTCAAAGCCATTGTTCCTCATCCTGGCACTCCCAGCCCTTGGCCAGAGTCCCTGCCCAGCTCTCCTGGAGCCCTTCAGGTCCTGCAAGGCTGCTCTGAGGTCTGCCTGGAGCCTTCTCTTCTCCAGACTGCACAGCCCCAGCTCTCCCAGCCTGTCCCCACAGGGGAGGTTCTGCAGCCTCTGCTCATCTCTGTGGCCTCCTCTGGAGCCTCTCCAGCAGCTCCAGGTCCTTCTTGTGCTGGGGAGATGCCAGGCTCCCAGCAGATTCATTCCCACACAGGACAGATGACAGCTGAGATGAGCTTCTGGCACTCATGGCCATGTGCAGCCCAGAGCTCCCATTTCCACCCAGCCTGTCTGTGGTAGCCCTGTGCTCTGTGCCCCCCTGGATGCCTTCATGTGCTGGGCTCTGGGCTTCCTCTCTTCTCCCAGTCTAAGCAGAGTGCTCCATCAGCTCCAGGTCCTTCCTGTGCTGGGGGCCCCAGAGCTGGAGGCAGTGCTGCAGGTGGGGTCTGAGCAGAGCAGAGCAGAGGGGCAGAATCCCCTCCCTGTGCTGCTGCTCTCCTGCTCTGGCTGCAGCTCAGCTCCCTGCTGGGCAGGCAGTGCCCTGTGGCCCTCATCCTCCTCACCCCAGCTGGCTCAGTGCTGCTGCAGGGTGTCAGTTTGTCCTCACTGAGCAGAAGGCCACTCCAGCATTGGTCCTCTTGGAGCAGCACTGAAGGAGAGACTCTGCCCACGTCTGGAAGTCCTTTGTAATAATGGTCCTGGGGCAAATTCCTTCCTGGGAAAGAAAAAGGTGGGGGGGGAGCAGCCAGACTCCTGCAGTATTCCTGGAGGCTGGAAAAATGAGCTGGGAGAGCTCTTAGGAGCAGTCTGTGAGCCAGATCCAGCACAGTCCATTCCTGGCTGACACATTGCTGGTGACCCCTGGGCTTCCAGAGCATGCTCCGGGAAGTCATCCCAGGAGACATCAAAGCTGTGGCCTGGAAGGGGTCTGCATGGCTGTGGTGAGAGCAGGGGCAGGTCCTGAGCACAGAGCTGGAGGAGCTGCCCACTGCAGGCCCAGTTGCTCAGCAGCACTGTGCTGGGGGCAGAGTGGCTGAGAGCAGCCAGGCAGAGAGGGACCTGGGGGTGCTGATTGACAGCTGCCTGAACATGAGCCAGCAGTGTGCCCAGGGGGGCAAGAAGGCCAAGGGCATCCTGGCCTGCATCAGGAAGAGTGTGGCCAGCAGGAGCAGGGAGGTCATCCTGCCCTGTGCTCAGCACTGCTGAGGCCACACCTGGAGTCCTGTGTCCAGTTCTGGGCTCCTCAGCTCAAGAAGGACATTGAGAGACTTGAAGGTGTCCAGAGAAGGGCAAGAAAGCTGGGGAGGGGTCTGGAGCACAGCCCTGGGAGGAGAGGCTGAGGGAGCTGGGGTTGCTTAGCCTGCAGAAGAGGAGGCTCAGGGGAGACCTTCTTGCTCTCTCCAGCTCCCTGCAGGGAGGTTGGAGCCAGGTGGGGGTTGGTCTCTTCTCCCAGGCAGCCAGCACCAGAACAAGAGGCCACAGTCTCAAGCTGTGCCAGGGGAGGTTTAGACTCGAGGTGAGGAGAAAGTTCTTCATAGAGAGAGTTGTTAGCCATGGGGATGTGCTGCCCAGGGAGGTGATGGAGTCCCCATGCCTGGAGGTGTTCCAGAGGGGATTGGATGTGGCACTTGGTGCCATGGTTTGGTCATGAGGTCTGTGGTGCCAGGTTGGAGTGGATGATCTCTGAGGTCTCTTCCAACCTTGGTGATTCTCTGATACATGTTGTGTATTCAGGCCAAGAATTCCCCAGCTTCTCCCAGCATGGACAGAACCCAAAGCAGCAGCCAGAGCAACCATTCCTGGCTGTGCTCCATCCTGAACTGGGTCAGGCTTGGGTTCGTCAGGGAGGGTGAAGGATGTGGAAAGAAGAGCATTGTCCACCCAGCCATCTGGAGGGGAAGATAAAGGGTCCCTGGAGATGCTGCATTGTGCAACAGCTAAAGCCCAGGACTTACCTTCAAGAGCTGGAGATGGAAAACATGTGGAGGGTGAAAGGCAGAATGTAAACAGGGAGCATGAGAGAGGGAACAAAGCTGCTCTGGGGGCAGGCATGTCCTCCCTGGGACATCCAGAGGGCAGGGATTGCCTTGCTCAAACAGGAAGCTGCAGGAATGTTTCTGCAGTGCCTCTCTCTCCAAATCCTGCAAGCTGAGCACTGGCAGCTAATTGTTAGCCTGGGCTGATGAGGAGGAGTCCTTTGTGCTCTTGCTGCAGTGCTGCCAGCCCTGGGGTGGTCAGCAGGAACCACAAATGCTCTGCAGTTTGTGTTCCTTCAGCAGTCCAAGCAGCATGAGCTCCTCTTAGGTCTCACAGCTCCACTCTGAACCACTGCATTGGTTGCATTGGTGTCTCCTGAAGTCCTGAAAGAGGCAACCAGTACTTCAGCCCCCAGCAAGGGAACTTCTCTCCCTTTTGGGGCTGATGGGTCTCCATGGCATCCTGGCCTGCATCAGGAACAGTGTGGTCAGCAGGAGCAGGGAGGTCATCCTGCCCTGTGCTCAGCACTGCTGAGGCCACACCTTGAGTCCTGTGTCCAGTTCTGGGCTCCTCAGCTCAAGAAGGACATTGAGAGACTTGAAGGTGTCCAGAGAAGGGCAAGAAAGCTGGGGAGGGGTCTGGAGCACAGCCCTGTGAGGAGAGGCTGAGGGAGCTGGGGTTGCTTAGCCTGGAGAAGAGGAGGCTCAGGGGAGACCTTCTTGCTCTCTGCAACTCCCTGCAGGGAGGTTGGAGCCAGGTGGGGGTTGGTCTCTTCTCCCAGGCAGCCAGCACCAGAACAAGAGGACACAGTCTCAAGCTGTGCCAGGGGAGGTTTAGGCTGGAGCTGAGGAGAAAGTTCTTCCCAGAGAGAGTTGTTAGCCACTGGAATGTGCTGCCCAGGGAGGTGGTGGAGTCCCCATCCCTGGAGGTGTTCAGGAGGGGATTGGATGTGGCACTTGGAGCCATGGTTTAGCTGTCAGGAGGTGTTGGGTGCTGGGTGGGACTTGATGAGCTCTGAGGTCTTTTCCAAGCTCATTGATTCCAAGAAGAAGTTCTACACAGAGAGAGAGATTGGCCATGGGAATGTGCTGCCTGAGGAGGTGGTGGAGTCACCATCCCTGGAAGTGTTCAGGAGGAGACTTGATGGGGTGCTTGGTGCCATGGGTTAGTTGATTAGGTGGTGTTGGATGATAGGTTGGACTTGATGATCTTGAAGGTCTCTTCTAACCTGGTCTAGTCTAGTCTAGTCTAGTCTATTCCCCAGCCCCCAGCAAGGGGACATTTCCCCACCACTGGGGCTGCTGGATCTCCTCATGGAAGCCAGATGTGCCCCAGAATGATAGACTCACAGAATGGGAGGGTTGGAAGGGACCTCTGGAGATAGAGTCCAGCCCTCCTGCCAAGGCAAGGTCAGGGAGAGAAGGTCACACAGGAACAAGCAGGTTTTGAATGTCTCCAGTGCTGGAGACTCCACCACCTCATGTTGAGGTGGAACCTCCTGGGTCCCAGCTTGTCCCTCTTGTTCCTTGCCCTATCCCTGGGCACCACCAAACAGAGCCTGGCCCTTTCATCCTGACCCCCAGCCCTCATCTATTCATAGACATTGATCACATCCCTCTCAGCCTTCTCCACAGACTGGACAGCCCCAGGGCTCTCAGCCTTTCCTCACAGCAGAGATGTTCAGGTCTCAAATCATCCTCATAGCTCTCTGTTGGTTCCCATAGCTCTCCAGTGGTTCCCTGTCCTTCTTGAACTGGGGAGCCCAGAGCTGCACATAGGGTCCTGGGGGTTCAAACCCAGCAGCAGGTCACAATCTGTAGGGCTAAGGCCAGGCCCAAAGCCTGCAGTGCAGCAGGTGGCAAACTTTGCCTTTCTCTGCCTCTCTGCTTGGGCTTGGACACTGAGAAATGTCTCTGCAAAAATGCCCACAGGAATTGTAGTCCAAGGTACAGCTCTGGGCCCTCCCTGCAGGAAGGACACTGAGGGGCTGGAGCCTGTCCAGAGCAGGGCAGCCAGGCTGGAGGAGGGCCTGGAGGCCCTGGGCTAGAGGAGGGCTGAGGGAGCTGGGGGTGTTGAGGCTGGAGAAGGGGAGGCTGAGGGAGACCTCACTGCTTTCTGCAGCTCCCTGCAGGGAGGTTGGAGTGAGGAGGGGGCAGCCTCTGCTCCTTGGTGCCAAGGGCCAGGAGCAGAGGCAATGGTTCCAAGCTGCCCCAGGGGAGGCTCAGGCTGGAGCTCAGGAAATCTTTCTGCCCTGGAAGGGATCTCAGCCATTGGCAGAGGCTGCAGTGCCCATCCCTGGGGGGGTTCCAGCAGCTGTGGAGCTGGTGCTCAGGGCCATGGTTTGGTGCTGAGCCTGCAGTGCTGGGCTGAGGGCTGGGCTGGCTGAGCCTGGAGGCCTCTTCCAGCAGGATGTTTGCTGTGGTTTCTCTACTACTGGGGATGATGTGAGCACCACAGAGTCATCTCCTTTCTTCCTGCTGCCTTAGGCTTCCTTTGGCTTACTGACCTCCATCCTGCCCTGGAGGCAGATTCTCCTTTTCTCCTTTCCTCTTCCTGGGAGCAGGCATTATCTCCACATGTACACTTCCAGTCTATGTCAGGGTAGCTCACCCAACAATCCCTACTCTGTGCACTGACTTTTTCTGCCAGTGACACTGATGTAGGATTCTATGGAATGTTAGGACAACATCTGTTTAAGGAAATAAACAGCTTTCCTTTGTGTAAGCAAGAGTGGGGTTCTGAGTTGGTACTATTGTGCTCAGAGAAGTGAAATTCTTTTACTGCTGCTCATCATCTGCTGGAGATTTCAAAACCTATGAGACACATGAACATGTCCAGAGGAGGCTGGGGAGAGGCCTCGAGCACAGCCCTGTGAGGAGAGGCTGAGGGAGCTGGGGTTGCTTAGCCTGGAGGAGAGGAGGCTCAGGGGAGACCTTCTTGCTCTCTGCAACTCCTTGCAGGGAGGTTGGAGCCAGGTGGGGGTTGGGCTCTTCTCCCAAGCAAGCAGCCCCAGAACAAGAGGACACAGTCTCAAGCTATGCCAGGGGAGGTTTAGGCTGGAGGGGAGGAGAAAGTTCTTCCTACCAAGAGAGATTTGCCCTGGGGATGTGCTGCCCAGGGAGGTGGTGGAGTCCCCATCCCTGGAGGTGTTCAGGAGGGGATTGGATGTGGCACTTGGAGCCATGGTTTAGTTGTCAGGAGGTGTTGGGTGACAGCTTGGACTTGATGAGCTCTGAGGTCTTTTCCAACCTTATGGATTCTATGATGTGTATTTAGGAATTGCAACAGATAGGGATGGCTGTGGCCCACAGGCTCTCTTGCACACTTTCTCTACTAGCTGTTCTTACAAAGAGTATTGCCACGCGGTGCTGCATTGCCGTGCAGTGCTGCATTGCCCTGGGGTGCTGCATTGCCGTGCAGTGCTGCATTGCCACACAGTGCTGCATTGCCATGCGGTGCTGCATTGCCATGCAGTGCTGCATTGCCACACAGTGCTGCATTGCCATGCGGTGCTGCATTGCCGTGCAGTGCTGCATTGCCATGCGGTGCTGCATTGCCATGCGGTGCTGCATTGCCAGGCAGTGCTGCATGGCCGTGCGGTGCTGCATTGCCATGCGGTGCTGCATTGCCACACAGTGCTGCATTGCCATGCGGTGCTGCATTGCCGTGCAGTGCAATATTGCCGTGCAGTGCTGTATTGCCATGCAGTGTGGCATTGCCATGCAGTGCTGCATTGCCAGGCAGTGCTGCATGGCCGTGCGGTGCTGCATTGCCACGCGGTGCTGCATTGCCACACAGTGCTGCATTGCCAGGCAGTGCTGCATTGCCAGGCGGTGCTGCATTGCCACACAGCGCTGCATTGCCACACAGTGCTGCATTGCCAGGCAGTGCTGCATGGCCGTGCGGTGCTGCATTGCCAGGTGGTGCTGCATTGTCGTGTGGTGCTGCATTGCCACGCGGTGCTGCATGGTCGTGCGGTGCTGCATTGCTAGACGGTGCTGCATTGTTGTGCGGTGCTGCATTGCCATGCGGTGCTGCATTGCCACACAGTGCTGCATTGCCACACAGTGCTGCATTGCCATGTGGTGCTGTGTTGCCATGCAGTGCAATATTGCCGTGCAGTGCTGTATTGCCATGCAGTGTAGCATTGCCGTGCAGTGCAGTATTGACGTGCACTGCGGTATTGCCATGCAGTGCTGCATTGCCATGCGGTGCTGCATTGCCACACAGCGCTGCATTGCCACACAGTGCTGCATTGCCATGCGGTGCTGCGTTGCCATGCAGTGCAATATTGCCGTGCAGTGCTGTATTGCCATGCAGTGTGGCATTGCCGTGCAGTGCTGCATTGCCAGGCAGTGCTGCATGGCCGTGCGGTGCTGCATTGCCAGGTGGTGCTGCATTGTCGTGTGGTGCTGCATTGCCACGCGGTGCTGCATTGCTAGACGGTGCTGCATTGTTGTGCGGTGCTGCATTGCCATGCGGTGCTGCATTGCCAGGCAGTGCTGCATTACAGTGTGGTGCTGCATTGCCGTGCTGTGCTGCATTGCCAGGCAGTGCTGCATTACAGTGTGGTGCTGCATTGCCGTGCTGTGCTGCATTGCCAGGCAGTGCTGCATTGCCACGCGGTGCTGCATTGCCGTGCTGTGCTGCATTGTTGTGCGGTGCTGCATTGCCATGCTGTGCTGCATTGCCAGGCAGTGCTGCATTGCCACGCGGTGCTGCATTGCCGTGCTGTGCTGCATTGCCAGACAGTGCTGCATTGCCACACAGTGCTGCATTGCTGTGCAGTGCTGCATTGTTGTGCAGTGCTGCATTACCGTGCGGTGCTGCATTGCCAGGCAGTGCTGCATCACCATGCAGTGCTGCAGCGATGGCTGCTGTTGCATCACACCCGGGGGGCAGCAGGATCCTCGCAGGCCAGGCTGCTGATGGCTTTGGTTATCCTTTGTCTGAGCCTCTGGAATGAGGACCATGCAGCCTGGGCGCCGTCAGGGCTCCGTGGGACCTGCCGTGTGGGCAGCTGGGGAACTCCTCAGCAGAGGTCTCAGAGCTGCCCAGTTAATCTGGATGCAGGAATGAGCTCTTGGAGACACAGGGAGATGAATTCCTGGAGCAGAACGGAGCTGCTGCTCCACCTTCGGTGGACCTTGAGGCGCTCTGGGGGAGTGTCTCGGTCCGGAGAGGGAAAGGACTCAGTTCTTTGAATATTCCCCTGTGTGAAGTGAGAGGCACAAACCAGGCCAGGCTATTGATTACATAAATAAGGTGGGTGGATCAGAAGGGGAGAGGGAGAAAAGAGAGAGAGAAGAGGAATTTTATTACCATGCCCCTCCCCCCCCCCCCAAGCCAGTTTGAGTCTGTGGAGGAAAGGTGCTGAAGGAGATGTTGGGTCTGGAGAGAAAGGCTGCTGAGGCTCTGGCTGTAGGAGAGATGTGGTCCTCTGGGCAGCCTGGGTCTGTAGAGAAAGGGTGCTGAGGCTTTGGCTGTAGGAGAGCTGTGGTCCTCTGGGCAGCCTGGGTCTGTAGAGGAAGGTGCTGAGGCTTTGGCTGTAGGAGAGCTGTGGTCCTCTGGGCAGCCTGGGTCTGTAGAGGAAGGTGCTGAGGCTTTGGCTGTAGGAGAGATGTGGTCCTCTGGGCAGCCTGGCTCTGTAGAGGAAGGTGCTGAGGCTTTGGCTGTAGGAGAGATGTGGTCCTCTGGGCAGCCTGGGTCTGTAGAGGAAGGTGCTGAGGCTTTGGCTGTAGGAGAGATGTGGTCCTCTGGGCAGCCTGGGTCTGTAGAGAAAGGTGCTGAGACTTTGGCTGTAGGAGAGATGTGGTCCTCTGGGCAGCCTGGGTCTGTAGAGGAAGGTGCTGAGGCTTTGGCTGTAGGAGAGATGTGGTCCTCTGGGCAGCCTGGCTCTGTAGAGGAAGGTGCTGAGGCTTTGGCTGTAGGAGAGATGTGGTCCTCTGGGCAGCCTGGGTCTGTAGAGAAAGGTGCTGAGGCTTTGGCTGTAGGAGAGATGTGGTCCTCTGGGCAGCCTGGGTCTGTAGAGGAAGGTGCTGAGGCTTTGGCTGTAGGAGAGATGTGGTCCTCTGGGCAGCCTGGGTCTGTAGAGGAAGGTGCTGAGGCTTTGGCTGTAGGAGAGATGTGGTCCTCTGGGCAGCCTGGGTCTGTAGAGAAAGGTGCTGAGGCTTTGGCTGTAGGAGAGATGTGGTCCTCTGGGCAGCCTGGGTCTGTAGAGAAAGGTGCTGAGGCTTTGGCTGTAGGAGAGCTGTGGTCCTCTGGGCAGCCTGGCTCTGTAGAGGAAGGTGCTGAGGCTTTGGCTGTAGGAGAGATGTGGTCCTCTGGGCAGCCTGGGTCTGTAGAGAAAGGTGCTGAGGCTTTGGCTGTAGGAGAGATGTGGTCCTCTGGGCAGCCTGGGTCTGTAGAGAAAGGTGCTGAGGCTTTGGCTGTAGGAGAGCTGTGGTCCTCTGGGCAGCCTCTTCAGCTCCATGAGTTGCAGCAGGCAGAACTTAGGACACGGAGAGAGGCTCCATGGCCTCCTTTCCCCAGAGCAGCCTTGTCCCAGGCTTTTCCTTCTCTCCTGCTTTCCTTCTCAGCACCATGCTCCTTCTCCTGTGCTTTCCTTCATCTCCATTTTTTTCTGCCAAGCCAGTAGTTGCTCAAGTCCTTGATACAGTTTTCAGTCCTTAGCTATGTGTCCAAGTATTGTCCCTCAGGAAATCAGGGGCCAGGTGGTGAATCCCTTGTCTCACCACCCTCCCTTCCCAGGGTACTTGATGGGTGGAGGTTATCTTGTCTTATGCCTATTCCCGAGGTTGGCCTGGGTCCATTGTTGTCAGGCCAGCTGTGGGCCAGTGAGCACCTTCCAAGAGTCCTTCCAGTGGCTCTGCCCAACACACATCAGCTCTTGTCTGGGCAAGCAGCAAGTGATTTATCTTTGTTGAGTCACACCAGCAGAGACAAGCTTTAGTCTCTCACAGGGAGCCTAAAGCCTGCAGGGCTTACAAACCAGAGCCTTTGGGCAGCTAAAGTCGTCTTTGCCCAGTAACCTTTCAACACTGAACAGCAGTCCTGGGGCTCAGCAAGCACAGAAATCAAAGCTGCAAAGGATCTTTGTGTTCCTCCCTTGCCAGAGTGAATTCTCCCTGCTCACCCTCCAGTCCTGCCAGAGGGATCTCTGCACCAGCTCAGGGCAGGTGGAGGCTTTGGGGTTAGTTCAGGCTGTGTGTGCACAGGGTTAATGGGGTGCTGCCAGGGGGCTCTGTACTGGGAGCCCCGTTGTGTGCTCAGGGCAGAGGGGCAGGCAGGCCCTCAGGAAGGGGACCCTTAGGGAAAGCTCCAGTCTGGGGAGCCCAGGCTGCTGTCACTGGCAGTCCCCAGGTGCTGCCACTGGCACCTGGCAGGGATGTGTCCCACAGGACACTGCAGGCTGGTACCTTTGGACAGGGAGCAGCACAGGCTGGGAGCTGACCTCTTGGGAGCAGCTCTGGGGACAAGGACCTGGGAGTCCTTGGCATCCTGGCAGCAGGATGCTCATGAGCTGGCACTGTGCCCTTGGGGCTAAGGAGCCCAGTGCCATCCTGGGGTGCATTCAGGAGGGTGGCCAGCAGGGCAGGGGAGGTTCTCCACTGCTACTCTGCCCTGGTTTGGCCTCACCTGGACTACTCTGTCCAGTTCTGGGCTCCCCAGCTCAAGAAGGACAAAGAACAGGGCCACAAAGACACTGAGGGCACTGAAACATCTCTCATGAGGAGAGGCTGAGAGAGTTGGAGCTGCTCAGCCTGGAGAAGAGAAGGCTCCAGGCAGACAGACCTCAGAGCAGCCTTCCAGTACCTGAAGGGCTCCAGGAGAGCTGGGGAGGGACTCTGGCCAAGGGCTGGGAGTGCCAGGATGAGGAACAATGGCTTTGAACTGGGAGAGGAGAGACTGAGAGTGGAGAGGAGGAAGAAATTGTTGAGAGTGAGGCTGGGGAGACTCTGGCACAGGTTGCCCAGGGAGACTGTGGCTGCCTCCTGCCTGGAGGTGCTGAAGGCCAGGCTGGATGAGGCCTTGAGCAAGCTGGGCTGGTGGGAGGTGTCCCTGCCTGTGGCAGGGGGCTGGGACTGGATGAGCTTGAAGGTCCCTTCCAGCCCAACCTAAACCACTCTGTGATTGATGGCAGGAAGCAGTGGGGTAGGGGTTGGTTTCTTCTCCCTAGCCTCAGGTGACAGAACAAGAGGAAGTGGTCTGAAATTGTGCCAGGGGAGGCTTAGGTTGGAGATTGGGAACAATTCTTTGCTGCAGCAGTGGTCAGGGACTGCAGAGGCTGCCCAGGGAGGTGGTGGAGTCCCCATGCCTGGAGGGGTTCCTGAATCCTGTGGCTGTGGCACTTGGGGCCATGGTTTGGTGGCCATGGTGGGGCTGGGTTGGTGGTTGGGCTGGATGCTCTGGGAGGGCTTTTCCAACCCAAGCACTGCTGTCACTCTCTGTGGGAGTCTCTTCCTTACAGTGCACAGAAACTTCTCCTCAGCTTCCCCCAAGCCACTTGGCCAATTCCCTCCTCAGGCCTGGGAGCTTGCACAGCAGGCTGGGTGGGTTTGCTGTGCTGAGCCTGGCAGGAGAGCTGCGGAGCATGGCTGGGGCTGTGTGGGGAGGGAAGGTTTCTGTGTCCTGGGAGCAGGCACTGAGCACAGCCGGGCTCTGCTCTTTCCTCAGCTGCCTGCTGTTGGCGCTGGCCAGATGCAGCCGGGGAAGGGCTCTCAGCCTGGCTCCGTGTGCCAGGGCAGCCCTGTGGAGGAAGCGGGGACTGCTGCAGCTGATCAGGACCGGCTTGCAGGAACTCATAAACCGATTGGGAGCTCGTTGGAGGGGCAAGGACTAAAACAGGAGAGCAGAACGAGCTGCAGATGTGCCTTGTGGCTTTCAGACTGGGAATCCTAAACCCACTTGCCTAAGCAGAACCACATGAAGGGCTTGAGAAACACCAGGTCCCTGGGAATCCTGTGCTGCTTGGCAGGGTGTCCAGCAGGCTCTGTTTTGCAGGCTAGACAGCACATTTTCAGCTGGAGACTGTTTGGGTTCCAGGCAGGGCTTTCTCAGTTCGGTTCAGGCTAAATGAAAGCAAAAACCGACACAAAAACCCCAACAAAAACCCCTGCAGGCAGCAGCCAGCAGAATGTTTGGCTTTTGTTCCTTGCCCAGCTGTTTTTTGTTCTGGGAAAGTCGTTTCAGCCCCTGGTGTGTTGCCTCAATTTGTAGCTAGGGGCTGGAGGAGCAGCTGCTGTGCTGCTGTGCAGGCTCTGCCCGGGGCCGGGGCAGCATCCGGCCCCCCACGGCTGCGGCACTTGGTCAGTGCTTCCTAGAAAGGAGCAGGGCTGGGCTGCAGGCTGCTGGGCAGGATCCCCTGGTGGAGGAGCTGGCTGCTGTCAAGGAACCTTGCTTTCTGAGCAGGCTTCCAGGAGCTCCTGCCGTGCTCTGAAGTTCTGTCTTTCATGGGGGGGTGGTCAGTGCCAGAGCTAAGGCTGGGAAGGGTCCCTGCATGGAGCTGGGAAGGGTCTTGTGTGAACCTGTGCAGGGTCTCTGCATGGAGCTGGGAAGGGTCTCTACATGGAGCTGGGAAGGGTCTTGTGTGAACCTGTGAAGGGTCTCTGTGTGGACCTGTGAAGGGTCTCTACATGGAGCTGGGAAGGGTCTTGTGTGGACCTATGAAGGTCTCTGTGCGGAGCTGGGAAGGGTCTCTGTGTGGAGCTGGGAAGGGTCTCTACATGGAGCTGGGAAGGGTCTCTGTGTGGAGCTGGGAAGGGTCTCTGTGTGGAGCTGGGAAGGGTCTCTGCATGGAGTTGGGAAGGGTCTCTGTGTGGAGCTGGGAAGGGTCTCTGTGTGGAGCTGGGAAGGGTCTCTACATGGAGCTGGGAAGGGTCTCTGTGTGGAGCTGGGAAGGGTCTCTACATGGAGCTGGGAAGGGTCTCTGTGTGGAGCTGGGAAGGGTCTCTGTGTGGAGCTGGGAAGGGTCTCTGCATGGAGTTGGGAAGGGTCTCTGCATGGAGTTGGGAAGGGTCTCTGTGTGGAGCTGGGAAGGGTCTCTGTGTGGAGCTGGGAAGGGTCTCTACATGGAGCTGGGAAGGGTCTCTGTGTGGAGCTGGGAAGGGTCTCTACATGGAGCTGGGAAGGGTCTCTGTGTGGAGCTGGGAAGGGTCTCTGTGTGGAGCTGGGAAGGGTCTCTGCATGGAGTTGGGAAGGGTCTCTGCATGGAGCTGGGAAGGGTCTCTGCATGGAGCTGGGAAGGGTCTCTACATGGAGTTGGGAAGGGTCTCTGCATGGAGCTGGGAAGGGTCTCTGTGCGGAGCTGGGAAGGGTCTCTGCATGGAGCTGGGAAGGGTCTCTGTGCGGAGCTGGGAAGGGTCTCTGTGCGGAGCTGGGAAGGGTCTCTACATGGAGCTGGGAAGGGTCTCTGTGCGGAGCTGGGAAGGGTCTCTGCATGGCGCTGGGAAGGGTCTTGTGTGAACCTGTGAAGTGTCTCTGTGTGGAGCTGGGAAGGGTCTCTACATGGAGCTGGGAAGGGTCTCTGTGCAGAGCTGGGAAGGGTCTCTGCATGGAGCTGGGAAGGGTCTCTGTGCGGAGCTGGGAAGGGTCTCTGTGCGGAGCTGGGAAGGGTCTCTACATGGCGCTGGGAAGGGTCTCTGTGCGGAGCTGGGAAGGGTCTCTACATGGAGCTGGGAAGGGTCTTGTGTGAACCTGTGAAGTGTCTCTGTGTGGAGCTGGGAAGGGTCTCTACATGGAGCTGGGAAGGGTCTCTGTGCAGAGCTGGGAAGGGTCTCTACATGGAGCTGGGAAGGGTCTCTGTGTGGAGCAGGAAAGGGTCTTGTGTGAACCTGTGAAGGGTCTCTGTGTGGAGCTGGGAAGGGTCTCTACATGGAGCTGGGAAGGGTCTCTGTGCAGAGCTGGGAAGGGTCTCTACATGGAGCTGGGAAGGGTCTCTGTGTGGAGCAGGAAAGGGTCTTGTGTGAACCTGTGAAGGGTCTCTGTGTGGAGCTGGGAAGGGTCTCTACATGGAGCTGGGAAGGGTCTCTGTGCAGAGCTGGGAAGGGTCTCTACATGGAGCTGGGAAGGGTCTCTGTGTGGAGCAGGAAAGGGTCTTGTGTGAACCTGTGAAGGGTCTCTGTGTGGAGCTGGGAAGGGTCTCTGCATGGAGCTGGAAGGGTCTCTGTGTGGAGCAGGGAAGGGTCTCTACACGGAGCTGGGAAGGGTCTTGTGTGGACCTGTGAAGGGCACAGGCTGAGAGCTTCTGTGCCCAGGCTTGTTCAGAGCATCACAGAACGCAGCAGGGTGGAAGGGACTCCAAAGGTCCAACCCCTGCAGTCAGCAGGGACCCCTCAGGATGCTCAGGTTGTTCACTGCTGTGCTTTGGTCTCAGCACTGGGGCATGAACAAGGAACTGCATTCTGGCTTGATTCTAGCAAGGGGTCAGCTGAGGGCTCCCCCTGAGAGCTTCCTTGGCAGAGGCATTACTTTCTCTGCCTGGTGAATTGATGCCCTGTGGAGAACTCCTGGGAGTCCTGGTGGAACACAAATTATCCGTGGGACAGCTAAGTGCCCTGGGGGCCAAGAAGGCCAATGGGGTCCTGGGCTGCATGCAGAGGAGTGTGGCCAGCAGAGCCAGGGAGGTTCTCCTCCCCCTCTGCTCTGCCCTGCTGAGATCTCACCTGGAATATTGCATCCAGCTCTGGGCTCCCCAGCTCAGGAGGGACAGGGATCTGCTGGAGAGAGTCCAGGGGAGGGCTACAAGGATGGTGAAGGTATTGGAGCACTGCCCAGGGAGGAAAGACTGAGAGCCCTGGGGGTGCTCAGTCTGGAGAGGAGAAGGCTGAGAGGCATCTGATCAATGGCTATCAATATCAGGGGGAGTGGGGGTCAGGAAGGAAGGGGCAGGGACAGGCTCTGCTCAGTTGTGCCCTGTGACAGGACAAGGGAACTCCAGCACAGGAGGTTCCACCTCAGCATGAGGAGGAACTTCTTCCCTGTGAGGGTCCCAGAGCCCTGGAGCAGGCTGCCCAGAGAGGTTGTGGAGTCTCCTTCTGGAGCCCTTCCAGCCCCATCTGGATGTGTTCTGTGTGACCTGTGCTGCATTCTGTGCTCCTGCTCTGGCAGGGGGTTGGACTGGATGGTCTCTGGATGTCCCTTCCAGCCCCTGACTCCCTCTGATCCTGTGCCATGCAGACACTGTTTAGGTTTCACAGGCAAGTAGCACAAGATGCTGGAGCTCAGATGCCTGCACACCACCAACCTGCCCCAGTGTGGGTGTGAGTTATGACAGGCTTTAATTAGGTGACCACATTAGGGTTTGTCTCCCCAAGGGCTGTTGCCTCTCACAGTGCTGAGGGTGGATGTGCTCTGCAGTGGGAAGAAAGCTCCTCTCTGCCAAAGCTCTGCCTCCCCTGCTGCCCTAACCAGGGGCTATGGGAGGAGCCCAGCAGTGGGTTGCAGGAGGAGAGGATGTGCTGCATTCCTGCAAGAACCTGACTCCTATTCTTACTCCCTCCACCCAGGTCTCCTACAGAGGCAGCTGTCCTGAAGCTAAGCTTGCTCAGGGAGGTTGTTCAGGGTTTCAGTTAAATCATCTCTGAAAGGAAAAGGTTTAGCAGGTTTGTAGAACCAACAAAGTTCAACAAGCCCAAGTGCAAGATTCTGTCCCCTGACTGCTCTGCTCAGACCTCACCTCCAATCCTGCCTCCAGCTCTGCTGTCCCCAGCAGCAGAAGGACACAGAGCTGCTGGAGTGAGGCCAGAGGAGGCCACAGAGATGCTGCCAGGGCTGGAGCAGCTCTGCTGTGAGCACAGGCTGAGGGAGCTGGGGCTGTGCAGCCTGCAGAGGAGAAGGCTCCAGGGGGACCTCAGAGCTGCTGCCAGGACCTGAAGGAATGGAATGGAATGGAATGGAATGGAATGGAATGGAATGGAATGGAATGGAATAGAATAGAATAGAATAGAATAGAATAGAATAGAATAGAATAGAATAGAATAGAATAGACCAGGTTGGAAAAGACCTTCAAGATCACCACATCCAACCTATCAACTAATCCAACACCACCTAATCAACTCAACCATGGCACCACAGGGGAACTGTGAGGAGAGAATCCTCTTTTGGGAGGAAGGAGCCAGCAGGTGGTCAGTAGCTGTGTACCTGGCACAAAATCCCTCCTGCTGCATCACCCAGGAGTGCTCCTCTGACTGCAGCCTGTGGTGGTCTTTCCACCATCCTGGCTGAGGCAGTTTAATAAAGGCTACTTGGTGCCAAAGGTACAGCAGCACAGCCAGAGCAGTACCACTTGTGTGGTCAGGCTGGATGCCTTAAAAACAGTCCAAACATGCCCTCAGTCCTGGGAGCTCAAAGCAGGGGAAGCATCCTGGCTCCTTGTGCTGCAGTTTCCCATCTGAAAGCAGAGATAAGACCACCTGCACTCATCCCATGCCTTCCAGTCCCAGAGTGTTGTGGTTGGTGCAGCACTCTGTTTGCAGGCAGGGGTGCTGGGAGAAGGTGTTCTGCAGAGCTCTAATTGCCCTTCACCTCCCTTCACTGCTCACAGAACACTCCAAGTCAGCACAAGGGCTGAGTTAGAAAGAGAAGTTATCCTACTTCATAGATTTGCTTAATCCTGCTGCTGCTTCTGACACCACTTCCATTCCTGAGCCTTCAAAGCTAGCTGAGCAGGGCAGTGCTGCTGGGATGAGCCTTAAGGTGAGCTACAGAGTCATAGATTCACAGAATGGGTTGGGATGGAAGGGACATTGAAGTTCACCCAGTGCCAACCCCTGCCATGGGCAGGGACATCTCCCACCAGCCCAGCTTGCTCAAGGCCTCATCCAGCCTGGCCTTCAACACCTCCAGGCAGGAGGCAGCCACAGCCTCCCTGGGCAGCCTGTGCCAGAGTCTCCCCAGCCTCACTCTCAACAATTCCTTCCTCCTCTCCACTCTCAGTCTCCCCTCTCCCAGCTCAAAGCCATTGTTCCTCATCCTGGCACTCCCAGCCCTTGGCCAGAGTCCCTCCCCAGCTCTCCTGGAGCCCTTCAGGTCCTGGCAGGCTGCTCTGAGGTCTGCCTGGAGCCTTCTCTTCTTCTGGAGCCTTCTCTTCTCTTCAGGCCAGGCTGGATGAGGCCTTGAGCAAGCTGGGCTGGAGGGAGGTGTCCCTGCCCATGGCAGGGGGCTGGAGCTGGATGGTCTTTGAGCTCCCTTCCAACCCAACCTGTTCTGTGAATCTATCACAGTGAAGATGCCACTGAGTGATTACTTTAAGCTTCTTAAAACTCTTTGCAAAAGCTGTGAGTTTTATCCACTTGTGGCCTTTGTTGGATCTGAGGATGGAGAATTAGCACAGAATTAACCAGGCTGGAAAAGCCTTTTGCAGTGGTGTGAGCCTTTGCTGGAGCCGAAGAGCTCAGATGGTAGCAAACCAGGAATTCCTTCCCTGCCCCCCCTCTCCTTTTTCCTGATAAGGAAAAGGAGAGAAATGGGAGAAAAGGGGTAGAGGAAAAGAGAAGGAGGTGAATCCACCCAAAACTGATCTGGAGGCAGGTGGGAAGTAGCAGAAGTGAAGTTTTTAACAAGATATTTATGTGTATTTTATATCCCAGGGAGGGTTTGCAGGGTGAGGGACAAGGATGGATCAGGAACAGTGTGGTCAGCAGGAGCAGGGAGCTCATCCTGCCCTGTACTCAGCACTGCTCAGGCCACACCTTGAGTCCTGTGTCCAGTTCTGGGCTCCTCAGGTCAAGAAGGACATTGAGAGACTTGAAGGTGTCCAGAGAAGGGCAAGAAAGCTGGGGAGGGGTCTGGAGCACAGCCCTGTGAGGAGAGGCTGAGGGAGCTGGGGTTGCTTAGCCTGGAGAAGAGGAGGCTCAGGGGTGACCTCATTGCCCTCTACAACTACCTGAAAGGTGGTTGTAGCCAGGAAGGGGTTGGTCTCTTCTCCCAGGCACCCAGCAGCAGAACAAGAGGACACAGTCTCAAGCTGTGCCAGGGGAGGTTTAGGCTGGAGGGGAGGAGAAAGTTCTTCACCGAGAGAGTCGTTCATCATTGGGATGTGCTGCCCAGGGAGGTGGTGGAGTCCCCATCCCTGGAGGTGTTCCAGAGGGGATTGGACGTGGCACTTGGAGCCATGGTTGAGTTGTCAGGAGGTGTTGGGTAATAGGTTGCACTTGATGATCTCTGAGGTCTTTTCCAAGCTTATTGGTTGCATGATTCTATGATTCTGTGCTAGGAAATGATACAAACCTGAGCCTTTGTTCCCCCTGGGGCTGTGGAGCTCAGCCCTTCAGGGCAGTGTGGATGCAGCAGGGAAGGAGCAGGCCTGAGCACCTGGCAGGACCAGGAGGCTGGCAGCAGCTGCTGCTCCTCTGGAGCAGGTGAGGCAGAGCAAAGAGAGCAGAGGGCAGCAAGGTTCTCCTCTTTGTAGGCTTGCTGGATGGGAAGGGGCAGCGGAGTAGACCCCCTCTGAGCCAGGGGACCCCTCTGTCTGGGAGGGGGAAACCAGCTCCCTCTCTGTTCACCTGGATCAGGTTTCTTTTGTGCCCTGGGGGGGAGCAGGGCTCTGGCAGCCCTCCCCCAGGATGGTGTAACCCAGCACAACCTTGGAGATCATCCAGTCCAACCTGTCCCCCAGCACCATCTGGTCACCTAAACCATGGCACCAAGTGCCTCCCCCAGCCTTATTGCTTGGGTAGCAGCAGAAGGGCAGACACCCTTCAGCAGGCTGCCTCCCCAGCAGGGCTGTTCTGCTCTGTCTCCCTTTGCCCCACAGGATGCCTTTGCCCTGCAGTGAACCCCAGAGCCCCAGAGTGGGGCAGAGCTTTGGGGCTGGAGGTTCTTTGCTGACTAACAGCTTGCTGTGATCCTGAGAGCTCCACTCCTCTGTGCAGAACGTGTTGCTACGGAGGCCTGGGCAGCTGGAGGAGCACTTCCCTTTGAATCTTTCTCTTACTAAGCCTGATTACTGCTTTAATTACCCACTGTGCTTGTTTGGGACCTTCCACCAGCAGGGTTCAGGGTGAGCTGAGAAAGATTCCTGCTTTTATGTGAGGAGGGTGTGACAGGCAGGGAGTGTTTGTTCACTGGGGTGCAGCAGCTTATCTCCCTTGTATCACAGAATCACCAAGGTTGGAAGAGACCTCAAAGATCATCAAGCACCACAGACCTCATGACTAAACCATGGCTCCAAGTGCCACATCCAATCCCCTCTTGAACACCTCCAGGGATGGGGACTCCACCACCTCCCTGGGCAGCACATCCCAGTAGCCAATCTCTCTCTCAGTGAAGAACTTTCTCCTCACCTCCAGCCTAAACCTCCCCTGGCACAGCTTGAGACTGTGTCCTCTTGTTCTGGTGCTGCTTGCCTGAGAGAAGAGACCAACCCCCACCTGGCTCCAACCTCCCTGCAGGGAGTTGCAGAGAGCAAGAAGGTCTCCCCTGAGCCTCCTCTTCTGCAGGCTAAGCAACCCCAGCTCCCTCAGCCTCTCCTCCCAGGGCTGTGCTCCAGACCCCTCCCCAGCTTTCTTGCCCTTCTCTGGACACCTTCAAGTCTCTCAATGTCCTTCTTGAACTGAGGAGCCCAGAACTGGACACAGGACTCAAGGTGTGGCCTCAGCAGTGCTGAGCACAGGGCACAAGGACTTCCCTGCTCCTGCTGGCCACACTCTTCCTGATGCAGGCCAGGATGCCCTTGGCCTTCTTGGCCCCCCTGGGCACACTGCTGGCTCATGTTCAGCTGCTGTCAACCAGCACCCCCAGGTCCCTCTCTGCCTGGCTGCTCTCAGCCACTCTGCCCCCAGCCTGTAGCTCTGCCTGGGGTTGCTGTGGCCAGTGTGCAGAACCTGGCACTTGGATGTGTTCAGGCTCCTGCCCTTGGCCTCTGCCCATCTGTGCAGCCTGTCCAGGTCCCTCTGCAGAGCCTCTCTGCCCTCTAACATTCACAATTCACCACCACTCTCTGGGCTCAGCCTCCAGCCAGTTCCTAACCCAGCTCAGAGAGCTGGGGATTCTGCCCCTCTGCTCTTCTGTTCAGGCCCCACCTGCAGCACTGCCTCCAGCTCTGGGTCCCCAGCACAAGAAGGACCTGGAGCTGCTGGAGAGGCTCCAGAGGAGGCCACAGAGATGATCAGAGGCTGCAGACCCTCCCCTGTGGGGCCAGGCTGGGAGAGTTGGGGCTGTCCTGGGGAGGTTTAGGCTGGATGTTAGGAGGAAATTCTTCCCAGCAAGAGAGACTGGCCATTGGGATGTGCTGCCCAGGGAGGTGGTGGAGTCACCATCACTGGAAGTGTTTAAGAAGAGACTGGATGGGGCACTTGGTGCCATGGGTTAGTTGATTAAATAGTGTTGGGTGATAGGTTGGACTCAATGATCTCAAAGGGCTTTTCCAACCTTGTTTATTCTGTATTCTGTGCAGCCTGGAGAAGAGAAGGCTCCAGGCAGACCTCAGAGCAGCCTGCCAGGACCTGAAGGGCTCCAGGAGAGCTGGGGAGGGACTCTGGCCAAGGGCTGGGAGTGCCAGGATGAGGAACAATGGCTTGGAGCTGGGAGAGGGGAGACTGAGAGTGGAGAGGAGGAAGGAATTGTTGAGAGTGAGGCTGGGGAGACTCTGGCACAGGCTGCCCAGGGAGGCTGTGGCTGCCTCCTGCCTGGAGGTGCTGAAGGCCAGGCTGGATGAGGCCTTGAGCAAGCTGGGCTGGGGGGAGGTGTCCCTGCCCATGGCAGGGGGTTGGCACTGCAAGATCCCTTCCAAGCTAACCCATTGTGTGGTTCTGTGGATCTCTGCCCTCAGGTGAAGCTGCTCTCTGGCCCCAGGATCCTGTGGGTGGTGGTGCAGCCACAGGCAGGCCTGTGCTCCCCAGAGGAAGGATGAGCAGTGTGGCTCTGCAGCTTGCAGAGGCTGTTCCAGTTTTGTATCCTGAGGAGTTAAATTCCTGCCTGCTGCAGTCAGGGTTTGATGTAATGCTGGAAAGCAAGCCCTGACAGCCTGGAGCCTGGGACCTGAGGAGCTGGCAGCCTTCCTGCATGATCCATAGCAAAGGGACAGCTCAGATGCTCTCTGTTTATAGAACTGATTTCCTCCTTCTAATGCTTGTTTCAGAGGCCTGCTGGAGTGATTCATTTCTCAGCAGCCCAGTGGCAGTCAGGGGCTGGCTCCCAGCTCAGACTCCTTCGAGATGTAAGAGAACAGGTTGAGGAGCAGTGCAGTGTCTGGGAGAGGCTGCAGTGGGGAGGGAGCACTCTTGGCTCACACACATCCCATGAGGTGCCCTGGGGGACAGAGGAGTTGGGGTGTGTGGCTGAGTACCAATGGCTCTGGAGAGCTCTGTGCATGGGGAGCTCAACAGGCACAGAACCATGGAATTGGCAGGGGTGGAAGGGACCTCAAGGATCATCCAGTGCCAACCCCTGCCATGGGCAGGGACAGCTCACACCAGCACAGCTTGCTCAAGACCTTATCCTCTGAGAAGCAGGGCAGAGCTGTGAGGAGCAGGACAGAGCTGTGAGGAGCAGGACAGAGCTGTGAGGAGCAGGGCTGAGCTGTGAGGAGCAGAGCTGAGCTGTGAGGAGCAGGACAGAGCTGTGAGGAGCAGAGCTGAGCTGTGAGGAGCAGGACAGAGCTGTGAGGAGCAGGACAGAGCTGTGAGGAGCAGGGCTGAGCTGTGAGGAGCAGAGCTGAGCTGTGAGGAGCAGGACAGAGCTGTGAGGAGCAGGACAGAGCTGTGAGGAGCAGAGCTGAGCTGTGAGGAGCAGGGCTGAGCTGTGAGGAGCAGGACAGAGCTGTGAGGAGCAGGGCTGAGCTGTGAGGAGCAGAGCTGAGCTGTGAGGAGCAGGGCTGAGCTATTAGGAGCAGGACAGAGCTGTGAGGAGCAGGACAGAGCTGTGAGGAGCAGGGCTGAGCTGTGAGGAGCAGGACAGAGCTGTGAGGAGCAGGACAGAGCTGTGAGGAGCAGGGCTGAGCTGTGAGGAGCAGGACAGAGCTGTGAGGAGCAGGGCTGAGCTGTGAGGAGCAGGACAGAGCTGTGAGGAGCAGAGCTGAGCTGTGAGGAGCAGGACAGAGCCGTGAGGAGCAGGACAGAGCTGTGAGGAGCAGGGCTGAGCTGTGAGGAGCAGGGCTGAGCTGTGAGGAGCAGGACAGAGCTGTGAGGAGCAGAGCTGAGCTGTGAGGAGCAGGGCTGAGCTGTGAGGAGCAGGGCTGAGCTGTGAGGAGCAGAGCTGAGCTGTGAGGAGCAGGACAGAGCTGTGAGGAGCAGAGCTGAGCTGTGAGGAGCAGGGCTGAGCTGTGAGGAGCAGGGCTGAGCTGTGAGGAGCAGGACAGAGCTGTGAGGAGCAGGACAGAGCTGTGAGGAGCAGGGCTGAGCTGTGAGGAGCAGGACAGAGCTGTGAGGAGCAGGGCTGAGCTGTGAGGAGCAGGACAGAGCTGTGAGGAGCAGAGCTGAGCTGTGAGAAGCAGGACAGAGCCGTGAGGAGCAGGACAGAGCTGTGAGGAGCAGGGCTGAGCCGTGAGGAGCAGGGCTGAGCCGTGAGGAGCAGGACAGAGCTGTGAGGAGCAGGGCTGAGCTGTGAGGAGCAGGGCTGAGCTGTGAGGAGCAGGACAGAGCTGTGAGGAGCAGGGCTGAGCTGTGAGGAGCAGGGCTGAGCTGTGAGGAGCAGGACAGAGCTGTGAGGAGCAGGGCTGAGCCGTGAGGAGCAGGGCTGAGCCGTGAGGAGCAGGACAGAGCCGTGAGGAGCAGGACAGAGCTGTGAGGAGCAGGACAGAGCTGTGAGGAGCAGGACAGAGCCGTGAGGAGCAGGGCTGAGCTGTGAGGAGCAGGGCTGAGCTGTGAGGAGCAGAGCTGAGCTGTGAGGAGCAGGGCTGAGCTGTGAGGAGCAGGACAGAGCCGTGAGGAGCAGGGCTGAGCTGTGAGGAGCAGGGCTGAGCTGTGAGGAGCAGAGCTGAGCTGTGAGGAGCAGGGCTGAGCTGTGAGGAGCAGGACAGAGCCGTGAGGAGCAGGACAGAGCTGTGAGGAGCAGGACAGAGCCGTGAGGAGCAGGGCTGAGCTCTGAGGAGCAGGACAGAGCCGTGAGGAGCAGGGCTGAGCTCTGAGGAGCAGGACAGAGCTGTGAGGAGCAGGACAGAGCTGTGAGGAGCAGGGCTGAGCTGTGAGGAGCAGGACAGAGCTGTGAGGAGCAGGGCTGAGCTGTGAGGAGCAGGACAGAGCTGTGAGGAGCAGAGCTGAGCTGTGAGGAGCAGGGCTGAGCTGTGAGGAGCAGAGCTGAGCTGTGAGGAGCAGGACAGAGCTGTGAGGAGCAGAGCTGAGCTGTGAGGAGCAGGGCTGAGCTGTGAGGAGCAGAGCTGAGCTGTGAGGAGCAGGACAGAGCTGTGAGGAGCAGGGCTGAGCTGTGAGGAGCAGGACAGAGCTGTGAGGAGCAGGGCTGAGCTGTGAGGAGCAGGACAGAGCTGTGAGGAGCAGAGCTGAGCTGTGAGGAGCAGGACAGAGCTGTGAGGAGCAGGGCTGAGCTGTGAGGAGCAGGGCTGAGCTGTGAGGAGCAGGGCTGAGCTGTGAGGAGCAGGGCTGAGCTGTGAGGAGCAGGGCTGAGCTGTGAGGAGCAGGACAGAGCTGTGAGGAGCAGGGCTGAGCTGAGTAACTGCTCTGCAGCCCACCTCAGCCCTTCCTATCATCCAACACTACCCAACCAACTAACCCATGGCACCAAGCACCCCATCAAGTCTCCTCCTGAACACCTCCAGGGATGGCAACTCCACCACCTCCCTGGGCAGCACATCCCAATGGCCAATCTCTCTCTCTCTGTAGAACTTCTTCCTCACCTCCAGCTTAAACTTCCCCTGGCACAACCTGAGACTGTGTCCTCTTGTTCTGGTGCTTGGTGCCTGGGAGAAGAGACCAACCCCCACCTGGCTCCAACCTCTCTTCAGGTAGTTGGAGAGAGCAAGAAGGTCTCCCCTGAGCCTCCTCTTCTCCAGGCTAAGCAACCCCAGCTCCCTCAGCCTCTCCTCCTAGGGTTTGTGTTCGGCCTAAGCTTCCCCAGAGCTCCTCCTGATGCCCCCAGAGCTGTGCAGCCATCCCCTGTCCCTCCTAGGAGTGCAGCCCTCTCTGGGTGCCCATGGGAGCAGCACTGTGGCACCACCCTGCCAGCCACAGGCTGCTGTGTTGCCCAGGTGTGCTGGGGCTGGCTGCTGTGCTCCCTGCTGCCCACTGCTGAGCTGGGCAGGATTGCTCATCCCAGAGCCAGCTGGAGGCAGACAGAGGAGGCCAAGCTGCCAGGAGGCAGCAGGCAGTGAGGAGGAGGCAGCTCAGGGCTCTGGTTGCTGTGGTGCCCTGGGCTGGTGCTGTGCTGTGCTCCTGGCTGCTGCCTGCACTGCCTCTGACCCCAGGAGTTAGCTGCTGGCTTTGCTGTGCTGCCACCCTGCAGTGGCCCTCACTCTGCAGAGCCTCAGCTGAAGCTCTCAGCAGTCTGAATTGCTGCTCTGGGAGCGATGTGAGCCCTTCCCTCCAGGGCACCGCGGGAGGCCTCATTCACTGCTCCAGGAGCAGGCTGAAGGCTTCTGTTTTCATCTGGAGTGTGGAAAACCTGCTGTGCTGATGAGGTGGGGAAGGAGCAGCAGGGAGGGGAGGGAACCAACCAGGGAGAGGGCAAGGCCAAGAGCCCTGGGGGCTGCTCCTGCTGGCTGCTTGGCTGCAGACAGGGAGGTGTGGGCAGGTGTACTGGGGGGGTTGGTCCATTCCAGCTGGGATGTTGGCTTTCCACTTGCTGAGTTTAGCTTGGATCTGGGTGAGGGACTTGTTCAGATTTGAGCCTGGCTCTACAAAGCCTCTCTTGGGGGTGAGCTAAAAATAGAGCAGCTTTGCAGTTTTTTCCCTTGCTGTGGTCTAGATGAAGGGCAGAAAGAGAGAGTTTGGTGCTGTGCTGCTGCCTCCTGGGCTTGTGCTGCCTCCTGGGCTTGTCCTTCCTCCTGGGCTTGTCCTTCCTCCTGGGTTTGTCCTTCCTCCTGGGCTTGTCCTTCCTCCTGGGCTTGTGCAGCCTCCTGGGCTTGTCCTTCCTCCTGGGCTTGTGCAGCCTCCTGGGCTTGTCCTTCCTCCTGGGCTTGTCCTTCCTCCTGGGCTTGTCCTTCCTCCTGGGCTTGTGCAGCCTCCTGGGCTTGTCCTTCCTCCTGGGCTTGTGCTGCCTCCTGGGCTTGTGCTGCCTCCTGAGCTTGTGCTGCCTCCTGGGCTTGTTCTGCCTCCTGGGCTTGTTCTGCCTCCTGGGCTTGTCCTTCCTCCTGGGCTTGTTCTGCCTCCTGGGCTTGTCCTTCCTCCTGGGCTTGTCCTTCCTCCTGGGCTTGTGCAGCCTCCTGGGCTTGTGCAGCCTCCTGGGCTTGTGCAGCCTCCTGGGCTTGTCCTTCCTCCTGGGCTTGTGCTGCCTCCTGGGCTTGTGCTGCCCTGAGCACAGACACAGCACTGTTGTATCTCCTTTGGCCAAGTGATCAATGCTGATCAATACTTCAAGGGTGGGTGTCAGGAGATGGGGCCTGGCTTTGTTCAGTGGCACCCAGGGCCAGGAGAAGGGGCAATGGGCACAAACCTGAACACAAGAAGCTCCATCTGAACATGAAGAGGAACCTCTTCAACTGAAGGGTGCTGGAGCCCTGGAGCAGGCTGGCCAGGGGGGTGCTGGAGGCTTCTCCTTCCAAACCTGCCTGGACACTGTCCTCTGCAACCTGACCTGGCAGTGGGGTTGGCCTGGTTGATCTCCAGAGGTCCAGGGCACCATTCTGTCCTTCTGTGACAACTCATTCAAGGCAGGGCTGGGTGAAGTCAGGCAGAGGGACAGCTGAACCCCTCCCTGAGGCACTGGGCAGGGGATGTGCACTGCTGGAGCCTCTCCCCTCCTGTTCCATTTGCCTCTGTGGGTCTGTGGTGGAGTGAAGCTGTTCCTCTCAGCTAGGAGCAGGGCTGTTGGTAGTCACTGAATCCCCTCCTGCATTTGGGTGTTCTGGTGAGGTGCAGGGAAGAGGATTTCTCCCCCAAGCTGGGCTGTGGTGGAGTGGAGTTGCTCAGGGGAAGGTCAGAGTTGCCCCAGCTGCACTAAGCCCTGAGTGCTGCCCTGCTCTCTGTGTGCAGTGGTACTGCCAGGAGCTGCCAGAGCTGCTGAAGCCTTTGGTGGTGTGGTGTTTCTGACAGCACAGCTCATGGGGGTCAGTGTGTAGGGGGCCCTGAGCTGAAGAGCACTGGAGGGTTTCCACCTTGGGGTGCTCTTCAGCCTTCCCTTCCCACTGCCCCCTTCCTCCTCCTCAGCTTTCATGCAGCAGTGCCCCATTTCAGCCTCACTCAAAGCAGACAGGTGTGAATCTCCTGCTACCAAGTGACATGTGGCTGCCACTAGGTGCAGGTGGTGAAGCCTTGCATGGCCCTTGCCACTGCAGCACTCTGAAGGAGAACAGCAGGCAGTCCCCAGCTCATGTCCCCAGGGCTCAGGGAGCAAGAGCTGCCCACCCAGCATGCCACATTTGGAGTCAGGTGTCAGCTCTGGGCAGTCTGAAGAAGTTCCTATAGCAGATAAAATAGGTTGCTGCTGGTAGGGTCAGCAGGAGAACAGAAACTTCCACCAAGGAGACCTGTGGCAGGTAATGGCTTTTGTCCTGGGTGAGTCCAGAGGAGGACACAAAGATGATCAGAGGCTGGAGAACCTCTCCTATGGGGACAGGCTGGGAGAGCTGGAGCTGTGCAGCCTGGAGAAGCTGAACAGAAGGCTCCAGGGAGGCCTCAGAGCTGCATCTCAGTATCTGAAGGGAGCTGCAGGCAGGCTGGGGAGGGACTGTTCAGAAGGGGCTGTGGGGATAGGAGGAGAGGCAATGGTTTGAAAATGGAGCAGGGCAGAGTTAGGTTGGACATCAGAGGAAGTTCTGCACAGGGAGGCTGGGGAGAGCCTGGCACAGGCTGCCCTGGGATGTGGCTGAGGCTCTGTCCCTGGAGACATTCAAGATGCCTTGGTGTGACTCTGTGCAACCTGCTGTGGCTGGAGCTGTCCCTGCTGCCTGCAGGGGGATTGGTCAGGATGACCTTTGGGGGACCCTTCCAACCCAATGCAGTCTGTGACTGTGCTGATGTTGGTGGGGTAAGGTAGCCTGAGGTGACCCTGGCACAGCAGTGACCTTTGCACAGAGGGGACCAGAGCACTTTCACCACAGTCTGCTGGGGAAGACCCCCCCAGTGTCAGGAACACTTTGAGGGGTTGGACTGGCAAACCTCTGGGGCATGCAGCCTCCAGAAGCTGCCCTCTGCCTTTCCTGTGAACCGGGGGCTGCCCACTCACCCAGGTACTCTGCCATGCCCCTGGGCACCTGGGCTGGAGATCATCTCTGAGACTCTGACCTCCTGAGTCTTCCCTGGCTGATGAACAGCTTTGGCTGCTGTGGCTGTGCAGATGTCAGAGCCAGCCTGATGCTTCTGAGCAAAGCTTGATCATTTGCAAGCTCTTTCTTCCCTGGTGCTGAAGTCAAAAGAGGGCTCTGGAAACGCTCTGGCTTCGGCAGCCTTTGCCGCCTGCGGATCAATGGAGTTTTAATCACTGTCAGTTCTGTCCGGGAATGGCTTCTCTTCCCCTCCTAATTGTTCCCTTAGCCCTTCCGAGGCCTGGGGCCGGTTCAGTGGCACGGTATCAGATTGATTGTTGGTATCTCTGAGGCGTTATTGTCTCAGGCTTGGCTTCTGATGCGGCGTGCGGCAGCGCAGCGGCGCCAGCTGAGCGCAGGCTCCCGGGCGGCCCCCGCGGGGCAGCAGGAGCGGCGGGCAGGCAGAGTCTCCCCTGCCGGGTCCGGGCCACGGGGCGCGCAGACAATGCCTGTCCCCGCTGTTTAGTTAGAGGACTGTTCAGTTAGTTAAGAGGTTGATAAAGAGATGGCTAAAGGCGGAGCGCTCTGAAGGCATCTGCCCCGCCGCGGCAGCCGCATCCTCCCCGCCGCCGCTGGGCTCCTCCGGGGAGCGCTGGAGCTCTCCAGAGCGCTGCTCCAGCTCTGAGCTGGGAGCTTTAAGCGTATCAAACGGAGTTTCTGTGAGCTGAGGAAGAAAACGATTCTTTATCCGCCTGTGAACTCGTTCTGAGCGTTCAGAGAGAGCGAGGGAACGCAAACTGCGCTCGGACAAAAGGCTTTCTGTGCAGGTGTCCTGATGGCCTCAGTCCTTTTTAGGGCTTCTTCCTGCTCCTTTTCCCTCACCTTGACTCTGTGACAAGAGTTGCCATGCTGGATTCCCTCTCCCAGGCTCTGAACTTGACCAGAACGAGAATGTGTGTAAGCAGATGATGAGTTGTGCTCAGGTGTGGGTGTGGAGCAGTGGGGTTGGTGTGGCCACAAGCAGAGAACCCCATCTGAAGCACTGGGGAGGGAGCTCACGCTGCTGTGAGCATCCCTTCCAGCCTGGATGCCCTCTCAAAGCCAGGGAACACACAGGAATAAAGCCAGTGCCCAGTGCTTCCCAAGGTGCTCCCTGGCAGCTGTGGAATCCTGCACAGGGGGCATCCTGCTGTGCTGTGGTGCTTCAGAGTCACAGAGTGATGGGGGCTGGAAGGGGCTTCTGGAGATCATCCAGGCCAAGCCCCCTGCCAGAGCAGGATCACCCAGGGCAGGTTGCACAGGATGGCATCCAGGTGGGTTTGGAATGACTCCAGAGATGGGGACCATGGGCAGCCTTCCCCAGGGCTCCACTACCCTCCCCCAGGGACCCTCCACCCTCAGAGAAGTTCCTCCTGAAGTTTAGATGGAACTCTGTTCATGCCCTGTCATTGGGCACCACTGAAAATAGATGGGTCCCATCCTCCTGACACCCACCCTTGAAGTCTTGATCACCACTGCTGAGATCCTCCCCAGGCTGCTCTTCTCCAGGGCTGAAAGCCCCAGCTCCCTCAGCCTGTCTTTGTAAGAGAGATCTTCCACTCCCCTCATCATCTGTGGCCCTTTGCTGTGCTCTTTCCAAAACCAAAACCCTCTGGTGTTGTTCTGAAGCTCTCTGTGGTGCTCTGATCTCTGGTGGAGTCCCCAGGAGCTCTTCACTGCCCTGTCCCAGCACTGCAGCTCTGGGTGGCCATGCAATGGATCAAGGGAATGTCTTCCCTCAGGGGCACAAGGAGAGTCTGGCCAGGCTGCTGCTGTGCCAATCATAGGATCCCAGCACAGTGAGGGCTGGAAGGGTCCTCTGTAGCTCACCCAGTCCAAGCCCTGCTCCAGCAGGGCACTCAGGGCAGCTTGCCCAGGAGCACAATGCCCAGGGGGGGTTGGAAGCTCCCCACAGAAGGAGACTCCACCACCTCTCTGGGCAGCCAGCTCCAGGCCTCCAGCAGCCTCACACCAAAGAAGTTTCTCCTCCTGTTCAGATGGAACCTCCTGGGTTCCAGTTTGTGCCCAGTGCCCCTTGGCCTGTCCTGGGCACCACTGAGCAGAGTCTGGCCCCAGCCTCTTGCCCCCCAGCCTTTAGCTCTTGCTGAGCATTGCTCAGCTCCCCTCTGGAGCTGCTCTTCTCCAGGCTCTCAGCCCCGGGGCTCTCAGCCTTTGCTCCTCACAGAGCTGCTCCAGGCCCCTCAGCAGCTTTTCAGCCTCCCCTGGACTCTCTCCAGCAGTTTCCTGTCTCTCCTGACCTGGGGAGCCCAGAACTGGACCCAGTAGTCCAGATAAGGCCTTTGCAGGACAGAGTAGAGGTAGAGGAGAACCTTCCTCAACTTGCTGGCCACACTCTTGATGCACCCCAGGGTGCCATTGGCCTTCTTGGCCACAGGTGCACATTACTGCCTGGTGGTGTTGTCCTTAGCTTCCCCTGTAGCATCCCAACATGCTCTGCTGGTGGAGTTCCTTCCTTCCTCCCAAGGGGCCAGTCCCTGTTTCCATGTCCTGGGAACCTCCTTCCATCTGAGTTCTTCCAGAGGCTCCTTGCTCATCCATGCAGGGCTCTTGCCAGCAGGACATGGTTGGTGCTCTCCTTGCTTCTCAGCTGGCTTCTGCCTTTGTAAGTAAGGCTGAGGGGTGCCACACAGCTCTCATTCTGGGGGCTGGGAGATGATGCTGCAGCAAATGTAAGGCTTCAGTGAAGCTCCCTGAACCCAACACTTCAGCCCTGGAATGCCATGCCTGGAATCCTGTCTCCAGTTTTGGGCTCCTCAGTTCAAGAGGGACAGGGATCCAATGGAGAGGTGGGAGGATGATTTGGGACCTGAACATTTCCTCTGCAAAGAAAGGCTGAGAGCCCTGGGGCTGCTCAGTCTGGAGAGGAGAAGATCTGATCAATGTCTGTCAATAGCTGAGGGGTGGGAGCCAGGGTGAAGGGGCCAGGCTCTGCTTGGTGGTGCCCAGGGACAGGACAAAGAACAGTGAATGTAAACTGCAACCCAGGAGGTTCCATCTGAACAGGAGGAGAAACTTCTCTGGTGTGAGGCTGCTGGAGGCCTGGAGCAGGGCTTAAGAAGGAAGCCAAGGAGCTGATGTGCCACACGGATTGATGTGGATCAGTTCTGCTGACCAAACCACTCAGCCACCATAAGCAGGGGTCCCACAGTGCCTGGCAGTGCTGCTGGCTGAAGCAGTGGTGCCAGGGCAGACCTCCTGCTGCCCTGTGCTTTGCTTTCCAGCCCCTGCAGGTTGTGCTTGGCAGTGAGGGGAGAGCGCTGCAGGGGAGCACTGCAGGGGAGCACTGCAGGGGAGCACTGCAGGAGAGTGCTGCAGGGGAGAGCTGCAGGAGAGTGCTGCAGGGGAGTGCTGCAGGGGAGCACTGCAGGGGAGCACTGCAGGGGAGTGCTGCAGGGGAGCACTGCAGGAGAGTGCTGCAGGGGAGCACTGCAGGAGAGTGCTGCAGGGGAGTGCTGCAGGGGAGAGCTGCAGGGAAGCACCGCAGGGGAGCACTGCAGGGGGGCGCTGCAGGGGGGCGCTGCAGGAGAGTGCTGCAGGGGAGAGCTGCAGGAGAGTGCTGCAGGGGAGAGCTGCAGGAAAGCGCCGCAGGGGAGCACTGCAGGGGAGCACTGCAGGGGAGCACTGCAGGAGAACACTGCAGGGGAGTGCCGCAGGGGAGTACTGCAGGGGAGCGCTGCAGGGGAGCACTGCAGGGGAGCGCCGCAGGGGAGTGCTGCAGGAGAGTGCTGCAGGAGAGTGCCACAGGGGAGCACTGCAGGGGAGCACTGCAGGGGAGCACTGCAGGGGAGTGCTGCAGGGGAGTGCTGCAGGGGAGCGCTGCAGGGGAGCGCCGCAGGGGAGCACTGCAGGGGGGCGCTGCAGAGGAGCGATGCAGGGGAGTGCTGCAGGGGAGAGCTGCAGGGAAGCACCGCAGGGGGCACTGCAGGGGGGCGCTGCAGAGGAGCGATGCAGGGGAGTGCTGCAGGGGAGAGCTGCAGGGAAGCACCGCAGGGGGCACTGCAGGGGGGCGCTGCAGAGGAGCGATGCAGGGGAGTGCTGCAGGGGAGAGCTGCAGGGAAGCACCGCAGGGGAGCACTGCAGGGGGGCGCTGCAGGGGAGCGCTGCAGGGGGGCGCTGCAGGAGAGTGCTGCAGGGGAGAGCTGCAGGAGAGTGCTGCAGGGGAGAGCTGCAGGAAAGCGCCGCAGGGGAGCGCTGCAGGAGAGTGCCGCAGGGGAGCGCCGCAGGGGAGTGCTGCAGGGGAGTGCTGCAGGGGAGTGCTGCAGGGGAGCGCCGCAGGGGAGTGCTGCAGGGGAGTGCTGCAGGGGAGCGCCGCAGGGGAGTGCTGCAGGGGAGCACTGCAGGGGAGCGCTGCAGGGGAGTGCTGCAGGGGAGAGCTGCAGGAAAGCGCCGCAGGGGAGCACTGCAGGGGAGCGCCGCAGGGGAGCGCTGCAGGGGAGCGCTGCAGGGGAGTGCTGCAGGGGAGTGCCGCAGGAGAATGCTGCAAGGGAACACTGCAGGGGAGCGCTGCAGGGGAGCACTGCAGGGGAGCGCCGCAGGGGAGCGCCGCAGGGGAGCGCTGCAGGGGAGTGCCGCAGGGGAGCGCTGCAGGGGAGTGCTGCAGGAGAATGCCGCAGGGGAGTGCTGCAGGGGAGCGCTGCAGGGGAGCACTGCAGGAGAATGCCGCAGGGGAGCGCCGCAGGGGAGTGCCACAGGGGAGCGCCGCAGGGGAGTGCTGCAGGGGGGCACCGCAGGGGAGCGCTGCAGGGGAGTGCCACAGGGGAGCGCCGCAGGGGAGTGCTGCAGGGGGGCACCGCAGGGGAGCGCTGCAGGGGAGTGCCACAGGGGAGTGCCACAGGGGAGTGCTGCAGGGGAGTGCCACAGGAGAGCGCTGCAGGGGAGGGCCGCAGGGGAGCGCTGCTGGGAGTGCTGCAGGGGAGTGCTGCAGGGCGAGGGTTCTGCGGCGGCTCCTTTGCTCCAGGGTGGAGCTGTGCCTGGGAGGAGAGGCCCTGGTGCACCCTGCAGAGCTGTGCAGCACTGTGCAGAGCTGTGCAGAGCTGTGCAGCGCTGTGCAGCGCTGTGCAGCAATGTGCAGATGTCCCTGGCTTGATGCAGAGAGCCTCAGCCCTGAGAAGCAGTGCGCTGGGGCTGCCCTCCCCCTGCAGCCGTGGCGTCTCAGCCTGAAACGGGAAGGGAAGGGATCCCAGCCCTTCCCCACGGCTTTGCCCTTGCACTTGCAGTTCGCTGCCAGCTGTTGGGTGCCAAATCAGTTGGCAGGCATCAAGGAGCTCTTCCTGCCCGTGCCTGAGGGGGCAGGGTGTGTTAGCTCCAAGGGCTGTGTTCTTCTCTGGGTTGGGTCATGGTTACTTCGAGGCCTTTCAGCAGGTGCTTCAAACCCTGCACGAAGTGTGGAGCTCTCTGAAGGCTGAGGCTGTGCTGCCTGCAGCTCTGAGTGCAGCCAGCAGATCAGGCAGCAAAACACAGCCCTCGGGGCTGAGTAACCCTGGCTGGGGAGGGGGAGCAGCCTGGGAGCTGGCCTGGGGCTGTCCTCCTCTGCTGCCTCTGGAGGGGCTTGTAGAGATCCCTGCAACCACTGAGACTGATCTGCAGCCACTGCTCTGAGCAGATGGTGCCATGGAGACTGCATGGCACTGCTCTGGGTGCCTCTGAGAATGAACCAACCCCAGCCTCTGCTCTTGGGCACTCTGCTCTCCCTGGGCACTCTGCTCACTGTGTGCACTCTGGGGGTGGTGGTTGCTGGGCAGCAGAGGGGATTCTGCCCCTGGGCTCTGCTCTGCTCAGACCTCACCTCCAGCCCTGCCTCCAGCTCTGCTGTCCCCAGCAGCAGAAGGACACAGAGCTGCTGGAGTGAGGCCAGAGGAGGCCACAAGGATGCTCCCAGGGCTGGAGCAGCTCTGCTGGGAGCACAGGCTGAGGGAGCTGGGGCTGTGCAGCCTGCAGAGGAGAAGGCTCCAGGGGGACCTCAGAGCTGCTGCCAGGAGCTGAAGGGATCCTGCAGGAAGGCTGCAGAGAGACTTCTCCTGAGGGGTCTGGAGCCAGGCCAAGGGGGAATGGTTTGGAGCTGAGGCAGAGCAGGGTTAGAGTGGAGCTGAGGAAGAAGTTCTTCAGTGTGAGGCTGGGGAGACTCTGGCACAGGCTGCCCAGGGAGGCTGTGGCTGCCTCCTGCCTGGGGGTGTTCAAAGCCAGTTTGGATGAGGCCTTGGTCAGCTGAGTCTGGTTGAGAGATGTCCCTGGGCATGGCAGGGGGTCCCAGGCACCCAGCACCAGAACAAGAGGACACAGTCTTAAGCTGTGCCAGGGGAGGTTTAGGTTGGATGTCAGGAAGAAATTCTTCCCAGCAAGAGAGATTGGCCATGGGAATGTGCTGCCCAGGGAGGTGGTGGAGTCCCCATCCCTGGAGGTGTTTAGGAAGAGCCTGGATGAGGCCCTTGGCGCCAGGGTTGAGTTGACCAGATGGTGCTGGTTGATAGCTTGGACTGGATGATCTCAAAGGTCTTTTCCAAGCTGCTCTATTCTATTCCATTCCATTCTATTCTATTCTATTCTATTCTATTCTATTCTATTCTATTCTATTCTATTCTATTCTATTCTATTCTATTCTATCTCTGAGGTCCCTTCCAGCCTGAGCCATTCTGTGATCTGTGATTTGATCCACTGGTCACAGCCCCAGGCCAGTGGTAGTTCACCCTTATGTTGTGAGCAGTGGTCAGGACCTTCATCCAGAGCACAGCCAGAGTCCCCTCCAGCTGTTCACTCACAACCAGATGCTGGCAGCTGACCTCCAGTTGCTGCAGTTCAAAGAACCATAGAATTGTCAGGGTTGGAAGGGACCTCAAGGCTCAGCCAGTTCCAACCCCCCTGCCATGGGCAGGGACACCTCACACCACAGCAGGTTGCTCACAGCCATATCCAGCCTGGCTGCAAACACCTCCAGGCAGGAGGCAGCCACAGCCTCCCTGGGCAGCCTGTGCCAGAGTCTCCCCAGCCTCACTCTCAACAATTCCTTCCTCCTCTCCACTCTCAGTCTCCCCTCTCCCAGCTCAAAGCCATTGTTTCTCATCCTGGCACTCCCAGCCCTTGGCCAGAGTCCCTCCCCAGCTCTCCTGGAGCCCTTCAAGTCCTGGAAGGCTGCTCTGAGGTCTGCCTGGAGCCTTCTCTTCTCCAGGCTGCACAGCCCCAACTCTCCCAGCCTGGCCCCACAGGGGAGGGTCTGCAGCCTCTGCTCATCTCTGTGGCCTCCTCTGGAGCTTCTCCAGCAGCTCCAGGTCCTTCTTGTGCTGGAGCTGGAGGCAGTGCTGCAGGTGGGGTCTGAGCAGAGCAGAGCAGAGGGGCAGAATCCCCTCCCAGGTCCTCATTGAAGCTGAGGCAGCAGAGTCAAGCCCTGAAGGCAGCACAACTGACCTGTGCCCAGAGCTGGGTGACACAGAGCTCTGAACACTTCTCCTGGCTTGCTGAGGAGGTTTTGTTGTCATCAATAAACTTCCTCATTCTCTGTTGTTGGTCTTGTTAAGTGCATTAATCCTTCCCCCAGAGTCTGCCTCCTCTGTGCAGCTCTGCCAGGCAGGCTCTGGCACAGGAAGCTGTGGCAGCTGAGGACACTGCCCTGGGCAGCAGTGAGGCCCAGCTGGCTCTGCCAGCAGGCACTGCCTGGCCAGCAGGGCTGGCTGCCAGCCTGTGTGCCCCATGGCCCTGCTCCCCACCCTGGCTGCTCAGCACCAGCAGCAGCTGCAAGGATCTCTGCAGGACTCTGGGCTGCAGCAGCCAGAGAGGAACATCCCTGCTGCAGCCCCAATGAGCAGAGATGCCCAGTTCTGGGCCCCTCAGTTCAAGAAGGACATTGAGAGACTTGAAGGTGTCCAGAGAAGGGCAAGAAAGCTGGGGAGGGGTCTGGAGCACAGCCCTGGGAGGAGAGGCTGAGGGAGCTGGGGTTGCTTAGCCTGGAGAAGAGGAGGCTCAGGGGAGACCTTCTTGCTCTCTGCAACTCCCTGCAGGGAGGTTGGAGCCAGGTGGGGGTTGGGCTCTTCTGCCAGGCAGCCAGCACCAGAACAAGAGGACACAGTCTCAAGCTGTGCCAGGGGAGGTTTAGGCTGGAGGTGAGGAGAAAGTTCTTCCCAGAGAGAGTTGTTAGCCATTGGGATGTGCTGCCCAGGGAGGTGGTGGAGTCCCCATCCCTGGAGGTGTTCAGGAGGGGATTGGATGTGGCACTTGGTGCCATGGTTTAGTCATGAGGTCTGTGGTGCCAGCTTGGACTTGATGATCTTTGAGGTCTCTTCCAGCCTCGGTGATTGTGTGAGACTGTGATCCCTCCTGTGCTCCTGCAGCTGCCTGGCCAGCAGCCTTGAGGCACAGCACTGCCACAGGCCCAGCTCAGCTCCCAGCTCCTGCCCAGCACCTCCACTGCAGTGCTGCTCCCAAGGGACCACCGAGGGAGACTCTGCAGCCACAGCACAGGGCTGTGGGCACAGTGCAGGGAAGCATCACTCCCTGGCTGACAGTGCTGCTGCAGGCTCCCAGGCAAGGCAGGCAGCACTTCAAGGGCCTTGGCATTTACACTGGGGAGAATGGAGCAAAGATTCTGACAAACCTCTTTAGGAAGAAGTTTTTATTCATCACAAGTTTTGCCTGAACCAGAGGCCTGGAGACCCTCCCCTGTGGGGCCAGGCTGGGAGAGTTGGGGCTGTGCAGCCTGGAGAAGAGAAGGCTCCAGGCAGACCTCAGAGCAGCCTGCCAGGACCTGAAGGAGAGCTGGGGAGGGACTCTGGGCAAGGGCTGGGAGTGCCAGGATGAGGAACAATGGCTTTGAGCTGGGAGAGGAGAGACTGAGAGTGGAGAGGGGAAGAAGTTGTTGAGAGTGAGGCTGGGGAGACTCTGGCACAGGTTGCCCAGGGAGGCTGTGGCTGCCTCCTCCTTGGAGGTGCCCAGGGCCAGGCTGGATGAGGCCTTGAGCAAGCTGGGCTGGGGGAAGGGGTCCCTGCCCCTGGCAGGGGGCTGGAGCTGGCTGAGCTTTGAGGTCCCTTCCAACCCAACCATTCTGTGAGTCTGTGAAGTCTCAATCAGAAGCAGGCAGAGTGCCTGCAGAGATGCAGACTGAGCAGCCTGGATGTGAAGCCACATCTTGAGCCCCCAGGGATCTGCTTGCAGAGCTGGCCCAAAGCTGCTAGGGCTGGAGAGCAGAAAGCAGCAGGAGCTGTGTGAGGAGCTGAAGAGCTCCTGAATCACCTTCACATGAAGTATCTCCTGGGAAGAAGCTTGCATGGCACTGCTGCCATCATCTCCATGCAGTCCCCTGGCTTTGGAAGGGGTTTCAGCTCTTTTTCTCTCTGGGGGGTTAAGCAGTGGCTGCAGAGTGGAGTGAAGGCTGCAGAGCACCTCCTGCTTTGCTGTCTGCTTGGAGCTGTCCTTATTTTCCTTCCTCAGCTGTGGTTGAAACCCTGCAGTGCTCACTGCCAAGGCTTCCTCAGCTGCTGGCCTTCCTGAGGTGCTGCCTTGGAGGGGGAATGGTCCTCTGGGCTTCTCTCTGCTGAAGTGGAGATCCTTTGGCAGGTGAGGCACAGCCTCCACCTGTGTGCAGTGGTGCTCAGAGTGTTCAGGCTGCCAGCTGCTGGCTCAGCCAGCAAGGGCTGGCTGTCAGGACTTGTTCCCCTGGCCTGCTCTTCACACAGGGGAAGATCAAACAAGCAGCAGAGGAATGCAGACAAGAAGGCAGCGAAGCTCTGGAGCTAACCCAGCTGAGGAGGTTTGGTTGCTCTTTGCTTGGTGCCTCCACACAGAGCCTCGGTGCTGACTGCTCCACAGGAGCCTGGCAGTGCAGTGCAGTGCAGTGCAGTGCAGTGCAGTGCAGTGCAGTGCAGTGCAGCAGGCTCAGGATCTGGCACCTCAGTGCTGCAGGTCAGCAGAGCCTTTTTGCTGCAGGGGTGCTGAGGGGCCTGGAACATCTCCCTGCTGAGGGCAGAGAGGGAATTTGGGCTGCTTAGTCTGGAAAAGAGAGGCCTGAGGGGGAGCTGATCAATGCTGATCAATGCTGATCAATGCTGCAGGGGTGAGTGCCAGGAGGATGGGGCCAGGCTGTGCTCAGTGGTGCCCAGAGCCAGGACAAGGGGTGAGGGGCACAAGCTGGAGCAAGGGGAGGTCCATCCAAGCATCAGGAGGAGCTCCAGGCTGCTGGAGGCCTGGGGCAGGCTGCCCAGAGAGGCTGTGGAGGCTTTCAGAACCTGCCTGGATGTGTCCCTGTGTGACCTGCCCTAGGGCACCCTGCCCTGCCAGGGGGCTTGGACTCTGTGCTCCCCAGGAGCCCCCTTCCAGCCTCTGCCCTCCGTGGCTCTGTGCTTTGGGGCCTGCTGACTGCAGAGCTTGGGTGTCACTGGGCAGGGGCAGACACCTCAGTGCCCCTCTCTGCTGGCCACCTCAGTGGCCCTCTCTGCTGGCCACCTGTGCTGGCCACCTCAGTGCCCCTCTCTGCTGGCAACCTCTGCTGGCCACCTCAGTGCCCCTCTCTGCTGGCCACCTCTGTGCCCCTCTCTGCTGACCACCTCTGTGATGGCCACCTCTGTGCCCCTCTCTGCTGGCCACCTCTGCTGGCCACCTCTGTGCCCCTCTCTGCTGGCCACCTCTGCTGGCCACCTCAGTGCCCCTCTCTGCTGGCAACCTCTGCTGGCCACCTCAGTGCCTCTCTCTGCTGGCAACCTCTGTGCTGGCCACCTCAGTGCCCCTCTTTGCTGGCCACCTCAGTGCCTCTCTCTGCTGGCCACCTCAGTGCCTCTCTCTGCTGGCAACCTCTGTGCTGGCCACCTCAGTGCCCCTCTTTGCTGGCCACCTCAGTGCCTCTCTCTGCTGGCCACCTCAGTGCCTCTCTCTGCTGGCCACCTCAGTGCCCCTCTCTGCTGACCACCTCTCTGCTGGCCACCTCTGTGCCCCTCTCTGCTGGCCACCTCTGTGCTGGCCACCTCAGTGCCCCTCTCTGCTGGCAACCTCTGCTGGCCACCTCAGTGCCTCTCTCTGCTGGCAACCTCTGTGCTGGCCACCTCAGTGCCCCTCTTTGCTGGCCACCTCAGTGCCTCTCTCTGCTGGCCACCTCAGTGCCTCTCTCTGCTGGCCACCTCAGTGCCCCTCTCTGCTGACCACCTCTCTGCTGGCCACCTCTGTGCCCCTCTCTGCTGACCACCTCTGTGATGGCCACCTCTGTGCCCCTCTCTGCTGACCACCTCTGTGATGGCCACCTCTGTGCCCCTCTCTGCTGGCCACCTCTGCTGGCCACCTCTGTGCCCCTCTCTGCTGGCCACCTCTGCTGGCCACCTCAGTGCCCCTCTCTGCTGGCAACCTCTGCTGGCCACCTCAGTGCCTCTCTCTGCTGGCAACCTCTGTGCTGGCCACCTCAGTGCCCCTCTTTGCTGGCCACCTCAGTGCCTCTCTCTGCTGGCCACCTCAGTGCCTCTCTCTGCTGGCAACCTCTGTGCTGGCCACCTCAGTGCCCCTCTTTGCTGGCCACCTCAGTGCCTCTCTCTGCTGGCCACCTCAGTGCCTCTCTCTGCTGGCCACCTCAGTGCCCCTCTCTGCTGACCACCTCTCTGCTGGCCACCTCTGTGCCCCTCTCTGCTGGCCACCTCTGTGCTGGCCACCTCAGTGCCCCTCTCTGCTGGCAACCTCTGCTGGCCACCTCAGTGCCTCTCTCTGCTGGCAACCTCTGTGCTGGCCACCTCAGTGCCCCTCTTTGCTGGCCACCTCAGTGCCTCTCTCTGCTGGCCACCTCAGTGCCTCTCTCTGCTGGCCACCTCAGTGCCCCTCTCTGCTGACCACCTCTCTGCTGGCCACCTCAGTGCCCCTCTCTGCTGGTCACCCCCCTGTGGCTACCTCTCTGCTGGCCACCTCAGTGCCCCTCTCTGCTGGTCACCCCCCTGTGGCTACCTCTCTGCTGGCCACCTCAGTGCCCCTCTCTGCTGGTCACCCCCCTGTGGCTACCTCTCTGCTGGCCACCTCTGCTGGCCACTCTGCTGGCAGGTGCCAGGCTGGTGCTGGCTGCATGCCCCAGCTGTGTGCTGCCCTCTGCCCTTTCCCTCAGCAGTGCCAGGCTGCTCCTGCTCCTCCTGCTCTGCTCCCAGAGCCCAGGCCAGGCCCCTGGAGGGGTCACAGAGCTGCAGCTGCTGGGTGAGAGAGCTGCAGCACAGCTTCCTGAGGGAGCCATGCATCCAAAGTGTGCAGCTGGAAGGGTTCAGAGGGTTCCCTCCCAGGGCTGATGCCCTCCAGTGTCCCTGGCTGGTAGTCAGGACATTGTGCCTTGGATCTCTGGCCTCTGCATCTCCCAGGGGTTGCTGGAGTCGGGGTCCCCTCCCTGGTGCATTGCTCTGGGGACAGATGCTGGATGCAGGGTGCTGAGGGGTGCCTGGAGGTGGAAAGGGTGCTGAGTCAGCAGGGTTTGGGTGGCAGCAGAGGCAGGGCAGGGGGCACTGCACACACTGGGGCAGAGCAAGGGGCTCCTGAGCAGTGTGGGGTTGCAGAACCACCCAGCCAGGGGGCAGAGGAAGCTGTGAGAGGCTCTCCTGGGTGCTGTGGGTGCCCTCCCAGCCTGCCCCTCCTGTGCCTGCCCCGGGCCCTGCTCAGGCCCAGGACAGCCTGGTGCTGCTTTGTCAGCAGAGGGGGCCAGAGACCAGCAGAGCCTCGGCTGAGACCCAGCACCCCGAGTCCTGCAGCCCTGCTGTGCGGCCAGGACCGGCCACAGACCCCCTCCAGCACCCACAAAGGCCTGGCAGCCTGGCAGCCTGAGCTCCAGCAGGGACCTGAGCTGTGCTCTGGCTGCAGGCTGAGTGCCCTGGGAGGCTGACTGCTGTGTAAGCAGAGTGAAGTGGGCAGGAAGAGCTTCACCTGCAGAGTGGCAGCCAGCTGCTGGCAGGGCAGGAGGCTCACACTGCTCTGGGAGGTGGAGGGAGGGAAGGGGAGGCAGAGAGCAGCAGCTGCAGCCACACAGTGCCTGCTGCAGCAGCCTCCTGGGGGGAGAGGAGGTCTGCAGGTGATGAGGGCTGGCCTGGAGGCTCAGGAGGGGCCAGCAGGGGAGGCCACTGCCCCTCTGGCTGCAGGGAGCCTCTCCTGGAGCTCTGCTGCAGGTAGCTGCCTGGATGCCTGGCAGCAGCCTGCCTGCCAAGGGACTCTGGAGCTTGCAAGGACACTCAGCAGTGATTTGCTTCTTCCTACTTCTCTGTGACTCTCCAGGGCTGCAAGAGAAGAGGACAGAGCTGGTTCCTGCCAAGTGCCCTGGCAGGCACAGCCCTGCTCCTGCCCTGGGCTGCTGCCCCTGGCTCCACCTGCCCTGGGAGCTGTTGTCCCCCCAGGGGGAGAGCACCACTGGAGCAGCACTTGGGAAGGCCTTGCTGGCATTCATTCCTCTCTCCTGCTCTGGGAGGCAGAGCTCTGCTGCTCCAGGTGTCAGCCCCTGCACACCCCCTGGGCTGTGCTGCAGGGGGGAGGTGGTGGTGGTGCTGCCCACACTGCAGGCAGGGGCTGCTGGCAGCCTGCTGAGCCTGGCTGGGGGGGAGCTGTGAGCTGATTAGGGCTAGGGGGAGATGTCAGCAGGGAGCTGCTGGCCTGGGACTGCCCAGGCAGCTCTGGAGTAGCAAGGGTCAGCTGCTGGCATTTCAACACTGCTGCCATACAGCCACTGGGGCACACAATGGGTTGGGTTGGAAGGGACCTCAAAGCTCAGCCAGCTCCAGCCCCCTGCCATGGGCAGGGACCCCTCTCCCCAGCCCAGCTTGCTCAAGGCCTCATCCAGCCTGGTCCTGAACACCTCCAGGCAGGAGGCAGCCACAGCCTCCCTGGGCAGCCTGTGCCAGAGTCTCCCCAGCCTCACTCTCAACAATTTCTTCTTCCTCCTCTCCACTCTCAGTCTCTCCTCTCCCAGCTCAAAGCCATTGTTCCTCAGCCTGGCACTCCCAGCCCTTGGCCAGAGTCCCTCCCCAGCTCTCCTGGAGCCCTTCAGGTGCTGGAAGGCTGCTCTGAGGTCTGCCTGGAGCCTTCTCTCCCAACTCTCAGCCCCAACTCTCCCAGCCTGGCCCCACAGGGGAGGCTCTGCAGCCTCTGCTCATCTCTGTGGCCTCCTCTGGAGCCTCTCCATCAGCTCCAGGTCCTTCTTGTGCTTCTTCCTCTTCTCCAGTCTCAGTCTCCCCTCTCCCAGCTCAAAGCTGGTGGGAGCCTGAAGGCCAAATCTGGCCCAGGGCTGCTGCTTTGGGTCTGTAGAAGCCCAGGACAAGGCAGCTGTGGCCTGTGGAGGGCTCCACAGGGCTGGGGGGGTTCTGCTGCTGGGGCCTGGCTGTTGTGTGGCAGTGGAGAGCTAAAAGGTGGCACAAATGTCAGACAGGCTTAAAAACCACAGCCTGGGGAAGCCTGCAGCCAAACCTTGCTCCCTGGGGGGCTCCTTGCTCCTGAAGCTTGTAGTTCCTTTCACCTCACACTTTGCAGTCCTCCTCCCTGCCCCAGAGGAGCAGAACCCTGCTCTGTGCTGGGGAGAGCAGAGATCTGTCACAAGGTCACTTCACTGCCTGCCCTTAAGGGAAGCTCTTGGGGAAAGCTCTGGGGGGGCTGAGACAGCAGCACAGCAGCTGGCCCCATGGAGCCCCCCCCAGGTGCCAGGACAGACATCAGCTGAGGCTTCAGGAGCCTCTGCTTCACTCCAGCCCCACCATGGCCTGGCTTGAACTGAAATTGCTTCTGAGGAGGCAGTGGCCTCCAGCCCCCTGTCTGGTGGTGGCTGTGGCCTCAGCTGTGCCTGGGGAGGCTGTGAGCTCTGAGCCTCACCTCCCACCCACCTGCACCTCCTTCAGCTGTGGGGTAGCTGTGGGCTGAGGCAGGGGAGGTGTCAGACACCTGCTGAAGCTTCCTCCCTTGCAGCTCTGCCACCAGTGGCAGGCAGGGGACTGGCTGCAGGCAGCAGCTCCTGTGGCCCAGCACTCCTGTGTGGCCCCAGCCCCCAGGTCAGGAGCTCAGCACTGCCCACAGCTGCTCTGGAGGAGCACCAGGAGTCCCTGGGGGAGCAGGCTGGCAGCTCTTAGCAGAAGTCTCTGCTAAGCTGCTCTGTGCTGGGTGTGCCTGTGGGGAGTGCTTTGGGCAGAAGCCTTCCTGCTGCTGTGCCCTCATGCAGCACTGGGAGCTGAGCCTGCAGCACTGAGCTGCATTCTCCCTCTGGCCACACTTGATTTGGACCTGAGTGGGGCTGACCTCAGAGGAGAAGCCCACAGGCTTGACCCTGACTGCAAACTCAGCAGGCAAGGGATGAGGGAGCAGCCCCTCAGTGAAGAGCAATGGAATTGCAGTGCCCAGTTCTGGGGCCCTCAGCTCAAGAAGGACCTCAGGGAACTGCCTGAGAGAGTCCAGGCCAGAGGCACAGAGCTGCTGCAGGCAGTGGAACATCTCCTGTGAGCACAGCCTGAGGCAGCTGGGGCTTGGGGCTGGGAGCAGAGCAGCCTGAGGGCTGCCCTCAGTGCTGGGGATAAAGCTGTGCAGGGCTGGAGCCAGGCTCTGCTCAGGGCTGGCCAAGCACAGCACAAGGGGCACTGGGGGCAGCTGGAGCAGAGCAGCTGCCAGGGGCACAGGAGGGGAAACTTTGTCCCTGTGAGGGTGCTGGAGCCTGGAGCAGGCTGCCCAGAGAGGCTGTGGAGTCTGCTCTGGAGACATTCAGAGCCTGCCTGGCTGTGTGCCTGGGTGAGCTGCCCTGGGTGCCCTGCTCTGGCAGGGCCTTGGGCTGGGTGATCCCTTCCAGCCCCTGGCCTGCTGTGACTCTGTGCCTGGGAATCAGTGGGGGTCAGTCTGGGAGTGTTGGTGGTCATGGGGAACAGAAGGTGATGTGGGATGGCTGCCCCCAGGCCAGGGTCCAGGCAGCCTTGCTGTGGGGCTGGTGTGTCCCCCGGGGGGGCCTTGCTGTGTCTGCAGGGTGGCCCTTGGCTGTCCCCCGGCCCTTGGCAGCAGGGCTGGGGCACCTGCCCTGGCTCTGCACTGCAGGGCTTCCCCTCTCTGCCCCTGGCAGCCCTCTGGGAGCTGCTGTGGCCCCAGGGTGCTGGGGCTGGCTTTTGGTTCCCTGCCCCCCCAGGAGCTGATCCTGCTGGAGTTCCTGTGCAGGAGCCCTTGGGGAGTGGAGCAGGGATCTTGTCAGGGCTCTGGGAGCCTGCCTGCAGCTGCTCCCAGCCCCAGTGCTGCATCCTGTGCTGGGCCTCCTGGGCTGCACCCTGGGAAGCTGCTGCCTGGGGAAGTGCTTCTCCTCTGCCCAGCTGCTGAGCAGAGCCAACCTTCAGAGTGCTGGCCCAGGTCCTTGCCTCTCAGTGGCTGTGTCCTCAGCTCCTGGGTGACTCACAGGCCTCTGTGCTCCCCAGGAGGCTGCAGGCTGAGCTCTGCTGAGGCTGAAAGAGATTTGCTCCATGTTTGGTGTCCTCTGTCCCACCCTATTCTGGGGGGCTTCTGGCTAAAGACCTCAGAGAGGTGAAGGCTCTTTGCTGGCACAACCTGCTGGGGAGCCCCTGGCACAGGCTGCCCAGGGAGGCTGTGGCTGCCTCCTGCCTGGAGGTGCTCAGGGCCAGGCTGGATGAGGCCTTGAGCAAGCTGGGCTGGGGGGAGGTGTCCCTGCCCCTGGCAGGGGGTTGGAGCTGGCTGAGCTTTGAGCTCCCTTCCAACCTAAATCATTCTATGACTCTGTGACTCTCCAGGGGCTTTTCCAACCAAAGTGACTCAGTGATTCTGTTTGCTAGAAGGAAATGCAGCTCCTGAGAGCACTTTCCCTTGTCCAACCAAGCACCAAGGGGCTTAATCCTGACCCACCACATCACATGCTACAGCTGCTTGCCCTTGACAGCCTGGCAGGAGATGCTACCAAAGGTGACCTCCATGGTCCCTGGTAGGAACATGAGCCCTCAGAACCCCCTGTGAGTGGTGCACACCATGGGGAGATGCCCAGGACAACCTCAGGAGGTTCAGCAAGGCCAAGGGCAAGGTCCTGCAGCTGGGGCAGGGCAATCCCAGGCACTGACACAGGCTGGGCAGGGACTGGCTGGAGAGCAGCCCTGGAGAAAAGGCCTTGGGGGTGCTGGGGGAGGAGAAGCTCAGCAGGAGCCAGCAGGGAGCACTTGCAGCCCAGAGAGCCAAGCAGAGCCTGGGCTGCAGCAAGAGAAGTGTGGCCAGCAGGGCCAGGGAGGGGAGCCAGGAAGAATCTGGAAGTGCTGGAAGGTGTCCAGAGAAGGGCCAGGAGGAGGAGCAGAGGGCTGGAGCTGCTCTGCTGTGAGCACAGCCTGAGGGAGTTGGGGTTGTGCAGGCTGGAGAGGAGAAGGCTCCCAGGAGACCTAATTGTGGCCTTCCAGGATCTGCAGGGGGCTGCAAGAAAGCTGGGGAGGGACTTTGGAGGGTGTCAGGGAGGGATAGGACTGGGGGGGATGGAGCAGAACTAGAAGTGGGGAGATTGAGATTGGCTGTGGGGAAGAAGTTGTTCCCCATGAGGGTGGTGAGAGCCTGGCCCAGGTTGCCCAGGGAGGTGGTGGAAGCCTCCTGCCTGGAGGTGTTTGCAGCCAGGCTGGAGGTGGCTGTGAGCAACCTGCTGTAGTGTGAGGTGTCCCTGCCCATGGCAGGGGGTTGGGACTGGCTGAGCCTTGAGGTCCCTTCCAGCCCTGACAGCTCTGTGGTGCTGTGCTGCTGTGTTCCCAGAGGGGCCCTTGGGGAGCAGGAGGTTGTTCCTCTGGGGACACCTGGATGCACTGCTTGCTGTGTGTGTCCTGCTGGGTGGTGCCTCCTGACTGCAGTGCTGCTGGCAGCCTCCCCCAGCCTGCTGTGCCCCATCCTGCTGTGCCCCATCCTGCTGTGCCCCATCCTGCTGTGCCCCCAACCTGCTGTGCTCCCATCCTGCTGTGCTCCCATCCTGCTGTGCCCCATCCTGCTGTGCCCCATCCTGCTGTGCTCCCATCCTGCTGTGCCCCCAGCCTGCTGTGCCCACATCCTGCTGTGCCCCATCCTGCTGTGCCCCCATCCTGCTGTGCCCCCATCCTGCTGTGCCCCATCCTGCTGTGCCCCCAGCCTGCTGTGCTCCCATCCTGCTGTGCTCCATCCTGCTGTGCCCCATCCTGCTGTGCCCCATCCTGCTGTGCTCCATCCTGCTGTGCCCCATCCTTCTGTGCCCCCATCCTGCTGTGCTCCCATCCTGCTGTGCTCCCCATCCTGCTGTGCCCCCCATCCCCCCATGCTGTGCTCCCCATCCTGCTGTGCCCCATCCTGCTGTGCCCCCATCCTGCTGTGCCCCATCCTGCTGTGCCCCATCCTGCTGTGCCCCATCCTGCTGTGCCCCCATCCTGCTGTGCCCCCATCCTGCTGTGCCCCCATCCTGCTGTGCCCCCATCCTGCTGTGCCCCCATCCTGCTGTGCCCCATCCTGCTGTGCCCCATCCTGCTGTGCCCCATCCTGCTGTGCCCCATCCTGCTGTGCCCCATCCTGCTGTGCCCCATCCTGCTGTGCCCCCATCCTGCTGTGCCCCATCCTGCTGTGCCCCATCCTGCTGTGCCCCCATCCTGCTGTGCCCTGCTGTGCCCCATCCTGCTGTGCCCCATCCTGTGCTGTGCCCCATCCTGCTGTGCCCCCCATCCTGCTGTGCCCCATCCTGCTGTGCCCCATCCTGCTGTGCCCCCCATCCTGCTGTGCCCCATCATCCTGCTGTGCTCCCATCCTGCTGTGCTCCATCCTGCTGTGCCCCATCCTTCTGTGCCCCCATCCTGCTGTGTCCCATCCTGCTGTGTCCCATCCTGCTGTGCTCCCATCCTGCTGTGCCCCCATCCTGCCCCCCATCCTGCTGTGCCCCCATCCTGCTGTGCCCCATCCTTCCGTGCCCCCATCCTGCTGTGCTCCCATCCTGCTGTGCTCCATCCTGCTGTGCCCCAGCCTCCTGTGCCCCCATCCTGCTGTGCTCCCATCCTGCTGTGCCCCATCCTGCTGTGCCCCATCCTGCTGTGCCCCCATCCTGCTGTGCCCCATCCTGCTGTGCCCCCCTGCTGCCCCATCCTGCTGTGCTCCCATCCTGCTGTGCCCCATCCTGCTGTGCCCCATCCTGCTGTGCCCCCATCCTGCTGTGCCCCATCCTGCTGTGCCCCCATCCTGCTGTGCCCCCATCCTGCTGTGCCCCCATCCTGCTGTGCCCCATCCTGCTGTGCCCCATCCTGCTGTGCCCCCATCCTGCTGTGCCCCCATCCTGCTGTGCCCCATCCTGCTGTGCCCCCCCCATCCTGCTGTGCCCCATCCTGCTGTGCTCCTGCTGTGCCCCATCCTGCTGTGCCCCCATCCTGCTGTGCCCCATCCTGCTGTGCCCCCATCCTGCTGTGCCCCATCCTGCTGTGCCCCCATCCTGCTGTGCCCCATCCTGCTGTGCCCCATCCTGCTGTGCCCCCATCCTCCTGCTGTGCCCCATCCTGCTGTGCCCCCTGCTCCTGCTGTGCCCCCATCCTGCTGTGCCCCCATCCTGCTGTGCCCCATCCTGCTGCCCCCATCCTGCTGTGCCCCATCCTGCCCATCCTGCTGTGCCCCATCCTGCTGTGCCCCATCCTGCTGTGCCCATCCTGCTGTGCCTGCTGTGCCCCATCCTGCTGTGCCCCCATCCTGCTGTGCCCCCATCCTGCTGTGCCCCCATCCTGCTGTGCCCCCATCCTGCTGTGCCCCATCCTGCTGTGCCCCCCTCCCCCATCCTGCTGTGCCCCATCCTGCTGTGCTCCATCCTGCTGTGCCCCATCCTGCTGTGCCCCCATCCTGCTGTGCCCCTTCCTGCTGTGCCCCCATCCTGCTGTGCCCTCAGGCTGCTGTGCCCCATCCTGCTGTGCCCCCATCCTGCTGTGCCCCCATCCTGCTGTGCCCCATCCTTCTGTGCTCCATCCTGCTGTGCCCCATCCTGCTGTGCCCCCATCCTGCTGTGCTCCCATCCTGCTGTGCCCCATCCTTCTGTGCTCCATCCTGCTGTGCCCCATCCTGCTGTGCCCCCATCCTGCTGTGCCCCCATCCTGCTGTGCCCCCAGCCTGCTGTGTCCCCATCCTGCTGTGTCCCCATCCTGCTGTGCCCCCATCCTGCTGTGCCCTCAGGCTGCTGTGCCCCATCCTGCTGTGCTCCCATCCTGCTGTGCCCCCATCCTGCTGTGCCCCATCCTGCTGTGCCCCCATCCTGCTGTGCCCCCATCCTGCTGTGTCCCCAGCCTGCTGTGCCCCATCCTGCTGTGCCCTCAGGCTGCTGTGCCCCATCCTGCTGTGCCCCCATCCTGCTGTGCCCCCATCCTGCTGTGCCCCCATCCTGCTGTGCCCCATCCTGCTGTGCCCGCAGGCTGCTGTGCCCCATCCTGCTGTGCCCCCCTCCTCCTGCTGTGCCCCCATCCTGCTGTGCCCCATCCTGCAGTGCCCCCATCCTGCTGTGCCCCATCCTGCTGTGCCCCATCCTGCAGTGCCCCCATCCTGCTGTGCCCCCATCCTGCTGTGCCCCATCCTGCAGTGCCCCCATCCTGCTGTGCCCCATCCTTCTGTGCTCCCATCCTGCTGTGCCCCATCCTGCTGTGCCCCATCCTGCTGTGCCCCATCCTGCTGTGCCCCATCCTGCTGTGCCCCATCCTGCTGTGCCCCATCCTGCTGTGCCCCCATCCTGCTGTGCCCCATCCTGCTGTGCCCCCATCCTGCTGTGCCCCCATCCTGCTGTGCCCCATCCTGCCCCCATCCTGCTGTGCCCCATCCTGCTGTGCCCTCAGGCTGCTGTGCCCCATCCTGCTGTGCCCCCATCCTGCTGTGCCCCCATCCTGCTGTGCCCCATCCTGCAGTGCCCCCATCCTGCTGTGCCCCCTGCTGTGCCCCATCCTGCTGTGCCCCATCCTGCTGTGCCCCATCCTGCTGTGCCCCATCCTGCTGTGCCCCATCCTTCTGTGCCCCCATCCTGCTGTGCCCCCATCCTGCTGTGCTCCATCCTGCTGTGCCCCATCCTGCTGTGCCCCATCCTGCTGTGCCCCATCCTGCTGTGCCCCATCCTGCTGTGCCCCCATCCTGCTGTGCCCCCATCCTGCTGTGCCCCCATCCTGCTGTGCCCCATCCTGCTGTGCCCCCATCCTGCTGTGCCCCATCCTGCTGTGCCCCCATCCTGCTGTGCCCCAGCCTGCTGTGCCCCATCCTGCTGTGCCCCATCCTGCTGTGCCCCATCCTGCTGTGCCCCATCCTGCTGTGCCCCCATCCTGCTGTGCCCCCATCCTGCTGTGCCCCATCCTGCTGTGCCCCATCCTGCTGTGCCCCATCCTGCTGTGCCCCCATCCTGCTGTGCCCCATCCTGCTGTGCCCCATCCTGCTGTGCCCCATCCTGCTGTGCCCCCATCCTGCTGTGTCCCCATCCTGCTGTGCCCCATCCTGCTGTGTCCTGCCCCCATCCTGCTGTGCCCCATCCTGCTGTGCCCCATCCTGCTGTGCCCCATCCTGCTGTGCCCCATCCTGCTGTGCCCCATGCCTGCTGTGCCCCATCCTGCTGTGCCCCATCCTGCTGTGCCCCCATCCTGCCCCCCATCCTGCTGTGCCCCATCCTGCTGTGCTGCTGTGCCCCATCCTCCTGCTGTGCCCCATCCTGCTGTGCCCCATCCTGCTGTGCCCCATCCTGCTGTGCCCCCATCCTGCTGTGCCCCCATCCTGCTGTGCCCCCATCCTGCTGTGCCCTGCTGTGCCCCATCCTGCTGTGCCCCATCCTGCTGTGCTCCCATCCTGCTGTCCTGCCCCCATCCTGCTGTGCTCCCATCCTGCTGTGCCCCATCCTGCTGTGCTCCATCCTGCTGTGCCCCATCCTGCTGTGCCCCCAGACTGCTGTGCCCCCATCCTGCTGTGCTCCCATCCTGCTGTGCCCCCATCCTGCTGTGCTCCCATCCTGCTGTACCCCCATCCTGCTGTGCCCCCAGGCTGCTGTGCTCCATCCTGCTGTGCCCCATCCTGCTGTGCCCCCATCCTGCTGTGCCCCATCCTGCTGTGCCCCCAGGCTGCTGTGCAGCCCCTGCCGGCCCCGGGGCTCTCCTGGGCTGCGCCAGCAGCAGCCTCGCAGGGAGCTCTCCCCGGGGGGAATTTCCTTCCTGACAAACAACTCGGTGCTGTGATTCAGCAGGAAGGATGTGGTGGCTAAGGCTCTGGGCTGGGATTGGGAGGCACGGGTTCTGTTCCCAGCTCTACCACAAGCCAAACACGCAGAGGGGAAGGGCAGGGAGGAGGAGGAGGAGCGGAGCGGGGCAGGAGCGCGGGGAGCGCTGCCGGGGCGGCGGGGGCTGGGCTGGGCTCTGCCAGCTCTCCAGGGCAGCAGGGCTGGGGGCTCCTCTGTGTGCCGCTGCAAGAGAGCCAAACCTGACCTCTGCCGGGGGCTCAGAGGTTGTTTTCACGGCCTGGGGTCTGAATTTGGCAGTGTCCTGTGGCTGCCTTCCTTCACCACTCCAGCGCTCAGTCCCTGACCTTCAGGCACTGTGCTGTGGCTCCCGCACCAAGCACTCAGCTCCTCCACTGCCTTGCTGAGCTTCACACAGGGTCAGCTTCCCACAGCCTGCTACTAACACTGCAGTGTCTTTCTTTTCAGAAGCAAGAGCCTGAGCTACCAGCCCCTGAGTGCAGCCTCCTGCTTTGGTGCCACCGGTGGAGGATGGAGCAGGAGGGTGGCTGCAGTGGTCAGCCCACGGGTGAGTTCTGCTTGGCCAAGTGCTTGCCTCTCCCCTCCAGTGCTTACTGCTGGGGCACCCAGAGAGCAGCCCCTGGGAGTCCAGGGCTGCCTGCATGCCATGCAGGTTCCTGGCTCGTTGTGGCTGCTGTGGGAGACGGCTGCTGGCTGGAGAGCTTTGCAGCAGTGGCTTTGTGACTCCTCACCAGAGCACAACCCCTGACCTGAGTGGCTGTGCTGCACAGCTCCTGCTGCTCACAGAATGGCTTGGGCTGGAAGGGCCCTCAGGCATCATCTGCCATGGGCAGGGGCACCTCCCACCAGCACAGCTTGATCAAGGCCTCAAGGCCTCATCCTTGGATTACTCTCCTTTGATTCTGGAGGCCTTCAGGTGTGCTCTGGAGTGAAAGTAACCAAGGAGAACTGGACCCAGCAGAGCTGCAGCTCCTGTGGGGGAGCACAAGGGGAGGGGAGCAAGGGAGGCAGAGCAAGAGAGGATAACTGAGCTGCTAAACTTTCCTCACCCATGCTGTGGAGCCTCTTGCTTAGCACTGCACAGACCCAGAGAGGCAGAGAGGCAGAGAAAGGGTTGGGCTGGAAGGGACCTCAAGGATCATCCAGTGCCAACCCCCTGCCATGGGCAGGGACCCCTCCCCCCAGCCCAGCTTGCTCAAGGCCTCATCCAACCTGGCCTGAAACCCCTCCAGGCAGGAGGCAGCCACAGCCTCCCTGGGCAGCCTGTGCCAGAGTCTCCCCAGCCTCACTCTCAACAATTCCTTCCTCCTCTCCACTCTCAGTCTCCCCTCTCCCAGCTCAAAGCCATTGTTCCTCAGCCTGGCACTCCCAGCCCTTGGCCAGAGTCCCTCCCCAGCTCTCCTGGAGCCCTTCAGGTCCTGGAAGGCTGCTCTGAGGTCTGCCTGGAGCCTTCTCTTCTGCAGGTTGCACAGCCCCAACTCTCCCAGCCTGCCCCCACAGGGGAGGGTCTGCAGCCTCTGCTCATCTCTGTGGCCTCCTCTGGAGCCTCTCCAGCAGCTCCAGGTCCTTCAGATGTGCCCCAGAGTTTCTTCTCATTGATTGCTTGTGCAATGGCTTTGTCCCCTGGAGCAGGGCCTGTGGCAGATGCACACAGGCAGCATTTCAGCTGGTCCCATGCAGCTGCAGGGGCTGAGTTCCTCTCCTCTTCCCATCCTTGGAGTTCAGTGTCCTCTCCTGCTCCTGGCAGCCTCCTGGGTTCCTGCTCAGCTCTGTGCTGGGTTGGATGTGTGAGGAGCATTCCTGTAGAGCTGAGGGCTGAGGCTGGACAGCTTCCACTTTTCCCCACTCTGTGCTCTTGGGTGAGAGCTCTGTGTCCAATTCCTGCTTCAGAAGCAGAGGCTGCTCAGGGAGCTGTGGGCTCCCAGCCTTGGGGAATTCCTTTTGTTGTCAGCAGTGAATTCCTTTCTCCCTTTTCCAGGCTTGCTTAGAATGGATCAATGCACCCAGGGTCTGGGCTGGGAGGGACCTTCAGAGGCCACCGAGTCCAACATGCTCTGAAGGGAGAGCTGCAGCCAGAGCAGGCTGCTCCCAGCCCCAACCAACCTGATCTGCACTGGTGCCAGCCATGGGGCAGCTCTCACCTCTCTGGGCAGCCTGGCACAGGCTCTCACTGTGTGCCAGGGATGGGGCAGCTCTCACCTCTCTGGGCAGCCTGGCACAGGCTTTCACTGTGTGCCAGGGATGGGGCAGCTCTCACCTCTCTGGGCAGCCTGGCACAGGCTCTCACTGTGTGCCAGCCATGGGGCAGCTCTCACCTCTCTGGGCAGCCTGGCACAGGCTCTCACTGCGTGCCAGCCATGGGGCAGCTCTCACCTCTCTGGGCAGCCTGGCACAGGCTCTCACTGTGTGCCAGGGATGGGGCAGCTCTCACCTCTCTGGGCAGCCTGGCACAGGCTCTCACTGTGTGCCAGCCAGGGGGCAGCTCTCACCTCTCTGGGCAGCCTGGCACAGGCTCTCACTGTGTGCCAGCCATGGGGCAGCTCTCACCTCTCTGGGCAGCCTGGCACAGGCTCGCACTGTGTGCCAGCCATGGGGCAGCTCTCACCTCTCTGGGCAGCCTGGCACAGGCTCTCACTGTGTGCCAGCCATGGGGCAGCTCTCACCTCTCTGGGCAGCCTGGCACAGGCTCTCACTGTGTGCCAGCCATGGGGCAGCTCTCACCTCTCTGGGCAGCCTGGCACAGGCTCTCACTGTGTGCCAGCCATGGGGCAGCTCTCACCTCTCTGGGCAGCCTGGCACAGGCTCACTGGCCAGCCAGGGGCAGCTCTCACCTCTCTGGGCAGCCTGGCACAGGCTCTCACTGTGTGCCAGCCAGGGGGCAGCTCTCACCTCTCTGGGCAGCCTGGCACAGGCTCTGTGTGCCAGCCAGGGGCAGCTCTCACCTCTCTGGGCAGCCTGGCACAGGCTCTCACTGTGTGCCAGCCATGGGGCAGCTCTCACCTCTCTGGGCAGCCTGGCACAGGCTCTCACTGTGTGCCAGGGATGGGGCAGCTCTCACCTCTCTGGGCAGCCTGGCACAGGCTCTCACTGTGTGCCAGGGCTGGGGCAGCTCTCACCTCTCTGGGCAGCCTGGCACAGGCTCTCACTGTGTGCCAGGGATGGGGCAGCTCTCACCTCTCTGGGCAGCCTGGCACAGGCTCTCACTGTGTGCCAGCCAGGGGGCAGCTCTCACCTCTCTGGGCAGCCTGGCACAGGCTCTCACTGTGTGCCAGCCATGGGGCAGCTCTCACCTCTCTGGGCAGCCTGGCACAGGCTCTCACTGTGTGCCAGCCATGGGGCAGCTCTCACCTCTCTGGGCAGCCTGGGCCAGACTCTCACTGTGTGCCAGCCAGGGGGCAGCTCTCACCTCTCTGGGCAGCCTGGGCCAGACTCTCACTGTGTGCCAGGGCTGGGGCAGCTCTCACCTCTCTGGGCAGCCTGGCACAGGCTCTCAGCACCCTCAGGGGCAAACCTTTCTCCCTTCTCTCCAGTCTGAATCACTCTCTTTGAGTTCAAAGCATCACTGGAGCAGGCTGCCCAGAGAGGCTGTGGAGCCTCCTTCTCTGGAGCCTTTCCAGCCCTCTCTGGATGCATTCCTCTGCTACTTGCACTAGATTCTGTGGTTCTGCTCTGGGGTTGGACTGCAGGGGGGTTGGACTCAATCTCTGGAGGTCCCTTCCAACCCCTAACACCCTGTAACCCCTTGTCCTGTCCCAACAGGCCCTGCTCAAAACTCTGTCCCCAGCTCTCTGCTCAGCCCTGAGGCACTGCAAGGCCACCAGAAGGTCTCCCTGGAGCCTTCTCTCCTCCAGGCTGCCCAAGGCCAACTCTCTCAGCCTGGCCTCACAGCAGAGGGCTTCCAGCCCTCCAGCTTGGTTAAGCTCTTCCACAGAGTGTTTGCTGTGGGGGCTGCCAGGACCTCCCCATGCTGGCATACCAAGGTGAATGGTCCTCACAGCCACCAGCCTTGTGCCATGCTGTGGCTGTCACAGCCCACATGGCTGTAGGCCAATCCAGTTGGTGAGTTTGGGGTTCTGAACAGCTGCCTGTACTGAAGAGCTTGTCCTTGTGCATGGATTTGAGTCTGGGAGCTGAAGAATGGAAAGCAGGAGGAAAATCCCTGTGGCAGCCTGGGAGGTGTCCTCTGTGACACTCCTGAGTGCTGTCAGCAGGGGATGGTCACACATCCCCTGTGCTGCAGGTTCAGCAGCCCCCAGAGGAGGACCTGGAGGCTGGATCTGTGCAAAAAGGCACTCAAGGGAAGCCTCTGCAGCACAAACCATGCTGGCTGCTCGTGGGAGAGCTGTGGAGTGGCTGCTCAGGGCTTTGGGGCATCTCTACTGCACTGCTTTCAGTTTAGATCCCCCCCTGAGACAGGCACAGCAATGAGGCTGTCCAGGGGGACACATTTCCATGTGTGGAGCTCACACCTCCTGAGGAAGTGCTTCCTGGTCCCTCCTGGAGCCAGGATGCTGGGTGAGACAGGTGTGACCCAGGCTGAAGGTAAGGCTCTTCCAGCCTGGCCCTCCTTTGGTTCAGCTTCCAGCTCCAGCCTCTCTGTTGAGCCACCTACAGAGCTGGGCCTTGCTGGGTCGTGCCCTGAGCCTCCCTGTAGGGAGGAAGCATTTTGTGACGCTGGGGGAGATTGAAACACTTCTACTGGAATGCAGGTGGCAGGGCAGCAGTGTTCTCAGGGCAGGGGACAGCCAAGGTGTTTCCCCTTCTGTGCTCCCCTTGTGTAGAGAAAGGAAGTGCTGGCAAAGGCCTCCTCAGCTTCCTGCTGCCTTGGGAGCAGGTTTCCAGGCACAACCTTCTCCATCAGCCAGCCCTGCCAAACTGTGCTGGCTGCCAGCAGCTGTGGGCAGCAGGCTGAGAGCACAGCCAGTGGGAGCTGCAGGCTCTGCCTGCCAGCAGCTGCTGGGACCTTCCTCCCTCCCCTTTAGAACCAAACACCTCAGAAATCAGAATCCCCTTGTGGAAGAAACAACTGAATGAAGGCAAAAAACAGAGGAAGGAAAGGGCTGTGCAGAAGTGCAGAGGTTGCTGCACTGGCAGCCTGGGGAGCCTGAAGCCCCAGGGCTGCACCGAGCTGGCTGCTGCGTGGGGATCCTGCCCCTCTGCTCTGCCCTGCTCAGACCTCACCTGCAGGGCTGGGCCCAGCCTTGGGGCCCCAAAAGGAGGGACCTGGAGCTGCTGGAGCTGCTGGAGCAGGTGCAGAGGAGGCCACAGAGGGCTGGAGCAGCTCTGCTGTGGGGCCAGGCTGGGAGAGTTAGGGCTGTTCAGCCTGGAGAGAAGGGAGACCTCAGAGCTGCATCTCAGTATCTGCAGGGGAGCTGCAGGCAGGCTGGGGAGGGACTGCTCAGAAGGGGCTGTGGGGATAGGAGAGGCAATGGTTTGAAAGTGGAGCAGGGCAGAGTTAGGTTGGCCATCAGGAGGAAGTTCTGCACAGGGAGGCTGGGGAGAGCCTGGCACAGGCTGCCCAGGGAGGTGGCTGAGGCTCTGTCCCTGCAGACATTCAAGCTCAGACTTGCTGTGGCCCTGTGCAGCCTGCTGTGGCTGGAGCTGTCCCTGCTGCCTGCAGGGGTTGGGCAGGATGACCTTTGGAGGTCCCTTCCAACCCAATGCAGTCTGTGAGCTGTGATGCTGCCCTGGCTGGGCTGCTGGAGCCCACTCCTCAGTCCCTGGGCACATCAGCTGCTCAGAGAGTGTGGACTTAAAGCATCTCCAAGACTTCTCTCTTTGGGGTATTGGAGATCTTGGGGTCAAATTCAAGTCAGAGTCCAGCTCAATGGTCAGATTAAAACTCACCCTGAAGCTTCAGCAGGTGCTGATGAGACAAGAAAATGCTGTGGGGCTGAGTTCCTGCAGAGTTAACTGAGGCTGCAGGGCTCCTGCAACCTTTCCTCTGACTCCTTCCTCTGATGGAGACCATGGTCAGTCTCTTCTGCAGTGGGCTCAGGGGCAGCACAGTGTCTGCTTAGGCTGCTTGCTGCCAGAGCTGAGTGGAACCTTGGCTTTGAGCCTGAGGTGTGCAGGGAAGGCAGAAAGTGCTGGGCTGGAGGGCAGGATGCTAGGCTGGAGCTGTGGAAGTCATTGGTGAAGGCTTTCCAGAAGCAAACTGCTGCTGGGCTCTGGCTGCTCTGCCCCCATGGTCCTGCTGCCTGGTGTGGTGCCTGTGTTTGGAGCACATCTCCAGGTGCAGTTTGTGCTTCCTACACTTTGTCATCCTGTGAAACCCAGTGTCCAGCTCTCACCATCTTGATAAGCAAAACCACCCCAGCTCCATGGGCAGGGACCCCTCCCCCCAGCCCAGCTTGCCCAAGGCCTCATCCAGCCTGGCCTGAAACACCTCCAGGCAGGAGGCAGCCACAGCCTCCCTGGGCAGCCTGTGCCAGAGTCTCCCCAGCCTCACTCTCAACAATTCCTTCCTCCTCTCCACTCTCAGTCTCTCCTCTCCCAGCTCAAAGCCATTGTTCCTCATCCTGGCACTCCCAGCCCTTGGCCAGAGTCCCTCCCCAGCTCTCCTGGAGCCCTTCAGGTCCTGGAAGGCTGCTCTGAGGTCTGCCTGGAGCCTTCTCTTCTCCAGGCTGCACAGCCTCAGCTCTCCCAGCCTGGCCCCACAGGGGAGGCTCTGCAGCCTCTGCTCATCTCTGTGGCCTCCTCTGGAGCCTCTCCAGCAGCTCCAGGTCCTTCTTGTGCTGGGGTCCCAGAGCTGGAGGCAGTGCTGCAGGTGGGGGCTGAGCAGAGCAGAGGGGCAGAGTGTCTGTGGTTATTTCATTCCCTCTCCTCCATTGCACCTTTTTCTTGTGCTTTGTCTGGGCTTGCAGCAGGCTTGGGGTGGGGAGTGAGCTCCTTAAATGCCTTTCCAGTGCTCTGTGGGACAGACATCCACTTTCCTTTGAGGTCATAGAGAACACAGAGTGTTGGAGCCCTCATGTCTGATGGGAAGGCATTTCTGAAATGCCAGCAGCTCCTTTGATATCCACCAGAGATGGCCAAGGATAACCCCAAGTGGAGAAGCAGAGCAGGTAGCAGCCACTGGGGCTGGGCAGGGTGATAACCAGCACCAAGAGCTGAGAGCATGGAAGCAACAAACCCAAAGCACTTCCCCTCAGGGCAGCAGCCTGCAAGGAGCACAGTCAGGTTCCAGAGGTCAGGCTGAGCTCAGACACTGGCAGCTGAACTTTAAAAGCCAGAAAGCAAAACTCAGCAGCCTGGTTGCAGGCCCTGCTGTGGAGCTTGGGTCCCCAGCAGTCTGTGGTGCTGGGCAGTCTCCTTTCCCTCTTCTGTCTTTGTGTTCCCCTTTGTGGAGGTGCTTGGGTGGGCATGGGGAAGTGTCTGCATTTCCCTCTAGGACCATGGAGTTGTTTTGGTTGGAAAACACCTTGAGGAGTCCTGGTTCCACAGAATGGGTTGGGTTGGGTTGGAAGGGACCTTCAAATCATCCAGTCCCAACCCCCTGCAACGGGCAGGGACAGCTCCCACCAGCACAGCTGGCTCAAGGCCTCATCCAGCCTCCAGGGAGGAGGCAGCCACAGCCTCCCTGGGCACCCACAGCCTCCCTGGAAAGAATTTCTTCCTCATCTCCAGTCTCAGTCTGCACTCCTCAAGCCCACCCAGTGATTTCCAGTGCCTCTCCCTGCCCAGGCCAGCCTCTGTGCAGGAGCAGCATCCCTGGTGGGCAGCAGCTCTGCCCAGTTCCTGCATGCCCTGAGCTCTGTTTTATTTCCTTGATCTAATCCTGCAGGGTGACAGCAATGGGTTAAGGAAGAGAGAGGGCTGGGACCTGCTGCCAGTGCCTCTGGCAAGTACAGCACTGCCAGCTTCAGATCAGTCCCCTGTGGCTGGCCCAGCAACGTGAGGAATGCAGAGGGCAGGAGCAGCAGCAGAGCTGCTGAGAGCACCCAGCAGAAGCACTCACTGCTGGGCTGGGGGAGCTGCCAGTGGCCCAGGTGCTTGTGTCAAGAGCTGTGGCTGGGAGGCCTGGGAATTCTCAAGGAAGTGAAGGCAGGCAGGGCCTTGCAATCTGCTTCTGACACGTGCTGGGGGCTGTCACGGTTTGGGGCTCAAGGGAAGACAAGTCACAGCTTCACAGCTTCACAGCTTGCTTCAGCTTGGAAGGGAGCCTCCAAGGGCATCCTGTCCAACCCCTGCAGGCAGCAGGGACAGCTCCAGCCACAGCAGGCTGCCCTTGGCAGACTTGCCCTGACACAGCAAGTCTGAGCTTGACTGTCTCCAGGGACAGGCTCTCAGCCACCTCCCTGGGCAGCCTGTGCCAGGCTCTCCCCAGCCTCCCTGTGCAGAACTTCCTCTGATGGCCAACCTAACCCTGCCCTGCTCCAGTGCCAAACCAATGTCCCTCATCCTGTCCCCACAGCCCTTTGAGCAGTCCCTCCCCAGCCTGCCTGCAGCCCCCTTCAGATACTGAGATGCAGCTCTGAGGTCCCTGGAGCCTTCTCTTCTCCAGGCTGAACAGCCCCAGCTCTCCCAGGCTGTCCCCAGAGCAGAGGTTCTCCAACCCTCTGATCATCCTCATGGCCTCCTCTGGACCCTCTCCAGCAGCTCCAGGTCTCTCTTGCTTTGGGACCCCCAGAGCTGGATTGCCAAAGTCTCTGAGAAGAAGCTCAAAGTCTCCAGGAAAGAGGCTGCTGCCTCCCAGGGATGCAGAGCTGTGTTCAGATGGGGCCTGTGACCATAGAGCACTCTCTGCTTGGTGACAAAGGGCTCTCCATGAACCCTCTGCTGCTCTGCGCATTCCCCTTTGCAGTGGAGTCTCAGAGCTCTGTCCTCCCTCTCTGGATCATTCACATAAATATAGTGAGGACAGCTCAGGTCCCCACCAACCTTTCTGGATGCTGGCAGGATCCAGGTAACAGACACTGGTGGGAAAGCATCCAGTGCAAGCAAAGAGGCACTAGTGAGGAGGAAGCCTGGAGGTGGAAGTGGCTCCTGCAACCCAGGGCCCCCCTGCTGCTCTTGCTGCCTGCTACCCTGCAGTGTCCTGACAGGCTGCAGGGTTCCTGCAGCCACAGCTCTGCTTCACCTGCCAGGGGTCCTCTTCTCAGCTCACCCAGGCCCTGCAGGGTGGGGTGTGGAGGGGCTGCCCGCAGCAGGGAGCCACAGAGGGAGTCCTGCACCCGGCAGGGTTTCATAGTTTCATAGTTTCATTCAGGGTTGGAAGGGACCACACGGATCAGCCAGTCCCAACCCCCCTGCCATGGGCAGGGACACTCCACACTAGATCAGCCTGGCCACAGCCTCAGCCAGCCTGGCCTTAAACACCTCCAGGGACAGGGCCCCAACCACCTCCCTGCACAACCCAGTCCAGGGCTTCACCACTCTCATGGGGAAGAACTTCCTCCTCCCCTCCAGCCTCAATCTCCCCACCTCCAGCTTCATTCCATTCCCCCTAGTCCTATCCCTGCCTGAGATCCTGAGCAGTCCCTCCCCAGCCTTCCTGGAGCCCCCTGCTGATCCTGGAAGGCCACAATGAGGTCACCTGGGAGCCTTCTCTTCTGCAGACTGAACAGCCCCAACTCCTTCAGTCTGTGCTCACAGCAGAGCAGCTCCAGCCCTCTGCTCATCCTCCTGGCCCTGCTCTGGACACCTTCCAGCACCTCCAGATCCCTCTTGTCATAGGGGCTCCAGAACTGGAGGCAGTACTGCAGGTGGGGTCTCACCAGGGCTGAGTAGAGGGGGAGAATCACCTCCTTGCCCTGCTGGCCACACTTCTCCTGATGCAGCCCAGGCTCTGATTGGCTTTGCGGGCTACAAGAGCACACTGAGAGCTCCTGGTGAGCTTTTTGTCCACCAGCACCCCCAAGGCTCTCTCCTCAGGGCTACTTTCCAGCCAGTCCCTGCCCAGCCTGGATTTGTGCCTGGGATTGCCTCGACCCAGCTGCAGGACCCTGCACTTGCTCTTTTGAACTGGTCTGGGAGCCCCAGGCGGAGCGGTGCCGGGCGGCAGCCCAGGGGCAGCAGCAGGCTCCCGCTCCCAGCCGGCGCTGGCTCCGCTCTCAGGGGCTGTGCTTCTGTCACATGAAACCATTCTGCAAGCACTTCCTTCCTGCAGTTCTCAGAAGGAGGGAGGGGGCTGTGCAAAAGAATGTCTGGGTGCCTCTGAGGGAGGAGGGAGGCTGAAGCAAACAAGAGCTCCAGGCCCAGCTCCTGACCTTTCCCTTCGGCGTGGTGATGTTTTGCAGCAGCAGAGCCTCCGGGGAGTAGCAGCATCCTCCTTGCTATTGTGTGCCTGCCCCAAAAGGGGGCTGGAGTCCAGCCTCCAGCATGTTCTCACTCGGGGCTGGTGGGAAACAGGCCACATTCCCTTTCTTGGGTCATGCAAGTGCAAAAGATGACAGAGTCCTGCAGGCTAACCCCAGGGCATTAGGCCAGTTCAGAATGAGAGGATGCAGCCAAGGGTGCAGCCAGCCCAGTAAGGTTGCAGCCAGCCCAGCAAGGGTGCAGCCAGCCCAGCGAGGGTGCAGGCAGCCCAGCGAGGGTGCAGGCAGCCCAGCGAGGGTGCAGCCAGCCCAGCAAGGGTGCAGGCAGCCCAGCGAGGGTGCAGCCAGCCCAGCAAGGCTACAACCAGCCCAGCGAGGGTGCAGGCAGCCCAGCGAGGGTGCAGGCAACCCAGCGAGGGTGCAGGCAGCCCAGCGAGGGTGCAGGCAGCCCAGCGAGGGTGCAGCCAGCCCAGCGAGGGTGCAGGCAGCCCAGCGAGGGTGCAGGCAGCCCAGCAAGGGTGCAGGCAGCCCAGCGAGGGTGCAGGCAGCCCTGTGAGGGTGCAGCCAGCCCAGCAAGGGTGCAGGCAGCCCAGCGAGGGTGCAGGCAGCCCAGCGAGGGTGCAGCCAGCCCAGCAAGGCTACAACCAGCCCAGCGAGGGTGCAGGCAGCCCAGCGAGGGTGCAGCCAGCCCAGCGAGGGTGCAGGCAGCCCAGCGAGGGTGCAGGCAGCCCAGCGAGGGTGCAGCCAGCCCAGCAAGGGTGCAGCCAGCCCAGCGAGGGTGCAGCCAGCCCAGCAAGGGTGCAGGCAGCCCAGCAAGGGTGCAGACAGCCCAGCGAGGGTGCAGGCAGCCCAGCAAGGGTGCAGGCAGCCCAGCGAGGGTGCAGCCAGCCCAGCGAGGGTGCAGGCAGCCCTGTGAGGGTGCAGGCAGCCCAGCGAGGGTGCAGGCAGCCCTGTGAGGGTGCAGCCAGCCCAGCGAGGGTGCAGGCAGCCCTGTGAGGGTGCAGGCAGCCCAGCGAGGGTGCAGGCAGCCCAGCGAGGGTGCAGCCAACCCAGCGAGGGTGCAGGCAGCCCAGCGAGGGTGCAGGCAACCCAGCGAGGGTGCAGGCAGCCCAGCGAGGGTGCAGGCAGCCCTGTGAGGGTGCAGCCAGCCCAGCGAGGGTGCAGCCAGCCCAGCGAGGGTACAGGCAGCCCAGCGAGGGTGCAGCCAGCCCAGCGAGGGTACAGCCAGCCCAGCGAGGGTGCAGGCAGCCCAGCGAGGGTGCAGGCAGCCCTGTGAGGGTGCAGCCAGCCCAGCGAGGGTGCAGCCAGCCCAGCAAGGGTGCAGGCAGCCCAGCGAGGGTGCAGGCAGCCCAGCGAGGGTGCAGCCAGCCCAGCAAGGGTGCAGGCAGCCCAGCGAGGGTGCAGGCAGCCCAGCGAGGGTGCAGGCAGCCCAGCGAGGGTGCAGCCAGCCCAGCGAGGGTGCAGGCAGCCCAGTGAGGGTGCAGCCAGCCCAGCGAGGGTGCAGGCAGCCCAGCGAGGGTGCAGGCAGCCCAGCGAGGGTGCAGGCAACCCAGCGAGGGTGCAGCCAGCCCAGCAAGGGTGCAGGCAGCCCAGCAAGGGTGCAGCCAGCCCAGCGAGGGTGCAGCCAGCCCAGCGAGGGTGCAGGCAGCCCAGCGAGGGTGCAGCCAGCCCAGCGAGGGTGCAGGCAACCCAGCGAGGGTGCAGCCAGCCCAGCGAGGGTGCAGGCAGCCCAGCGAGGGTGCAGGCAGCCCAGCGAGGGTGCAGCCAGCCCAGCGAGGGTGCAGGCAGCCCAGCGAGGGTGCAGCCAGCCCAGCGAGGGTGCAGCCAGCCCAGCGAGGGTGCAGCCAGCCCAGCGAGGGTGCAGCCAGCCCAGCGAGGGTGCAGGCAACCCAGCGAGGGTGCAGCCAGCCCAGCAAGGGTGCAGGCAGCCCAGCGAGGGTGCAGGCAGCCCAGCAAGGCTACAGCCAGCCCTGTGAGGGTGCAGCCAGCCCTGTGAGGGTGCAGGCAGCCCAGAGAGGGTGCAGGCAGCCCAGCAAGGCTACAGCCAGCCCTGTGAGGGTGCAGCCAGCCCTGTGAGGGTGCAGCCAGCTCGGCAAGGCTGCAGCCAGCCTGTGCTGCTCAGTGAGCTGCCCAGCAGCTGGGAGGGTAATTGAGGTGGTGAAATCAGAGGGCAGTGATTTCCCCTCTCTTGCTGTGTCGTTGTTGCAGGGCTTGCACTGCTCAGAGTGCATTCCTGCACTTTCCTGTTGGATGCTCCTCTTGCCCTGTGCTCAGCAGTTACTGGCAGTCATTGGTATCCCCTAAGACCAAAACAGGAGGCAAAAGCATAAAGGAAACCCCCAGGCTCCTCCCCAGCAAACCACAAGGTTTTAGGGAACTCTTTGCAGGGCTGAGATGTTTGCAGTGGATCTTCTCAGGCTGTGCTTCTTCCCCATCAGCCTTTGTACTGCTGGAGAGCCATCAGTGCTTCCTCTGATCACTGGTTCAGATCAGGCTCCCCATCTGTGACCAGCAGCACAGGGAGGGGATTCTGCCCCTCTGCTCTGCTCTGCTCAGCCCCCACCTGCAGCACTGCCTCCAGCTCTGGGGCCCCCAGCACATAAGGTCCTGGAGCTGATGGAGAAGCTCCAGAGGAGGCCACAGAGATGATCAGAGGCTGCAGAACCTCCCCTGTGGGGCCAGGCTGGGAGAGCTGGGGCTGTGCAGCCTGGAGAAGAGAAGGCTCCAGGCAGACCTCAGAGCAGCCTTCCAGGACCTGAAGGGCTCCAGGAGAGCTGGGGAGGGACTCTGGCCAAGGGCTGGGAATGCCAGGATGAGGAACAATGGCTTTGAGCTGGGAGAGGGGAGACTGAGAGTGGAGATGAGGAAGAAATTGTTGAGAGTGAGGCTGGGGAGACTCTGGCACAGGCTGCCCAGGGAGGCTGTGGCTGCCTCCTGCCTGGAGGTGTTTCAGGCCAGGCTGGATGAGGCCTTGAGCAAGCTGTGCTGGTGGGAGGTGTCTGATCTTAAGGTCCCCTCCAGTCCAACCCATGCTATGAATCCATGAATCTCCTAGCTGCCACCTTGCCCTTTGCTCAGCACCCAGGTGTGCTGAGTCTCAGCCCTGCCCCAGGCAGCATCCAGGGTCTGTCCAGGAGCTCTCTGTCAGCCTTGTTGCTGCAGTGTGGTTCAGTAGGTGCTGGGCTGCTGTGTCTGACTGGCATGCTCCTGGCTGTGGAGAGCTGGTGCTGAGCAGAGTCTGGGAGCAGAGGAGGTGCTGCCTCCCTTGGTGATAGATGCTGTGTTAAAGCTCCCATGGGATGTCCTGGATGATGTCCGTCAGTGCACTTGCATCCTGTCACCAGTGCTTGCAGCTTCTGCTCAGGGTGCTGCAGCATCTCAGCCTGGCCACATTGTGCTGCAGCAGAGGTCCTGTCCTGTAGCAGGGCTGTGGGTTCCACCTCCAGCTGGAGTCCTGCCTGTGCAGGGCAGAGCTGTGGGTTCAGCTGGTGTCCTGCCTGTGCAGGGCAGAGCTGTGGGCTCAGCTGGAGTCCTGCCTGTGCAGGGCAGAGCTGTGGGTTCAGCTGGAGTCCTGCCTGTGCAGGGCAGAGCTGTGGGCTCAGCTGGAGTCCTGCCTGTGCAGGGCAGAGCTGTGGGCTCAGCTGGAGTCCTGCCTGTGCAGGGCAGAGCTGTGGGTTCAGCTGGAGTCCTGCCCGTGCAGGGCAGAGCTGTGGGTTCAGCTGGAGTCCTGCCCGTGCAGGGCAGAGCTGTGGGCTCAGCTGGAGTCCTGCCCGTGCAGGGCAGAGCTGTGGGTCCAGCTGGAGTCCTGCCTGTGCAGGGCAGAGCTGTGGGCTCAGCTGGTGTCCTGCCTGTGCAGGGCAGAGCTGTGGGCTCAGCTGGAGTCCTGCCCGTGCAGGGCAGAGCTGTGGGCTCAGCTGGAGTCCTGCCTGTGCAGGGCAGAGCTGTGGGCTCAGCTGGAGTCCTGCCCGTGCAGGGCAGAGCTGTGGGCTCAGCTGGAGTCCTGCCCGTGCAGGGCAGAGCTGTGGGCTCAGCTGGAGTCCTGCCTGTGCAGGGCAGAGCTGTGGGTCCAGCTGGAGTCCTGCCCGTGCAGGGCAGAGCTGTGGGCTCAGCTGGAGTCCTGCCTGTGCAGGGCAGAGCTGTGGGTCCAGCTGGAGTCCTGCCTGTGCAGGGCAGAGCTGTGGGCTCAGCTGGAGTCCTGCCCATGCAGGGCAGAGCTGTGGGCTCAGCTGGAGTCCTGCCTGTGCAGGGCAGAGCTGTGGGTCCAGCTGGAGTCCTGCCCGTGCAGGGCAGAGCTGTGGGCTCAGCTGGAGTCCTGCCTGTGCAGGGCAGAGCTGTGGGTCCAGCTGGAGTCCTGCCTGTGCAGGGCAGAGCTGTGGGCTCAGCTGGAGTCCTGCCCGTGCAGGGCAGAGCTGTGGGCTCAGCTGGAGTCCTGCCCGTGCAGGGCAGAGCTGTGGGCTCAGCTGGAGTCCTGCCTGTGCAGGGCAGAGCTGTGGGCTCAGCTGGAGTCCTGCCTGTGCAGGGCAGAGCTGTGGGCTCAGCTGGAGTCCTGCCTGTGCAGGGCAGAGCTGTGGGCTCAGCTGGAGTCCTGCCCGTGCAGGGCAGAGCTGTGGGCTCAGCTGGAGTCCTGCCTGTGCAGGGCAGAGCTGTGGGCTCAGCTGGAGTCCTGCAGGGAGGGTGGCTGCAGCTGCACTCACACAGGGCCTGTGACAGAGAGGGGTCAAGGATGAGACACTTTGTGTCTAGACAGCTTCTGCTGGCCCAAGGGAGATGTCCTGGCAGCAGCCAAGTGGGGAAGCACAGCCCCTGACTGCTGCCAGGTGCCTGGAAAGTTTCCCTGTACCAAACACCTTGCAGGGGCTGCTTCAGGGAGCAGAGCTGGGAGGTGTTGCCCCCTTGGGAGGCTTTCACCTTCCTGGGTGCCAGGCCCCTGGGATGTGGTGGGGGCTGGGGCTGAGGTGAGGGCCAGCTCACCCAGCTGGGCCTTTGGGTTTCCTTCATCCCTGAGCTTTGGCAGTGTCCTCCTCTGCAGGCTGGGCAAGCAGAGCTGTGCAGGGGCCTGAGGTGTGCTGCCAGGGGGCTGGGTTGTGGAGGAGGAGTGAGGCCCTTGGAGCCTGTCAGCTCTGGCACTTCAGGTTGTCACAGTGGTGCTGAGGAGCAAAGTAATGCTGGCAAAGCAGGCTGGGGGGTGAGGGAGGCTGGCCAGGAGGTTTGCTGCAGGTAGGAGGGCTGCAGCCACGCTGTGAGGCCAGCAGGCAGGGGCAGCCCCAGCAGTGAGGCTGGTCAAGGCTCTGGCAGCCAGCTGGGAAGCTGCTGCTGGGCAGGAAGCAGTCTCTGGGTTACAGGGATTGATCTTCATGCACAGAAGAAAGTGCCAGTAGCAGCCTGCCAGGCAGTGCTGTGCTGCCATGCTGCTGGCTGCAGGCCCTTGCCCCTCTCTGAAGCAGCAGCTCAGGAGTGGCTGTGGGGGAGCCTCCAGCCCTGCTGGCTTGCAGCAAGGAGCAGGCTGATGGCAGAGCTGCAGGCCCTGGCCCTGCAGATCATTCACTTCCCCCTCCCTCACTTGGCCTCATATGGAGACCTCTGCTGTTGTTTGCTTCTGGATGCTCTTTGCACTTGGCTGCACAAACTCTGGGAGGGATGATTTGTGTTCTCTTGGGGAAGCAGAAGTGAAGCTGTGGTGTTGGCTTTGCCTCCCCTGGGCCCTACCTCAGCAGCATCCTCTGTGAGGCAACTCTCAGCTTCCAGCAGCGTGGAGCAATTCAGAGGCACCACAAAAGTTCAGGCAGTTCAGAGCTCTCAGGGTTGCAGAGGCTGCTCCTGGGATGTCTGAGACGTCCTAGACACAACTGAGAGAGTTTCTCAGCAAGGAGGGTGCAAGCTGGGGCCTCTGCAGCAGATGTAATCACTCAAGGGAAGCTCTGTTTGCCTTGGCTGGCTCCTGCCTTCCTCCCCTGCTCTTTCATCCCACCGCTGCGCTTTGTCTCCCAGTCTTCTGCAGTGTCTGCCTGTCCCTCTTGGTCTCTGTCTGTCTGTCCCTCTCTCACTCTGTCCCACACTCCCTTCCAGGCTGCTCTGGGCCGGGAGTGGGGCTGCAGCAGGGGCCTTGGCTGCCCTGGGGCTGGGCAGTCGCTCGGAGCTGCTCCGTCAGGCAGCCGAGCTGCAGGCGCTGCTGGGCTGCAGTCTGGGGCTCTGCTGCTGCCTGCAGCCCCTGCACCCCAGGGAACACAGCCCTGGCAGCAAAGTCAGGGCCAAGCCACTTGGCTCTAGGGATCTGCTCTGGCCTGTGGCTCTGAGGGGGTAGCACAGGTCCCAGGCTCAGCCCTGCCCTGCTCCAGGGACCTGCTTTGGAGTTCAGTTCCTGCCTGTGCTGGGATCGTTTGGGGGAGCCCTGAAAGGATGGGAATGGTGCAGCTGGAATCCTGGAGGCTAAGAGGAGACTGCACAGCCATGTAGCAGCTCTGGGCATGGCTTGTGGGGGTCCCAGCAGGGTCTGTGTCTTCACTGGGGGCTGGGAACTGGTTTTGCAGAGCCCCTGACACCAGACTGGGACAAGTTAGGAGTCACTGCTGAGGGATCCACACTGATGGGAAAACAGAGAGAAGGCAGAACTGGGCTCCTGTTCTCACTTCCCTGGGGCTCTGCTGGGAGACTTGGGGTGAACCACTTCACTTCCAGAGCCCATCAGTGGGAGAAGTGCAGCATCTGCCTGTGGGGCAGAGCCTGAGGTGCAGCCCTGTAAGGAGACCACAGCTGCTCGGTGTGGCAGAGGCAAGATGCCAGCATGGAGGCTGCTGGCTTCCATGGCAAAGGCACCTGGGAGCTGTTGGCAGCTCCTGGGGGCAGTGCTCATTCAGCACTGCTGCTTGGAGCTGCGTCTCAAAGTCATCACTGACTTGCAAGAGGAGCTGAAGTGGTCACAGTAAGGACTGTGAAGGGATTGCAGCTGAGAGATCAGCACAGGCTGCAGGCAGGTCTGACAGGGAGGTGTCAGAGGTCACAGCATGGCTCAGGTTGGAAGGGACCTCAGAGATCATCCACTCCAAGCCCCTGCCATGGGCAGGGACAGCTCTCAACCAGACTCAGCTGCCCAAGGCCTCATCCAGCCTGGCCCTGAACACCTCCAGGCAGGAGGCAGCCACAGCCTCCCTGGGCAGCCTGTGCCAGATTCTCCCCAGCCTCACTCTCAACAATTCCTTCCTCCTCTCCACTCTCACTCTCCCCTCTCCCAGCTCAAAGCCATTGTTCCTCATCCTGGCACTCCCAGCCCTTGGCCAGAGTCCCTCCCCAGCTCTCCTGGAGCCCTTCAGCTACTGCAAGGCTGCTCTGAGGTCTGCCTGGAGCCTTCTCTTCTCCAGGCTGCACAGCCCCAGCTCTCCCAGCCAGCCTGTTCTGCTGCCCAGTTCCCAGTTCCCAGTCCCCAGTCCCCAGCTAACCCTTGGACACCCCAAGCCAAAATCTTCAGCAGTATGCATTTTCCTGTGAGGATGAAGACTGAGGAGCCTCTAAGTCCAGTCCTTGGTAACTCCTAAGCAGGGATGAGCCCTCAGGAAGCCAGGCTGTCCTTCTGCTTCAGTCCTGGTTTGAGTCCATGGAAACCATTCTGCTCTGAGTGGGTTACATGCTCCAGATGTCTCCTGGAACACAGAGGGCTGTCCCACTTCCAGCCTCTCACTTTCCCCCTTCCAGCTTCCCTGTCCCCTGTCCCCTTCCTGCTGCTGCCACAGCAAGGCAGCCCCTGGGAATTCCCTTCCAAGCTCTACTTGGAAGGTTTCCTATCATAGCTGCCCCTAAGGGTTCCTGAGCCTTCCCCCCTGCTCCTGGGGTCTTCTCCTAAAGGAAGTGTCCTCCTGTCCTCAGCACTGGGGAGGCTGCAGCTCAGGGGCTGTTCAGTTTGGGGCCCTTCACTCCAAGGAGGACACTGAGAAGGGCAACCAAGCTGGGGAAGGGTCTGGAGGACAGGGCTGGGGAGGAGCAGCTGAGGGAACTGCTCAGCCTGGAGGAAAGGAGGCTGGAGCTGGGTGGGGGTTGGCTCTTCTCCCTGGACACAAGTGACAGGACAAGAGGGAATAGCCTTAAGCTGCACCAGGGGAGATTTAGGTTGGCCATGAGGAAAATTTCTTCCCCTTGAGGGCTGTCCAGGCCTGGCCCAGGCTGCCCAGGGCAGTGGTGGAGTCCCCATCCCTGGGGGGGTTTGCAGACTGTGTAGGTATGGTGCTGAGGGCCATGGTTCTGTAGTGCCCCAGCAGTGCTGTGCTGATGGCTGGACTGCCTGGGCTGAAAGGTCTCTTCCAACCTCAACAGCTCTGTGAGCTGAATGTTTGTAGGCAAGTGACAAGAGCCTGGGGGTGAGGACCTGATTAGCTTCCCCTGCTCCAGAAGCTCTCCTGGCCCAGAGCTGTTGTGCTGTTTGGCCATGGGCTGCTTGCCAGGCTGCAGCCTGCAGCTGGGCTGTGGCAGCTCAGGGTGGCAGTGCCCAGCAGGGAGTGCAGCCCCATGCCCTGCTGTCTGCTGTGGGCAGCTTGGGAGTGCCCTCTTTGGTGACGTTGCCATGAGCAGCAACAGGGCTCCCTCCCAGGCACCTGAGCAGAGTCCTGCCAGAGGCTTCTTGTTGCCCCAGCCTGGCAGCAGGGCCACTGCAGCACTCAGCCTCACAGATCCCCAGAATGCCAGGCTGGGAGGGACCCCAAGGATCCTCTGCTCCAACCTTTGTGGGGCACAGGAGAGGTGAAATGAGCTGGGCCAGCACCGTGGCAAGCTGACACTGACCAAGGTGGGGACTCCACTGCCTCCCTTGGATGGAGAGGGACTGCTCCCAAAGGCCTGCAGGGCCAGGCCCAGGGGCAAGGGTTTGAAATGAGAGCAGAGCAGATTGAGATTGGAGGTGAGGAACAAGTTCTGCCCCAGGAGGCTGCTGAACACTGCAGCAGGTTGCCCAGGGAGGTGGCTGAGGCTCCAGCCATGGAGGTATTCAAGGTGAGGCTGGACAGGGCCCTGGACAACCTGATCCAGAGGAGGATGTCCCTGCTGGGTGCAGGGATTGGACTGGATGAGCTCTGGAGCTCCCTTCCAGCCCAGGGCATTCCAGGATCCCAATCTCCAGCTGCTCTCATGGGAAACATGTTCTGGAGTCCAGCAGCAATGCCCCCAGCAGAGACTTGTCCCCATCAGCCCTTGTCTGCTCCATGGCACTCCCTGGGAGAAGGGAGTCTCCATCCTGCTGCTAGCCACCCTCTGTGTCCTGCTGCTGGTGAGAAGGGTCCCTGAGCCCAGCCTGGGTGGTGCTGAGCTGAACTGGCTGTTGCAGGGGGCAGGGGTGCTGCAGGCTGAGCTCTTTGTCTCTGCTCCAGCTCTGAAGAGACTTCCCCTTGGTGTTCATGGCTCACAGAGCAGCTCCTCAGCTGCTTCCTGCTGCTGAGGCCTCTTGCCATGCACAGTTCCAGCACAGGCAGCAGTGGGAGTTCAGAGCTGTTTGCCTCACAGCAGATCTCTAAGATCTTGTTTGCTAAAGCTGCTACTGGTGGAAATGTCAGGGAGCTGCCTTATCTCCTGCCCTCAGCTAAACACCTCTCCACATCCTGTTGTTCTGCTGCCACAGGACAGGAAGAGGGCAATTGTAGGAGCTGTGCCTCAGGCAGCCTGGTCCCCAGGCAGCCCCCTTGCCCTGCCCGGCCAGCAGCACAGCCCTGCAGCCTGCTCAGCTCACAGGGAGCCTCTCTGCCCTGCTTCACCCCCCCAGAGCTGCACCCTGGCAAGTCCTCTGGAGGACCTGGCAAAGGTTTTGGTTGCATTTGCTTGGAGAGGCAGCATCTGAAAGTGTTGTGAGTGAAAAGCTGCTGGGGCAGAGGGATGGCTGCTCTGGGTCTGCTGCCCAGGGCAAGAAACACTGCCAGGCCCATGGAGAGCATCAGAGCCAGGGGCAAGGGCCTGCAGCTGGGGCAGGGCAATCCCAAGCACAGAGCCAGGCTGGGTGAGGAGTGGCTGAGAGCAGCCTGCAGGAGGAGGCCTTGGGGGTGTCAGCTGGTGACAAACTGCCCAGGAGCCAGCAGTGGTCCCTGGCAGCCCAGAGCCAGCTGAGTGCTGAGCTGCAGCCAGAGCAGGGAGAGCAGCAGCACAGGGAGGGGATTCTGCCCCTCTGCTCTGCTCTGCTCAGCCCCCACCTGCAGCACTGCCTCCAGCTCTGGGGCCCCCAGCACAAGGAGGACCTGGAGCTGCTGGAGAGGCTCCAGAGGAGGCCACAGAGATGAGCAGAGGCTGTAGAACCTCCCCTGTGGGGCCAGGCTGGGAGAGTTGGGGCTGTGCAGCCTGGAGAAGAGAAGGCTCCAGGCAGACCTCAGAGCAGCCTTGCAGGACCTGAAGGGCTCCAGGAGAGCTGGGGAGGGACTCTGGCCAAGGGCTGGGAGTGCCAGGATGAGGAACAATGGCTTTGAGCTGGGAGAGGGGAGAGTGAGAGTGGAGAGGAGGAAGAAATTGTTGAGAGTGAGGCTGGGGAGACTCTGGCACAGGCTGCCCAGGGAGGCTGTGGCTGCCTCCTGCCTGGAGGTGTTGAAGGGAGCTGGGGTTGCTTAGCCTGCAGAAGAGGAGGCTCAGGGGAGACCTTCTTGCTCTCTCCAACTCCCTGCAGGGAGGTTGGAGCCAGGTGGGGGTTGGTCTCTTCTCCCAGGCAAGCAGCACCAGAACAAGAGGACACAGTCTCAAGCTGTGCCAGGGGAGGTTTAGGCTGGAGGTGAGGAGAAAGTTCTTCAGTGAGAGAGTTGTTAGCCATTGGGATGTGCTGCCCAGGGAGGTGGTGGAGTCCCCATCCCTGGAGGTGTTCCAGAGGGGATTGGATGTGGCCCTTGGAGCCATGGTCTAGCCATGAGGTGTTGGGTGCCAGGTTGGACTTGGTGATCTTTGAGGTCTCTTCCAACCTTGGTGATCCTGTGGTACTGTGAAGGCCAGGCTGGATGAGGCCTGGAGCAAGCTGTGCTGGTGGGAGCTGGCCCTGCCCATGGGACCAGGAGGTCATGGGGGCAGTGTCAAACACTTAACACAAGGCCAGGCAGAGCCCATCAGTTGCTCTGTCCATATCCACTGATGCTGTGACTCCATGACAGGAAGCCACCACAGGGCAATTCCCCTGGCCAGGAGTCAGAGCCAGGCTGCAGCAGTCAGAGCACCAAGTGCTGAGCACCAGGGCTCCATAGAACAGCTGCCAGAAAAGGTCCTTCAGGCTGAAGCTCTTCTCAGGCCTCACCTGCAGCTCTCTCTGGGTGGTGGTTGGGCAGCAGAGAGGAAGATAACTGTCACATCAGACCCCAGAGCTGACAGAGGTGCCTAGGCTCTAGGAGAAGCAGGATGCCTCTGGTGCCTTTCAGCCTCCTGACAGGGCTGAGGCTGCAGCACTCCTGGCTGGCAGGGCCTGGCTGCTTGGCTGCCCCCAGGCTCTGAGAGGGAGAGGTTCTGGGCAGCACTTGGCATCTGCTGATCCCTCTGAAATTCACAGCAGTGAGGAGCTGGCAGAAGAAGAGCTGGGAATGGGCTTTAAAGGAGAGCCCAACGATTTCTGCTGTTCTCAAAAGGAGGTTGAAAGGTTCTGAAGCACTCCCTGAGGAGCTGGGGAGTGAGCAGTTGGGATTTGTCAGGAAAACTGCAGAGGAGAGGCAGCTCAGGGCTCTTGGGTTCAGGCTTGGGGATTTCCATAGATGTCTGGTGGGAAAGAAATGGATCTTTTATCTTGGTGGTGATATTCCATGGCTGCCTGTCCCTCCCAAAGTGCAGGCCAGGCCCCCAGACCTGCCCCTGCTGCTCCCCCTCACTGCCTCAGTGTGAAGTGGGCAGCAGATGAGAGAGGGGATCCTGACCCTCTGCTCTGTGGGACCCCCAGGGCTGTGCCCTGCTATGGGACCCCCAGCATGAGAAGGACCTGGAGCTGCTGGAGAGGCTCCAGAGGAGGCCACAGAGATGAGCAGAGGCTGCAGAGCCTCCCCTGTGGGGCCAGGCTGGGAGAGCTGGGGCTGTGCAGCCTGGGGAAGTGAAGGCTCCAGGCAGACCTCAGAGCTGCACTGCAGTGTCTGCAGGGGGGCTGCAGGCAGCTGGGGAGGGACTGCTCAGAGGGGCTGGGGGACAGGCTGAGGGCAGTGGTTTGAAAGTGGAGCAGGGCAGAGTTGGGTTGGACATCAGGAGGAAGTGCTTAGAGGTCTTCCCCAACTCCAGTCTCTAATTCTGTGCTTTCCTTTGCCCCTGCTCCCTGAGAGTCACTCATCTCAGGCTGCTCCCACAGCTGGGTAACTTCTTGCTCAGCTTTCATTTCTGTTTCTTCAGCTGCCCCCAGACCTGGAGTCTGGGATGTTGGTTTTGCTCAGGTGTCTTTATGAACTGAGTTGGAGACAATGTGGCTGTCACAGAACCAGGGAATTGTCAGGGCTGGAAGGGACCTCAAGGCTCAGCCAGTCCCAACCCCCTGCCATGGGCAGGGACACCTCACACCACAGCAGGTTGCTCACAGCCACCTCCAGCCTGGCTGCAAACACCTCCAGGCAGGAGGCTTCCACCACCTCCCTGGGCAACCTGTGCCAGGCTCTCACCACCCACCTGGGGAACAACTTCTTCCTCACAGCCAATCTCAATCTCCCCACTTCCAGTTCTGCTCCATCCCCCCCAGTCCTATCCCTCCCAGACACCCTCAGAAGTCCCTCCCCAGCCTGACACTGGGGCTGGGGGAGAGGAAGCTCCCTGTTTGGGGTAGCAGGGAGCCAGCCTGCCTTCTGCTGCAGCTCTCCCTCCTCTTCACTGATGCAGAGCACCAGGAGCAGAGGACACTGCTGGTGGCTGCTCTGCTCAGGGGAGCAGCCCTCAGCTCCTGGCCAGAGCCTTTCCTTTGTGCTTTGGGGGGGCAGTGCCGAGTCGCAGCCACTGTGCACAGCCAGGCCCTGGTGGTTTGTGGGGCTGGGTTCAGCAGAGGCCTGTGTGAGCTGTGTTACTCTGCTGCTCCAAGAATGGGGATTGCTTTCAGCTGGGATCAGCCGGGGAGGGATGTGAGCTCCTGACGCGCTGCGAGCGCAGCCCCAGCCCCGAGCTCTGCTCTTCCCCTTGCCACCCTCGGGCTTCTCAGCATGGAAGGGGTGGCTCAGGCCCTGGCTTCAGGAGGGGCTTCTACTGCTGCTGAGAAAAAGCCTGCACTGCTTTCAGTAGCTCTGTGCCCTGTCCCCTGCCCTTCCTGTGCCTCCTCCTCCCCAGCCTGGGCGCTCGCCTGGCACAGGGCACACTCCAGCCACAGAGCTCTTTGGTCTCTGGCTATGGCCCTTGGACAACAAAAACAGGAACAGCAGCAGCTCATCAGGATAGAATAGAATAGAATAGAATAGAATAGAATAGAATAGAATAGAATAGAATAGAATAGACCAGATCAGGTTGGAAGAGACCTTCAAGATCATCAAGCCCAACCTATCATCCAACACCACCTAATCAACTAACCCATGGCACCAAGCACCCTATCAAGTCTCCTCCTGAACACCTCCAGGGATGGGGACTCCACCACCTCCCTGGGCAGCACATTCCCATGGCCAATCTCTCTCTCTGTGTAGAACTTCTTCCTCACCTCCAGCCTAAACCTCCCCTGGCACAGCTTGAGACTGTGTCCTCTTGTTCTGGTGCTGGCTGCCTGGGAGAAGAGCCCAACCCCCACCTGGCTCCAACCTCCCTGCAGGGAGTTGCAGAGAGCAAGAAGGTCTCCCCTGAGCCTCCTCTTCTCCAGGCTAAGCAATCCCAGCTCCCTCAGCCTCTCCTCCCAGGGCTGTGCTCCAGACCCCTCCCCAGCTTTCTTGCCCTTCTCTGGACACCTTCCAGCAGCTCAACCTCTTTCCTAACCTGAGGAGCCCAGAACTGGACACAGGACTCAAGGTGTGGCCTCAGCAGTGCTGAGCACAGGGCACAAGGACTTCCCTGCTCCTGCTGGCCACACTGCTTCCTGCTGCAGGCCAGGATGCCATTGGCCCTTGCAGAATGATGGTGTCTGGTCTCTGAGTTGGGACATCATCATCATCATCATCATTAATAATAATAATAATAATAATAATAATAATAAATACCAAGAACAGCAATGCTGGCAGTGCTGATGTCACCTGTGGGACCAGGCTGGGAGAGTTGGGGCTGTGCAGCCTGGAGAAGAGAAGGCTCCAGGCAGACCTCAGAGCAGCCTGCCAGTACCTGAAGGGCTCCAGGAGAGCTGGGGAGGGACTGTGGCCAAGGGCTGGGAGTGCCAGGATGAGGAACAATGGCTTTGAGCTGGGAGAGGAGAGACTGAGAGTAGAAAGGAGGCTGGGGAGACTCTGGCACAGGCTGCCCAGGGAGGCTGTGGCTGCCTCCTGCCTGGAGGTGCTCAGGGCCAGGCTGGATGAGGCCTGGAGCAAGCTGGGCTGGTGGGAGGTGTCCCTGCCCATGGCAGGGGTTGGCACTGGCTGAGCTTTGAGGTGAGATATTTCCTGCCCAGTGGAGCCACAACCTCACTGGAATTGAAGTGAAGCTTTTCCCCATTTGGACACAGGGAGAGGCTGGGGTAGCAGAAGCTGTTTTGAGTTGACCTTTCCATCTGGCCTGTGGATCGAATCATGAAGTGCTGCTGCAGTTCCCAGCACTGCCTGGACCACCTCCTGCTTGTGCCTCAGGTGATGGACAGAGACTGCTCCCAAAGGCCTGCAGGGCCAGGCCCAGGGACAATGGCTTGAAATGAGAGCAAGGCAAATTGAGATTGGAGGTGAGGAACAAGTTCTGCCCCAGGAGGCTGCTGGAACACTGCAGCAGGCTGCCCAGGGAGGTGGCTGAGGCTCCAGCCCTGGAGATACTCAAGGTGAGGCTGGACAGGGCTCTGGGCAACCTGCTCCAGTGGAGAATGTCCCTGCTGGGTGCAGGGATTGGACTGGATGAGCTCTGGAGCTCCCTCCCAACCCATTCTGTGAGTCTCTGATGAGACCTTTATTTCAGTAAGGATCCTGCCATGGGGAGGATTCCATCTGCTCAGGGAGAGTGCAGGGAAAGGCAGCCATGGCCTACAGATCTCCTCTGGCAAGCAGCAGCTGGTGACTGTGCTGTCAGAGGGCATCAGAGGGCTGAAGAAATGTCCCAGAGCAGTCACAACTGACCCAGGAGCAGGGAGGTAAGGAAGCAGAGAGGGGCCTGAGCACTGAGAAGCAGTTGGTGATCACATCAGGTGAGGACAAATGAGGAAGGTCCTGAGTGTGGGGAATTTCCCCCCTCCTCTCTGCTGCAGCCCCTTCCCCAGGCTGTGTTAGTGCAGGAGGGGAGATCCCAGAGTGTGAGTGAGGAGCTGGAGGGCCCAGGGGGAGCCTCCTGCTTGTCCTTTGCTGAGCCTTGGCTTCCAGAGCTCCCCGAGGGCTCAGTCTGTAGTGTCAGGGCTGGGGGGGAGGTGTGTGGTGTGTGGAGGTCTCCAGGCTGTGGCAGCTGCCTGTGGCTGCCTCCCTTTGGAGACCTGAAGCCTTCTGGGCAGTGGACTTCAAAGCTGTGCCCAGCAGGAAGCTGGGGCTGGGGCTGGAAGCAGAACCAAGGGCTGGAGCGAGCCTTGTGAAGGAGCCCCCTCAGCAGCCTGCTCCACTTCCCTCTCTGCACCCAGCCAGCCCCACGTCAGGCCTGTTGCAGCCTGTTTGTCTGCTGGAGGGAGCTGGGGGTGAGGAGCTGGCAGCAGAGCTGGGAGGGAGCTTGGGAGCCCTGGAAATGGTGCTGCAGCAGAGCAGTTCACTGCTCCTGAAATGAAAGAGCTGAGAGACATCAGATCCTGCTGTGACTTGGGCACTGGGGGGCTCAGTGCTGGGATGTGGAGAGCAGGGCAGGTGCTCAGGCTGTGCAGCTGCATTCCTCTGCCTGGCTGCAGGCTGCCCCCTGAGACACTGCCCTGCCAGGGAGCAGCCTGGGCTGCCCTGTGCCCAGAGGCAGGCTCCTGCTGCCCTGGCTGGAGGCTGGGCTGAGCCACCAGGGGTTCTGCCTTACTTGTGGTGTCCTTGGCAGTGAGCTGCTGGCATTCCTGGAAAGAGAGCTGCTCTGCCCAGGACTCAGACCCTGCCAGGAGAAACATCAAAGAATGTTTGACCCTCTTGGTGCAGGTGCAGCTGAAACAGGAGTGGACAACTGTGAGTGGAGATCCTTCCCATCCCCACCACAGTGCCACCTCACATGGAACAGTACCTGCTGGGTCCAGAGCTGGGCTCCCCAGGGACAGGGAACTGCTGGAGGGAGTTCAGCAGCAGCTACAGAGCTGCTGAGAGGCCTGGAGCAGCTCTGGGAGGAGCAAAGGCTGAGAGACCTGGGGCTGAGAGCCTGCAGAAGAGCAGCACCAGAGGGGAGCTGAGAAATGCTCAGCAAGAGACAAAGGAGCTGTGGGGGGGCAAGAATAGAATAGAATAGAATAGAATAGAATAGAATAGAATAGAATAGAATAATAGAATAGACCAGACCAGGTTGGAAGAGACCTTCAAGATCATCGAGTCCAACCTATCATCCAACACCACCTAATCAACTAACCCATGGCACCAAGCACCCCAACAAGTCTCCTCCTGAACACCTCCAGGGATGGGGACTCCACCACCTCCCTGGGCAGCACATTCCAATGGGCAATCACTCTCTCTGTGTAGAACTTTCTCCTCACCTCCAGCCTAAACCTCCCCTGGCATAGCCTGAGAGTGTGTCCTCTTGTTCTGGTGCAGATTGCCTGGGAGGAGAGACCAACCCCCACCTGGCTGCAGCCTCCCAGCAGGGAGTTTTGCCACAAAGAGATCTTTTTTCCACAAGTGAATTCCTCCTGTGGGGTTGGGGGTTTGACTTTCCCCATGTGAGAGACAGGAGAAGCCTTGCTCAGGAGGTGGCTTCCTCTTGCCAAGGCCTTGCAGCAGCAGCAGTGAAGGATGCAGCAGCAGTGAAGGGTGCAGCAGCAGTGAAGGGTGCAGCAGCAGTGAAGGGTGCAGCAGCAGTGAAGGATGCAGCAGCAGTGAAGGATGCAGCAGCAGTGAAGGGTGTAACAGCAGTGAAGGATGCAGTAAAGTGAAGGTGCAGCAGCAGTGAAGGTGAAGGGTGCAGCAGCAGTGAAGGTGCAGCAGCAGTGAAGGGTGTAGCAGCAGCAGTAAAGGGTGCAGCAGCAGTGAAGGGTGCAGTAGCAGTGAAGGGTGCAGTACCAGCAGTGAAGGGTGCAGCAGTAGCAGTGAAGGATGCAGCAGCAGTGAAGGGTGCAGCAGCAGCAGTGAAGGGTGCAGCAGCAGTGAAGGATGCAGCAGCAGTGAAGGATGCAGCAGCAGCAAAAGATGCAGCAGCAGTGAAGGTGCAGCAGCAGTGAAGGATGCAGCACCAGCAGGATGCAGCACCAGCAGTGAAAGGTGCAGCAGCAGCAGTGAAGGGTGCAGCAGCAGCAGTAAAGGGTGCAGCAGCAGTAAAGGGTGCAGCAGCAGTGAAGGATGCAGCAGCAGTAAAGATGCAGCAGCAGTAAAGATGCAGCAGCAGTGAAGGGTGCAGCAGCAGTGAAGGGTGCAGCACCAGCAGTGAAGGGTGCAGCAGCAGCAGTGAAGGGTGCAGCAGCAGCAGTAAAGGGTGCAGCAGCAGTAAAGGGTGCAGCAGCAGTGAAGGGTGCAGCAGCAGTGAAGGGTGCAGCACCAGCAGTGAAGGGTGCAGCAGCAGTGAAGGATGCAGCAGCAGTGAAGGATGCAGCAGCAGTAAAGATGCAGCAGCAGTGAAGGGTGCAGCAGCAGTGAAGGGTGCAGCACCAGCAGTGAAGGTGCAGCAGCAGCAGTGAAGGGTGCAGCAGCAGCAGTAAAGGGTGCAGCAGCAGTAAAGGGTGCAGCAGCAGTAAAGGGTGCAGCAGCAGTGAAGGTGCAGCAGCAGTGAAGGGTGCAGCACCAGCAGTGAAGGGTGCAGCAGCAGTGAAGGATGCAGCAGCAGTGAAGGATGCAGCAGCAGTAAAGATGCAGCAGCAGTGAAGGGTGCAGCAGCAGTGAAGGGTGCAGCAGCAGCAGTGAAGGTGCAGCAGCAGTGAAGGGTGCAGCAGCAGCAGTGAAAGGTGCAGCAGCAGTGAAGGATGCAGCAGCAGAGAAAGATGCAGCAGCAGTAAAGATGCAGCAGCAGTGAAGGGTGCAGCAGCAGTGAAGGGTGCAGCACCAGCAGTGAAAGGTGCAGCAGCAGTGAAGGATGCAGCAGCAGTGAAAGATGCAGCAGCAGTAAAGATGCAGCAGCAGTGAAGGGTGCAGCAGCAGTGAAGGGTGCAGCACCAGCAGTGAAAGGTGCAGCAGCAGTGAAGGATGCAGCAGCAGTGAAGGATGCAGCAGCAGTGAACGTGCAGCAGCAGCAGTGAAGGGTGCAGCAGCAGAGAAGGTGCAGCAGCAGTGAACGTGCAGCAGCAGCAGTGAAGGTGCAGCAGCAGTGAATGGTGCAGCAGCAGCAGTGAAGGATGCAGCAGCAGAGAAGGTGCAGCAGTGAAGGGTACAGCAGCAGTGAAGGTGCAGCAGCAGCAGTGAAGGATGCAGCAGCAGAGAAGGATGCAGCAGCAGTGAACGATGCAGCAGCAGTGAAGGGTGCAGCAGCAGTGAAGGGTGCAGCAGCAGTGAAGGATGCAGCAGCAGTGAAGGATGCAGCAGCAGTGAAGGGTGCAGCAGCAGTGAAGGATGCAGCAGCAGTGAAGGATGCAGCAGCAGCATTGAAGGGTGCAGCAGCAGCAGTGAAGGGTGCAGCAGCAGTGAAGTAAAGCAGTGCAGCAGCAGCAGAGGTGCAGCAGCAGTGAAGGGTGCAGCAGCAGTGAAGGGTGCAGCAGCAGCAGTGAAAGGTGCAGCAGCAGTGAAGGATGCAGCAGCAGAGAAAGATGCAGCAGCAGTAAAGATGCAGCAGCAGTGAAGGGTGCAGCAGCAGTGAAGGGTGCAGCACCAGCAGTGAAAGGTGCAGCAGCAGTGAAGGATGCAGCAGCAGTGAAAGATGCAGCAGCAGTAAAGATGCAGCAGCAGTGAAGGGTGCAGCAGCAGTGAAGGGTGCAGCACCAGCAGTGAAAGGTGCAGCAGCAGTGAAGGATGCAGCAGCAGTGAAGGATGCAGCAGCAGTGAACGTGCAGCAGCAGCAGTGAAGGGTGCAGCAGCAGTGAAGGTGCAGCAGCAGTGAATGGTGCAGCAGCAGCAGTGAAGGATGCAGCAGCAGAGAAGGTGCAGCAGTGAAGGGTACAGCAGCAGTGAAGGTGCAGCAGCAGTGAAGGATGCAGCAGCAGTGAGGATGCAGCAGGATGCAGCAGCAGTGAAGGGATGCAGCAGCAGTGAGCGATGCAGCAGCAGTGAAGGTGCAGCAGCAGTGAAGGGTGCAGCAGCAGCAGTGAAGGTGCAGCAGCAGTGAAGGGTACAGCAGCAGTGAAGGTGCAGCAGCAGCAGTGAAGGATGCAGCAGCAGAGAAGGGTGCAGCAGCAGTGAAGGATGCAGCAGCAGTGAAGGGTGCAGCAGCAGTGAAGGGTGCAGCAGCAGTGAAGGTGCAGCAGCAGCAGTGAAGGTGCAGCAGCAGTGAAGGTGCAGCAGCAGTGAAAGATGCAGCAGCAGTAAAGATGCAGCAGCAGTGAAGGGTGCAGCAGCAGCAGTGAAGGGTGCAGCAGCAGCAGTGAAGGTGCAGCAGCAGTGAAGGGTGCAGCAGCAGTGAACGTGCAGCAGCAACAGTGAAGGGTGCAGCAGCAGTGAAGGGTGCAGCAGCAGTGAAGGATGCAGCAGCAGTGAAGGGTGCAGCAGCAGTGAAGGGTGCAGCAGCAGTGAACGTGCAGCAGCAACAGTGAAGGGTGCAGCAGCAGTGAAGGGTGCAGCAGCAGTGAAGGATGCAGCAGCAGTGAAGGGTGCAGCAGCAGTGAAGGATGCAGCAGCAGTGAAGGATGCAGCAGCAGTGAAGGATGCAGCAGCAGTGAAGGATGCAGCAGCAGTGAAGGATGCACCAGCAGCATTGAAGGGTGCAGCAGCAGCAGTGAAGGTGCAGCAGCAGTGAAGGGTGCAGCAGCAGCAGTGAAGGGTGCAGCAGCAGTGAAGGGTGCAGCAGCAGCAGTGAAGGGTGCAGCAGCAGTGAAGGTGCAGCAGCAGTGAAGGGTGCAGCAGCAGCAGTGAAGGGTGCAGCAGCAGTGAAGGGTGCAGCAGTAGCAGTGAAGGGTGCAGCAGCAGTGAAGGGTGCAGCAGCAGCAGTGAAGGGTGCAGCAGCAGCAGTGAAGGTGCAGCAGCAGTGAAGGGTGCAGCAGCAGCAGTGAAGGGTGCAGCAGCAGTGAAGGGTGCAGCAGCAGCAGTGAAGGGTGCAGCAGCAGCAGTGAAGGTGCAGCAGCAGCTGTGAAGGTGCAGCAGCAGCAGTGAAGGTGCAGCAGCAGTGAAAGGGTGCAGCAGCAGTGAAGGGCAGCAGCAGCAGCAGCAGTGAAGGATGCAGCAGCAGTGAAGGGTGCAGCAGCAGTGAAGGGTGCAGCAGCAGTGAAAGATGCAGCAGCAGTGAAGGATGCAGCAGCAGTGAAGGGTGCAGCAGCAGTGAAGGTGCAGCAGCAGTGAAGGGTGCAGCAGCAGTGAAGGGTGCAGCAGCAGTGAAGGGTGCAGCAGCAGTGAAAGATGCAGCAGCAGTGAAGGATGCAGCAGCAGTGAAGGGTGCAGCAGCAGTGAAGGGTGCAGCAGCAGTGAAGGATGCAGCAGCAGTGAAGGATGCAGCAGCAGCAGTGAAGGTGCAGCAGCAGTGAAGGTGCAGCAGCAGCAGTGAAGGTGCAGCAGCAGTGAAGGTGCAGCAGCAGCAGTGAAGGGTGCAGCAGCAGTGAAGGGTGCAGCAGCAGTGAAGGGTGCAGCAGCAGCAGTGAAGGATGCAGCAGCAGCAGTGAAGGGTGCAGCAGCAGCAGTGAAGGGTGCAGCAGCAGTGAAGGGTGCAGCAGCAGCAGTGAAGGGTGCAGCAGCAGTGAAGGGTGCAGCAGCAGCAGTGAAGGTGCAGCAGCAGTGAAGGTGAAGGTGCAGCAGCAGTGAAGGATGCAGCAGCAGCAGTGAAGGTGCAGCAGAAGTGAAGGAAGTGCAGCAGCAGCAGTGAAGGTGCAGCAGCAGTGAAGGTGCAGCAGCAGTGAAGGAAGGTGCAGCAGCAGCAGTGAAGGTGCAGCAGCAGTGAAGGTGCAGCAGCAGCAGTGAAGGGTGCAGCAGCAGTGCAGCAGCAGTGAAGGTGCAGCAGTGCAGTGAAGGTGCAGCAGCAGTGAAGGATGCAGCAGCAGCAGTGAAGGTGCAGCAGCAGCAGTGAAGGGTGCAGCAGCAGTGAAGGTGCAGCAGCAGCAGTGAAGGTGCAGCAGCAGTGAAGGGTGCAGCACCAGCAGTGAAGGGTGCAGCAGCAGTGAAGGATGCAGCAGCAGCAGTGAAGGGTGCAGCAGCAGCAGTGAAGGGTGCAGCAGCAGTGAAGGGTGCAGCAGCAGTGAAGGATGCAGCAGCAGCAGTGAAGGATGCAGCAGCAGCAGTGAAGGGTGCAGCAGCAGCAGTGAAGGGTGCAGCAGCAGTGAAGGGTGCAGCAGCAGCAGTGAAGGTGCAGCAGCAGTGAAGGTGCAGCAGCAGTGAAGGCAGCAGCAGCAGTGAAGGAGCAGCAGCAGTGAAGGATGCAGCAGCAGTGAAGGATGCAGCAGCAGTGAAGGATGCAGCAGCAGTGAAGGATGCAGCAGCAGTGAAGGATGCAGCAGCAGTGAAGGATGCAGCAACAGCAGTGAAGGTGCAGCAGCAGTGGTGCAGCAGCAGCAGTGAAGGTGCAGCAGCAGTGAAGGGTGCAGCAGCAGTGAAGGTGCAGCAGCAGCAGTGAAGGGTGCAGCAGCAGTGAAGGGTGCAGCAGCAGTGAAGGGTGCAGCAGCAGCAGTGAAGGATGCAGCAGCAGTGAAGGGTGCAGCAGCAGTGAAGGATGCAGCAGCAGTGAAGGGTGCAGCAGCAGTGAAGGGTGCAGCAGCAGCAGTGAAGGTGCAGCATCAGTGAAGGGTGCAGCAGCAGTGAGTGAAGCAGTGAAGCAGCAGCAGTGAAGGGTGCAGCACCAGCAGTGAAGGGTGCAGCAGCAGTGAAGGGTGCAGCACCAGCAGTGAAGGATGCAGCAGCAGTGAAGGGTGCAGCACCAGCAGTGAAGGGTGCGGCAGCAGTGAAGGGTGCAGCAGCAGCTGTGAAGGGTGCAGCAGCAGTGAAGGGTGCAGCAGAAGTGAAAGGTGCAGCAGCAGTGAAGGTGCAGCAGCAGCAGTGAAGGGTGCAGCAGCAGTGAAGGATGCAGCAGCAGTGAAGGGTGCAGCAGCAGAGAAGGTGCAGCAGCAGTGAAGGGTGCAGCAGCAGCTGTGAAGGGTGCAGCAGCAGCAGTGAATGGTGCAGCAGCAGTGAACGTGCAGCAGCAGTGAAGGGTGCAGCACCAGCAGTGAAGGTGCAGCAGCAGCAGAAGGTGCAGCAGCAGTGAAGATGCAGCAGCAGTGAAGGATGCAGCAGCAGTGAAGGTGCAGCAGCAGCAGTGAAGGTGCAGCAGCAGTGAAGGATGCAGCAGCAGCAGTGAAGGTGCAGCACCAGCAGTGAAGGTGCAGCAGCAGCAGTGAAGGTGCAGCAGCAGCAGTGAAGGTGCAGCAGCAGTGAAGGATGCAGCAGCAGTGAAGGTGCAGCAGCAGTGAAGGGTGCAGCAGCAGTGAAGGTGCAGCAGCAGCAGTGAAGGATGCAGCAGCAGTGAAGGATGCAGCAGCAGTGAAGGGTGCAGCAGCAGTGAAGGTGCAGCAGCAGTGAAGGGTGCAGCAGCAGTGAAGGTGCAGCAGCAGTGAAGGATGCAGCAGCAGCAGTGAAGGTGCAGCAGCAGTGAAGGATGCAGCAGCAGAAAGATGCAGCAGTGTAAGATGCAGCAGCAGTGAAGGTGCAGCAGCAGTGAAGGATGCAGCACCAGCAGTGAAAGGTGCAGCAGCAGTGAAGGATGCAGCAGCAGTGAAAGATGCAGCAGCAGTGAAGATGCAGCAGCAGTGAAGGATGCAGCAGGTGAAGGTGCAGCAGTGAAGGTGCAGCACCAGCAGTGAAGGGTGCAGCAGCAGTGAAGGATGCAGCAGCAGTGAAGGATGCAGCAGCAGTGAAGTGCAGCAGCAGCAGTGAAGGTGCAGCAGCAGTGCAGCAGCAGTGAATGGTGCAGCAGCAGCAGTGAAGGTGCAGCAGCAGTGAAGGTGCAGCAGCAGTGAAGGGTGCAGCAGCAGCAGTGAAGGTGCAGCAGCAGAAGGAGGCAGCAGCAGTGAAGGTGCAGCAGCAGTGAAGGTGCAGCAGCAGCAGTGAAGGATGCAGCAGCAGTGAAGGATGCAGCAGCAGTGAAGGATGCAGCAGCAGTGAAGGTGCAGCAGCAGTGAAGGATGCAGCAGCAGCAGTGAAGGTGCAGCAGCAGTGAAGGTGTGCAGCAGCAGCAGTGAAGGTGCAGCAGCAGCAGTGAAGGATGCAGCAGCAGTGAAGGTGCAGCAGCAGCAGCAGAAGGATGCAGCAGCAGTGAAGGTGCAGCAGCAGTGAAGGTGCAGCAGCAGTGAAGGATGCAGCAGCAGCAGTGAAGAGTGCAGCAGCAGTGAAGGGTGCAGCAGCAGTGAAGGATGCAGCAGCAGCAGTGAAGGATGCAGCAGCAGCAGTGAAGGGTGCAGCAGCAGTGAAGGGTGCAGCAGCAGTGAAGGGTGCAGCAGCAGCAGTGAAGGGTGCAGCAGCAGTGAAGGGTGCAGCAGCAGTGAAGGATGCAGCAGCAGCAGTGAAGGATGCAGCAGCAGCAGTGAAGGATGCAGCAGCAGTGAAGGATGCAGCAGCAGTGAAGGGTGCAGCAGCAGTGAAGGATGCAGCAGCAGTGAAGGATGCAGCAGCAGCAGTGAAGGGTGCAGCAGCAGTGAAGGATGCAGCAGCAGCAGTGAAGGGTGCAGCAGCAGCAGTGAAGGGTGCAGCAGCAGTGAAGGGTGCAGCAGCAGTGAAGGATGCAGCAGCAGTGAAGGGTGCAGCAGCAGTGAAGGTGCAGCAGCAGCAGTGAAGGTGCAGCAGCAGTGAAGGGCAGCAGCAGCAGCAGCAGTGAAGGTGCAGCAGCAGCAGTGAAGGCTGCAGCAGCAGTGAAGGATGCAGCAGCAGCAGTGAAGGATGCAGCAGCAGCAGTGAAGGATGCAGCAGCAGCAGTGAAGGGTGCAGCAGCAGTGAAGGGTGCAGCAGCAGCAGTGAAGGGTGTAGCAGCAGTGAAGGATGCAGCAGCAGTGAAGGGTGCAGCAGCAGTGAAGGATGCAGCAGCAGCAGTGAAGGGTGCAGCAGCAGTGAAGGATGCAGCAGCAGCAGTGAAGGGTGCAGCAGCAGCAGTGAAGGGTGCAGCAGCAGTGAAGGGTGCAGCAGCAGCAGTGAAGGGTGCAGCAGCAGTGAAGGGTGCAGCAGCAGTGAAGGGTGCAGCAGCAGCAGTGAAGGGTGCAGCAGCAGTGAAGGATGCAGCAGCAGCAGTGAAGGGTGCAGCAGCAGTGAAGGTGCAGCAGCAGCAGTGAAGTGCAGCAGCAGCAGTGAAGGTGCAGCAGCAGCAGTGAAGGTGCAGCAGCAGCAGTGAAGGTGCAGCAGCAGTGAAGGTGCAGCAGCAGTGAAGGGTGCAGCAGCAGCAGTGAAGGTGCAGCAGCAGTGAAGGTGCAGCAGCAGTGAAGGTGCAGCAGCAGTGAAGGATGCAGCAGCAGCAGTGAAGGGTGCAGCAGCAGTGAAGGGTGCAGCAGCAGTGAAGGGTGCAGCAGCAGTGAAGGGTGCAGCAGCAGTGAAGGATGCAGCAGCAGTGAAGGGTGCAGCAGCAGTGAAGGGTGCAGCAGCAGTGAAGGATGCAGCAGCAGCAGTGAAGGATGCAGCAGCAGTGAAGGGTGCAGCAGCAGTGAAGGATGCAGCAGCAGTGAAGGATGCAGCAGCAGTGAAGGATGCAGCAGCAGTGAAGGATGCAGCAGCAGTGAAGGATGCAGCAGCAGTGAAGGGTGCAGCAGCAGTGAAGGATGCAGCAGCAGTGAAGGGTGCAGCAGCAGTGAAGGATGCAGCAGCAGTGAAGGATGCAGCAGCAGTGAAGGATGCAGCAGCAGTGAAGGATGCAGCAGCAGTGAAGGGTGCAGCAGCAGCAGTGAAGGGTGCAGCAGCAGTGAAGGATGCAGCAGCAGCAGTGAAGGATGCAGCAGCAGTGAAGGGTGCAGCAGCAGTGAAGGATGCAGCAGCAGCAGTGAAGGGTGCAGCAGCAGTGAAGGGTGCAGCAGCAGCAGTGAAGGATGCAGCAGCAGTGAAGGGTGCAGCAGCAGCAGTGAAGGGTGCAGCAGCAGTGAAGGGTGCAGCAGCAGTGAAGGGTGCAGCAGCAGCAGTGAAGGATGCAGCAGCAGCAGTGAAGGGTGCAGCAGCAGTGAAGGGTGCAGCAGCAGTGAAGGGTGCAGCAGCAGCAGTGAAGGATGCAGCAGCAGTGAAGGTTGCAGCAGCAGCAGTGAAGGTGCAGCAGCAGCTGAAGGTGCAGCAGCAGTGAAGGTGCAGCAGCAGTGAAGGTGCAGCAGCAGTGAAGGTGCAGCAGCAGCAGTGAAGGTGCAGCAGCAGTGAAGGAGCAGCAGCAGTGAAGGGTGCAGCAGCAGCAGTGAAGGGTGCAGCAGCAGTGAAGGATGCAGCAGCAGCAGTGAAGGGTGCAGCAGCAGTGAAGGATGCAGCAGCAGTGAAGGGTGCAGCAGCAGTGAAGGATGCAGCAGCAGCAGTGAAGGGTGCAGCAGCAGTGAAGGGTGCAGCAGCAGTGAAGGATGCAGCAGCAGTGAAGGGTGCAGCAGCAGTGAAGGATGCAGCAGCAGCAGTGAAGGGTGCAGCAGCAGTGAAGGGTGCAGCAGCAGTGAAGGATGCAGCAGCAGCAGTGAAGGGTGCAGCACCAGCAGTGAAGGGTGCAGCAGCAGTGAAGGGTGCAGCAGCAGTGAAGGGTGCAGCACCAGCAGTGAAGGGTGCAGCACCAGCAGTGAAGGGTGCAGCAGCAGTGAAGGGTGCAGCAGCAGCAGTGAAGGGTGCAGCAGCAGTGAAGGATGCAGCAGCAGTGAAGGGTGCAGCAGCAGCAGTGAAGGATGCAGCAGCAGTGAAGGGTGCAGCACCAGCAGTGAAGGGTGCAGCAGCAGTGAAGGATGCAGCAGCAGTGAAGGGTGCAGCAGCAGAGAAGGTGCAGCAGCAGCTGTGAAGGGTGCAGCAGCAGCAGTGAAGGTGCAGCAGCAGCAGTGAAGGGTGCAGCAGCAGTGAAGGGTGCAGCAGAAGTGAAAGGTGCAGCAGCAGTGAAGGTGCAGCAGCAGCAGTGAATGGTGCAGCAGCAGCAGTGAAGGGTGCAGCAGCAGTGAAGGGTGCAGCAGCAGAGAAGGTGCAGCAGCAGTGAAGGGTGCAGCAGCAGCAGTGAAAGGTGCAGCAGCAGTGAAGGTGCAGCAGCAGTGAAGGGTGCAGCAGCAGTGAAGGATGCAGCAACAGCAGTGAAGGGTGCAGCAGCAGTGAAGGGTGCAGCAGCAGTGGAGGGTGCAGCAGCAGCAGTGAAAGGTGCAGCAGCAGTGAAGGTGCAGCAGCAGTGAAGGGTGCAGCAGCAGCAGTGAAGGATGCAGCAGCAGTGAAGGGTGCAGCAGCAGTGAAGGATGCAGCAACAGCAGTGAAGGGTGCAGCAGCAGTGAAGGGTGCAGCAGCAGTGAAGGGTGCAGCAGCAGCAGTGAAGGGTGCAGCAGCAGTGAAGGTGCAGCAGCAGTGAAGGGTGCAGCAGCAGCAGTGAAGGGTGCAGCAGCAGTGAAGGGTGCAGCAGCAGCAGTGAAGGGTGCAGCAGCAGTGAAGGGTGCAGCAGTAGCAGTGAAGGATGCAGCAGCAGTGAAGGGTGCAGCAGCAGCAGTGAAGGGTGCAGCAGCAGTGAAGGGTGCAGCAGTAGCAGTGAAGGGTGCAGCAGTAGCAGTGAAGGGTGCAGCAGCAGTGAAGGGTGCAGCACCAGCAGTGAAGGGTGCAGCAGCAGTGAAGGGTGCAGCACCAGCAGTGAAGGATGCAGCAGCAGTGAAGGTGCAGCAGTGAAGGGTACAGCAGCAGTGAAGGTGCAGCAGCAGCAGTGAAGGATGCAGCAGCAGAGAAGGTGCAGCAGTGAAGGGTACAGCAGCAGTGAAGGTGCAGCAGCAGCAGTGAAGGATGCAGCAGCAGAGAAGGATGCAGCAGCAGTGAACGATGCAGCAGCAGTGAAGGGTGCAGCAGCAGTGAAGGGTGCAGCAGCAGCAGTGAAGGTGCAGCAGCAGTGAAGGGTACAGCAGCAGTGAAGGTGCAGCAGCAGCAGTGAAGGATGCAGCAGCAGAGAAGGGTGCAGCAGCAGTGAAGGATGCAGCAGCAGTGAAGGGTGCAGCAGCAGTGAAGGGTGCAGCAGCAGTGAAGGATGCAGCAGCAGCAGTGAAGGGTGCAGCAGCAGCAGTGAAGGGTGCAGCAGCAGTGAAGGATGCAGCAGCAGCAGTGAAGGATGCAGCAGCAGCAGTGAAGGGTGCAGCAGCAGTGAACGTGCAGCAGCAGCAGTGAAGGGTGCAGCAGCAGTGAAGGTGCAGCAGCAGTGAATGGTGCAGCAGCAGCAGTGAAGGATGCAGCAGCAGAGAAGGTGCAGCAGTGAAGGGTACAGCAGCAGTGAAGGTGCAGCAGCAGCAGTGAAGGATGCAGCAGCAGAGAAGGATGCAGCAGCAGTGAACGATGCAGCAGCAGTGAAGGGTGCAGCAGCAGTGAAGGGTGCAGCAGCAGCAGTGAAGGTGCAGCAGCAGTGAAGGGTACAGCAGCAGTGAAGGTGCAGCAGCAGCAGTGAAGGATGCAGCAGCAGAGAAGGGTGCAGCAGCAGTGAAGGGTGCAGCAGCAGCAGTGAAGGATGCAGTAGCAGCAGTGAAGGATGCAGCAGCAGTGAAGGATGCAGCAGCAGCAGTGAAGGGTGCAGCAGCAGTGAAGGATGCAGCAGCAGCAGTGAAGGATGCAGTAGCAGCAGTGAAGGATGCAGCAGCAGCAGTGAAGGATGCAGCAGCAGCAGTGAAGGGTGCAGCAGTGAAGAGTGTTGCAAGGAGGCAGCAGCAAACCCTCCTCCTCACCTCTGCAGCCCTCAGGCAGTGCTTGGGCAGTGCTCTCAGCAGGCTGAGTGATGTCTGCAGGCAGGGAGAACAGAAGGTAGTTGATTGCATTCCTCAGAGGCACTTTGCTACCTCAAAGCCTTCAGCCTTGTGATCTCTGGCTGGTTTTGAGAGGCAACCACAGCTCCTGGGCAGGGGAAGAGCTGAGATTTAGCAGCAGCTGCTCCAGGCCTGGTACCAGGCTCAGGGCAGAGGAAATCCATTCTCAGAATGACAAATGCTGAAAGGAAATGCATTGATGTCAGCAGCCTGAAGCCAGGAACAGGCTGTGTGGAGAGGCTGTCAAGGTCAGTTGTGTCTTGATGGAGAGGTTGCAGATGTGTTCCTCTGAGAGCTTCACCCAAGTGCAAAAACCTTCTCCTGGGGAAGCTTTGCCAGGGATCCTGTGGCCTGCAGCCTCCTCTGTGGCAGCAGCAATTCCCCTTTGAGCTTGATCTTGGAGCAGGATGGGATCAGCTGCACAGGGCACATCCCCCCAGGAGCCAGCAGTGCTCCCTGGCAGCCCAGAGCCAGCTGAGTGCTGAGCTGCAGCCAGAGCAGGGAGAGCAGCAGCACAGGGAGGGGATTCTGCCCCTCTGCTCTGCTCTGCTCAGACCCCACCTGCAGCACTGCCTCCAGCTCTGGGGCCCCCAGCACAAGAAGGACCTGGAGCTGCTGGAGAGGCTCCAGAGGAGGCCACAGAGATGATGAGAGGCTGCAGAGCCTCCCCTGTGGGGACAGGCTGGGAGAGTTGGGGCTGTGCAGCCTGGAGAAGAGAAGGCTCCAGGCAGACCTCAGAGCAGCCTTCCAGGACCTGAAGGGCTCCAGGAGAGCTGGGGAGGGACTCTGGCCAAGGGCTGGGAGTGCCAGGATGAGGAACAATGGCTCTAAGCTGGAAGAGGAGAGACTGAGTGGAGAGGAAGAGATATTCTTTGCAGTGAGGCTGGGGAGACTCTGGCACAGGCTGCCCAGGGAGGCTGTGGCTGCCTCCTGCCTGGAGGTGTTGAAGGCCAGGCTGGATGAGGCCTGGAGCAAGCTGTGCTGGTGGGAGGTGTCCCTGCCCCTGGCAGGGGGTTGGAGCTGGATGGTCTTGAATGTCCCTTCCAACCCAAACCATTCTGTGAATCTATGAATCTCTTGGTTCTATGAAGCTTGGCCTCTCCAGCAGGGCAGACCTGGCCCTTCTTGGCTGCTTAGAGCTGGGGGCAGCAGGGGCTGCTGCTCTCACAGTCTCACAGTATCACCAAGGTTGGAAGAGACCTCAAAGATCATCAAGTCCAGCCTGTCACCACAGACCTCATGACTAAACCATGACCCCAAGTGCCACATCCAATCCCCTCCTGAACACCTCCAGGGATGGGGACTCCACCACCTCCCTGGGCAGCACATCCCAATGGCAAACAACTCTCTCAGTGAACTTTCTCCTCACCTCCAGTCTAAACCTCCCCTGGCACAGCTTGAGACTGTGTCCTCTTGTTCTGGTGCTGGCTGCCTGGGAGAAGAGCCCAACCCCCACCTGGCTCCAACCTCCCTGCAGGGAGTTGCAGAGAGCAAGAAGGTCTCCCCTGAGCCTCCTCTTCTCCAGGCTAAGCAACCCCAGCTCCCTCAGCCTCTCCTCCCAGGGCTGTGCTCCAGACCCCTCCCCAGCTTTCTTGCCCTTCTCTGGACACCTTCAAGTCTCTCAATGTCCTTCTTGAACTGAGGAGCCCAGAACTGGACACTCTCCCTCCTGGCACTCTGGGCTGGGAGCCCCAGGAGGTGCTGCTCTCTCTCCCTCCTGGCACTCTGGGCTGGGAGCCCCAGGAGCTGCTGCTCTCCCTCCTGGCACTCTGGGCTGGGAGCCCCAGGAGGTGCTGCTCTCCCTCCTGGCACTCTGGGCTGGGAGCAGCAGGAGCTGCTGCTCTCCCTCCTGGCACTCTGGGCTGGGAGCCCCAGGAGGTGCTGCTCTCCCTCCTGGCACTCTGGGCTGGGAGCAGCAGGAGCTGCTGCTCTCCCTCCTGGCACTCTGGGCTGGGAGCCCCAGGAGGTGCTGCTCTCTCTCCCTCCTGGCACTCTGGGCTGGGAGCCCCAGGAGGTGCTGCTCTCTCTCCCTCCTGGCACTCTGGGCTGGGAGCCCCAGGAGCTGCTGCTCTCCCTCCTGGCACTCTGGGCTGGGAGCCCCAGGAGCTGCTGCTCTCCCTCCTGGCACTCTGGGCTGGGAGCCCCAGGAGGTGCTGCTCTCTCTCCCTCCTGGCACTCTGGGCTGGGAGCCCCAGGAACTGCTGCTCTCTCTCCCTCCTGGCACTCTGGGCTGGGAGCCCCAGGAGGTGCTGCTCTCCCTCCTGGCACTCTGGGCTGGGAGCCCCAGGAGGTGCTGCTCTCCCTCCTGGCACTTTGGGCTGGGAGCCCCAGGAGGTGCTGCTCTCTCTCCCTCCTGGCACTCTGGGCTGGGAGCCCCAGGAGCTGCTGCTCTCCCTCCTGGCACTCTGGGCTGGGAGCCCCAGGAACTGCTGCTCTCTCTCCCTCCTGGCACTCTGGGCTGGGAGCCCCAGGAGGTGCTGCTCTCCCTCCTGGCACTCTGGGCTGGGAGCCCCAGGAGGTGCTGCTCTCCCTCCTGGCACTCTGGGCTGGGAGCCCCAGGAGGTGCTGCTCTCTCTCCCTCCTGGCACTCTGGGCTGGGAGCCCCAGGAGCTGCTGCTCTCCCTCCTGGCACTCTGGGCTGGGAGCCCCAGGAGCTGCTGCTCTCCCTCCTGGCACTCTGGGCTGGGAGCCCCAGGAGCTGCTGCTCTCCCTCCTGGCACTCTGGGCTGGGAGCCCCAGGAGCTGCTGCTCTCCCTCCTGGCACTCTGGGCTGGGAGCCCCAGGAGGTGCTGCTCTCTCTCCCTCCTGGCACTCTGGGCTGGGAGCCCCAGGAGGTGCTGCTCTCCCTCCTGGCACTCTGGGCTGGGAGCCCCAGGAGGTGCTGCTCTCTCTCCCTCCTGGCACTCTGGGCTGGGAGCCCCAGGAGGTGCTGCTCTCTCTCCCTCCTGGCACTCTGGGCTGGGAGCCCCAGGAGGTGCTGCTCTCCCTCCCTCCTGGCACTCTGGGCTGGGAGCCCCAGGAGGTGCTGCTCTCTCTCCCTCCTGGCACTCTGGGCTGGGAGCCCCAGGAGGTGCTTCTCTCCCTCCTGGCACTCTGGGCTGGGAGCCCCAGGAGGTGCTGCTCTCCCTCCTGGCACTCTGGGCTGGGAGCCCCAGGAGGTGCTGCTCTCTCTCCCTCCTGGCACTCTGGGCTGGGAGCCCCAGGAGGTGCTTCTCTCCCTCCTGGCACTCTGGGCTGGGAGCCCCAGGAGCTGCTGCTCTCCCTCCTGGCACTCTGGGCTGGGAGCCCCAGGAGCTGCTGCTCTCCCTCCTGGCACTCTGGGCTGGGAGCCCCAGGAGGTGCTGCTCTCCCTCCTGGCACTCTGGGCTGGGAGCCCCAGGAGGTGCTGCTCTCCCTCCTGGCACTCTGGGCTTTCAAGCTCTTCCCTGTGCTCTCATCACTGCTGTGGTTGCTTTGCTCATGGAGTGACCATTGCTAACAGCTGGAAGTCTTCATCCCATGAAAGTCTGTGCAGAACTGAGCTTGGAGGTTTGGGTGGTGCTGGTGGGACCCCTGAAGGTGCTTTCCTGGGCCCTGGGACCTGCCCTTGCTTTTGCAGGCTCTCTTCTGTTGCTCTTTTACGTTGTGCATCTGGGCAGTTGCTGCTTCTGCTCATGCTGCAGGGTCTGGAGGTCCCTGCAGCCTCTCCTGTCCTTGTCCCCTGAGCTGAGCTCAGCTGCTCATGTGGCTCAGTTCTGTCCATTTGTGTCCCACTGCCCCTGCTTTGTTTCCTTGCCTTTGTGCTGCTTCTTTCCTCCCTTTTCTGTTGAGCAATCCTCTGCCCTTCCAGCTTTGCCCTGGAAGCCTTAGCAGGCTCCTTGTAAGGTCCTGTCCTTTTCCCTGGATTTCCAGGAATCCAGACTGCTTCCTGGATTCCTTCTGGTTCCTGCTGCTTCTCTGGCTCCTTCTGGTGTGTGCCTGAGCAGGACCCAACTTGGAATTCCAATGGGAACACAGCAGTGCTGCTGCAGTGTCCCTGCCAAAGACAGTTTGCCACTCTTCAGGGGTGCCAGCAGAGCCATGAGGAGGTCAGTTCCCCCAGGAGGAGCTGCAGGAGGCAGAAGAGATGACTTGTTCCTTTCTTTAAGGAGCCAAAACCATCTGGACCTTAAAAGAAAGCTGTGGACAATCTTTTGAGCAGGGCCTGTTGTGACAGGCCAGAGGGGATGCTTTAAACTCAAAGGGGGAGATTCAGACTGGAGAGAAGGGAGAAAGGTTTGCCCCTGAGGGTGCTGAGAGCCTGTGCCAGGCTGCCCAGAGAGGTGAGAGCTGCCCCATGGCTGGCACACAGTGAGAGCCTGTGCCAGGCTGCCCAGAGAGGTGAGAGCTGCCCCATGGCTGGCACACAGTGAGAGCCTGTGCCAGGCTGCCCAGAGAGGTGAGAGCTGCCCCCTGGCTGGCACACAGTGAGAGTCTGTGCCAGGCTGCCCAGAGAGGTGAGAGCTGCCCCATGGCTGGCACACTGCAGGTTTGGGGCTCTGAGAACCCTGCTGCAGCTGCAGCTGCCCCTGCCTGCTGCAGGGGTGGGCTCTGAAGGTGCCTCCCAGTCCACACCAATCTGTGATTCCAGGATTTACATCTTCTGCTCTTGCTGGAGGGGACTTAGGCACAGCAGCTGATCCAACATGAGCTGCAGTCTCTCCTCTCAGGTGGGACCAGGCCAAAGCCTGAGCCTGAGCCTTGTTCTCTGGGTCCTGCTTGGCTCCAGCAGTGAGTGCCTGTGGGTGACCTTGTGCTCAGGTGAGACCCCACCTGGAGTCCTGCCTCCAGTTCTGGAGCCCCTATGGCAAGAGGGATCTGGAGGTGCTGGAAGGTGTCCAGAGCAGGGCCAGGAGGATGAGCAGAGGGCTGGAGCTGCTCTGCTGTGAGGACAGACTGAAGGAGTTGGGGCTGTTCAGTCTGGAGAAGAGAAGGCTCCCAGGTGACCTCATTGTGGCCTTCCAGGATCTGAAGGGGGCTCCAGGAAGGCTGGGGAGGGACTGCTCAGGATCTCAGGCAGGGATAGGACTAGGGGGAATGGAATGAAGCTGGAGGTGGGGAGATTGAGGCTGGAGGGGAGGAGGAAGTTCTTCCCCAGGAGAGTGGTGAAGCCCTGGACTGGGTTGTGCAGGGAGGTGGTTGGGGCCCTGTCCCTGGAGGTGTTTAAGGCCAGGCTGGCTGAGGCTGTGGCCAGGCTGATCTAGTGTGGGGTGTCCCTGCCCATGGCAGGGGGGTTGGGACTGGCTGAGCCTTGTGGTCCCTTCCAACCCTGACTGACACTATGATACTCTGATACTATGACTGTTTCATCCTGAGATACCTCCAAGCTTTCCCAGGCAGGGCAGGGAGCAGCACTGTCCTGACACCAGGGCAGCACCATCAGCACTTCAGGGTTTGCTCTCCTTCAGTCCCCACCCTGGAAAACTGAGTGGGAATTGCCTCTTTCTTCTGCCCCAACAGAGCAGACAGCAGAGGCTTTGGGGCAGGTCCTGGAGGAGGATGTGGTTGTCCTCTCATGGAGACCTTCTGGCCCAGCTGTTCAGTGCTGGCCTCCTTGCCCAGCAGTGGGGCTCAGCACCACCACAGGACAGGCCATGGAGGTCATAGAACCACACAATGGGTTGGGTTGGGTTGGAAGGGACCTCAAAGCTCAGCCAGCTCCTGCTGGCAGGGACACCTCCCCCCAGCCCAGCTTGCTCAAGGCCTCATCCAGCCTGGCCTGAAACACCTCCAGGCAGGAGGCAGCCACAGCCTCCCTGGGCAGCCTGTGCCAGAGTCTCCCCAGCCTCACTCTCAAGGATCCCTTCCTCCTCTCCACTCTCAGTCTCTCCTCTCCCAGCTCTAAGCCATTGTTCCTCATCCTGGCACTCCCAGCCCTTGCCCAGAGTCCCTCCCCAGCTCTCCTGGAGCCCTTCAGGTCCTGGCAGGCTGCTCTGAGGTCTGCCTGGAGCCTTCTCTTCTCCAGGCTGCACAGCCCCAGCTCTCCCAGCCTGGCCCCACAGGGGAGGTTCTGCAGCCTCTGCTCATCTCTGTGGCCTCCTCTGGAGCCTCTCCAGCAGCTCCAGGTCCTTCTTGTGCTGGGGCCCCAGAGCTGGAGGCAGTGCTGCAGGTGGGGTCTGAGCAGGGCAGGGCAGAGGGGCAGAATCCCCTCCCTGTGCTGCTGCTCTCCCTGCTCTGGCTGCAGCTCAGCACTCAGCTGGCTCTGGGCTGCCAGGGACCACTGCTGGCTCCTGGGCAGTTTGTCACCAGCTGACACCCCCAAGGCCTCCTCCTGCAGGCTGCTCTCAGCCACTCCTCACCCAGCCTGGCTCTGTGCCTGGGATTGCCCTGCCCCAGCTGCAGGAGCTTGTCCTGGGCCTTGTTGGCCCCCATGGGGTAAGTTCAGGGTGGGTGCCTGCACCCCCAGGCTGTGGGGTAGGGGCAGGTTGTTTCCTCCTCACTGCTGCTTGCTCAGTGCCATGTGGGCCACAGGCTGAGCTGCTGAGGGCTGCCAGCAGAGAGGGTTTCCATGAGGCTGTGGGCTGGAGCAGTGGTGAGGTCAGGTTTCAGTGACAGGGAGGTGAGGTAGGGAAAAGCCCTGGCAGCAGAGGGATTGTTTTGTTTGCTGGAGGCTCAGAGAGCTTTTGAACAAGCTGAGTTGCTGGCTGCATCTGAGCTGCAGCTCTGCTCTCCTAACTGCTCATTTCCTGCCTGATTCCAGCTCCTTCCCTGCATTAATCACACTCCAGATTTGCAGTGGATTTGGTTACACTCTGGGCTGCAGGCTCTCCCTTCTTCCCTTGTTCTGTGTGTGTCTGAGTTTCCTTGGGAGCCAGGCCAGGAGCAGAGCCAGGCCAGAGCCATGTCCAGGCATTCACACACAGGCTGAGCTCTGCTGGCTGCTGCACACTTGGGACCTGCAATTTCTTCCCTTTCCTTTTAAAGGGAGACTTTTCCATTTGCAGAGCAGAGGCAGTAGCTGAGAGCAGGCAGTGTTGGGAGAGAGGGAGACCTCAGAGCAGCCAGAGGGGAGAGGGAAGTTGACAGCAAGCTGGGGGCAGGAGTTGATCTGTGAGAGGGCAGAAGGGCTCTGCAGAGGGACCTGGACAGGCTGGGCAGATGTGCAGAGGCCAACAGGATGGCATTCTACAAGTCCAAGTGCCAGGGGCTGCACTTTGGCCACAGCAACCCCAGGCAGTGCTACAGGCTGGGGGCAGAGTGGCTGAGAGCAGCCAGGCAGAGAGGGACCTGGGGGTGCTGGTGGACAGCAGCTGAACATGAGCCAGCAGTGTGCCCAGGGGGCCCAGAGGGCCAAGGGCATCCTGGCCTGCAGCAGGAAGAGTGTGGCCAGCAGGAGCAGGGAAGTCCTTGTGCCCTGTGCTCAGCACTGCTGAGGCCACAGCTTGAGTCCTGTGTCCAGTTCTGGGCTCCTCAGTTCAAGAAGGACATTGAGAGACTTGAAGGTGTCCAGAGAAGGGCAAGAAAGCTGGGGAGGGGTCTGGAGCACAGCCCTGTGAGGAGAGGCTGAGGGAGCTGGGGTTGCTTAGCCTGGAGAAGAGGAGGCTCAGGGGAGACCTTCTTGCTCTCTGCAACTCCCTGCAGGGAGGTTGGAGCCAGGTGGGGGTTGGGGTCTTCTCCCAGGCAGCCAGCACCAGAACAAGAGGCCACAGTCTCAAGCTGTGGCAGGGGAGGTTTAGGCTGGAGGTTAGGAGAAAGTTCTTCCCAGAGAGAGTTGTTTGCCACAGGAATGTGCTGCCCAGGGAGGTGGTGGAGTCCCCATCCCTGGAGGTGTTCAGAGGGGATTGGATGTGGCACTTGGAGCCATGGTTTAGCCATGAGGTCTGTGGTGCCAGGTTGGACTTGGTGATCTCTGAGGTCTCTTCCAACTTGGTGATTCTGTGGAAGTCCTGGGCTGTGAGTTCTCACTGTGGCATTTTCCACTTGGCTGCTGTGTCCCAGGGCTGGGTGGATGGGAGCAGGACCCTGCTGGGGCTCAGCCAGGAATCACCTCACTGCTTCAAGTGCTTCCTAAGGGCAGGGCTGAAGAGCTGAGCTGGAGGAGGCACAGCTGAAGCATGACCTGAAGTACAAAGTGAGACTGAATGCTGAGCCAGAAATCCAGGCTCTGGAGATGAGCTGTGGGGGAAGTGTGGAAGGCAGAAGGTGAATGAAAGGCTCTTTCCTCTGTGGTTGAAGGGTTTCCCTTTGGGAGGTGCCCTGAATATCCAGGGAGTGGTTCTGGAGAGCTCATTCAGGTCTCTCTGCATTGATCCTTCACATCTGAGCAGCATCCTGCACTCCTCACATGCAGTACTCAGAGCATTCTGAGTCATGGCTTCCTAGGAAGGGCCTGGGGATGAAACTCAGCTGCACAGGAGGGACACAGGCCTGATGGAGGGGGGCCAGGGGAGACCACAAAGTTGATCAGGAGGCTGCAGCACCTCTGCTGTGAGGACAGGCTGGGAGAGCTGGGGCTGTGCAGCCTGGAGAGGAGAAGGTTCCAGGGGAGACCTCAGAGCTGCCTTTCAATATCTGCAGGCTGGGGAGGGGCTGCTCAGTCTCTGCAGCATCCCAGTGATGGTGGTGGTGCTCCCTGGCACAGTGAGCAGGCTCTTGGTGTGAGCTGCAGACAGCTGCTGAACAGCTCTGCTCCCACTCCTGGACAACAACCAGCAATGGGCACTGGCAGCCCAGAAGGCCAAGGGCAGCCTTGGGCTGCTCTTGGCCTTCTGGGCTGCCAGTGCCCATTGCCAGAGATGGAGAGAGAGGATCCTGCCCCTCTGCTCTGCTCTGGGGAGACCTCACCTGCAGGGCTGGGTCCAGCTGTGGGACCTGGAGCTGCTGGAGTGGGTCCAGAGGAGGCCACAGAGATGATCAGAGGGTTGGAGAACCTCTGCTGTGGGGACAGGCTGGGAGAGTTCAGCCTGGAGAAGAGAAGGCTGCAGGCAGACCTCAGAGCTGCAGGGGGGCTGCAGGCAGGCTGGGGAGGGGCTGCTCAGAAGGGGCTGTGGGGATAGGAGGAGAGGCAATGGTTTGGCACTGGAGCAGGGCAGAGTTAGGTTGGACATCAGGAGGAAGTTCTGCACAGGGAGGCTGGGGAGAGCCTGGCACAGGCTGCCCAGGGAGGTGGTTGAGGCTCTGTCCCTGGAGACATTCAAGCTCAGACTTGCTGTGGTCCTGTGCAGCCTGCTGTGGCTGGAGGTGTCCCTGCTGCCTGCAGGGGGGTTGGGCAGGATGAGCTTTGAGGCTCCCTCCCAGCCCAGTGCAGTCTGTGAAGCTGTGAGTCCAAATGTTGCTGCCTGAAAGTCAAGCATTCCTGAACATTTGGTTCAGAGATGCTGGGATGGGAAACAGTGGGATGATAGAATAGAATAGAATAGAATAGAATAGAATAGAATAGAATAGAATAGAATAGAATAGAATAGAATAGAATAGAACAGAATAGACCAGGTTGGATGAGACCTTCAAGATCATCAAGTCCAATCTACCATCCAATCCAACCCAACTCAACCATGGCACCAAGCACCCCATCAAGTCTTCTCCTCTACCACCTCCCTGGGCAGCACATTCCCATGGCCAATCTCTCTCTCTCTCTGTAGAACTTCCTCCTCACCTCCAGCCTAAACCTCCCCTGGCACAGCTTGAGACTGTGTCCTCTTGTTCTGGTGCTGGCTGCCTGGGAGAAGAGATCAACCCCCACTGGGCTACAACCTCCCTGCAGGGAGTTGCAGAGAGCAAGAAGGTCTCCCTGAGCCTCCTCCTCTCCAGGCTAAGCAACCCCAGCTCCCTCAGCCTCTCCTCCCAGGGCTGTGCTCCAGACCCCTCCCCAGCTTTCTTGCCCTTCTCTGGACACCTTCAAGTCTCTCAATGTCCTTCTTGAGCTGAGGAGCCCAGAACTGGACACAGGACTCAAGCTGTGGCCTCAGCAGTGCTGAGCACAGGGCACAAGGACTTCCCTGCTCCTGCTGGCCACACTCTTCCTGCTGCAGGCCAGGATGTCCTTGGCCTTCTTGGCCCCCTGGGCACACTGCTGGCTCATGTTCAGCCTACCATCGACCAGCACCCCCAGGTCCCTCTCTGCCTGGCTGCTCTCAGCCACTCTGCCCCCAGCCTGTAGCACTGCCTGGGGTTGCTGTGGCCAATGTGCAGCCCCTGGCACTTGGATGTGTTAAACAATGCTGCTGTGAAAAACAAGAGGAGGTAGAGGATCACAGCTGAGGCCAGGGGCTCAGGGAAATAGGTGAAAAGTAAGAGGGTAAAGTCCAAGCACTCTGCTCCTGGAGTGCTTCATCACTCTCTTTTCCAGCCCTGCCACTACCCCCAGCAGCAGTTCAGCCTCTCCTCACCCAGGTCTCATCAGGCTGCTCCCAGCCCAGTGTGCACAGCCTGCCCCCCAGCACAGGGCCAGGCAGACAGAGGTTGATCTCCCCAGCCCCTCACATCTTCATAGTATCAGTCAGGGTTGGAAGGGACCACAAGGATCAGCCAGTTCCAACCCCCCTGCCATGGGCAGGGACACCCCACACTAGATCAGCCTGGCCACAGCCTCATCCAGCCTGGCCTTAAACACCTCCAGGGACAGGGCCCCAACCACCTCCCTGCACAACCCATTCCAGGGCTTCACCACTCTCCTGGGGAAGAACTTCCTCCTCCCCTCCAGCCTCAATCTCCCCACCTCCAGCTTCATTCCATTCCCCCTAGTCCTATCACTGAAGGCCACAGAAGGGCTCAGCACTCCAGAGCTGCTGCAGTACCAAATGAGTGCTGCAGCCCCTCCCCAGCCCCTGGGAGATGCTCTTCCAGGAGTGTTCTGCTCTCCTGAGGAGAAGGTGAGGGCTGGGGGCTGGATCTGCTGTGCAGCAGCAGCATGGCTTAGTTGTCAGTGCCCCAGTCCAGCTCTGCAGCAGCAGTCTGGGAGGCTGCTTGGTTAAAGCCAAGCATGGATGAGGTCTGCTGCTCTGCCTGCTCCTCTGTGGGGCTTTCAGAGCCAGGGGTTTCAGCACTCTAATCCTGAGTGGCAGTTGGGAGGGTGATGGTTTCAAACACAGGGGCATGGAGTAGCTGCATCTCCTGTGAGGAACAAAGCCCCAGTGTGTCTGGGCTGCCTGTGCACAGCCAATAACTCTGCTTTGTTTTGCTTCTCTCCCCCTCCCCTTTTCTCCCTCTCTCTTCCCCCTCCTCCAGGCCAGGACCCACTCCTGTTGCTGAAAACCCTTCAGCTTCTCTGGACAAAGAAAGAGATGGAGAAGGTAAGGCTGAGCCTGCTGTCCCTGCTGCAGCTGCTGGCAGCATGCAGAGCATGTCCAGAGGCAGAGCCCCTGGGTCAGACCTGCCACTCTGCACTGTCCTTCCCTCCAGCACAGAGGGGAAGAGCCTCTGCCTTTGCTGCAGGGAGTGGGGAGTGTGGTGTGAGGCAGCTCAGGGGCTCAGATGAAAGAGCTGAAGGTTCTACATGGCTGCATTTCACAGGGGGCAAAATCAAAGTTGCTTTTGTCCTCTCTCTTTGAAGCCATTTCCCCTGCCCATTAAATGAAGAATCTTTGGGAATGGGGGGAGGATATTGCTAGCAGCTGAGACAGTGAGGGCTGAAGGCAGCAGAGAGGTGGCCTGTGCCCAGCAGGACGGCAGCAAAGGTTCCCCAGAGATTTCCCTGTCCTGATCTGCTTTGGGTTTGCCTTTCAGAGTGGTGAGCACAGCTCACACTGCCTGCCCACACTGCCCTGCCCCCAGCCAGCACCCCCTGGGCTCCACATGGAGATGCTCATGGGGAGCACAATGCTCTTCATCTATGTCAGAGAGCTGGACAACTACCAGAAGCATTTCATGCATCAGCTTAGAGAATCACAGAGCTGTCAGGGCTGGAAGGGAGCTCAAGGCTCAGCCAGCTCCAACCCCCTGCCATGGGCAGGGACACCTCACACCACAGCAGGTTGCTCACAGCCACCTCCAGCCTGGCTGCAAACACCTCCAGGGATGAGGCTTCCACCACCTCCCTGGGCAGCCTGGGCCAGGCTCTCACCACCCTCATGGGGAACAACTTCTTCCTCACATCCAATCTCAGTCTCCCCATTTCTAGTTCTGCTCCATCCCCCCCAGTCCTATCCCTCCCTGACACCCTCAAAAGTCCCTCCCCAGCTTTCTTGGAGCCCCCTGCAGATCCTGGAAGGCCACAAGAAGGTCTCCTGGGAGCCTTCTCCTCTCCAGCCTGCACAACCCCAACTCCCTCAGGCTGTGCTCACAGCAGCTCCAGCCCTCTGCTCCTCCTCCTGGCCCTTCTCTGGGCACCTTCCAGCACCTCCAGATCCTTCCTGGCACAGAGGCTCCAGAGCTGGCCCCAGAGCTCCAGCTGTGGGCTCAGCAGAGTGGAGCAGAGGGGCAGAATCCCCTCCCTGGCCCTGCTGGCCACACTTCTCTTGCTGCAGCCCAGGCTCTGCTTGGCTCTCTGGGCTGCAAGTGCTCCCTGCTGGCTCCTGCTGAGCTTCTCCTCCCCCAGCACCCCCAAGGCCTTTTCTTCAGGGCTGCTCTCCAGCCAGTCCCTGCCCAGCCTCTATCAGTGCCTGGGATTGCCCTGCCCCAGCTGCAGGACCTTGTTGAACCTCCTGAGGTTGTCCTGGGCCCAGCTCTGCAGCCTGCCCAGGTCCCTCTGGATGGATCCTTCCCTCCAGCTGTCAGCAGCACCACACAGCTTGGTGTTGGCAGACCTGCTGAGGGAGCCTCAGTGCCTCTGCCCATGTTGCCAACAAAGATGCTGAACAAGCCTGGTCCCAGCACTCTGCCTTGCCCTGCACTGGGACCCACTGACAGCCACTCAAGCAAGGTCTTTATCCACCTTGCTTGGTGATGAGCTTTCCCTACCTACCTCTGCCTTCTCCATAGCTGAGATGTGTACAAGCTCCAAAGCCCTGCAGCTCAGCACCTAGGGCAGGGGTGAAGAGCCCTGTGTGAAGTGGCCCTTGGTGTACCTGCCCCATCCCAGGTGTCCAGGGGGTTAGGTCATTGTCCTTGGCTGCCACACTGAGATTTCCCATTGCTGGCAGGCTGTGGCTCCCAGATGGCTTACTGAGCCTGGAAGCAGTGTGTGAGAGCAGCCCTCCCAAGGGCTCAGGCACCCACAGCAGCTTCAGCTCAGCACCTCCAAAGCCTTCAGCCTTCTATCAAAGTTTGTTAAAGCTGGAGGGAAAACCATGTTGTGTGTTAGGTGCTGAGGGCAGCAAATGCCCCAAAGCAACAGCAGGAAGGAGAATCATGACAACCCCTGCACTGTGTGCCCTGGGACCTGTGTGCATGGGAAGCAAATGCCAGAAGCTGCCTTGGAGGTGTCCTGGGGCACAGAGCACCACAGCTTCCCTGCTGAGGGAGGAAAAGCTTCAGGCTGCCCATGGGTCACCCCTGCAGCTCTGCTTATTCAGTGTCTGCTGCTGGAGGGCTCATCCTGGTGGGACCTGTGGTTGGCAGAGCTGCAGCTGCCCTCAGAGCCACCCTGCAGGCAGCCTTGGGTGTGCCAGGATGCAGGCAGCAGCCTGCTCTGAGCCTGCAGGCAGCACTGTGTGAGGCAGGGCACAGGAGCCCTTCAGGTACTGGAAGTCTGCTCTGAGGACCTGGAGCTGCTGGAGAGGCTCCAGAGGAGGCCACAGAGATGAGCAGAGGCTGCAGAACCTCCCCTGTGGGGCCAGGCTGGGAGAGTTGGGGCTGTGCAGCCTGGAGAAGAGAAGGCTCCAGGCAGACCTCAGAGCAGCCTTGCAGGACCTGAAGGGCTCCAGGAGAGCTGGGGAGGGACTCTGGCCAAGGGCTGGGAGTGCCAGGATGAGGAACAATGGCTTTGAGCTGGGAGAGGAGAGACTGAGAGTGGAGAGGAGGAAGGAATTGTTGAGAGTGAGGCTGGGGAGACTCTGGCACAGGCTGCCCAGGGAGGCTGTGGCTGCCTCCTGCCTGGAGGTGCTCAGGGCCAGGCTGGATGAGGCCTTGAGCAAGCTGGGCTGGGGGGAGGTGTCCCTGCCCATGGCAGGGGGTTGGCACTGGATGAGCTTTGAGGTCCCTTGGTCCCTCCCAGCCCAAACCATTCCATGGATCTCTGAACTGACCTTTAATGCCAGGGAGCTCCTCTGACTCTGTGTGCATTAACTAATCTGTGCTGTTAACTTGCCTGGAGCCTGCTGGTCTCCAATCAGTGACCTGAGCAGCTGCCCATGGCTTGAGCTCAGCTTTGGAGCATGGTCTGACAACATTGCCTACATAAGGAAAGGCAGTTTTGGGATGAGCAAGAGGCATCAGCCCTGGGCTGTGCAGTAGGGACCAAAAGTGGATGATGGAGTTGTGTAGTTTGAGCCTCAGCAGAATCTCCCTAGTGCCATGACCTGTCAGGGGGTAGAAACCCTCCAAGGAGCACTCCCTGCCATGGGCACCCATGGAAATGGAAATGAGAGTCACAGGCTGGAGAGGAATCCTCCCCTGGCAGGGAGAGGATTCCTCCCCTGGCAGGGAGAGGAGCCAGCCAGGCACCCAGCACTCTGCCACTCTGAGCTCAGGTCGCTCATGGTTGGGGTTTTTCCCTTCCCTTTGGTTTTCTTTCCCCTCCTTCAAACACACCACAGCTGAGGCCTCCAGACTGCCAGGAAGTCCTGAGGAAGGCTTTTCCTCTGCTTGTCCATCTGGTGCAGAGTCAAACTCGGTGTAGGGAGCAGCAGTCTGTGCAGCTGGCTCAGCGTTTGGAGATGCTCAGCCTCTGGCCGCTTTGCCCTCACAGGACCTGGTGTCTGCTGGGGCCCATCCTGCCAGCGCCCCAGCGCTGCCTGCAGCCCCAGGAGGAGCTGAATGGTGTGGTGAAAGCTCTCCTTCAGTCTGAATGTGCTGCAGAGGGGCTCTGGGGGGAAGCAAAGACAAGAGGCCGTTTGTAAAGCTTTAGCTGGCAAGTTGTTTTGTTTTCCTTTGGCTGTTGGGTTGGATGCTTGTGGTTGGGCCAGAGCTTGCCTTTCCCTTCTGCTGCATCTCACAGCAGAGCCTCAGCCCTGTCTTCAGCAGGGCAAATTCTTGCCACAGGGAAGAATACTCAGAGGGAGCAATCTGCTCTCTAGAGTCCCAGCTCTGTTAGCCCCCAGCTGCTTGCTGCTGCCTTTGGTACTCCAGTGAGAGGAGCAGCGGTAGGGACTGCGGCTTCTGCAGGCATGAGAGGCACCGCGGCAGAGAGCTGTCTTCCAGTAAACCCTGCAGAGGAGGAGAACAGCACACATTCACTGGCAAGCTTTCCGTGGATGTCCTTTTGTTTTCCATGGCATTCTTCAGATGCTGTGCTGTTGTCCTTGGCGGGGCCGCCGCCCGCAGGCGCTGGCTCCGGGGGCGCTCAGCAGCTTGGGGCTTCTGCCTGCTTAGAGCCCGGGAAGAAAGCGAGCAGCTGCTCCCGGTGACTCCCGGTGACTCCTGGTGACTCCTGCCGCTCTCTGCTTGCCCCTGGCTCCGTGCTGCTGCGTGGAGCAGGCGGTGAGGGGTCCCGGGTGGGTACTGAGGGATGCCACTTCCTCACCCTGCCAACCCCCCGAGCTCCCTGGAAACCACTCCCAGTGTAAACAGCATAAAGATATTGCTCAGTGCTGCTAATTTATCACTTCTACCAGATGGGGAGTAAGTAGCCTATTAACATTCACAAAGTGAGGGTCCAGTTCCTTCACATTTCTAAACACATCACCCAGGGATCCCTGAGATTGATGGTGTGGAGCTTTCCCATGTCCCAGCCCCCTTCCCGCAGCCCGCAGCCGCCGGGAGCTGCCTGACACCAACTTCCCTGCCCAGGTGGCTTGGGAGGGGAGGAGTGGAGATGAGCAGGACGGCAAAGCAGCAGCGCTGGGGCTCCGCTGTTTCCTTCTGTTGAATCCCGTGTGTAAAATCCAAGCTGCTTTGGGGCTCCCAAGCACCGCAGTCACCCCGAGGAGCGCTGCACCAAGAGCCCTCGGGGCTGCAGGTTGCGCTACGAGCCCGAGGAGAGTTTCTGTGCTCTGGTGCTCGGAGGTCTCTCAGAAGATGAGGAGGTTTCTGAGGCTGGTTACCCACCTTCAATGTCGCCCTTTTCCTACTAGCACCCCTTTCTCCAGCCCGCCGCTACTCTGCCCCCACCCCCGGAGCCCAAGCCCCCTTTGTCTGCCCGACAGAACAACTTCTCTGTCTTTATGGGATAATTAGTGTGGACAATTGCTGCTTTTCCCATTGGGTTTGAGGGGCAGTGAGCCATGAAGGGATCTGTAATGACATGAAAAGTCACTGGAGGCACGGATGGTGGCTGAATAGCAACAGTTACCTCTCTGAATAGATGAAATGAGAAAACCCCAAGCTTTGTGTTCAGCCGGGGGGAGGGGGGCAGGATTCGCTCAGCTTTGTGTCTGTGACAATGTGGTTTTGTGTCTCCCCAGCTCAAGGAAGAAACCAGGAGGGGCTTTGCAGGACTGCAGGACCCATTGGCAGGACTCTTGGACATGCTGGAGAGCAGCAGTGATTGGAAGGGGAAAGGGCATTCCCTCTGGTATTACATCAGCACCGAGCTGGAGCTGTGGATAAAAGAGCATCCTGCTGTTCAACAGGTTAGAGAGTGAGAGCAAGGAGCCAGCAGAAAGGAGAGGGCAGCTGACTGTAATGTCCCTGGAGCGTCCCCAGGTTCACTTCATTGCCTAGTGCAGCCTGCACGCAGGCAGTGTGCCCCTGTGTGAAGCTCACACTGGCATGATGCTGGCACTGCAGGCTGGCCTGGGGAGGGGATCCTGGGGGGAGCTGTCTCCCAGTCCGAGCTGGGCTTCCCAGCCTGCTGCATCAGGCTGCTCTGATCGAAGGTTGATCTTGCAGCTTTTGCTGTGCTGGAGGCTTTCCCACTGGCATTCACACCCCACTGTCAGGATAAACCCCATGGCAGCAATCTGCAGATAGAAGGCAGTTACTGCAGGGTTGCTTAACTCCTGCCACATGGCTGGGAGTGCAGGAAAGGGGAGCAGGATGAGATTGCAGCAGCTGAGTGAGGAGCTTTGTAAGGCTGGCTCATCAGGTTATGCCTCCTAATGTTTGCCATTCCCTGTGCCTCCATATATCCTGGCTGAGATGAGCTCCTTGTCTGTGTGCTTTTGGCTCTCAGCTGCCAGCTGCTTCGATGTTTGTGTTGCTTCATTTCCCAGTTTCCCAAATGGTTCTTCTTTGGATGCTGAGTTCTGCCACTGCAGTGTCTGCACAGTGCTGCTGGCACTCAAACTCCTGGCACTGAAAGGCCTGACACTGAAATTCCTCTCTCATAAGAGAATGCTCATGGAGGAACACAAGGAGGGATCACAGAATCACCAAGGTTGGAAGAGACCTCAAAGATCACCAAGTCCAAGCTGTCACCACAGACCTCATAACTAGACCATGGCACCAAGTGCCACATCCAATCCCCTCCTGAACACCTTCAGGAATGGGGACTCCACCACCTCCCTGGGCAGCACATTCCAGTGGCTAACAACTCTCTCTGGGAAGAACTTTCTCCTCAACTCCAGCCTAAACCTCCCCTGGCACAGCTTGAGACTGTGTCCTCTTGTTCTGGTGCTGGGGGCCTGGGAGAAGAGCCCAACCCCCACCTGGTTCCAACCTCCCTGCAGGGAGTTGGAGAGAGCAAGAAGGTCTCCCCTGAGCCTCCTCCTCTCCAGGCTAAGCAACCCCAGCTCCCTCAGCCTCTCCTCACAGGGCTGTGCTCCAGACCCCTCCCCAGCTTTCTTGCCCTTCTCTGGACACCTTCAAGTCTCTCAATGTCCTTCTTGAGCTGAGGAGCCCAGAACTGGACACAGGACTCCAGGTGTGGCCTCAGCAGTGCTGAGCACAGGGCACAAGGACTTCCCTGCTCCTGCTGGCCACACTCTTCCTGATGCAGGCCAGGATGCCCTTGGCCCTCTTGGCTGCCCGGGCACACTGCTGGCTTGTGTTCAGCCAGCTGTCAATCAGCATTGATGCTTGAGTCTGTGCATCTTCTGGCCATCTTTTGCACCCAGGAGCAGACCTGGGAATGCAAACTGAGTTGCTGTGCCTGATAGGTGAGAGCTGCCTTGAGGGGAGTTGCTGGGTTGAAGGATTCTCTGCTGGGAACCAGAGGGTTGGGCTGCTCCGGCGGCCTCGCTCCAGGTTCATATTTCACTTGTGCACAAGGCCATATTCCTCTTCCAGAATCAGCCCACAAACATTTAATGCTTTTAAATTGGATGCTGTGGAAAAAGAGAAATGTGCTGCATATTGTTCTGATTCCTGCTTGCAGCCTCCATGGGGAAACTGGAGAATCCCTTCCCAGGGGCTTGGCTTTCCCCCTGTTCCAGCGAGCTGCGCTCTCGGCCGCCCTTGCCTTGCAGCCGCCTCGACCGACTCTGGGTTGGGTGCCTGGGGTGTTAATGTGGGCTTGTTTTCTCTTTGCAGCCTGGCCCCAAGCTGGAGGAGCTGCAGGCCCGTGTGCTCAGGCTGCTAGCCCAGTGCCCAGCTAATCTTCTTGAGCCCCTGGTTAGCATCTACCAGCTCCGCAGCGCAGAGCGCAGCGCTCTGCTCGAGCACGTCAGCCAGCTCTGGCGGCAGGGCGCTTACAAAGAGGTAGGTCCTGTCCCTCAAGCAGTTACCTGCCAGCCTCTCCCCTTCTCTCTTCCTGTCTGCATCCCTTTGTGGATGCATTTCAATGTGAATTCCCCCCCATGGCAGCAGCTGCATGCTGGGAATGGTCCAGCTTAGCCTGGCCTCCCCATGGCCGTGAGGAGGCTGTGCTCGGCCTCGTCTCCCCCAGCAGCTGGGGACAGAGTGCCAGTGAATTCCTCCTCCTGCTCTTTGGTGACCTTTGCAAGGAACAAGGTGACTAGGGTTTCATTTGGGGAATTGAAGAGGGTGGCTGTGTTCTCTTTGTTTGGTTTCTTGTCCTTGGCAAGAGCAGAAGGGACTTTGCTCGCTGGTTGAGGACCTGCTGTGCCATCTCCAGTCTGCCTGCAGCGAGGGGGGGCTCAGGGAATCTCTGTTCCTCCCTGGCTCCCCTGATCAAAGGCTTTGAGGGGTTTGGAAGCCTCTTTACCTTTGTGGCTCCCATTCAAAACATGTTACAGGTCCTGCATCTGACTCTGAGTGGATTACACCAGCTGGAGCTCACCCAACCCAGACTTTTGCCCTGTGGTTTAAACCCTTAGAGCATCTCCAGCCTCACCAGGAGGTCTCAGTGGCCTCAGGAGCGTTCCCCTGAGCAAGCTACAATCCTCTTCATGCTTGGGGTTTTGAAAGGTCTGTTTTTTTCCAGGGGGGAATGGGTCCCTTGGATGGTGGAGGACAGCTTGACCTTGTTTAGCAGCAGAAGAAAATCAAATAGCAGTTTTGTAACCCTGCTCTTCAGTAAACCCCAAGGCCCACCTGAGAGCCTGGGGTTCCATTCCCCACTGCCTTGCATGCTGAGGCAAGGATATTGGGTGGACAGTAAGTTCTCCATGGGCCATGTGCTCTTGTGGCCAAGAAGGCCAAGGGCATCCTGGGGGGCATTGAGAAGAGTGTGTCCAGCAGACTGAGGGAGGTTCTCCTCCCCCTCTGCTCTGCCCTGCTGAGACCCCACCTGGAATATTGCATCCAGCTCTGGGCTCCCCAGCTCAGGAGGAACAGGGATCTGCTGGAGAGAGGCCAAGGGAGGGCTGTGAGGATGATGAAGGGACTGCAGCACTGCCTGGGGAGGAGAGGCTGAGAGCCCTGGGGGTGCTCAGTCTGGAGAGGAGAAGGCTGAGAGGGATCTGACCAATGGCTATCAATAGCTGAGGGCTGGGGGTCAGGAAGGAAGGGACAGGGCCAGGCTCTGTTCAGTTGTGCCCTGTGACAGGACAAGGGGCAAGAAATAGAAACTGCAGCACAGGAGGTTCCACCTCAGCATGAGGAGGAACTTCTTCCCTGTGAGGGTCCCAGAGCCCTGGAGCAGGCTGCCCAGAGAGGTTGTGGAGTCTCCTTCTCTGGAGCCTTTCCAGCCCCATCTGGATGTGTTCTGTGTGCCCTGTGCTGGATTCTCTGCTCCTGCTCTGGCAGGGGGCTGGACTCCCAAGATCTCCAGAGGTCCCTTCCAGCCCCTAGCATCCTGTGAGCTGTGACAGTTCCTATTTGATGAGCAGTTCACAGGTAGCTCCTTGAAGCTAACTCCTTTTGCTCAGTAAACTTTTGCACATGCTTGGGAGCCCTACCTGGGCCCTCGTGTTCAGCTCTCCCTGAGTGTGATGGTGAAGGCCAAGGCTCCAAGGCCATTCCTTGTTTTCATTAGGGATGATGCAGTTCTCTCTAGCTCTGCCTTTGGAAAGCTCTGGCAGTTTTTATGGTGGGATTGTTTTCCTCTCCTCCCTTGCACAGTAAAGTTCATTTACTGGTTGTTCCCAGTGTGAAGAGCAGGAAACCTCAACTGTTGCTTACCCTCAGCCATAGCTTTCTTCTGGCTCTGTTCTGCTGCCAGAGGGATGAATAGAATTCTCTTCAAGAATAACAGGAAATCTTTTCCTGCCCCTGGGGACTGATCATACCTAAGCTGACAGCAACTGACCCCAAAACCCTGGAACTGGGGCCCTGAGCACTCCTGGTGGGCTGTGCTGTGCCTGGTTGTCCTGCTCTGCCCTGTCTTTCTGCTGGGGCAGTGAAGCACTTTCACATGTAGGATTTTGGGCTCTTCTCTCTCTCCCCCTTTGGCAAGACAGAAAGGCTTCTGAACCCCTGCTGTCACAGCACCATAGGGTGGTTGGGGTTAGAAGGGGCTTCCCAAGGTCAGCTAGGCCAACATCCTTGCAGTCAGCAGAAGCATTCTCCACTGGATCAGGTTGCTCAGAGCCTTGGTGAGCCTGACCTTGAATATCTCCAGGGCTGGAGCCTCAGCCACCTCCCTGGGCAGCCTGCTGCAGTGTTCCAGCAGCCTCCTGGGGCAGAACTTGTTCCTCACACCCAATCTCCATCTGCTCTGCTCTGGTTTGAAGCCCTTGCCCCTGGTCCTGTCCCTGCAGGCCTTTGGGAGCAGTCCCTCTGCAGCCTTCCCGTAGCCCCTGCAGGTATTGGAAGGCAGCTCCAAGGTCTCCCTGGAGCCTTCTCTGCTCCAGGCTGACCAACCCCAGCTCCCCCAGCCTGTCCTCACAGGAGAGGCCCTCCAGCCCCCAGGTCATTTCATGGCCCTCCTCTGGAGCTGCTCCATCAGGCCCATGCCCTTCCTGTGCTGAGGGTCCAGAGTGATTTATTGTCTTGCTGTATCTCCAGTGAGACCCCAGCATTTGTTCTGGAGGAGCATTATTCCCTCTGCCTGTTCTGATGTATTTCCTGCTGTGCTGTGTGAACCACAGGGGTCCCCAGCTCTGCCCCATGGGCTCAGAGGCTTTTCCCTCTCAGAGGTGTGGAGAAAAAGCAGTTCCAGAAACCCCTGAGCATGGCCACGGTGGTTGCCTGTTCCTGAAGCACAGCTGGCACTCTCCATAGGCCTTGCTTTAGCAGAGCTGCTCAACAGCCCAACCACTGTGTGAATGGCAGCAGCCAGGAGCTTGCAGGGAGGTCCTGGAAGGGCTTCCTGATGAGACAGGCAGTGGGTGTTGGTGGCCAGAAAACCACTGGTGGTGGAGAGGCAGTGGTGGGGCTGGTGCCTGGTGAGGCTGTGCAGGGGGCACAGGTGATGGAGCAAATCCAGAGAGTCATGGAGTGATTTGGGCTGGAAGGGGCATCCAAAGGTCATCTGTTCCAGCCCCCTGCAGGCAGCAAGGACATCCTCCACTAGCTCAGGATGCCCAGAGCCCTGTCCAGCCTCCCCTTGAATATCTCCAGGGATGGGGCCCCAACCACCTTCCTGGGCACCTCCAGAGAGGGGCAACTCAGCTGCTGAAGGGTCTGGAGCACAAGACTTGTGAGGAGCAGCTGAGGGAACTGGGGGTGCTGAGTGTGGAGGAAAGGAGGCTGAGGGGACACCTCCTTGCTCTCTACAGCTCCCTGACAGGAGGCTGGAGCCAGGTGGGGATCAGTCTGTGCTCTCAAGGAGCAAGTGCCAGGAGAAGAGAAAATGGCCTCAATTTGTACCAGGGGAGGTTTGAGTTGGACACAAGGGAAAATTTCTTCCCCAAAAGGGTTGTCCAGGCCTGGCCCAGGCTGCCCAGGGCAGTGCTGCAGCCCCCATCCCTGGAGGGGTTTCCAGGCCTTGGTGCCATGGTGCTGAGGGCCATGGTTTAGCAGGGAGCATGGCAGTGCTGGGTGAAGGGCTGGGCTGGAGTGTCTCCAAGGTGTCCTACAACAGCTGCTTAGCCTGCAGAAGAGGAGGCTCAGGGGAGACCTCATTGCTCTCTGCAACTCCCTGCAGGGAGGTTGCAGCCAGGTGGGGGATGGGCTCTTCTCCCAGGCAGCCAGCACCAGAACAAGAGGACCCAGTCTCAAGCTGTGCCAGGGGAGGTTTAGGCTGGAGGTGAGGAGGAAGTTCTACACAGAGAGAGAGATTGGCCATGGGGATGTGCTGCCCAGGGAGGTGGTGGAGTCCCCATCCCTGGAGGTGCTCAGGAAGAGCCTGGCTGAGGCCCTTGGTGCCATGGCTCAGTTGCTCAGATGGTGCTGGGGGAGAGCTTGGACTGGATGACCTCAAAGGTCTCTTCCAACCTGGTTCATTCTGTTCTGTTCTAAACCAACTTTGTGATTCTGTGACCTGCCTCGGGGGGAGCAGCACAGCGGGAGGCTGCGGCAGGGGAGGCTGCGGCAGGGAGAGGCTGAGGGGGGGAGAGGCTGAGTGGGGAGAGGCTGAGTGGGGAGAGGCTGAGGGGGGAGAGGCTGAGGTGGGGAGAGGCTGAGGTGGGGAGAGGCTGAGTGGGGAGAGGCTGAGTGGGGAGAGGCTGAGGTGGGGAGAGGCTGAGGGGGAGAGGGCTGAGGTGGGGAGAGGCTGAGGTGGGGAGAGGCTGAGTGGGGAGAGGCTGAGGGGAGAGAGGCTGAGGTGGGGAGAGGCTGAGGTGGGGAGGCTGAGGCTGAGTGGGGAGGCTGAGTGGGGAGAGGCTGAGGTGGGGAGAGGCTGAGTGGGGAGAGGCTGAGGTGGGGAGAGGCTGAGTGGGGAGGCTGAGTGGGGAGAGGCTGAGGTGGGGAGAGGTTGTGGTGGGGAGAGGCTGAGTGGGGAGAGGCTGAGTGGGGAGGCTGAGGTGGGGAGAGGCTGTGGTGGGGAGAGGTTGTGGTGGGGAGAGGCTGAGTGGGGAGAGGCTGAGTGGGGAGAGGCTGAGGTGGGGAGAGGCTGAGTGGGGAGAGGCTGAGGTGGGGAGAGGCTGAGTGGGGAGAGGCTGAGGTGGGGAGAGGCTGTGGTGGGGAGAGGCTGTGGTGGGGAGAGGCTGAGGTGGGGAGAGGCTGAGGTGGGGAGAGGCTGTGGTGGGGAGAGGCTGTGGCAGGAGAGGCTGAGGTGGGGAGAGGCTGTAGTGGGGAGAGGCTGTGGCAGGGAGAGGCTGTGGTGGGGAGAGGCTGGGGGGGAGAGGCTGAGGCAGGAGAGGCTGTGGCAGGGAGAGGCTGTGGCAGGAGAGGCTGGGGGGGAGAGGCTGTGGCAGGGAGAGGCTGTGGCAGGAGAGGCTGGGGGGGAGAGGCTGAGGCAGGAGAGGCTGTGGCAGGGAGAGGCTGTGGTGGGGAGGCTGTTGCCGGGAGAGGCTGTGGCAGGAGAGGCTGGGGCAGGGGTGTATGGTGGGGCAGCGCTGCCAGCGGATGGCACCAGAGCTCCCGCGCTGCCCGCTGCGGGAGCAGCCTGCGGACGGCAGCGGGGCCGGGGGTCGCTGGCCCCTCGGGGGTCTGTGTGCACTGCCGGGGGCAGGCAGCCTGCGGCCGCTGCGGGAGCAGCCTGCGGACGGCAGCGGGGCCGGGGGTCCCGGCCCCTCGGGGTCTGTGTGCACTGCCGGGGGCAGGCAGCGTGCGGCCGCCGCGGGAGCAGGGCAGCCAGGGCGCTCTGCACCCTGCGCGGCGCTGCCGGGGCCGCTCCTCGGGGCCGCACGGCAGGGAGAGCCCAGAGGGCTCCGCGGTGCCCGTGGGGAGCTTCAGCTGAAGCAGCTCTGTGCCTGCCCAGCAGCCCTCCGAGGGCTCCGGCCGCGGCCGCCCTGCGGGGCCGTGCGGGAGGCTGGGCGGGGGTGCAGCAGCCCGGGGGGGAAGGCGGCGCAGGGCAGGCTGCGAGGGGCGCTGAACGGCCCGGGGGGAAGGAGGGCAGGCAGAAGGCAGGCTATGGTTTCACGGGCGGCTTGGGTTACACTGCAGCCTCTCCCGGCGCGTCGGGGGCCGCCTGAATGAGCCTCTCCTGCGCGGCCAGCGCCGAGCCCCCGCACAAAGGGGACTCTTGTCAGCGGCAGGGCCCTCCGGGGAGTGAAAGGCATTGTCGGCGGGACGGGGGCAGTCTGGCAGGCTGGGCATGCTTCAGTGCCCCATGATATCGCTCCGTCGCGGCGGCGATCGCATTCAGGGCTCTGTCAGCTTTGATTAGCAGGGTCTCATGACTTAATGTGCCGCGATATTTCACGGCCGGGGGGGGCGGCTGTCTTGCCGGGGGATGAATGCCCTCCATTGTCCACCCCGGCACTTTATTTACATTCTTTTAAACAGCTTATAAAGGTGAAGAAAAAAAAAGAAGGCGAAGAAGAAGATAGCTGTGGGGGAGGGGAGGGGAGGGGAAGCAAATTCCTTTGCTGCTGCAGCAGCAGTGCCTGGGTCAGACACGGTGAAACCTCCTGTCACACTCAGCAGCAAGGTTCTCCTCCTGTTGAGCAGCTCCACAGCACGTCCTGGACAGGTGGCAGTGGAGCTGGGCTGAGGAAGGAAACAAGAAAGGATCTTTTTAGCTTCTGACAAGCAGAAATATTCCTGAGGCAGCTCCCACTCAGAGCTCTCCCTGGCAGGGACTGGCAGCACTCTGCTCCCCTCCATCACTCTGGCTCCTGAAGGACGCTGTGGAGCTAAGCTGCTGGTGGGACAGGCAGCATTTAGCTTCAAGCAGCCTGCTGGGTTGCCATCCAGTCACATTCCTCCGTGTGCACAAGCAGAGGATATTCTCTCTGGGGATGTTTCATCCACAATGAATCATCCTCCAAGGGAGGATTCTGTCTGTTAGGTTCTGATTGCTGTTTGGATTCAGAGCATGAGGGCTCTCTGCTAAACCTCAGCTGCTGCAATGTGCCATGACAGCAGCTCTGCAGCAGCCAGGGGGAAAGCTCTGCAGCCAGGAAGGCAAAGATGCAGTCAGAAAGGCATCAGTGCTGCAGAAGGCATTGGGTGGAAAGGATGGATGACCAAAAAGTTACTATGGAAGGAATAGAGGTGGTGAAAGGTTGTGCTGTAGGGAGCAGAGCTGCAGGGCTGTGCCCTAGGGAGCAGAGCTGCAGGGTTGTGCTGTAGGGAGCAGAGCTGCAGGGCTGTGCTGTAGGGAGCAGAGCTGCAGGGCTGTGCTGTAGGGAGCAGAGCTGCAGGGTTGTGCTGTAGGGAGCAGAGCTGCAGGGCTGTGCCCTAGGGAGCAGAGCTGCAGGGCTGTGCTGTAGGGAGCAGAGCTGCAGGGCTGTGCTGCAGGGAGCAGAGCTGCAGGGTTGTGCTGTAGGGAGCAGAGCTGCAGGGCTGTGCCCTAGGGAGCAGAGCTGCAGGGTTGTGCCCTAGGGAGCAGAGCTGCAGGGCTGTGCTGTAGGGAGCAGAGCTGCAGGGCTGTGCCCTAGGGAGCAGAGCTGCAGGGTTGTGCCCTAGGGAGCAGAGCTGCAGGGTTGTGCCCTAGGGAGCAGAGCTGCAGGGTTGTGCTGCAGGGAGCAGAGCTGCAGGGTTGTGCCCTAGGGAGCAGAGCTGCAGGGCTGTGCTGTAGGGAGCAGAGCTGCAGGGTTGTGCCCTAGGGAGCAGAGCTGCAGGGCTGTGCCCTAGGGAGCAGAGCTGCAGGGTTGTGCTGTAGGGAGCAGAGCTGCAGGGCTGTGCCCTAGGGAGCAGAGCTGCAGGGTTGTGCTGTAGGGAGCAGAGCTGCAGGGCTGTGCTGTAGGGAGCAGAGCTGCAGGGCTGTGCCCTAGGGAGCAGAGCTGCAGGGTTGTGCTGTAGGGAGCAGAGCTGCAGGGCTGTGCCCTAGGGAGCAGAGCTGCAGGGTTGTGCCCTAGGGAGCAGAGCTGCAGGGCTGTGCTGTAGGGAGCAGAGCTGCAGGGCTGTGCCCTAGGGAGCAGAGCTGCAGGGTTGTGCTGTAGGGAGCAGAGCTGCAGGGCTGTGCCCTAGGGAGCAGAGCTGCAGGGCTGTGCTGTAGGGAGCAGAGCTGCAGGGCTGTGCCCTAGGGAGCAGAGCTGCAGGGTTGTGCTGTAGGGAGCAGAGCTGCAGGGCTGTGCCCTAGGGAGCAGAGCTGCAGGGTTGTGCCCTAGGGAGCAGAGCTGCAGGGTTGTGCTGTAGGGAGCAGAGCTGCAGGGCTGTGCTGCAGGGAGCAGAGCTGCAGGGTTGTGCTGTAGGGAGCAGAGCTGCAGGGCTGTGCTGCAGGGAGCAGAGCTGCAGGGCTGTGCTGTAGGGAGCAGAGCTGCAGGGCTGTGCCCTAGGGAGCAGAGCTGCAGGGCTGTGCCCTAGGGAGCAGAGCTGCAGGGTTGTGCTCTAGGGAGCAGAGCTGCAGGGTTGTGCCCTAGGGAGCAGAGCTGCAGGGTTGTGCTGTAGGGAGCAGAGCTGCAGGGCTGTGCTGTAGGGAGCAGAGCTGCAGGGCTGTGCTGTAGGGAGCAGAGCTGCAGGGCTGTGCTGTAGGGAGCAGAGCTGCAGGGCTGTGCTGCAGGGAGCAGAGCTGCAGGGCTGTGCTGTAGGGAGCAGAGCTGCAGGGCTGTGCCCTAGGGAGCAGAGCTGCAGGGCTGTGCTGCAGGGAGCAGAGCTGCAGGGTTGTGCCCTAGGGAGCAGAGCTGCAGGGCTGTGCCCTAGGGAGCAGAGCTGCAGGGTTGTGCTGTAGGGAGCAGAGCTGCAGGGTTGTGCCCTAGGGAGCAGAGCTGCAGGGTTGTGCTGTAGGGAGCAGAGCTGCAGGGCTGTGCCCTAGGGAGCAGAGCTGCAGGGCTGTGCTGCAGGGAGCAGAGCTGCAGGGCTGTGCTGTAGGGAGCAGAGCTGCAGGGCTGTGCCCTAGGGAGCAGAGCTGCAGGGCTGTGCTGCAGGGAGCAGAGCTGCAGGGTTGTGCCCTAGGGAGCAGAGCTGCAGGGCTGTGCCCTAGGGAGCAGAGCTGCAGGGTTGTGCTGTAGGGAGCAGAGCTGCAGGGTTGTGCCCTAGGGAGCAGAGCTGCAGGGTTGTGCTGTAGGGAGCAGAGCTGCAGGGCTGTGCCCTAGGGAGCAGAGCTGCAGGGTTGTGCTGCAGGGAGCAGAGCTGCAGGGTTGTGCCCTAGGGAGCAGAGCTGCAGGGTTGTGCCCTAGGGAGCAGAGCTGCAGGGCTGTGCCCTAGGGAGCAGAGCTGCAGGGTTGTGCTGTAGGGAGCAGAGCTGCAGGGCTGTGCCCTAGGGAGCAGAGCTGCAGGGCTGTGCTGTAGGGAGCAGAGCTGCAGGGTTGTGCTGTAGGGAGCAGAGCTGCAGGGTTGTGCTGTAGGGAGCAGAGCTGCAGGGTTGTGCCCTAGGGAGCAGAGCTGCAGGGCTGTGCTGTAGGGAGCAGAGCTGCAGGGTTGTGCTCTAGGGAGCAGAGCTGCAGGGCTGTGCTGTAGGGAGCAGAGCTGCAGGGTTGTGCTGTAGGGAGCAGAGCTGCAGGGTTGTGCCCTAGGGAGCAGAGCTGCAGGGTTGTGCTGTAGGGAGCAGAGCTGCAGGGTTGTGCTCTAGGGAGCAGAGCTGCAGGGCTGTGCTGTAGGGAGCAGAGCTGCAGGGTTGTGCTGTAGGGAGCAGAGCTGCAGGGTTGTGCCCTAGGGAGCAGAGCTGCAGGGCTGTGCTGTAGGGAGCAGAGCTGCAGGGTTGTGCTCTAGGGAGCAGAGCTGCAGGGCTGTGCTGTAGGGAGCAGAGCTGCAGGGTTGTGCTGTAGGGAGCAGAGCTGCAGGGTTGTGCCCTAGGGAGCAGAGCTGCAGGGTTGTGCCCTAGGGAGCAGAGCTGCAGGGTTGTGCCCTAGGGAGCAGAGCTGCAGGGCTGTGCTGTAGGGAGCAGAGCTGCAGGGTTGTGCTCTAGGGAGCAGAGCTGCAGGGCTGTGCTGTAGGGAGCAGAGCTGCAGGGTTGTGCTCCTGCTCTCAGCACCCTGCTCCTGCTCTCAGCACCCTGCTCCTGCTCTCAGCAGCCTGCTCCTTCTCTCAGCACCCTGCTCCTGCTCTCAGCATCCTGCTCCTGCTCTCAACTACCTGCTCCTGCTCTCAGCACCTGCTCCTGCTCTCAGCACCCTGCTCCTGCTCTCAGCTACCTGCTCCTGCTCTCAGCACCCTGCTCCTGCTCTCAGCACCCTGCTCCTGTTCTCAGCATCCTGCTCCTGCTCTCAGCACCCTGCTCCTGCTCTCAGCTACCTGCTCCTGCTCTCAGCACCCTGCTCCTGCTCTCAGCACCCTGCTCCTGTTCTCAGCACTCTGCTCCTGCTCTCAGCTACTGCTCCTGTTCTCAGCACCCTGCTCCTGCTCTCAGCTACCTGCTCCTGCTCTCAGCACCCTGCTCCTGCTCTCAGCACCCTGCTCCTGTTCTCAGCATCCTGCTCCTGCTCTCAGCACCCTGCTCCTGCTCTCAGCTACCTGCTCCTGCTCTCAGCATCCTCCTCCTGCTCTCAGCATCCTGCTCCTGCTCTCAGCACCCTGCTCCTGCTCTCAGCAGCCTGCTTCTGCTCTCAGCAGCCTGCTCCTGCTCTCAGCTACCTGCTCCTGCTCTCAGCACCCTGCTCCTGCTCTCAGCAGCCTGCTCCTGCTCTCAGCACCCTGCTCCTGCTCTCAGCATCCTGCTCCTTCTCTCAGCACCCTGCTCCTGCTCTCAGCATCCTGCTCCTGCTCTCAGCACCCTGCTCCTGCTCTCAGCTGCCTGCACCTGCTCTCAGCTACCTGCTCCTGCTCTCAGCATCCTGCTCCTTCTCTCAGCACCCTGCTCCTGCTCTCAGCACCCTGCTCCTGCTCTCAGCTACCTGCTCCTGCTCTCAGCACCCTGCTCCTGCTCTCAGCAGCCTGCTCCTGCTCTCAGCACCCTGCTCCTGCTCTCAGCACCCTGCTCCTGCTCTCAGCATCCTGCTCCTGCTCTCAACTACCTGCTCCTGCTCTCAGCACCCTGCTCCTGTTCTCAGCACCCTGCTCCTGCTCTCAGCAGCCTGCTCCTGCTCTCAGCACCCTGCTCCTACTCTCAGCTACCTGCTGCTGCTCTCAGCACCCTGCTCCTGCTCTCAGCACCCTGCTCCTGTTCTCAGCATCCTGCTCCTGCTCTCAGCATCCTGCTCCTGCTCTCAGCTACTGCTCCTGTTCTCAGCACCCTGCTCCTGCTCTCAGCTACCTGCTCCTGCTCTCAGCACCCTGCTCCTGCTCTCAGCACCCTGCTCCTGCTCTCAGCACCCTGCTCCTGTTCTCAGCACCCTGCTCCTGCTCTCAGCTACCTGCTCCTGCTCTCAGCATCCTCCTCCTGCTCTCAGCATCCTGCTCCTGCTCTCAGCACCCTGCTCCTGCTCTCAGCAGCCTGCTTCAGCTCTCAGCACCCTGCTCCTGCTCTCAGCTACCTGCTCCTGCTCTCAGCACCCTGCTCCTGCTCTCAGCACCCTGCTCCTGCTCTCAGCAGCCTGCTCCTGCTCTCAGCACCCTGCTCCTGCTCTCAGCATCCTGCTCCTGCTCTCAGCACCCTGCTCCTGCTCTCAGCATCCTGCTCCTGCTCTCAGCACCCTGCTCCTGCTCTCAGCTGCCTGCACCTGCTCTCAGCTACCTGCTCCTGCTCTCAGCATCCTGCTCCTTCTCTCAGCACCCTGCTCCTGCTCTCAGCACCCTGCTCCTGCTCTCAGCACCCTGCTCCTGCTCTCAGCTACCTGCTCCTGCTCTCAGCATCCTGCTCCTGCTCTCAGCTACCTGCTCCTGCTCTCAGCACCCTGCTCCTGTTCTCAGCATCCTGCTCCTGCTCTCAGCACTCTGCTCCTGCTCTCAGCTACTGCTCCTGCTCTCAGCATCCTGCTCCTGCTCTCAGCAGCCTGCTCCTGCTCTCAGCTACTTGCTCCTGCTCTCAGCACCCTGCTCCTGCTCTCAGCTACCTGCTCCTGCTCTCAGCACCCTGCTCCTGCTCTCAGCTACCTGCTCCTGCTCTCAGCACCCTGCTCCTGCTCTCAGCACCCTGCTCCTGCTCTCAGCATCCTGCTCCTGCTCTCAGCACCCTGCTCCTGCTCTCAGCTGCCTGCACTTGCTCTCAGCACCCTGCTCCTGCTCTCAGCAGCCTGCTCCTGCTCTCAGCATCCTGCTCCTGCTCTCAGCTGCCTGCACCTGCTCTCAGCACCCTGCTCCTGCTCTCAGCTACCTGCACCTGCTCTCAGCTACCTGCTCCTGCTCTCAGCACCCTGCTCCTGCTCTCAGCTACCTGCTCCTGCGCTCACCTACCTGCTCCTGTTCTCAGCATCCTGCTCCTGCTCTCAGCACTCTGCTCCTGCTCTCAGCTACTGCTCCTGCTCTCAGCATCCTGCTCCTGCTCTCAGCACCCTGCTCCTGGTCTCAGCAGCCTGCTCCTGCTCTCAGCTACCTGCTCCTGCTCTCAGCAGCTTGCTCCTTCTCTCAGCACCCTGCTCCTGCTCTCAGCAGCCTGCTCCTGCTCTCAGCTACTTGCTCCTGCTCTCAGCACCCTGCTCCTGCTCTCAGCTACCTGCTGCTGCTCTCAGCACCCTGCTCATGCTCTCAGCACCCTGCTCCTGCTCTCAGCTACCTGCTCCTGCTCTCAGCATCCTGCTCCTGCTCTCAGCTACTTGCTCCTGCTCTCAGCACCCTGCTCCTGCTCTCAGCTACCTGCTCCTGCTCTCAGCACCCTGCTCATGCTCTCAGCACTCTGCTCCTGCTCTCAGCTACTGCTCCTGTTCTCAGCACCCTGCTCCTGCTCTCAGCTACTTGCTCCTGCTCTCAGCACCCTGCTCCTGCTCTCAGCACCCTGCTCCTGCTCTCAGCTACCTGCTCCTGCTCTCAGCACCCTGCTCCTGCTCTCAGCATCCTGCTCCTGCTCTCACCTACCTGCTCCTGCTCTCAGCATCCTGCTCCTGTTCTCAGCACCCTGCTCCTGCTCTCAGCTACTTGCTCCTGCTCTCAGCAGCCTGCTCCTGCTCTCAGCACCCTGCTCCTGTTCTCAGCACCCTGCTCCTGCTCTCAGCATCCTGCTCCTGTTCTCAGCACCCTGCTCCTGCTCTCAGCTACTTGCTCCTGCTCTCAGCAGCCTGCTCCTGCTCTCAGCATCCTGCTCCTGTTCTCAGCACCCTGCTCCTGCTCTCAGCTACCTGCTCCTGCTCTCAGCAGCCTGCTCCTGCTCTCAGCTACCTGCTCCTGCTCTCAGCTACCTGCTCCTGCTCTCAGCACCCTGCTCCTGCTCTCAGCTACCTGCTCCTGCTCTCAGCACCCTGCTCCTGCTCTCAGCACCCTGCTCCTGCTCTCAGCTACCTGCTCCTGCTCTCAGCACCCTGCTCCTGTTCTCAGCACCCTGCTCCTGCTCTCAGCTACCTGCTCCTGCTCTCAGCAGCCTGCTCCTGCTCTCAGCTACCTGCTCCTGCTCTCAGCTACCTGCTCCTGCTCTCAGCATCCTGCTCCTGCTCTCAGCTACCTGCTCCTGCTCTCAGCAGCCTGCTCCTGCTCTCAGCTACCTGCTCCTGCTCTCAGCTACCTGCTCCTGCTCTCAGCAGCCTGCTCTTGCTCTCAGCTACCTGCTCCTGCTCTCAGCTACCTGCTCCTGCTCTCAGCACCCTGCTCCTGCTCTCAGCTACCTGCTCCTGCTCTCAGCACCCTGCTCCTGCTCTCAGCTACCTGCTCCTGTTCTCAGCACCCTGCTCCTGCTCTCAGCTACCTGCTCCTGCTCTCAGCACCCTGCTCCTGCTCTCAGCATCCTGCTCCTACTCTGAGCTTTTCTGGCCTCTCCTCAGGCCAGGTGGCTCCTGGGGAAGGGGTGGGAATGAGCAGCACATCCCAGCACACCCAGGCACAGAGGCAGGAGCTGGAGGGTCAGGTTGAGGTTGGCCTTTGTGCACAGGAGGCTTGGGCTGGCCAGTTAAGTTTGGCTTAAAACTGCTTCGAATGACTTCAGGAAGGCAACTCTCAGAGATGTTTGTTTCAATTCCTTCTTGCTGCTGTGTTCCAGCCTGGAGTTTCCCTCTCTCCCTTCACCTCCCCTGTGAGCAGCCTGCCAGGACTTCCCTCTGAGTGGCTCTCTGCTGATGCTCTCATGGAGCTGGGAGCTCTCAGGCTTTTCTCCTTGCTGGAGATCCCCCTGCAGACAGCTGCCTCTGGTGTGTGCTCTCAGAGCAGGAATGGAATGGAATGGAATGGAATGGAATGGAATGGAATGGAATAGAATAGAATAGAATAGAATAGAATAGAATAGAATAGAATAGAATAGAATAGAATAGAATAGAATAGACCAGGTTGGAAGAGACCTTCAAGATCATCAAGTCCAACCTATCAACTAATCCAACACCACCTAATCAACTCAACCATGGCACCAAGCACCCCATCAAGTCTCCTCCTGAACACCTCCAGGGATGGGGACTCCACCACCTCCCTGGGCAGCACATCCCCATGGCCAATCTCTCTCTCTGTGTAGAACTTCTTCCTCACTTCCAGCCTAAACCTCCCTTGGCACAGCTTGAGACTGTGGCCTCTTGTTCTGGTGCTGGCTGCCTGGCAGAAGAGCCCAACCTCCACCTGGCTACAACCTCCCCGCAGGGAGTTGCAGAGAGCAAGAAGGTCTCCCCTGAGCCTCCTCCTCTCCAGGCTAAGCAGCCCCAGCTCCCTCAGCCTCTCCTCACAGGGCAGCAGTTGAACATCCCAGGAGGAGACTTGACAGGGTGCTTGGTGCCATGGTTTAGTTGATTAGGTGGTGCTGGATGATAGGTTGGACTGGATGACTCTTCCAACCTGGTCTGGTCTGGTCTAGTCCTGCACCTTGCAGGGATGCACTCAGAGAGGCTGAGCCAAGCTGTGAGCCCCAAGCCTGCAGTGAGTGCTTCCAAAACACACCCCAGATGTTCCCAGGGGCTAATCGGTGCTGTGCCTTCTGCTCCCTCGTTTCTGCTGCTGTGATGCAGCCAGGCTTTGCTCACTGATTTTCTCAGCTGTGACAGAGTTGGATCCTCCTCTGCAGAGCCCTGCTCTGTTGTTTACTCTCTCCTCTGGCTTCTCAGGAATTCCTTCTCCACTGCTTCACAGGCAGTGCCCCAAGTCAGGCTCAGGCACATTCACCTCTGTGCTGTCCCAACTTGCTTGCAGCAGGGCTAGGTAATGCAGGACTCATCAGGAGCTGTTTGTGTCTGTCCTGCATCACCACTCCAGGCAGTGCTACCAGCCAAGGGTTAGTCCTCTGGTGCTGCCCCCACCGTGGGAAAGCTGCCTGAGCTGTCAGTGCAGACACCACCCAAGTGCACATGCCCTTGCAGATAAGATCTTGTGTGGCTTCCTGCACTTGGGGCTGTGTAGGGAAAGCAAAGTCATTTTTAGCTGAGGCAGAGCAAGCTGCATTCAAAACAAGCAGAGAGGCTCAGGTGTTGGTGCAGGGAGCTGTGAGGCTCACTGCACAGCACTCCCTCTTTTCCCAGGCTGCTGGTTTTGGGGCCTAGGAGAGGGCTCTGGTGCCCCAGGTTGGGGTGACCTCCCCCACCCTGTCACCAGTGCACCTCCAAGCCTTGTGGATACAGCTCCATGTACTGTGGGCCAGCTGTGGGCTCTCCCCCATCCTCAGCCACCCCTCCTTTGCTCTCTTTGGAGGTGTTGGTCTGTGGGAAGCAAAACTATGACAGAATGTTCAAGGATGGCTTTGGCTTTGGCCAGAAATAAGTCACAGGGTGACCCAGAGCTCCCTGGGGGCAAGGAGAGGACTCACAAATGCTGATGGGGGTTGAAGCAGGCAGTGGGTCACCACCTTTTCTCCTGGGCTGAGCAGTGGCTTCACCATGTACCTGCCCAGGACACACCTGGGGGCTGCAAGGCAACCTCTGCCACCTTTCTGTGCAGGTCTGGGCTGTGGGCACTGCTTCAGCCCAGGTCAACCACCACCAGGAGCAGTGGGAGCTGCTGCTGCTGCTCATCCTTGGCTGCTGTTGTGTTAGGTGCTGGGAAGCCTCCGTGGGTGGTGTACCTCTGGGACACAGCTACTCACCCCACCAAGCACTGAGCTCTGCAGCTCCAGGGGGGCTGAGCAGACCCTGGAGAGCTGACAGGCACAGAATGCAGCAGGTTGGAAGGGACCCTGGAAGGTCACTTGTCCAACCCCCAGTGTACCACAATCACAGCAGGGCAGGGGCTGGAAGGGGCCTCCAGAGATCACCCAGAGCAGGGCACCCAGGGCAGCTCACCCAGGGCAGCTCACCCAGGGCAGCTCACCCAGGCACACAGCCAGGCAGGCTCTGAATGGCTCCAGAGCAGACTCCACAGCCTCTCTGGGCAGCCTGCTCCAGGCTCCAGCACCCTCACAGGGACAAAGTTTCCCCTCCTGTTCCCCTGGCAGCTGCTCTGCTCCAGCTGCCCCCAGTGCCCCTTGTGCTGTGCTTGGCCAGCCCTGAGCAGAGCCTGGCTCCAGCCCTGCACAGCTTTATCCCCAGCACTGAGGGCAGCCCTCAGGCTGCTCTGCTCCCAGCCCCAAGCCCCAGCTGCCTCAGGCTGTGCTCACAGGAGATGTTCCACTGCCTGCAGGAGCTCTGTGCCTCTGGCCTGGACTCTTCCAAGCAGTTCCCAATGTGTCAGTGTCCACCAGAGCTTTCCCATGTTCCTGCATCCTCCCTGTGCCTTATGCTGGTACTGCTGAAGGGGGAGAGGAATTTGTTGCTCAGGACTTTTGCTGCCCTGCTGATCCAAACTGAGTCTGATCTTCAAGGTCTCTTCCAACAGAAGTGATTCTGTGATGCTGGGATCTGTGCCTGGAGCTTCCATCTGCCCTGGCTGCTCTGCCAGCAGGGCCTGGCACTGCAGAGGGGGGGGCCAGCAGGGCAAGGGAGGTGATTCTCCCCCTCTGCTCAGCTCTGGGGAGACCCCACCTGGAGTCCTGCCTCCAGTTCTGGAGCCCCTATGGCAAGAGGGATCTGGAGGTGCTGGAAGGTGTCCAGAGCAGGGCCAGGAGGATGAGCAGAGGGCTGGAGCTGCTCTGCTGTGAGGACAGACTGAAGGAGTTGGGGCTGTTCAGTCTGGAGAAGAGAAGGCTCCCAGGTGACCTCATTGTGGCCTTCCAGGATCTGCAGGGGGCTCCAGGAAGGCTGGGGAGGGACTGCTCAGGATCTCAGGCAGTGCTAGGACTAGGGGGAATGGAATGAAGCTGGAGGTGGGGAGATTGAGGCTGGAGGGGAGGAGGAAGTTCTTCCCCAGGAGAGTGGTGAAACCCTGGACTGGGTTGTGCAGGGAGGTGGTTGGGGCCCTGTCCCTGGAGGTGTTTAAGGCCAGGCTGGATGAGGCTCTGGGCAGCCTGATGTAGTGTGGGGTGTCCCTGCCCATGGCAGGGGGGTTGGGACTGGCTGAGCCTTGTGCTCCCTTCCAACCCTGACTGATAACTCTGATGCTATGATGTGTGGCTCTTGGCTGGGCAGGGGGCTCTCACCCTCTCAGTCACAGCTGCTGGCTGCCCAGTCAGAGGCTCTGGTTCTACCTGCAGCCCCAGCCTGGGGGCAAGGTGCTGCTCTGCTGGAGACCTCCTCCTCTCTGAGCAGACTGGTAAAAATAGGCTCATCTGACACAGAGCTTGTGTGGGGGTGAAACAACTCAAAGCATGACAGCAACAAAGCAAAAGCTTTAAATAGCTCCAAGTGGAGGCCACAGCCACAGCTGCCAAGCGCTTTCATCTTCATTGCAGGGGCTCAGATCTCTTCCCTTATTATTCCCATTGTGAGCACACTGATGTTATCTGCCCTGTCCTCACTCTGCAGCCAGCCATGGAGCTGCATCCTGCAGCCAGCCTTGGCTCCTTGCTCCTAGGACCCAGGCCATGAGGCTCTTTCCACCTCTGGCTTTCTGCATGGATGGAGGGGAACTGCAAGCAGGCTGCTCCCAAAGGCCTGCAGGGCCAGCCCCAGGGGCAGTGGTCTGAAATGAGGGCAGAGCAGATTGGGATTGGAGGTGAGGAACAAGTTCTACCCCAGGAGGCTGCTGGAGCACTGCAGCAGGCTGCTCAGGGAGGTGGCTGAGGCTCCAGCCCTGGAGATACTCAGGGTGAGGCTGGACAGGGCTGTGGGCAACCTGCTCCAGTGGAGGATGTCCCTGCTGGGTGCAGGGCTTGGACTGGGTGAGCTCTGGAGCTCCCTTCCAGCCCAGCCCAGGCTGTGATTCTATGGATGAAGCTGCTGGCCTGCTGCTGACTCTGCTCCCTGCTGCAGGACATTTCTGCCAGCAAGACAATTTGCCTGACTGCTTCATCACCCATTGTGACTGTGATTGAGTTGATGAGATGGTGTTGGGTGATAGCTTGGACTTGATGATCTTGAAGGTTTATTCTGTTCTGTTCTATTCTAGGCTCAGCTGCTCAGGGCCTCATCCAGTGTGCAGGCTGGAGGCACTGGGGGTGTGGAGCTGACAGTTTGAGAGAGGTGCTGGATGGTGGTGGAGCAGAGAACCACAGTGGCCTTTAAAGTGTGGGAACAGTTGTGAAGTCTGGAGTGAGAGACTGGGTTGAAGCTGGGGCTGGGAGCAGAGCAGCCTGAGGGCTGCCCTCAGTGCTGGGGATAAAGATGGAATGGAATGGAATGGAATGGAATGGAATGGAATGGAATGGAATGGAATGGAATGGAATGGAATGGAATGGAATGGAATGGAATAGAATAGAATAGAATAGAATAGAATAAAATAGAATAGAATAGACCAGGTTGGAAGAGACCTTTGAGATCATCAAGTCCAACCTATCAACCAATCCAACACCACCTAATCAACTAACCCATGGCACCAAGCACCCCATCAAGTCTCCTCCTGAACACCTCCAGGGATGGGGACTCCACCACCTCCCTGGGCAGCACATTCCCATGGCCAATCTCTCTCTCTGTGTAAAACTTCCTCCTCACCTCCAGCCTAAACCTCCCCTGGCACAGCCTGAGACTGTGTCCTCTTGTTCTGGTGTGCAGGGCTGGAGCCAGACTCTGCCCAGGGATAGCCAAGGACAGCACAAGGGGCACTGGGTGCCAGCTGGAGCAGAGGAGGTGCCAGGGGAACAGAAGAAATTGTTGAGAGTGAGGCTGGGGAGACTCTGGCACAGGCTGCCCAGGGAGGCTGTGGCTGCCTCCTGCCTGGAGGTGTTCAGGGCCAGGCTGGATGAGGCCTTGAGCACCCTGGGCTGGGGGGAGGGGTCCCTGCCCAGGGCAGGGGGCTGGAGCTGGCTGAGCTTTGAGGCCCCCTCCAGCCCAACCATTCTGTGAGTCTATGAAAGGCCTGAGAAGGATCCTTCATGTAGCATCCTGGTACCCAGCTCAGTGCAGGCAGAGCCATGGGCCAGAGGCTGCTTCTCTTGCTCCCCTCTGCCCTGCAGCAGTGCAGTGTCTTGCAGCAGGCCAGGATTGTGCTGAGTCTGTACTTGAGCTCCAGGGGTTCCCAGTGCCACAGAACTCAGGCACTGATAACTGCCCCAAGTCCTCCTGAGCTGCTGTGCCTGCCAAGCCATGCACAGAGCTCAGTGCCTTGCTGTAAGCACCAGGCTGGGGCAGGATGGATGAAGTTAATGGCTCCATGTCCCAGTGGAGGCCAGGGAGAGGCAGAATCCCTCAGGGATCAGTCCTGGCACCAGGCTTGTTCAACATCCCTGTGGGTGCCATGGACAGTGGCACTGAGTGCACCCTCAGCAGGGTTGCTGATGACACCAAGCTGTGTGGTGCAGCAGACAGCTGGAGGGAAGGGATCCATCCAGAGGGACCTGGACAGGCTGGAGAGGTGGGCACAAGCCAACCTCAGGAGGTTCAACAAGAGCAAGGGCAGGGTCCTGCAGCTGGCTGGAGGCAATCCCAGGCACAAATCCAGGCTGGGCAGGGACTGGCTGGAAAGCAGCCCTGAGGAGAGAGCCTTGGGGGTGCTGGGAGAGGAGAAGCTCACCAGGAGCTCTCAGTGTGCACTTGCAGCCCAGAAAGCCAAGCAGAGCCTTGGCTGCAGCAGGAGAAGTGTGGCCAGCAGGGCAAGGGAGGTGATTCTCCCCCTCTGCTCAGCTCTGGGGAGACCCCACCTGGAGTCCTGCCTCCAGTTCTGGAGCCCCTATGGCAAGAGGGATGTGGAGGGGCTGGAAGGTGTCCAGAGCAGGGCCAGGAGGATGAGCAGAGGGCTGGAGCTGCTCTGCTGTGAGGACAGACTGAAGGAGTTGGGGCTGTTCAGTCTGGAGAAGAGAAGGCTCCCAGGTGACCTCATTGTGGCCTTCCAGGATCTGAAGGGGGCTCCAGGAAGGCTGGGGAGGGACTGCTCAGGATCTCAGGCAGGGATAGGACTAGGGGGAATGGAATGAAGCTGGAGGTGGGGAGATTGAGGCTGGAGGGGAGGAGGAAGTTCTTCCCCATGAGAGTGGTGAAGCCCTGGACTGGGTTGTGCAGGGAGGTGGTTGGGGCCCTGTCCCTGGAGGTGTTTAAGGCCAGGCTGGATGAGGCTGTGGCCAGGCTGATCTAGTGTGGGGTGTCCCTGCCCATGGCAGGGGGGTTGGGACTGGCTGATCCTTGTGGTCCCTTCCAACCCTGACTGATTCTATTACACTATGAAGCAGTTCTCACAGCCTGAGGTACTGCAGCTCACCACAGCAGAGCTTCCTCACCTGCAGAGCAAACCCTTCTGGAGCCAGTGGGGCAGCCCCTGGCTGATCAGAGGGTGGGGGTGTCACAGGAGAGGCCAATGCCTCTCTCTGCCCCCCTCTGACTGGGGGCAACCTTGAGCTTTCAGCACTCTGGAGCCATGCAGGAGGCAGCAAAACTAAGAGCTCTCGAGTTCAGGGTCATGGAGCCATAGAGTCACAGCATGGCTCAGGTGGGAAGGGACCTCAGAGATCATCCACTCCAAGCCCTGCCATGCCCGGGGACAGCTCTCAACCAGACTCAGCTGCCCAAGGCCTCATCCAGCCTGGCCTGGAACACCCCCAGGGAGAGAACATCCACAGCCTCCCTGGGCAGCCTGTGCCAGAGCCTCCCCAGCCTCGCACTGAAGAGCTTCTTCCTCAGCTCCATCTAACCCTGCTCTGCCTCACAGCACCCCTGGTGCTCTCTCAGCCACCCTCAGGAGAGGTCCCTCTGCAGCCCTCCTGCAGGTCCCTTGGGGTCTTTGACAAGCTGAGTTGCTTCCCCAGAGTGCAAGCATTGTGCAGAGCATGAAGGGCACAGCAGGATGGATGCCCTGGGGAGGAGCTGGTGCCTCAGGTGCCAGACATCCACCTTGGCTGCTTGCTCCAAGCTTGGGCCCTCTCTCTGTGCCCCAGACAAGCTGATCTTTAGTGCCTGCTGCAGGCTGTGCTGCTGCTGGGAAGGTGCAGCTCTGCCAGGGGTCTGACTGTGAAGTGGAAGGGCTGTGGCCAAGTGTTCAGAGGCTTTGTCCTTGCAAGTGCAGCAGACAGAGTGAAGCCATTAAAGATGTGTGCAGTGCAGAAGAGCTCTGCCCTGCAGTGTGCCATCCAGCCCAGGCTGCCCTCCTCCCAGGCACACAGCTCTCTGTCTTTTGCAGGCAGCCATGCTGAGCATCAAGCTGAAGCTCCAGGCAGATCAAGATGTGGAGAAGGTGAGTCCTGGCCTCTGCAGGCTCCCCTGCCATCAGCTCCTCTTCCTCTTCAGCAGGACATCCATCCAGGCCCTCCAGCCTCTGCTGCCTTTCATTGAGGCTTTACTTGGCTCCAAGATATAACAACTTGGTATGCTGATGGGCCCTGAGATCTAAGGAGCTGGCAGAGGCTGTTGGGTCAGGCCCATCACAGCCTCCTGCACTTGGGGCTGCAGCTGCAGCACTGCCACAAAATACTGCAGCAGTTATGACAGATGGGAAGAGAGTGGAGCTCAGTGCTTCACTGACACTGGGGATGAAAATGTCCTCAAACAGAGCTGTGTGCTGCCCATGTCCCATCCCCAGAGCTGTGTGCTGCCCATGTCCCATCCCCAGAGCTGTGTTGTGCTGCTCCTGTCCCATCCCCAGAGCTGTGTGCTGCCCATGTCCCATCCCCAGAGCTGTGTTGTGCTGCCCATGTCCCATCCCCAGAGCTGTGTGCTGCTCATGTCCCATCCCCAGAGCTGTGTGCTGCTCCTGTCCCATCCCCAGAGCTGTGTTGTGCTGCCCATGTCCCATCCCCAGAGCTGTGTTGTGCTGCCCATGTCCCATCCCCAGAGCTGTGTGCTGCTCCTGTCCCATCCCCAGAGCTGTGTTGTGCTGCTCCTGTCCCATCCCCAGAGCTGTGTGCTGCCCATGTCCCATCCCCAGAGCTGTGTGCTGCCCATGTCCCATCCCCAGAGCTGTGTTGTGCTGCTCCTGTCCCATCCCCAGAGCTGTGTTGTGCTGCCCATGTCCCATCCCCAGAGCTGTGTTGTGCTGCTCATGTCCCATCCCCAGAGCTGTGTTGTGCTGCTCATGTCCCATCCCCAGAGCTGTGTGCTGCCCATGTCCCATCCCCAGAGCTGTGTTGTGCTGCCCATGTCCCATCCCCAGAGCTGTGTTGTGCTGCTCCTGTCCCATCCCCAGAGCTGTGTGCTGCCCATGTCCCATCCCCAGAGCTGTGTTGTGCTGCTCCTGTCCCATCCCCAGAGCTGTGTGCTGCCCATGTCCCATCCCCAGAGCTGTGTGCTGCCCATGTCCCATCCCCAGAGCTGTGTGCTGCCCATGTCCCATCCCCAGAGCTGTGTTGTGCTGCTCCTGTCCCATCCCCAGAGCTGTGTTGTGCTGCCCATGTCCCATCCCCAGAGCTGTGTTGTGCTGCTCCTGTCCCATCCCCAGAGCTGTGTTGTGCTGCCCATGTCCCATCCCCAGAGCTGTGTGCTGCTCCTGTCCCATCCCCAGAGCTGTGTTGTGCTGCCCATGTCCCATCCCCAGAGCTGTGTGCTGCCCATGTCCCATCCCCAGAGCTGTGTTGTGCTGCTCCTGTCCCATCCCCAGAGCTGTGTTGTGCTTTCCAGGTCTCCTCACTCTTCCAGACAGCTCTTCTTGTTTCTGTAGTGCTTTGGCTCCTCCTTGCCATGGCTGAGCAGCCCTTGGCCAGGTTTCATTCTGCCATCTGGCCCTCTTGCCCCCCTCTGTGTGCTCCCCTGCAGCATGTGGGGTCAGAGGCACTGTGCCTGAGTGTGATTTCCTCTCCCAGATGTGCACCCCACTGCTGCTGCAGGACAAAGCCAACGTGGTGGAGGATTATGTGGGGGAATCTGCTGAGCTGCAGAGCCAGCTGCTGCAGGTGCTGGACAGCTGGTGTGCTCCTGGCTTCAACATCAGGGACATCACAAGGTAAGTGCCTAGGGACTTCCCAACAGGGTGCAGGCTGTCCTGGGGATCAATCCTCCACTCTGGAGTGCAGCATCCTTGCTCCTGAGCTGAGCAAGGGCACACTGTGGGCTCTGTGCCAGAGGGTCCTCAGCCCCCCTGGCTGTGAGGCAGGAGGTTATTTCTGTTCACAGCTGCTCAGAGTCTGCCAGGAGAAGGGAGGGCACAATGAGAGCTGTGAAGCTGATCCTGAAGCAATTGATCCTGAAGCAATTGGACAGGGTCTGAGCTTCCTGCAGGAGCTGCAGGGATGTTTAGGCTGATGCTGGGAAGGAATTCTTCCCAGGCAGAGTGATTGGCCACTGGAGTGGGCTGCCTGGGGCGGTGGTGGAGGCCCTGTCCCTGGCATTGTGTACAGCAAGAGTGGCTGAGGCACTCAGTGCCATGGCTTGGTTGGTAGCTGGTGTTGGGTGACAGGTTGGACTTGCTGAGCTCAAAGGTCTTTTCCAGCCTGGTTCATTCTGTGGCAGTCAGACTCTGGTGTGTGCTGCAGACAAGGCTGAGTTCAGGGGCAGTTGTAGAGGTTAGTATCAGAGTATCAGTCAGGGTTGGAAGGGACCACAAGGATCATCCAGTCCCAACCCCCCTGCCATGGGCAGGGACACCCCACACTAGATCAGCCTGGCCACAGCCTCAGCCAGCCTGGCCTTAAACACCTCCAGGGACAGGGCCCCAACCACCTCCCTGGACAACCCATTCCAGGGCTTCACCACTCTCATGGGGAAGAACTTCCTCCTCCCCTCCAGCCTCAATCTCCCCACCTCCAGCTTCATTCCATTCCCCCTAGTCCTAGCACTGCCTGAGATCCTGAGCAGTCCCTCCCCAGCCTTCCTGGAGCCCCCTTCAGATCCTGGAAGGCCACAATGAGGTCACCTGGGAGCCTTCTCTTCTGCAGACTGAACAGCCCCAACTCCTTCAGTCTGTCCTCACAGCAGAGCAGCTCCAGCCCTCTGCTCATCCTCCTGGCCCTGCTCTGGACACCTTCCAGCCCCTCCAGATCCCTCTTGCAATAGGGGCTCCAGAACTGCAGGGAGAGGAAGCTGGGGTGGAGTGGCAGGGGCACAAGAGGTGCAGGCTGTTCACCTGCCTGTGCTGGGAACTTGTCCTGTGCAGTTTAGTTTAGAAGTCAGCTCTGGGCTGGGTGCCTCCTGGCTGGCACACAGCCCTCAGGGGCAGCTGCCAGGGCAGGTGCCAGGGCTGTAGGTTTAGTGCTGAAGGAAGAGCAGAGGGAGTTGCTCACTCTCTTGATGAGAAGCCTCTGGACTTGCTCCAGTCTTTGCCAGGGGGCTGTGGTTGTACCATCAGGAAGGGGTCACTGCATGTGCAGAGTAAGATCTGAGGTGGCTTCAGCTCAGGCTCCTCACCATGCCCCTGGGAGGACTGAGCTGCAATGCTCTGTGAAGACAACTTCTGCTCAGCTTTGGCTGTGGCTTTGCTCAGCTTTGTAAGACACTGAAGCCTTTGCTCTAAGCTGGGGAAGGCAGAGGCTGTTCCTGCCAGCACCTGGCAAACCAGCACCTCTGCTGCTGAGGATGTCCCTGCTCACTGCAGGGGGCTTGGACTAGATGAGTTCTGCTGTCCCCAGCAGCAGAAGGACACAGAGCTGCTGAGTGAGGCCAGAGGAGGCCACAAGGATGCTGCCAGGGCTGGAGCAGCTCTGCTGGGAGCACAGGCTGAGGGAGCTGGGGCTGTGCAGCCTGCAGAGGAGAAGGCTCCAGGGGGACCTCAGAGCTGCTGCCAGGAGCTGAAGGGATCCTGCAGGAAGGCTGCAGAGAGACTTCTCCTGAGGGGGTCTGGAGCCAGGCCAAGGGGGAATGGTTTGGAGCTGAGGCAGAGCAGGGTTAGAGTGGAGCTGAGGAAGAAGCTCTTCAGTGTGAGGCTGGGGAGACTCTGGCACAGGCTGCCCAGGGAGGCTGTGGCTGCCTCCTGCCTGGAGGTGTTTCAGGCCAGGCTGGGTGAGGCCTTGAGCAGCCTGGGCTGGGGGGAGGTGTCCCTGGGCCTGGCAGGGGGCTGGCACTGGGTGAGCTCTGAGCTCCCTTCCCACCTGAGCCATTCTGTGTCTCTGTGAATGAGAGACCTTTAGAGGTCTCTTCCAGCCCAGGTGATTCTATGGTTGTGTGACAAACAGCTGCTGCTCAGGAGCCCTGCTGCAGGTGATCCCATGGCTAATGTTTGCTGACTGTTGGTTTCCTTCCAGGCAGTACCAAGGCCTGGCCAGGGGCAAGCCGGAGAAGCTGAACCGCAAGGTGCTCAGCAAGTTGGTGTTCAGGCTGCTGGGGAGGTTTAACCTCGATCCAGGTGAGTGCTGTGGCAGCTTCTTGGGCACTCCTCTCACCAGGAAGGAGCAGAGCAGCTCCATTTGTCTCCTGCCATGCTCAGCAAGGGATCTGTGCTGCCCTTTATCCCAGGGAGTTTCAGGGTGTAATTAATGGTAGGAGAAGCAGAGCTGGTAAGTGGTGGGGATTATCACTGTGTGCAGTGGGGAATGAAGTGCTGCTGACTGATAGGCTGCTGCTGACTGATAGACTGCTGCTGCCACCATGGGAAAGAACTCCTGACCTCAGCAGGGCTCTGTAGAAGCACGTGGTGGTCAGCTCTGAGTGCTGCTCTCCCAGAAGAGGCAAGTCATCACTCAGCTGGGGCTCTGGGAGGAGATAACCCTTGGGCAGCAGGAGCCCCGCAGCCCTTTGTGCTCTCTGCACAAACTGGGGCTGGTGGCAGGAATTTGGAGCCTGCTGCAGCCTCCCAAGAGCTGCCTGGGTTTCAGTCCCACTTAGCTGACAACATCTGCTTTGGCTTGCTGTGGCTCTCAGCTGGGGCTGCTGCTCTTTCCTCCTCCCTGGGCCCCTGTGTCTGACACCTTGCAGTGCTCTGTTCGGCTTTACCCTGCAAAGCCTTTCAGCAGCAGCCCAGGGTAGGAAGTTCTCTTTTCTTGGCCTGAAAAGTGCTCTCTAACCACAAATTGTGGGCTTATTACTCCTGGCAGCAGCACTCTGTTGCATATTAATCTTCACATCTTCAGCCTGCTGTTCAAACAGTAATAAGATAATCCTTACAAACCCTCACTGGAGGATAAGGGAATGCAATTAAGCTTAGCACACTGATGGGGAAGCTGAGACCTGAGAGCTGATTCACTCAAAACCCAAAACCTTCCCATGAATTTATGAGGTTTGAGGAATTTTCCCTCCTTGGTTGCTCATTCCTTAGGCCAAGTTGTCTTTTAGGATCTGTGAGGAGAATCAAGTTGCTCCTGTTTCCTTCTGGAGGATCCACCAAGGCTGTGTTAGCAACTGGAGAGGTGAAAGGGGCTCCCCAGTCCCAGAGAGACAGGGAGCTGCTGGAGAGGGCCCAGCAGAGGCAACATGAGCCAGCAGTGTGCCCAGGGGGCCAAGAAGGCCAAGGGCATCCTGGCCTGCAGCAGGAAGAGTGTGGCCAGCAGGAGCAGGGAAGTCCTTGTGCCCTGTGCTCAGCACTGCTGAGGCCACACCTTGAGTCCTGTGTCCAGTTCTGGGCTCCTCAGGTTAGGAAAGAGGTTGAGATGCTGGAAGGTGTCCAGAGAAGGGCAAGAAAGCTGGGGAGGGGTCTGGAGCACAGTCCTGGGAGGAGAGGCTGAGGGAGCTGGGGTTGCTTAGCCTGGAGAAGAGGAGGCTCAGGGGAGACCTTCCTGCTCTCTCCAACTCCCTGCAGGGAGGTTGGAGCCAGGTGGGGGTTGGTCTCTTCTCCCAGGCAGCCAGCACCAGAACAAGAGGACACAGTCTCAAGCTGTGGCAGGGGAGGTTTAGGCTGGAGGTGAGGAGGAAGTTCTACACAGAGAGAGAGATTGGCCATGGGAATGTGCTGCCCAGGGAGGTGGTGGAGTCCCCATCCCTGGAGGTGTTCAGGAGGAGATTTGATGGGGTGCTTGGTGCCATGGTTTAGTTGTTTGGGTGGTGTTGGATGATAGGTTGGACACAATGATCTTGAAGGTCTCTTCCAAGCTGGTCTGGTCTGGTCTATTCTATTCTATTCTGTTCTATTCTACAAATATACAGAGGGGCCTGGAGCAGCTCTGTGAGGAGCAAAGGCTGAGAGCCTTGTGGGGGTTGAGCCTGGAGAAGAGCAGCCCCAGAGGGGAGCTGAGCAATGCTCTGCAAGAGCTGAAGGGCAGGGGGCAAGAGGCTGGGGCCAGACTCTTCCCAGTGGTGTCCAAGGTACAAGGGGCACAAACTGGAACCCAGGAGGTTCCATCTGAAGAGGAGGAGAAAGTTGTTTGGTGTGAGGCTGCTGGAGGCCTGGAGCAGGCAGGTTGTGAGAGTCTCCTTCTCTGGGGAGCTTCCAAGCCCCCCTGGGCATTGTGCTCCTGGGCAAGCTGCTGTGGGTGCCCTGCTGGAGCAGGGGGGTTGGCTTGGGTGATCTCCAGAGGTCTCTTCCAAGCCCTGCCATGCTGGGGGGCTGTGTTTGTGTGACATGATTTAGTTATTCCCATGCAAAACCCTGAGAAATGAAAACCACCCCTGGAGGAGAGGAGCAGGGAGCTGCTGCTCTCAGATGCTCTCTGCCCCCTGCTTGCTGCCTTGGCCTGGTGTTGGGGTCCAGATGCTGTAGCCCCTGCTGGCAATGGCTAAATCCTGCTGGTCCTTCACAACACATTCACTGGTGAGGACACTCCTTGAAGCAGAAATAGATCTCACTCCTGCCTGCACTTCCAGAGAGTGATTTATCCTCTGCAGCCCCCACAGGGCAGGGTAAGTCATAGTATCATAGTATCAGAGTATCAGTCAGGGTTGGGAGGCAGCACAAGGATCAGCCAGTCCCAACCCCCCTGCCATGGGCAGGGACACCCCACACTGGATCAGCCTGGCCACAGCCTCATCCAGCCTGGCCTTAAACACCTCCAGGGACAGGGCCTCAACCACCTCCCTGCACAACCCATTCCAGGGCTTCACCACTCTCATGGGGAAGAACTTCCTCCTCCCCTCCAGCCTCAATCTCCCCACCTCCAGCTTCATTCCATTCCCCCTAGTCCTATCCCTGCCTGAGATCCTGAGCAGTCCCTCCCCAGCCTTCCTGGAGCCCCCTTCAGATCCTGGAAGGCCACAATGAGGTCACTTGGGAGCCTTCTCTTCTCCAGACTGAACAGCTCTGGTGATGTGAGAGGGGCCTGAGCCTGGGTGCCAGGCTCAGGGCAGTGCTGGGTGGCTGTGGTGGTCTCAAGCAGGAAAGTAGGTGTCCAGTTTCTCTGCCCTGTCAGCTGTGGTTCAGAGCAGGGTTTCACACCGTGCTGAGCTGTGGCTGCTGTCTCCTTTGAAGTGCTTTCCAAGGGCTGTCTGCTGCAGAGGAGTTTCTGCCTTAGTGCTGGTCCTGCTTGAGCTGAATTGGGAAGTGGTGGCAGCTGCATGCTGTGGCTTTGCCTTCCCACCTCTCCCCTCTGCCTTGCTCTCAGCTGCTGGCTTTTCTTTCTCATTTCTGTGGTGGAAGTCAATCTAACTGAGGAAAGAGCCCAGGAAAGGGAGGAGGCAGGGCCAGACCTGCAGCCCAGCCCCACTCACTGCTCTTGGTCTGTGCAGTCCATCCAAAGCTGGCAGGGAGGCAGAGCTCACACTGCTCTCCTCACCTGACCCTGGGCTGCTTCCAGGCTGCTGCTTTCTGTCTCTTCTTCACCTGCTCACTGAAGGAGGCTGAGAGCAGCAGCAGCAGCAGCAGCAGAGGGAAGTGGCTTTTGGTGAGCAGGCCTGGGGGAGGGCAGGGTTTGTTGGTGTGAGAAGGCCTGGGGGAGGGCAGGGTTTGTTGGTGTGAGAAGGCAAGCTTGTATGTGACTCAGGTCTTGCAGCTCCAAAGCTGCTTTCCTGTTTCATTCCCTGAGCTTACTCTTAGCCACTCTCAGTGAATTTTGCTGACTGCTAAGCAGCACTGAGGTGTTGATCATCAAGGTTTGAAACACTGGGTGTTAGGAACTGGTTCTGCACCAGGAGGCTGGTGGAACACTGGAACAGGGAGGTGGTTGGGGCCCCATCCCTGGAGATACTCGAGGTGAGGCTCAGCAGGGCTCTGAGCAAGCTGATCCAGTGGGGATGTCCCTGCTGGGTGCTGAGGGGTTGGGCTGGGTGAGCTTTGGTCCCTTCCAGCCCAGCCCATGCTGTGATTCTGTTTTGAATGTGTTCTGTCTCGAATGTCAGAGCCAGGGAGGAAGTGCCCAACACAGAAATGATTTGGCACCTCTGGGGGCAAAACCTCATCATCTGAGGCTAGTCCAGCTCCTCTCTTTCTGAGCTGCAGCCCAGAGGAGATGCAAACACTGCAGGGCAAGAGGCAGATTTGCTGCTGAGTCCCAGAGGTGTCCCAGGAAACTGTCTGTGGGTTGCAGTTAATTAGCTGTGCTGGGGAAGGCAGAGGCTGGTGAGGAATGGTCTGAGGCAGTGGAGCTTTACAGAGTCTTTCCTCACACATGGGGCAGTGTGCTCTGCTCTAACCAGCCTGTAGCTCTTGCAGGCTCATTGCTTAATGCTCTTCGGAGCCCCTGGGAGGGAGACTTAGGGTTACAAATGCAAGTTGCAGTCAAAACAGTTCTGAGAGCTGAGGGAGCAGAGCCTGCCCAGGCCTGGGGTGGTGGAGTCTGTGTTCCATGGTGTGTTTGCACAGCCAGGTTTTGCTCAGTGGCATTTCTCACTGGAGATCCCTTGGCTTTGGGGCAGCAAGTGATGTTGCCAGGCAAGAGATGGAGCTGAGAGCACAGTCAGCAGCTGTCCTGTTACAGTGTGAGAAATCAGCTGAGCACCTCAGGCTTGGAAGGCTCTGAGCAGGTTTTTACCATAGCCTTTGAAGAGTTTCTCTCTCTTCATTTGCCCAGCAGAATGTCCTCGTGGTGGGAGCTTCAGGGTTAGTTTGGTGTGGAGGAGATTCCCTTCTTCCTTCCTTAAGGAGGGGATTCCTTCTTCCCTCCTTGTGGAGCCCTGGGAGCGCTGTGCGAGGCGCAGCCTCGTGGCTGGGGAGTGCAGGGGCAGCAGAGGGCAGGCGAGGGCTACTGGCAGCCTCTGCTCAGGTGCAGCCTCTGCTCAGGTGCAGCCGCAGCCTCTGCTCAGCTGCAGCCTCTGCTCAGCTGCAGCCTCTGCTCAGCCGCAGCCTCTGCTCAGCTGCAGCTCTGCTCAGGTGCAGCCGCAGCCTCTGCTCAGCCGCAGCCTCTGCTCAGCCGCAGCTCTGCTCAGCTGCAGCTCTGCTCAGGTGCAGCTGCAGCCTCTGCTCAGCTGCAGCTCTGCTCAGGTGCAGCCGCAGCCTCTGCTCAGGTGCAGCTCTGCTCAGGTGCAGCCGCAGCCTCTGCTCAGCCGCAGCCTCTGCTCAGCTGCAGCCTCTGCTCAGCTGCAGCTCTGCTCAGGTGCAGCCGCAGCCTCTGCTCAGCCGCAGCCTCTGCTCAGCTGCAGCTCTGCTCAGGTGCAGCTGCAGCCTCTGCTCAGCCGCAGCCTCTGCTCAGGTGCAGCCGCAGCCTCTGCTCAGGTGCAGCCTCTGCTCAGCTGCAGCCTCTGCTCAGGTGCAGCCGCAGCCTCTGCTCAGGTGCAGCCTCTGCTCAGCTGCAGCCTCTGCTCAGGTGCAGCCGCAGCCTCTGCTCAGCCGCAGCCTCTGCTCAGCTGCAGCCGCAGCCTCTGCTCAGCCGCAGCCTCTGCTCAGCTGCAGCCTCTGCTCAGCCGCAGCCTCTGCTCAGCTGCAGCCTCTGCTCAGGTGCAGCCGCAGCCTCTGCAGCCTCAGCTGCAGCCTCTGCTGCTCAGGTGCAGCCTGCTGCTCAGCCTCTGTGCAGCCGCAGCCTCTGCTGCTCAGCCCGCAGCTCTGTTCAGGTGCAGCCTCTGCTCAGGTGCAGCCTCTGCTCAGGTGCTCAGCTGCAGCCGCAGCCTCTGCTCAGCTGCAGCTCTGCTCAGGTGCAGCCTCTGCTGCAGCCTGCAGCAGCTCTGCTCCAGGTGCAGCCGCAGCTCTGCTCTGCTCAGCCGCAGCTCTGCTCAGGTGCAGCCTCTGCTCAGGTGCAGCCTCTGCAGCCTCTGCTCAGCCGCTCAGCTGCAGCTCTGCTCAGGTGCAGCCGCAGCCTCTGCTCAGGTGCAGCCTCTGCTCAGGTGCAGCTGCAGCCCCTGCTCAGGTGCAGCCTCTGCTCAGGTGCAGTCTGCAGCCTCAGCTCAGGTGCAGCCACTCTGCTCAGGTGCAGCCTCTGCTCAGGTGCAGCCACAGCCTCTGCTCAGCTGCAGCTCTGCTCAGGTGCAGCCTCTGCTCAGCTGCAGCTCTGCTCAGGTGCAGCCTCTGCTCAGCCGCAGCTCTGCTCAGGTGCAGCCGCAGCTCTGCTCAGCTGCAGCCTGCAGCTCTGCTCAGGTGCAGCCTCTGCTCAGCCGCAGGTGCAGCCTCTGCGCAGCCTCTGCTCAGGTGCAGCCTCTGCTCAGGTGCAGCCTCTGCTCAGGTGCAGCCTCTGCTCAGCCGCAGCTCTGCTCAGGTGCAGCCTCTGCTCAGGTGCAGCCTCTGCTCAGCCGCAGCTCTGCTCAGGTGCAGCCTCTGCTCAGCTGCAGCCTCTGCTCAGCTGCAGCTCTGCTCAGGTGCAGCCTCTGCTCAGGTGCAGCCTCTGCTCAGCTGCAGCCTCTGCTCAGGTGCAGCCGCAGCTCTGCTCAGGTGCAGCCTCTGCTCAGGTGCAACCGCAGCCTCTGCTCAGCCGCAGCTCTGCTCAGGTGCAGCCTTAGCTCAGGTGCAGCCTCTGCTCAGGTGCAGCCTCTGCTCAGGTGCAACCGCAGCCTCTGCTCAGCCGCAGCTCTGCTCAGGTGCAGCCTCTGCTCAGCCGCAGCTCTGTTCAGGTGCAGCCTTAGCTCAGGTGCAGCCTCTGCTCAGGTGCAGCCACAGCCTCTGCTCGGGTGCAGCCGCGGCTGTCCCCAGGCTGCGGCAGGTGCTGGGCTCGGCACGGGGCGGCCGCCGGGGAGGGCTCCGTCAGGGGTCCTGGAGCCTCCAGCAGCCACTGCCCCAAGCTGCCGGGCGAGAGCAGCGGGGATGACTGTGTGCCTCTGGCAGGAGGAAGGTTCCCATGCTGTGGCCCTTTCCTTGTTAGAACAGGGCAGGAGGTTGTTCCTTCCCTTGCCTTTGCTTTACAAGGGTTGTTTGCCCCCGGACTCCTTGTGAGTTTCTGAGCTCTGGTGTTGAATGCCAGCACAGAGCAGTGCAGAACCCCTGGGCTCAGCCATCAGAAGGCAGGCCCAGCCCCTCCTGAGCTTCACAGAATCAGTCAGGTTGGCAAAGACCCTCGGGATCCTCAAGCCCAACCACTGACCCTGCTCTGCAAAGTTCACCCCTAGGCCTTGCCCCCAAGCACCACACCTAAACCACCCTAAACCCCTCCAGGGGTGGTGACTCCAGCAGCTCCCTGGGCAGCCTGTGCCACTGTCTGACCACTCCTGCTGCTTCCTAATCTCCTCTCAAACCTCCCTTGCTGCAGCCTGGGGCCATTCCCTCTTGTGCTGTGAGAAGTGACCAGCCCTGCCCTCTCCACAGTGTCCTCTCAGGTAGTTGTAGAGAGCAATGAGGTCTCCCCTCAGCCTCCTCTTCTTCAAACTAAGCAGCCCCAGCTCCTTCAGTTGCTCCTCTCAAGATTCACTCTCCAGGCCCTTCCCAGCCTCATTGCCCTGCTCCACCCTCACCCTAGCACCTCCATGTCCCTCTGGCACTGAGGTGCCCCAAGCTGGACACCATCCTCCAGGCATGGCCTCCCCAGTGCTGAGCTTGCAGTGGCTGAAGGAGAAGGTTGATCAGCCCTGGGTCCTCGCTAGGCCCTGCCTTTCTCAGCTGCATTTGTGTCTCCTGAATTACAAGCAGTCAGCTGTGATCTGCTCTAGAGCAAGACAAGCTGGCCAGCAGCCCCAGGCTTTGCCCTGGAGAAGCTGGCAGCAGCCTGGGAGTTCTGAGCATGAATTCTTCAGATCCAGACGTGCCTGAAGCCCCCAGCAGAGCAGGCTTCCCTTTCCCTGCAGCTGGAAACCCTTGTGCCACGTTCTGCTCTCCCTCCAGGCACCAAATCTAGCAGGTAGCTCAGGGGCTTGGGGTAGCCTGGCACTTCTGCTGCCTCACTTCTTCTCTGAGGACTGCTGACCATGGTCTGTGGTGGCACAGAGCATTTCCTGAGAGACACTGGAGTCTCTTTGAGGCTACAACAAAGAGAGGTTTGCTTGAGCTCAGCCCTGCCCTCCACTGCCTCGTGCTCAGGGACTGATCTCATCATGCACCAAGAGACCAGCACACAGCTTGCTCCTCCTGGGGTTCCCAGCAGCCCTCAGCAGGATTGTCATCTGCCTGCTCATCCTGCAATCTGCAAAGACCTAGTTTCCCATTTCCTGTTTCCCTGTCCATTGTTTTGAAGTGGAATTCACTTCAGTACAGGCCCTGTGCTCACAACTTGAAACCAATGAGCTATGAGGAGAAAGCTCTTCCCAGAGAGAGTTGTTAGCCACTGGGATGTGCTGCCCAGGGAGGTGGTGGAGTCCCCACCCCTGGAGGTGTTCAAGAGGGGATTGGATGTGGCACTTGGTGCCATGGTTTAGTAGTCAGGAGGTCTGTGGTGCCAGCTTGGACTTGATGATCTTTGAGGTCTCTTCCAACCTTGGTGATTCTATGATTCTATGAGCAGGGCAGAGCCTCTGGTGCTCCAGGGGCCCTGAGTCTGTGCAAGAAGTGCTCCTCCCCCTCATCCCCAGGCAAAGTGCTTTGTGGGGGACCTTCTGTTCTGCCAGGCCAGGGTGAAGGAGTCTCATTGTGAATGGGTCAAGCTCTCCGGGCTTGGGTCCCATCCTGGCTCAGGAGGCCTCATGTAGCAGCTGGGAGTGGCAGCCACACACCAGACCTAGAAACAGCTTTCACCAAGTCCAGTGCTGGCAGTGCCACAGGAGGGAAGTGCGTGCCTTGCAGCTCTGGTACCCTGCCAGGAGCCATCCCCTCCCTGCTAGCAGCTGAGGGTGGGCAGGATGCTTTGCTCCTGAGCCAGCCCCAGATGTGAGCTGTGCAGATGAGGCAGCTTGTGGTGCAAGTGCCAGGTGAAGAGCTAACACAAGCCCCAGGAGCTGCTCTCACAGTGGGACTCTGTGCTGCACTGCTGTCCACAGCCCAACCACCACCCCCAGGCCCCACTGGGCAAGCTCTGGGTGCAAGGCTGGTGCTGATCTGGAAAGCTGGAGGTGGTGTCCTTTGCTCCAACCACACTACACTGGGGTTGGCTCAGGAGACCCAAGGGTGAGCTCCTGTTCACTCAGCTGGGTGTCTGACCTTGAGTTGCTCTGCCCTGGAGTGCTTGGACTGCTGCTGACACAGGGTGCTGGTGGTGGAGCTGCAGGGGGAAGGTCTGGCAAAGGCTCTGCAGTACCAACCTGTGGCAGCCTCCTGCCTGACAGCCAGGGGAGCTGCTTCTGCTCCTGCTGACACACAGGGAATGGGAAACCTGCTCTTGAAGACCTCCAAGGTGGAAGTTCACCACATCCTGTACCACCTGTGCCAGCCCTTCTCCCCTCTTGCCATTAGACTTTGGTTGGATTTATACCTCCACAAGAGTTTCTCAGCCCTTCATGGCTGAGTTGGTAGCACATCAGAAATAATCACAGGCTCACAGTATAACTAATGTTGAAAGAGACCTTGAGGATCATTGAGTCCAACCTATCAACACAGACCTCATGACTACACCATGGCTCCAAGTGCCACATCCAATCCCCTCTTCCTAAACACCTCCAGGGATGGGGACTCCACCACCTCCCTGGGCAGCACATCCCAATGGCTAACAACTCTCTCTGGGAAGAACTTTCTCCTCACCTCCAGCCTAAACCTCCCCTGGCACAGCTTGAGACTGTGTCCTCTTGTTCTGGTGCTGGCTGCCTGGGAGAAGAGCCCAACCCCCTCCTGGCTACAACCTCCCTGCAGGGAGTTGCAGAGAGCAAGAAGGTCTTCCCTGAGCCTCCTCTTCTGCAGGCTAAGCAACCCCAGCTCCCTCAGCCTCTCCTCCCAGGGCTGTACTCCAGACCCCTCCCCAGCTTTCTTGCCCTTCTCTGGACACCTTCAAGTCTCTCAATGTCCTTCTTGACCTGAGGAGCCCAGAACTGGACACAGGACTCAAGGTGTGGCCTCAGCAGTGCTGAGCACAGGGCACAAGGACTTCCCTGCTCCTGCTGGCCACACTCTTCCTGATGCAGGCCAGGATGCCCTTGGCCTTCTTGGCCCCCTGGGCACACTGCTGGCTCCTGTTCAGGCAGCTGTCAATCAGCACCCCCAGGTCCCTCTCTGCCTGGCTGCTCTCAGCCACTCTGCCCCCAGCCTGCAGCACTGCCTGGGGTTGCTGTGGCCAAAGTGCAGCCCCTGGCACTGGGACTTGTTGAATGCCATCCTGTTGGCCTCTGCCCATCTGTCCAGTCAGTCGAGGTCCCTCTGCAGAGCCTTTCTACCAATGGGAAGGTCGTGAGTTCAGGCCTGCAGTGGGCAGTAGTGTCCTCCCTACTCTAGCCATGAGGTGTGTGGTGCCAGGTTGGACTCAATGATCTTTGAGGTCTCTTCCAACCTCAGGAATACTGAAATACTGAAAGCTGTGGGTGGGTTCCTCTCACACTTGGCTCTGGGCTGCCTGGTCTGATGTGTTTGTGTTGCTGTATGCAGGGGATCTGCTTTCCACATTCTTGTAACTTCCTCCTTGCAATGGAGATCAATGAAAGCTTCTGATGTAGCAGCTAAGGCTCCACTGATTCCATCCCCAGCTCTTTTTGTCTCTTCTTCCCCTTACAAATTGTTTTCCCATGGAATTTTACCTCCCAGTTCCCAGAGTCTATTGCAATGCATTTTGTTTGGTCTCTCTTGCTGCCCTTCCTTTCCTTGGGGCTCTGAGCTCTTCACAGCACTTACAGGATGGCCAAGGGCTCAGGCCCAGCCAGCATGGGTTTAGGAAGGGCAGGTCCTGCCTCTCCAGCCTGATCTCCCTCTGTGCCCAGGTGACTGCCTGGTGGCTGTGGGGCAGGCTGTGGATGTGGTCTGCCTGGACCTCAGCAAGGCCTTTGCCACCATCCCCCACAGCAAACTGCTGGCCAAGCTGTCAGCCCCTGGCTTGGACAGCAGCTCTCTGAGCTGGGTTAGGAACTGGCTGGAGGCTGAGCCCAGAGAGTGGTGGTGAATGGTGCCACAGCCAGCTGGCAGCCAGGCACCAGTGGTGTGCCCCAGGGAGCAGTGCTGGGCCCTGTGCTCTTTAACATCTTCATTGATGATCTGGAGGAGGGCATTGAGTCCATCAGCAGTAAATGTGCAGATGACAGCAAGCTGGGAGCAGATGTTGGTCAGTGAGAGGGCAGAAGGGCTCTGCAGAGGGACCTGCCAGGCTGGGCAGATGGGCAGAGGCCAACAGGATGGCATTCAACAAGTCCAAGTGCCAGGGGCTGCACATTGGCCACAGCAACCCCAGGCAGTGCTACAGGCTGGGGTCAGGGTGGCTGAGAGCAGCCAGGCAGAGAAGGGACCTGGGGGTGCTGATTGACAGCTGCCTGAACATGAGCCAGCAGTGTGCCCAGGCAGCCAAGAAGGCCAAGGGCATCCTGGCCTGCATCAGGAAGAGTGTGGCCAGCAGGAGCAGGAAGTCCTTGTGCCCTGTGCTCAGCACTGCTGAGGCCACACCTGAGTCCTGTGTCCAGTTCTGGGCTCCTCAGTTCAAGAAGGACATTGAGAGACTTGAAGGTGTCCAGAGAAGGGCAAGAAAGCTGGGGAGGGGTCTGGAGCACAGCCCTGTGAGGAGAGGCTGAGGGAGCTGGGGTTGCTTAGCCTGCAGAAGAGGAGGCTCAGGGAGACCTTCTTGCTCTCTCCAACTCCCTGCAGGGAGGTTGTAGCCAGGTGGGGGTTGGGCTCTTCTCCCAGGCAGCCAGCACCAGAACAAGAGGACCTTGAGCCTCCTCTTCTCCAGGCTGAGCAACCCCAGCTCCCTCAGCCTCTCCTCACAGGGCTGTGCTCCAGACCCCTCCCCAGCTTTCTTGCCCTTCTCTGGACACCTTCCAGCAGCTCAACCTCCTTCCTAACCTGAGGAGCCCAGAACTGGACACAGTACTCGAGGTGTGGCCTCAGCAGTGCAGTGTGCAGGGGCAGAATGACCTCCCTGCTCCTGCTGGCCACACTGTTCCTCATGCAGGCCAGGATGCCATTGGCCACCTGGGCACACTGCTGGCTCGTGTTCAGCCTACCATCGACCAGCACCCCCAGGTCCCTCTCTGCCTGGCTGCTCTCAGCCACTCTGCCCCCAGCCTGTAGCTCTGCCTGGGGTTGCTGTGGCCAAAGTGCAGCCCTGGCACTTGGATGTGTTCAGTCTCCTGCCCTTGGCCTCTGCCCATCTGTCCAGCCTGTCCAGGTCCCTCTGCAGAGCCTCTCTGCCCTCCAGGCAGTGGGGCTTGCAGGAAGCCCTGCTCTGGGGTAACCTCCTTATCCATTTCCTCCTTTCAGCTCTCTGCCCGAATGTCATAAACCACCAGCACCTGAGGACCCTGCACTACCTCTTCCACAAGAGGTTTGTGGAGGTAGGTGGCTGTGCTGGGGCTGGGGGAGGCTTCTTGTTCACACTGGGTAACAGGATTGCAAGGGATTGATCAGCCAGGGGCAAGTTTGCCTCGTGATTGGTACCCACCAGAGAGGCTCTGGAGCTGCACTGCTCCTGGTGTGCTGGGAGTGGGAGGGCCTGGGGGATGGGCCAGGGGGGTTGAGACTGGAGCTGAGCAGAGGTAGATTGGACACCAGGAGGAAGTTCTGCACAGGGAGGCTGGGGAGAGCCTGGCACAGGCTGCCCAGGGAGGGGGTTGAGGCCCTGTCCCTGGGGACAGTCAGGCTCAGACTGGATGCAGCCCTGGGCAGCCTGCTGTGGCTGGAGCTGTCCCTGCTGCCTGCAGGGGGTTGGACAAGATGCCCTTGGAGGCTCCCTTCCAACCCAGTGCAGTCTGGGGCTGTAGTTCAAGTGTCCATCCAGACTCTGCTCACTGGGTGCCATGACTGCTCTGAGCCTTCTGCCTGTTGCCCTCAGCACCCTCAGCACTGATCTGATGCAGATGGAGGTGTGCCAGGGTGTGCCACCCACACCTTCAGCTGCCCTCAGCCATCTCAGGTGAGCAGAGGCACCCAGGCTGCAGAGGTTTCTGGGGCTGTCTGCTGTTTCCCTTTTAAGGAACACTAAGGTTTGGGCTGGGTTCTCTGCAGGGCCTTTGGCACTCATGGCCTGGCTGTGATAGGCATGGTCCAAACCTGCCCCAGAGGCTGTTCTGTGCTAGCATCCCTGTTACTGCTGAGCAAAAGGGTAGCTCCTCCAGCCCCTGAAGCACTCTCTGAACTGGCTTTACTCTTGCCTAGCCTCCAAGTACTCTTTCCATCACCACTGCATCATTGTTTAGGCTGGGAATGCCTTCTAGGATCATCAGGTCCAGCCCTGCCCCAGCACTGCTGCTGCCAAACCATGGCCCTGGGCACTGCATGGCTTTGAAACCCCTCCAGCAGTGGGGACTCCACCACTGCCCTGGGCAGCCTGGGCCTTCCTTTGGGGGAAGAAATTGTTCCTCATGTCCAACCTAAACCTCTCCTGGAACACCTTGAGGCTGTTTCTTCTTGTCCTGTCTCTTGCTGCTTGGAGAGGAGCCCAACCCCAGCTGGCTCCAGCCTCCTTCCAGGGAGCTGCAGAGAGCAAGGAGGTCTCCCTCAGCCTCCTCTTCCCCAGGCTGAACACCCCCAGCTCCCTCAGCTACTCCTCCCCAGCCCTCTTCCCCAGACCCTTCCCCAGCTTCATTGGCTTTCTCTGGACCCAGTCCAGCCCTCAATGTCGTTCTTGGAGCAAGTACAAGAAGGAGTGCCCTGGTACTTGGCCTGGCACTGAGGGCTTATAGAAGATGCCATGGATGCTCTCCAAGGAGCAGGCTGCAGAATTAGCTGCCAGGGGTTTCTCTTCCTCCCTCCTGAGTGTGCTGAGCCAAGTCTCTGCCCTTTGTGTGCTCCCTGTGATGGGAAGCCCCTTTCTCTCCTTGTGAGCAGGTTGTGCTGCTCCTCCTGATGGTCTGGCACAACTCTTTGCAGGCCTTGTACCAGCTGGGAATGAGTTTGTGTTGTGCCTTCTCTGGAACACACATCATCACTTGTGTCCAGGGGCATCAATGGGACTGTGAAGGACAAAGAGCATCACAGCTCACAGGATGCTAGGGGTTGGAAGGGACCTCTGGAGATCATCCAGTCCAACCCCCTGCCAGAACAGGAGCAGAGAATCCAGCACAGGGCACACAGGAACACATCCAGACGCTGGCACAGGCTGCCCAGGGAGGTGGCTGAGGCCTCATCCCTGAAGCCATTCAAGCTCAGCCTGGCTGTGTCCCTGGGCAGCCTGCTGTGGCTGGAGCTGTCCCTGCTGCCTGCAGGGGTTGGACAGGATGCCCTTGGAACCTCCCTTCCAGCCCAGTGCACTCTGTGACTCTTGGTTTAACATCAGAGCTCTGCAGCAGTCCTCTGCCCTGGTGGCCACCTGCACTGGCTCCATCACACCCTGCAGGGCAGGGCTGAGCTGCCAATAAACTCAACCATTGCTAAGCTTCTATTCACAGCTCACAGGATGCTGGGGGCTGGAAGGGACCTCTGGAGATCTTGGAGCCCAACCCTCTGCCAGAGCAGGAGCAGAGAATCCAGCACAGGGCACACAGAACACATCCAGATGGGGCTGGAAAGGCTCCAGGGAAGGAGACTCCACAACCTCTCTGGGCAGCCTGCTCCAGGGCTCTGGGAGCCTCACAGGGAAGAAGTTCCTCCTCATGCTGAGGTGGAACCTCCTGTGCTGGAGTTTATATTTCCTTGTCCTGTCCCAGGGCATAAGTGAGCAGAGTCTGTCCCTGTCCCTTCCTTCCTGACCCCCAGCCCTCAGCCATTGATAGCCATTGATCAGATCCCTCTCAGCCTTCTCCTCTCCAGACTGAACAGCCCCAGGGCTCTCAGCCTCTCCTCCCCACACTGAACAGCCCCAGGGCTCTCAGCCTCTCCTCCCCAGACTGAACAGCCCCAGGGCTCTCAGCCTCTCCCCACACTGAACAGCCCCAGGGCTCTCTGCCTCTCCTCTCCAGACTGAACACCCCCAGGGCTCTCAACCTCTCCTCCCCAGACTGAACAGCCCCAGGGCTCTCAGCCTCTCCTCCCCACACTGAACAGCCCCAGAGCTCTCAGCCTCTCTTCTCCAGACTGAACACCCCCAGGGCTCTCAACCTCTCCTCCCCACACTGAACAGCCCCAGGGCTCTCAGCCTCTCCTCCCCACACTGAACACCCCCAGAGCTCTCAGCCTCTCCTCTCCAGACTGAACAGCCCCAGAGCTCTCAACCTCTCCTCCCCAGACTGAACACCCCCAGAGCTCTCAGCCTCTCCTCCCCACACTGAACAGCCCCAGGGCTCTCAGCCTCTCCTCCCCAGACTGAACACCCCCAGAGCTCTCAGCCTCTCCTCTCCAGACTGAACACCCCCAGAGCTCTCAGCCTCTCCTCCCCACACTGAACAGCCCCAGAGCTCTCAGCCTCTCCTCTCCAGACTGAACACCCCCAGAGCTCTCAGCCTCTCCTCTCCAGACTGAACAGCCCCAGGGCTCTCAGCCTCTCCTCTCCAGACTGAACACCCCCAGAGCTCTCAACCTCTCCTCCCCACACTGAACAGCCCCAGAGCTCTCAGCCTCTCCTCCCCAGACTGAACACCCCCAGAGCTCTCAGCCTCTCCTCTCCAGACTGAACAGCCCCAGAGCTCTCAGCCTCTCCTCTCCAGACTGAACAGCCCCAGAGCTCTCAGCCTCTCCTCTCCAGACTGAACAGCCCCAGAGCTCTCAGCCTCTCCTCCCCAGACTGAACAGCCCCAGAGCTCTCAGCCTCTCCTCTCCAGACTGAACAGCCCCAGAGCTCTCAGCCTCTCCTCTCCAGACTGAACAGCCCCAGAGCTCTCAGCCTCTCCTCCCCACACTGAACAGCCCCAGGGCTCTCAGCCTCTCCTCTCCAGACTGAACAGCCCCAGAGCTCTCAGCCTCTCCTCCCCACACTGAACAGCCCCAGAGCTCTCTGCCTCTCCTCTCCAGACTGAACAGCCCCAGGGCTCTCAGCCTCTCCTCCCCACACTGAACAGCCCCAGGGCTCTCAGCCTCTCCTCCCCACACTGAACAGCCCCAGAGCTCTCAGCCTCTCCTCTCCAGACTGAACACCCCCAGGGCTCTCAAACTCTCCTCCCCAGACTGAACACCCCCAGGGCTCTCAAACTCTCCTCCCCAGACTGAACACCCCCAGGGCTCTCAAACTCTCCTCCCCAGACTGAACAGCCCCAGGGCTCTCAACCTCTCCTCCCCACACTGAACAGCCCCAGATCTCTCAGCCTCTCCTCTCCAGACTGAACAGCCCCAGAGCTCTCAGCCTCTCCTCTCCAGACTGAACAGCCCCAGGGCTCTCAGCCTCTCCTCTCCAGACTGAACAGCCCCAGAGCTCTCAGCCTCTCCTCTCCAGACTGAACAGCCCCAGAGCTCTCAGCCTCTCCTCTCCAGACTGAACAGCCCCAGAGCTCTCAGCCTCTCCTCTCCAGACTGAACAGCCCCAGAGCTCTCAGCCTCTCCTCTCCAGACTGAACAGCCCCAGGGCTCTCAGCCTCTCCTCTCCAGACTGAACAGCCCCAGAGCTCTCAGCCTCTCCTCTCCAGACTGAACAGCCCCAGAGCTCTCAGCCTCTCCTCCCCAGACTGAACAGCCCCAGAGCTCTCAGCCTCTCCTCCCCAGACTGAACAGCCCCAGAGCTCTCAGCCTCTCCTCCCCAGACTGAACAGCCCCAGAGCTCTCAGCCTCTCCTCCCCAGACTGAACAGCCCCAGGGCTCTCAACCTCTCCTCTCCAGCAGTGCTGCAGACCCTTGAGCCACAGTGCAGTGTTGCCACCTCCTGAGTGCTGTGTCTGCAGCCCTGTGCTGGTGTCCAGCTGCACTCCAGAGGCTTCCTCCCTGCAGGTACCAGAGGCCTGCTGAGCAGAGTCTCAGCAGAGCCCAGCAGCTTGCTCAGGTGCTCTGTGCCACTAATGAGCCAGTCTGCAGGAAATGAGACACCTCCTCCAGGGGTGCCTGCTGCTGTGGTCAGGAGAGGGTCTGTTGGTGTTCTGGCAGCAGAAGGCAGATGTGTGAATTTTTCTGCTCCCTCACCTCCCAGTGCTGGGACTGGAGATGTGGCTCAGGGGTGGTGATCTGATGGCACCATTCTGGCACAGCCACCTCTGCTTCCAAGGCCTCCTGATCCATCAGTGAAGGCTCTGGTTTGTCTTTGCTGCCCAGCAGACCCACTGCCAGAAGGCCCAGGGAGGAGGAAGCAGTTCAACCTCTGCATCTTGAAGCTTTCCTGTTGGCTGATGCCTTCCTGGAGAGCTTTGTCATCTGCAGTGAGAGCAGGAAGCCTTTCTCCAGGGGCTGCAGAGTGGGACTGCCTCTTGCTCTGCTGTTCTGCTCTCCCTGCTCTGCCATTTCCTTGGTTTTGCAGCATGTCCTTGAGAAGTCTCCCAGCTGGCCAGCTGCTGCCACTGAGGTGCAAGTGGGAGCTGCTGCTGGGCACAGCCCCTTCTTCTGGCAGCCCTTTGCTGTTTGAGGAGGCAGTTCTGAGGGTGCTGGAGCCTGGAGCAGGCTGCCCAGAGAGGCTGTGGAGTCTCCTTCACTGCAACCATTCAGAGCCCCCCTGGCTGTGTCCTGTGTGAGCTGCCCTGGGTGCCCCTGCTCTGGCAGGGGGCTTGGACTGGATGATCCCTGGAGGTCCCTTCCAGCCCCTGGCACTCTGTGCTTCTGTGTCCTCCATCCATCATTCCCAGCTGTGCATGAGGTTCATGCCTGGGTATCTGAGAGGTTTCCTTTGCTCTTGCAGAGCAGTGGCAGCAGGAGTCCCTGGTACCTGTGCCAGCAGTGGGGGTGAGGCTGAGCCCCCAGGGGCTCTCAGTCTCCTGCAGCCAATGCTCCTGGCACAGTGGAGAGAAGGTTCCCATCCCAAGCTGCTCCCCAGGGCTGGCTCTGAACTCCATGGGATATTAGCTTCTCAGTTTCCTTTGCCAGAGCTCCTGATTCCAGAGGATTCTTCCTGACTTGGCTGTTGAAAAGCAGTTCACATCTTTACATTCTGAAGGCTCAGCCTTGCAGATGATCCCTGGGACCCCTGCCCCCCCTGGAGCCTGGGGAGATGGCTCTGCAGTGAGCCAGCCCCAGAGTCACACAGCCCCAGCTCATGGCTGCTGGAGTCTCCTAGATTCCTTCAGTGGGTTGGGTTGGAAGGGAGCTCCAAGCTCAGCCAGCTCCAGCCCCCTGCCATGGGCAGGGACCCCTCCCCCCAGCCCAGCTTGCTCAAGGCCTCATCCAGCCTGGCCCTGAGCACCTCCAGGCAGGAGGCAGCCACAGCCTCCCTGGGCAGCCTGTGCCAGAGTCTCCCCAGCCTCACTCTCAACAATTTCTTCCTCCTCTCCACTCTCAGTCTCCCCTCTCCCAGCTCAAAGCCATTGTTCCTCATCCTGGCACTCCCAGCCCTTGGCCAGAGTCCCTCCCCAGCTCTCCTGGAGCCCTTCAGCTACTGGCAGGCTGCTCTGAGGTCTGCCTGGAGCCTTCTCTTCTCCAGGCTGCACAGCCCCAGCTCTCCCAGCCTGGCCCCACAGGGGAGGTTCTGCAGCCTCTGCTCATCTCTGTGGCCTCCTCTGGAGCCTCTCCAGCAGCTCCAGGTCCTTCTTGTGCTGGGGGCCCCAGAGCTGGAGGCAGTGCTGCAGGTGGGGGCTGAGCAGAGCAGAGCAGAGGGGCAGAATCCCCTCCCTGTGCTGCTGCTCTCCCTGCTCTGGCTGCAGCTCAGCACTCAGCTGGCTCTGGGCTGCCAGGGACCACTGCTGGCTCCTGGGCAGGTTGTCACCAGCTGACACCCCCAAGGCCTTCTCCCCAAGGCTGCTCTGGAGCCATTCCTCCCCCAGCCTGGATCTGTGCTTAGGGTTGGCCAGCCCCAGCTGCAGGACCTTGCCCTTGGCCTTGTTGAACTCCATGAGGTTGTCCTGGGCCCAGCTCTGCAGCCTGCCCAGGACCCTCTGGATGGATCCTTCCCTCCAGCAGTCAGCTGGGCCACAGGGCTTGGTGTCAGCTGCAGCCTTGCTGAGGGTGCCTCAGTCCCACTGCCCCTGTCACTGTCCTCCTGCCATGCCCAGCTGGGCACAGGGAGAAGCAGAGGTTGCCTGTGTGCCCCAGGCTGCAGGTGGTGGCAGTGTGAATGTCCCCTTGCTGTGTGGAACCTGCTCCCTCTCCTGAGACTGCTCAGAGGTGATTTTGTCTTTGCAGAAATCCATGAGTGAGGAGAACTGGGCAGAGCACGTGCAGGTGAGTGTGGCTTCCCCTCTGCCCCTGTCCCAGCCTTCTGGGCCTGGAGATTGTTCAAGCTGTGCAGAATCTCAGCTCTGGATCTTGCTCTCCTGCTGCTCCTCCTGTCCCTGTGAGCACCTGGCAGAGCTGGCCATGCAAGGACAAAAGGGTTGGCTTTCATTCCAGTTCCGCCTTCCCAAGTGCCCTGGTTTGGCTGGGGCCAGGAGGGGTGGTTATGGAAGCATGGCAGTGTGCAACTGCCTGGCTGGAAGGGCCCTGAGGAAGGTCCAACCATAACCCAGCACCTCCCTGTGCACAGCTCTGGGACCATGGCCCTCAACTCCTCATCCCAATGTCCACTGAACACCCCCAGGGACAGGGACTCCACCACCTCCCTGGGCAGCCTGGGCCAGTGCCTGATGACCCTTTGGCTGAAAAGTCTTTCCCTGCTATCCAACCTGGACCTGCCCTGGTGCACCTTGAGGCCATTTCCTCTCCTCCTGGCTGGGAGCAGAGCCCAGGCCCCCCCTGGCTCCAGCCTCCTTCCAGGGAGCAGCAGAGAGCAGTGAGGTCTCCCTCAGCCTCTCCTGCAGGCTGAGCAGTCCCAGTTCTCCCAGCTGCTCCTCACAGGACTTGTGTTCAGGACCCCCCACCAGCTTTGTTGCTGCACCTGCTGCAGCCCCTCAAGGTCCTTCTTGGAGGGAGGGCCCAAAACTGCCCCCAGTGCTCGTGGTGCAGCCTCCCCAGTGCTGTCTCAGGGGTGAGATGGTTCCCTGGTGCTGCTGATCCAGGAGGCTCCTGGATGTTGCTCTCCTTTCATGTGCCTGCTGCAGGTGGACACCACAAATCCTGATGATGGTCAGATACAAGGCAGGGGGAAAAGGGAGTCCTCCTCAGGCACCTGGCACAGTGCCTGAGCAAAGCCCTTCCCCTGCAAGCTCCTCCACTCTCATCTTTTGCACCAGGTTCCTGAGGGGGCTCTTAGCCATTGGGAGTTCTCCACCTGGTGCTGAGGGCCACAAGGGATTTAGTGAGCTGGCAGCATGGGCAGCAGGGTTGGTTTGTCTTGGGGTAGGAAGGGAAGGGTTCAGGCAAGCATGCCCTGGGCTGATCCTGCCAGAAAGCCATGTGTGCAGAGTCAGGAGGGCCCTGCTGCCAAACTGTGCCCAGGGCAGCCCTGGGGAGCTGCAGCCTCACTTTGCTGCTTTCCACAGCTCCTCTCAGGCTGAATTATTCTGCAGCCACTCAGGACTGGAGGCTGCAGAGATGCTGAGAGGCCTGGAGCAGAGCAGCCCCAGAGGGGAGCTGAGCAATGCTCAGCAAGAGCTAAAGAAGCTGTGGGGGGCAAGAGGCTGGGGCCAGGCTCTGCTCAGTGGTGCCCAGGGACAGCACAAGGGGCACTGGGCACAAAGTGGAGCCCAGGAAGTTGCATCTGAGCAGGAGGAGAAACTTCTTTGGTGTGAGGCTGCTGGAGGCCTGGAGCAGGCTGCCCAGAGAGGTTGTGGAGTCTCTGTGTGTGGGCAGCTTCCAACCCCCCCTGGGCATTGTGCCCCTGGGCAAGCTGCCCTGGGTGCCCTGCTGGAGCAGGGGGTTGGACTGGGTGAGCTCCAGAGGTCCCTTCCAGCCCCTCCTCATGCTGGGGTCCTGTGACTCTGCCCATCAGCTGGAGCCTTCCTTGGAGCACTCTCTGGGCTGGTCAGTGTGGGGCTGTGGGTGCTACCTCCTGCTCTCTGTGTCTCTTGGGCACCCTGCACACACCAGTGAAGGGAGCTGTGAGCATGAGATGGTTTTGCTCTCTCTGTGGGTCAGCAGGAAAGAGAACAATCCAAAGGCATGAGGAAGGCTCTTGGAGACAGAGATCACCCAGGAAATGCTCAGCAGTGCTTCGTGGCCACTGAGCCCTGTGGCCTGTGTTCAGTGGTGAATTTCAGCTGATCCAGGCCAGGCCAGGTCCTGTGGGCAGAGAGGGGCTCTGGCCCCCTGATCTCAGTGATGTCCAGGGAAAGACCTTCTCAGGCTTCCCTTTGATTCTCAAAAGCTTAAAGGGCAGCACAAGTGCTGCTGCCTTGCTGGGCCAAGACCTGAGAGGAGATGAGCTGTGAAGCTAAGGCTGCATCACAGCTCCTGCTGCCCCTTGGTGTGTGCAGGGAGGGCTTTGTGTGGCTGCTCTGAGGGACAGTGGGGAAAGCCTCCCAGTTACTGCCCCTGGCTGCAGAGCCACAGATCCATGGCATGGAAGGGACCTCCAAGCTCAGCCAGCCCCAGCCCCCTGCCATGGGCAGGGACCCCTCCCCCCAGCCCAGCTTGCTCAAGGCCTCATCCAGCCTGGCCCTGAACACCTCCAGGCAGGAGGCAGCCACAGCCTCCCTGGGCAGCCTGTGCCAGAGTCTCCCCAGCCTCACTCTCAACAATTCCTTCCTCCTCTCCACTCTCAGTCTCCCCTCTCCCAGCTCAAAGCCATTGTTCCTCAGCCTGCCACTCCCAGCCCTTGTCCAGAGTCCCTCCCCAGCTCTCCTGGAGCCCTTCAGGTGCTGGAAGGCTGCTCTGAGGTCTGCCTGGAGCCTTCTCTTCTCCAGGCTGCACAGCCCCAGCTCTCCCAGCCTGGCCCCACAGGGGAGGGTCTGCAGCCTCTGCTCATCTCTGTGGCCTCCTCTGGAGCCTCTCCAGCAGCTCCAGGTCCTTCTTGTGCTGGGGGCCCAGAGCTGGAGGCAGTGCTGCAGGTGGGGGCTGAGCAGAGCAGAGCAGAGGGGCAGAATCCCCTCCCTGTGCTGCTGCTCTCCCTGCTCTGGCTGCAGCCCAGGCCACGGTTGCCTCTGGCAGTGCCCTGTTCAGGCAGGGAGCTGTCTGCCAAGTGCCTGCTCGGTTCCTGGCTGGACAGCTCCCCGGAGCACCCCGCGGGGCTCAGCTCTGCCATGGGCTGTGGCAGGAGGTCACATTTGCTTTCCCAAAGGATTCCAAACTTGGTGTTTTCCATGTGCTGGCAGCTGAGGCCTTTTTGAGGGCTCTGTAATTATCCCCTGAGCAGTGCCCAAACTTGCCTCTTATCAGTGCTGCTCTCAGTGCTATCAGCTCCCTGCCGTTGGCATCACTTGAAAGCCATCAGGCTGTGCCCTTGCGTCTGGAGGGAAGGAAATGTTCTCCTGTGCAGGTAGGAGGAGGAGGAACCTCTGAGCAAGTGTTGGTTTGCAGTGCAGAAACTGAGGTTGTGCAGGACCTTAGCTGTGGCTTCCCAGGAGGGGAAGTTCCACTTTGCCCCTGTGGCCTGAGCAGAGGAAGCCCTCTGGGGGGGTGGGGGCCATCGGTGTGCTGTGTCCCACAGCTGCATTCACTTCAGGCTCACCCCTTGTGCCCCCCAAGCTCGGCCTGCTGCTGCAGAATCGAAGGCACATGGTGGTGGGTAGGGGGCAGAGGCTGGGATGCAGTGTGGCCACCTGAGGAGTGGGCAGCAGAGCCCCTCCGAGGCTGCACCGCAGCAGGCTCTCAGGCAGAGCTTTGCAGAGAGCTTCTTCAGTGCCAAGTCCAAAGAGGCTGAAAGTCTTCCTGGTCTAAAGCCCAGTTCTGTTCAATTCTGTGCTGCAGCCGTGAGAAGAGGCTTCAGCTGCATGGCTGTGGAGAGCCCTGGTGGGAGCAGTGTCCCTCCTGGCTCCCTGGTGCTGGCCGTGCTGCGCTGGGCGCCGCGGGCGAGAGGCACTCCTGGGCTGCTGCGTTTGGTGCGCCCCGAGCAGTGCAGGCACGGAACTTCCCTGTCCCTGCCCTGTGGGATCTGTCCCAGCTGTGATCCTGACTGCTCCTACAAAAGGCAGACACTCAGCCCTCGGTTGTGGGGCCGACAGAACCTGTTTGCAGCTCTGGAGCAAACTGGGTTTGCCCGCTGCGGCTGGCGGCGCTGCTGCGGCTGTGCGGCACGGGCAGGGCTGGCAGCCCCGGGCTGGAGGCAGGAGGGGGCAAAGTGCCCTCCAGAATCATTGAATCAACAGGGCTGGAAAAGACCTCAAAGATCATCAAGTCCAACCTGGCACCCAACACTTCCTGACAACTAAACCATGGCTCCAAGTGCCACATCCAATCCGCTCTTGAACCCCTCTGGGGATGGGGACTCCACCACCTCCCTGGGCAGCACGTTCCCATGGCCAATCTCTCTCTCTGGGAGGCTTCCTCTGACAGCCACTGCCTGCTAATCACCTCCTGCAGAGCACTCCCACCAGCACTGCCCAGGCTGCTGCACTCCCCACAGGCACTCACACTGCAGGGATGCTGCTGGGCTCAGAAACCAACCTTCAGCTACCTGAGGAGCTTGGCTGAGCTCAGCAGTGCTGGGGAAGGGCACTGGCTGTGGATATCTGCAGGGTGGCCCTGCTGACTGACCCCTTGTCCCTGTCAGAGGTTCCCCAGAGCAGGGATTCTTGGCCCAGGTGTTCTGGCCACAGAAACCTCTCAGAAATAATCACAGACTCACAGTCTCACAGAATCACCAAGTTGAAAGAGACCTCAAAGATCATCAAGTCCAAGCTGTCACCACAGACCTCATGACCAAACCATGGCTCCAAGTGCCACATCCAATCCCCTCTGGAACACCTCCAGGGATGAGGACTCCACCACCTCCCTGGGCAGCACATCCCAGTGGCCAACAACTCTCTCTGGGAAGAACTTTCTCCTCACCTCCAGCCTGAACCTGCCCTGGCACAGCTTGAGACTGTGTCCTGGTGCTGCTTGCCCGGGAGAAGAGCCCAACCCCCACCTGGCTCCAACCTCCCTGCAGGGAGTTGCAGAGAGCAAGAAGGTCTCCCCTGAGCCTCCTCTTCTCCAGGCTAAGCAACCCCAGCTCCTTCATCCCCATGGGAAGCTGCCTTCCTCACAGCTGCCTGTCCCAGCCTGGCTGGCCCAGGAGCTCTGCCCTTCGTGTCCTCTTCTCCAAGCAGAGGTGGCTGGAGGGCAGAGGAGGGGAGCAGAGCCCTGGCCGCGGTGCCAGCTGGCCGCAGGAGCGCGCAGGCAGTGCCTGTGCTTGCAGGCAGAGGGCAAGGTGTGGAGGATATCGATGGCAGGCAGGCAGGAAAACAAGAGGCAGGGCCTGAGCCTGTTGTCTGCTTTGCTGTGTGCCCTTCTGCTTCCAGTTTGGCATGCTTTGTGCTTCTCATAGGCTGCAGAAAGAGGCTGGGATTGGGCAGGGCAGCCACAGAGCAGCCAAGGTCAGCCTGGTCAGATGGGCTCAGGAAGGGTCAGCTGCCAGTGGCTACAGCAAGAGGATTGATTGGTGTGGAGCACTGGGGTCCCCCTGGCAATTCTGCAGGACAAAATCGCTCTCAGATGTGTGGAAGGCAGCTTTCAAGCAGCTGCCAAGCTGGGTGAGCACAGCCAGGGCAGGGACATCTCTGAGGAGCAGGGCAGGGAAGCAGCTCTGCCTGCAGACATCCCTGCCACAGGGTTAGTTGTCAGATGGTATCAGAGGCACCTGCGTGAGGCTGGCAGTGTGGCATGGGACCTGCCAGGCTGCACTCCCTTCTCAGGTGGCAGATGGGGCCCAGAGGACAGCTCAAATGGCAGCAGGCAGCTGTGCTGTGGTGGTTGGAGTTATCCTGGCCTGGCAGAGGCCCTGGGAGGATGAGGCTCTGGTGCTCTGCTGCAGCTCTTTCAGCCTGCTCTGCTCTCCCTGGTGCTTTGGGGCTGCTCTGGCAGTTGTGCCCTCCCAGACTCAGCTTGGCTGGGGAGTGCCCAAGCAGCTGCTTTGTGCAGAGCCAGCCACAGCCTTCAGGTCTGCTCCATTCCACGTGGAAGCTGTGCCCATCTCTGCGAGGTGAGAGCTGCTGGGGCAGCTCTGAGGCCCTGATGCCACCCACAGGAGGCAGCCTCAGCTTGACCAGGGCAGGCTGGGGTGGCTGGGCAGGGCAGGGGCAGGCTGGGGTGGGTATCCTGAGCAGCTAGAGCCCAGGAGCCATGCACTGCTCAGTGATCCTACCAGCCAGAGGGCTTCTGCAGGCAGTAGCTGGGCTGCAGCAGAGCGAACCAGTGAGTAGAGTTTCACTGTTCTCTCAGGGTGCCTTGGCCCCAGGAGTAGCTCTGTGTGTGTTTGGAGCTGCTGCTAGGGAATTCCTTCTCCTCTGGAGCACAACAGGGTGAGGGTGCACAGCTCTTTGTTTGGGGCAATAGCTGGAAGCAGAGTCAAGGAGCAGCTGAGGGACCTGGGGTTGTTTAGTCTGGAGAAGATGAGGCTGAGGAAAGACCTCATAGCTCTCCTCAGCTCTCTGGAGTGAGGTGGGGGTTGGTCTCTTCTCCCTGTTATCAGGAGATAGGACAAGAGAAAATGGCCTGAAATTGTGCCAGGGGAGGCTGGGGTTGGAGATCAGGAACAATTGAAAAGATGTCTTGTTCAACATCCCTGTGGGTGCCATGGACAGTGGCACTGAGTGCACCCTCAGCAGGTTTGCTGATGACACCAAGCTGTGTGGTGCAGCAGACAGCTGGAGGGAAGGGATCCATCCAGAGGGACCTGGACAGGCTGCAGAGGTGGGCACAAGCCAACCTCAGGAGGGTCAACAAGACCAAGGGCAGGGTCCTGCAGCTGGCTGGAGGCAATCCCAGGCACAAAGCCAGGCTGGGCAGGGACTGGCTGGAAAGCAGCCCTGAGGAGAGAGCCTTGGGGGTGCTGGGGGAGGAGAAGCTCACCAGGAGCTCTCAGTGTGCACTTGCAGCCCAGAAAGCCAAGCAGAGCCTGGGCTGCAGCAGGAGAAGTGTGGCCAGCAGGGCAAGGGAGGTGATCTCCCCCTCTGCTCAGCTCTGGGGAGACCCCACCTGGAGTCCTGCCTCCAGTTCTGGAGCCCCTATGGCAAGAGGGATGTGGAGGGGCTGGAAGGTGTCCAGAGCAGGGCCAGGAGGATGAGCAGAGGGCTGGAGCTGCTCTGCTGTGAGGACAGACTGAAGGAGTTGGGGCTGTTCAGTCTGCAGAAGAGAAGGCTCTGAGGTGACCTCATTGTGGCCTTCCAGGATCTGCAGGGGGCTCCAGGAAGGCTGGGGAGGGACTGCTCAGGATCTCAGGCAGGGATAGGACTAGGGGGAATGGAATGAAGCTGGAGGTGGGGAGATTGAGGCTGGAGGGGAGGAGGAAGTTCTTCCCCAGGAGAGTGGTGAAGCCCTGGACTGGGTTGTGCAGGGAGGTGGTTGGGGCCCTGTCCCTGGAGGTGTTTGCAGCCAGGCTGGCTGAGGCTGTGGCCAGGCTGATCTAGTGTGGGGTGTCCCTGCCCATGGCAGGGGGGTTGGGGCTGGCTGATCCTTGTGGTCCCTTCCAACCCTGAATGATACTGTGATACTGTGATACTATGAATTCTTTGCTGCAGCAGTGGTCAGGGACTGGCAGAGGCTGCCCAGGGAGGTGGTGGAGTCCCCATGTCTGGAGGGTTCCAGAACCCTGTGACCATGGCACCTGGGGCCATGGTTTGGTGGCCATGGTGGGGCTGGGTTGATGCTTGGTCGATCTTGGAGGTCTTTTCCAGCCCAAACAGTTGCTTGGCTTCAGGGCTGTCAGTGCTTCTGCTTTGCAGGGGTGGGGAACAGGAGAGTGGTGGAAACTGCTTCCACTGCTGGTGCCCCTGAGCCACAGGGCCTTTGGGCATGAGGGAAGCTGCCCCTGAGCTTCTCAAATGTGGAAGTCACAACCTCCTCCAGAGCTAAGCCTCAGGAAAAGTGCTGCTGGCTGAGGAGCTGCTGCTGGCTCTTGGGGCTCTCACTGCCAGCTGGTGGCTGGGACCCCTCTGTGCTTCATTCTGGGGTGTGTGAGAAGGGAGCACAGCACGTGGGAAGGTGGCCCTTGGCTTTTCCAGGCCTCTCTTTTGCAGCTCTTCACTCTGCCCTGGTCTTGCATGTGAGGGTGAAGCAGTTGAGCCCTGGAGCCAGCTGCTCACTGTGCTTGGTGTGGGGAGAGGCTGCAGCTAACCTCCTCTCCTCCTCCAGCTGGGACAGGGAGAGAACTTCTCTACTTTAGCATCCATGGGCATGAAAATCAAACACTGTGCCAGCTCCTTCCCTGGGTGACCAGGGCTGAGGGGGCAGTGATTCATGGGGGAGGTGTAACTCTGGTTCCACTGGCATTCTAGGGCTGTGATGCTACTTTATAGTTGATACTCAAATGAGAGCAAAACCTGCCCAGACAGGAGGTGGCAAAGTGAAGAGGCCTCCTTCATGTGTAGCACACTTGGAGAACATTGGCTATTCCCTGTCCTTGGGGGGTGGCCATCATCTTGAAAGCAAGAGCCTTGGGGGTGCTGGGTGCTGAGCAGCTCCCCAGGAGCCAGCAGTGCCTCCTGCAGCCCAGGGGCAGCTGTGTGCTGGCTGCAGCCAGAGCAGGGTGGGCAGCAGGGCAGCAGAGGGGATTCTGCCCCTGGGCTCTGCTCAGACCTCACCTCCAACCCTGCCTCCAGCTCTGCTGTCCCCAGCAGCAGAAGGACACAGAGCTGCTGGAGTGAGGCCAGAGGAGGCCACAAGGATGCTGCCAGGGCTGGAGCAGCTCTGCTGGGAGCACAGGCTGAGGGAGCTGGGGCTGTGCAGCCTGCAGAGGAGAAGGCTCCAGGGGGACCTCAGAGCTGCTGCCAGGAGCTGAAGGGATCCTGCAGGAAGGCTGCAGAGAGACTTCTCCTGAGGGGGAATGGAGCCAGGCCAAGGGGGAATGGTTTGGAGCTGAGGCAGAGCAGGGTTAGATGGAGCTGAGGAAGAAGTTCTTCAGTGTGAGGCTGGGGAGACTCTGGCACAGGCTGCCCAGGGAGGCTGTGGCTGCCTCCTGCCTGGGGGTGTTCAGGGCCAGGCTGGATGAGGCCTTGGGCAGCTGAGTCTGGATGAGAGGAGCTCCTGCCCATGGGGGTTGGTGTAGATGATCCCTGAAGTCCCTCCCAACCTGAACCACTCCATGGCCTTGCACTGCAGCAAGGAACTGATGTAATTTTCTTCATGTAACCAATTCCTTTCCCTCCCTAGGGACTGAGGCACTGCTCCTGCACTCATTTTGCACAGGACCATTTTGACCTCAATCAAAACCTAGCTCCCTGTGCAGTGCAATGCAGAGCTCTTGTGCTCAGGGAGGAGCTTTTTAAGGGGAATTTAAAGAGCAGCCTGCAATTTTTCCCCCAGGGATCAGTGCTGGGCCCCATCCTCTCTAACATCTTCATTGATGATCTGGATGAGGACATTGAGTCCATCATCAGCAAATCTGCAGATGACAGCAAGCTGGGGGCAGATGTTGGTCAGTGAGAGGGCAGAAGGGCTCTGCAGAGGGACCTGGACAGGCTGGGCAGATGGGCAGAGGCCAACAGGATGGCATTCAACAAGTCCAAGTGCCAGGGGCTGCACTTTGGCCACAGCAACCCCAGGCAGAGCTACAGGCTGGGGGCAGAGTGGCTGAGAGCAGCCAGGCAGAGAGGGACCTGGGGGTGCTGATTGACAGCTGCCTGAACATGAGCCAGCAGTGTGCCCAGGGGGCCAAGAAGGCCAAGGGCATCCTGGCCTGCAGCAGGAAGAGTGTGGCCAGCAGGAGCAGGGAAGTCCTTGTGCCCTGTGCTCAGCACTGCTGAGGCCACACCTTGAGTCCTGTGTCCAGTTCTGGGCTCCTCAGCTCAAGAAGGACATTGAGAGACTTGAAGGTGTCCAGAGAAGGGCAAGAAAGCTGGGGAGGGGTCTGGAGCACAGCCCTGGGAGGAGAGGCTGAGGGAGCTGGGGTTGCTTAGCCTGGAGGAGAGGAGGCTCAGGGGAGACCTTCTTGCTCTCTCCAACTCCCTGCAGGGAGGTTGGAGCCAGGTGGGGGTTGGTCTCTTCTCCCAGGCAAGCAGCCCCAGAACAAGAGGACACAGTCTCAAGCTGTGCCAGGGGAGGTTTAGGCTGGAGGTGAGGAGGAAATTCTTTCCAGCAAGAGAGATTTGCCCTTGGGATGTGCTGCCCAGGGAGGTGGTGGAGTCCTCATCCCTGGAGGTGTTCAGGAGGGGATTGGATGTGGCACTTGGAGCCATGGTTTGGTCATGAGGTCTGTGGTGACAGCTTGGACTTGATGGTCTTTGAGGTCTCTTCCAACTTGGTGATTCTGTGAGACTGTGAGCCTGTGATTATTTCTGAGAGGTTTCTGTGGCCAGAACACCTGGGCCAAGAGTTCCTGCTCTGGGAAACCTCTGTCAGGGGCAAGGGGTCAGTCAGCAGGGCCACCCTGCAGATACCCACAGCCTTCCCCAGCACTGCTGAGCTCAGCCAAGCTCCTCAGGTAGCTGAAGGTTGGTTTCTGAGCCCAGCAGCATCCCTGCAGTGTGAGTGCCTGTGGGGAGTGCAGCAGCTGGGCAGTGCTGGTGGGAGTGCTCTGCAGGAGGTGATTAGCAGGCAGTGGCTGTCAGGGGGAGCCTGCAGCTCAGCCTCTCCTCCCCTCTGTGCTGCAGGGAGCTGTTTGTTCAGGGCTGGGATGGATTTCATCACTCAGACGTCAGATCTGGGCTGGCTGTGTTCCTGGAAGGTAGAAACCCAAACTCGTTCAGCCAGCCCCTGGCTGCAGCCCCTCTGAAGGATTTATGGCCTTTTCTGCTTTCCCCAGCAGGAAATGAGGAGCAGTGGAGTCAAAGGCAGGGTGGTTTTGTGCTGTCTGGCTTTTAAAGTGTCAGGGCAGAGCTGTCAGCTGCAGCAGAGGCTGCTGGTGCCACTGGTGCTGCTGTGCCAGGCAGCTTGCTCTGAGGAGCTGTGCCTCTGGGGCTGGGCAGGAACCACAGTGTGGCTCAGGTGAGAAGGGAGCTCAGAGGTCATCTGCTCCAAGCCCCTGCCAGGGGCAGCTCCCAACCAGACTCAGCTGCCCAAGGCCTCATCCAGCCTGGCCTGGAACACCCCCAGGCAGGAGGCAGCCACAGCCTCCCTGGGCAGCCTGTGCCAGAGTCTCCCCAGCCTCACTCTGAAGAACTTCTTCCTCAGCTCCACTCTAACCCTGCTCTATCTCAGAGCATTGAGAGACTTGAAGGTGTCCAGAGAAGGGCAAGAAAGCTGGGGAGGGGTCTGGAGCACAGCCCTGTGAGGAGAGGCTGAGGGAGCTGGGGTTGCTTAGCCTGGAGAAGAGGAGGCTCAGGGGAGACCTTCTTGCTCTCTCCAACTCCCTGCAGGGAGGTTGGAGCCAGGTGGGGGTTGGGCTCTTCTCCCAGGCAGCCAGCAGCAGAACAAGAGGACACAGTCTCAAGCTGTGCCAGGGGAGGTTTAGGCTGGAGGGGAGGAGAAAGTTGTTCCCAGCAAGAGAGATTGGCCATGGGAATGTGCTGCCCAGGGAGGTGGTGGAGTCCCCATCCCTGGAGGTGTTCCAGAGGGGATTGGATGTGGCACTTGGTGCCATGGTTTAGTTGCCAGGAGGTGCTGGGTGCCAGCTTGCACTTGATGATCCCTGAGGTCTTTTCCAACCTTATTCATTCCATGATTCTGCTCTGTGAGTCTGTGTGGTGAATCACAAACATCCTGCTGGAGCCTGCTGGTGGCCATGGCAGCTGGGGCTGTGGTGTCATGGCCATGCTGGTGCCAGGTGGGTGATGGCCTCCATGATCTTAGAGACCCTCTCCAAACAGAGCAGTGCTGTGACTCCAAGCTCAGCCTTTGTTTTCTCTGCTACCTATCAACTAGTGTCCAAAACACCTAAAAAAAGCCCAGCCAGAGATGTCTGGGGGGGGGCTGGCAGCTGGGCTTGCTCCACAGCTCTGGACAGCTTGCTGGACCCCTTGCTGGAGTGTGGCTCTGCAGGGCCAAGCTGTGGGGGTCAGCAGCAGCTGAGGGGAGCTGGGGCTCTGCCTCCTGCCTCACTGGGGTATTCAGTATTCAGAATCACCAAGGCTGGCAGAGACCTCAAAGGTCATCGAGTCCAACCTGGCACCACAGACCTCACGACTAGAGGAGGGAGGACACTGCTGCCCACTGCAGGCACAACCTTCCCATTGAGGGTCTGAGGCACTGCCAGCTCCTTTCAAAGCTCAGGAGCTCGGTGGCCAAGCAGCCTTCATGTGCAGGCACACTGAGAGCTGGGCAGTGAAGAAAGGGAACTGGAGAGAACACCCTGGGGGTGGGGGGAATCTCCTCTAAATCCTTTTGCTGTGCTGGAGATGGTTTGTGACCTTCCCCCCTGCAGCCAGGCAGGGCCAGCTCGCTGCTCAGCAGTGGGGTTGCATTTCTGTCACCAGCAGCCTTTCATTCCACAGCACAGCTTCATCAGAAGGAGATTTGGGATGGTGTGAAAAAGAGGCTAATTGGCTTATGGCTGTAGGGTGAGAGGTCAGCGCTAGATTAAAGAGTTAAGAGCATCAGCGAAGCTGTTTGAGTGAGCTGCTGCACCCCGCGGTGCTGTGCTGCCCTCAGCCAGCCGGGACGAGCAACCTAGGAGCAGGAAACAAAGCAGGGTCGTGCAGGAACCCTCGAAGCTGCACCAGGAGCCCTCGAAGCTGCACCAGGAGCCCTCAAAGCTGCAGCAGGAGCCCTCGAAGCTGCAGCAGGAGCCCTCAAAGCTGCACCAGGAGCCCTCAAAGCTGCACCAGGAGCCCTCGAAGCTGCAGCAGGAGCCCTCAAAGCTGCAGCAGGAGCCCTCGAAGCTGCAGCAGGAGCCCTCGAAGCTGCACCAGGAGCCCCCAGAGCTGCAGCAGGAGCCCTCGAAGCTGCAGCAGGAGCCCCAAAGCTGCAGCAGGAGCCCAGCAGGAGCCCTCGAAGCTGCACCAGGAGCCCTCGAAGCTGCACCAGGAGCCCTCGAAGCTGCAGCAGGAGCCCCCAAAGCTGCAGCAGGAGCCCTCAAAGCTGCACCAGCAGCCCTCAAAGCTGCACCAGGAGCCCTCAAAGCTGCACCAGGAGCCCTCGAAGCTGCACCAGGAGCCCTCGAAGCTGCACCAGCAGCCCTCAAAGCTGCACCAGCAGCCCTCAAAGCTGCACCAGGAGCCCTCAAAGCTGCACCAGGAGCCCTCGAAGCTGCAGCAGGAGCCCTCAAAGCTGCAGCAGGAGCCCTCGAAGCTGCACCAGGAGCCCTCGAAGCTGCACCAGGAGCCCTCGAAGCTGCAGCAGGAGCCCCCAAAGCTGCAGCAGGAGCCCTCAAAGCTGCACCAGCAGCCCTCAAAGCTGCACCAGGAGCCCTCAAAGCTGCACCAGGAGCCCTCGAAGCTGCAGCAGGAGCCCTCAAAGCTGCACCAGGAGCCCTCGAAGCTGCACCAGCAGCCCTCAAAGCTGCACCAGCAGCCCTCAAAGCTGCACCAGGAGCCCTCAAAGCTGCACCAGGAGCCCTCGAAGCTGCAGCAGGAGCCCTCAAAGCTGCAGCAGGAGCCCTCGAAGCTGCAGCAGGAGCCCCAAAGCTGCAGCAGGAGCCCTCAAAGCTGCAGCAGGAGCCAGCTGCAGCCCCTCGAAGCTGCACCAGGAGCCCCCAGAGCTGCAGCAGGAGCCCTCAAAGCTGCAGCAGGAGCCCCCAAAGCTGCAGCAGGAGCCCCCAAAGCTGCGGCAGGAGCCTCCAAAGCTGCAGCAGGAGCCCTCGAAGCTGCACCAGGAGCCCCCGAAGCTGCACCAGGAGCCCCCAGAGCTGCAGCAGGAGCCCTCAAAGCTGCAGCAGGAGCCCCCAAAGCTGCACCAGGAGCCCTCGAAGCTGCAGCAGGAGCCCTCAAAGCTGCAGCAGGAGCCCTCAAAGCTGCACCAGGAGCCCTCGAAGCTGCAGCAGGAGCCCTCAAAGCTGCAGCAGGAGCCCTCAAAGCTGCAGCAGGAGCCCTCAAAGCTGCACCAGCAGCCCTCGAAGCTGCACCAGCAGCCCTCAAAGCTGCAGCAGGAGCCCTCAAAGCTGCAGCAGGAGCCCTCAAAGCTGCACCAGGAGCCCTCGAAGCTGCAGCAGGAGCCCTCGAAGCTGCACCAGGAGCCCTCGAAGCTGCAGCAGGAGCCCTCAAAGCTGCACCAGGAGCCCTCGAAGCTGCAGCAGGAGCCCTCAAAGCTGCAGCAGGAGCCCTCAAAGCTGCAGCAGGAGCCCCCAAAGCTGCAGCAGGAGCCCTCAAAGCTGCAGCAGGAGCCCTCAAAGCTGCAGCAGGAGCCCTCAAAGCTGCAGCAGGAGCCCCCAAAGCTGCACCAGGAGCCCTCGAAGCTGCAGCAGGAGCCCCCAAAGCTGCACCAGGAGCCCTCGAAGCTGCAGCAGGAGCCCTCAAAGCTGCAGCAGGAGCCCCCAAAGCTGCAGCAGGAGCCCTCAGGCACCAGCCCTCAAAGCTGCACCAGGAGCCCTCGAGGAAGCCCCTCAAAGCTGCACCAGGAGCCCTCGAAGCTGAAGCAGGAGCCCTCAAAGCTGCACCAGGAGCCCTCAAAGCTGCAGCAGGAGCCCTCAAAGCTGCACCAGCAGCCCTCGAAGCTGCACCAGCAGCCCTCAAAGCTGCAGCAGGAGCCCTCAAAGCTGCAGCAGGAGCCCCCAAAGCTGCAGCAGGAGCCCTCAAAGCTGCACCAGCAGCCCTCAAAGCTGCAACAGGAGCCCTCAAAGCTGCAGCAGGAGCCCTCAAAGCTGCAGCAGGAGCCCTCAAAGCTGCACCAGCAGCCCCCAAAGCTGCAGCAGGAGCCCCCAAAGCTGCACCAGGAGCCCTTGAAGCTGCAGCAGGAGTCCCCAAAGCTGCAGCAGGAGCCCCCAAAGCTGCAGCAGGAGCCCCCAAAGCTGCAGCAGGAGCCCCCAAAGCTGCAGCAGGAGCCCTCAAAGCTGCACCAGCAGCCCCCAAAGCTGCAGCAGGAGCCCCCAAAGCTGCACCAGGAGCCCTCGAAGGTGCAGCAGGAGCCCCCAAAGCTGCAGCAGGAGCCCTCAAAGCTGCAGCAGGAGCCCCCAAAGCTGCAGCAGGAGCCCTCAAAGCTGCAGCAGGAGCCCCCAAAGCTGCAGCAGGAGCCTAATCTGGTCCTTCCCAGGGTGCCTGGCACTGACCCCACACTGCATCAGCTACAGCAGTGTGTTGCACAGAGCAGAAGTGGGGACAGCCTCACCTGAACCAAACAAATCCTCCTGTTCCTCTTGTGCCAAGACAAAGGGAGCCCTGTGAAGAGCACAGGCTGAGGCCTCTCCAGCAGGAGCAGGGCAAGGAAGGGGATGGGACACAGGGGTTGTTCCTGCACAGGAGAGGATGGATTCCCTGCTGAAACATGCAGAACCACAGAATGGTTTGGGCTGGAAGGGAGCTCTATGGCTCACCCAGTCCAGCCCCCTGCACCCAGCAGGGACATCCTCCACCAGATCAGGTTGTCCAGGGCCCTGTCCAGCCTCACCTGGAATATCTCCAGGGCTGAGCCTCAGCCACCTCCCTGGGCAACCTGCTGCAGTGTTCAGCAGCCTCCTGGGGCAGAACTTGTTCCTCACTTCCAATCTCAATCTGCTCTGCTCTCATTTCAAACCCTTGCCCCTGGGCCTGTCCCTGCAGGCCTTTGGGAGCAGTCCCTCTGCAGCCTGCTTGGAGCTCCTTCAGGAACTGGAAGGTCACTATTAGGTCTCCCTGAAGCTTCCCCTTCCCCAGGCTGAGCACCCCCAGCTCCCTCAGCCTGTCTTCTTCAACCCAGCATTAAGGCTGTGCTGATGTTCTGTTTGCAGACAGCCAACAGCATCCTCCTGCCCTGTGGTGGATGTGCTGATGCAGGGGGCTACCCTCCCCCACTGCTGCTGAAGCCTTGAGCCTTGCACACACAGAGCCACATGCACAGATCCACTCTGATGCTCTTAGCCAGCCAGCAGCACAGCTGTCCCACAGGGCTCAGCCCAGATCAATCACAGAGTCACAGAGCTGTCAGGGTTAAAGGGGACCCCAAGGCTCAGCCAGTTCCAACCCCCTGCCATGGGCAGCAGGTTGCCCACAGCCACCTCCAACCTGGCTGCAAACACCTCCAGGCAGGAGGCTTCCACCACCTCCCTGGGCAACCTGTGCCAGGCTCTCACCACCCTCATGGGGAACAACTTCTTCCTCACATCCAATCTCAATCTCCCCATTTCTAGCCTTGCTCCATCCCCCCCAGTCCTATCACTCCCTGACACCTTCAAAAGTCCCTCCCCAGCTTTCCTGGAGCCCCCTGCAGATCCTGGGAGCCTTCTCCTCTCCAGCCTGCACAACCCCAACTCCCTCAGCCTGGGCACCTGTCTGAGTGCCCCCAGAGGGAGGTGCTGGGCTCTAAAGGCTGGTGCCAGCCTGCTGCCTGGCACAGAGCTGGGGAGGGCACTTGCAGCGGAGAGTTTGGCTGCATTGCCCTGTTCAGAGAGATTAGTTCAGCAGTGCCCTGCCAAGAGGAGCAGCACATGAACAGAGGACTGTTTGGAAACACAAGCAGTGCTTCCTGAGAGGGGAGGCATGTGCATGGGCAGGAGCAGGAGGCTGCTCTTGCCTTGCTCACCCTGCAGGAATGCCTCTCTCTGAGGAATGTGGCAATTATGGATTTAGCAAATCAGGCCAGTGTGCCAGGGTGTGGATTGCAGAGCTCATTCAGGCAGCCCTCTCAAGCATTTCTCCTTCAGAACAGAAACCACTGGGACTTCAAATGCACCAAAAGAGATGAAAGGAGAGAGAACTGGACTGCCAGGCTTGGCTTTTGGGGAGGCTCCTGCAGAGGTGCTTCTGGTTGCTGTGGCTCTGAGCCAGGGGAGGGCTGAGCATGCTGAGGTAGGAAGAAGTGGCAGCCTCTCTTTGTCCTGTGGGCACCTCCTGCTCCCAGACTAATGATGGGAAGAGTCCCTGCTCCTCTGCAGCATTTTCAGCCTCAGGAGCTTTGCTTACTCAGTCTGGAGACTTTGCTAAGTAGAAGAATGTCCCCTGGTGGGAATGCCACAGGAGCCTGTGCTTGGAGAGCAGGGAAGCCCAGCACACATTCCTCACGGGCCTGAGCCCAGCCTGAGCTGGAGCTGAGCCAGCACTGGAAACTGGAGCAGGGCAGAGCGAGGTTGGACATCAGGAGGCAGCTCTGCACAGGGAGGCTGGGGAAATACTGCAGCAGGCTGCCCAGGGAGGGGGCTGAGGCCCTGTCCCTGCAGACACTCAAGCTCAGCCTGGCTGTGTCCCTGGGCAGCCTGCTGTGGCTGGAGCTGTCCCTGCTGCCTGCAGGAGGTTGGACAGGATGCCCTTGGAGGCTCCATTCCAACCCAGTGCACTCTGTGACTCTCTGAATCACAGAATCACCAAGGCTGGAAGAGACCTCAGAGATCATCCAGTCCAACCTGGCACCACAGACCTCATGACTAAACCATGGCACCAAGTGCCACATCCAATCCCCTCTTGAGCACCTCCAGGGATGGGGACTCCACCACCTCCCTGGGCAGCACATCCCAATGGCTAACAACTCTCTCTGGGAAGAACTTTCTCCTCACCTTCAGCCTAAACTTCCCCTGGCACAGCTTGAGACTGTGTCCTCTTGTTCTGGTGCTGCTTGCCTGGGAGAATGCCAGGAGCAGAACTGGGGAGAGCAGCAGGAGTGAGTGCAAGGCACAGCAAGGTGGGGGAGAGGAAAGAAATAGCTGATGGTGACCATCATGGAGCTCCAGCAGGGCCTGGAGAAGGGCTCTCAAAGGCAGGTCATGCTTAGAAGGGAAGCAGCATCTGAGAAGGGACCTAAGAAGTCTGCTGTCAGTGAAGCTCAGGGCTGAGTTAGAAAGCAATCACCTTGCTGCCTCTGCTCCTTGGCAGTGAACAGAGGAGATCTGAAGTTAATTCTCCTCCAGAGCTTACAGCCTTTGAATTGAGGCAGTGATAGAGGGGAGACCTCTGGATAGCAATCTTTCATGCAGCAATTTCCACAAGCAAAGTGCAGCTCTGAGGGGAGTTGCATCAGGAGTAGGTGCAGGCAGAGGAGCAAAGCCTCCTGGTGCAGGAGGACCCCAGGGAAACCTGCTGATCTGCAGCCAGGGGACTCCTGCCTTGCTGCTCAGCATCAGAACTCCTAAGGCACTGGGCTTGAGCAGGTAGGAGAGAACCAGAAGCATGGCCAGAGATGGAGAGAGGTGATTCTGCCACCTCTGCTGAGACCTCACCTGAAGTTCTCTGCCCAGGTCTGGAGCCCTCAATGCAGGAAGGACTTGGACCTGATGGAGAGGGTCCAGAGGAGGCCATGTAAAATGATCAGTGGGCTGGGGCAGCTCTGCTGTGAGCACAGGCTGAGGGAACTGGGGTGTTCAGCCTGGAGAGGAGAAGGCTCCAGGCAGACCTCAGAGCAGCCTTCCAGTTCCTGAAGGGCTCCAAGCAGGCTGCAGAGGGACTGCTGCCAAAGGCCTGCAGGGCCAGGCCCAGGGGCAAGGGTTTGAAATGAGAGCAGAGCAGATGGAGATTGGAGGTGAGGAACAAGTTCTGCCCCAGGAGGCTGCTGGAACCCTGCAGCAGGCTGCTCAGGGAGGTGGCTGAGGCTCCATCCATGGAGGTATTCAAGGTGAGGCTGGAGAGGGCTCTGGGCAACCTGCTCCAGTGGAGAATGTCCCTGCTGGGTGCAGGGGTTGGACTGGGTGAGCTCTGGAGCTCCCTTCCAACCCAGACCATGCTGTGAGTCCAAGAAAGAGAATCTGCAGATCCTTCCTCCTGCAAAGGCTGCAGCCAGGCAGAGCTGAGCCTGGGACTCTCCTGGGAGCAAAAGTGTCACAGTCTCACAGTCTCACAGTCTCACTTAGGTTGGAAAGGACCTCGAGGATCATCAAGTCCAACCTATCAACACAGACCCCATGACCAGACCATGGCACCAAGTGCTGCAATTCCACATCTCTTGGGCAAGGAAGAGGGAGCTCAGGAGCTCTCATTCTGTGTGAGGATGTGGGAGTGCTTGCTGGGTTAACTGCACCCTGCCTCAACTCAGCAGAGTGAATCTTGGGGCTTGCCAAAGCACCTGGGGAGGCATCACACTGGCCTCAGATGGAGAGGAGAGGAGAGGAGAGGAGAGGAGAGGAGAGGAGAGGAGAGGAGAGGAGAGAGGAGAGGAGAGGAGAGGGAGAGGAGAGGAGAGGGAGAGGAGAGGAGAGGAGAGGAGAGGAGAGGAGAGGGAGAGGAGAGGGAGAGGGAGGAGAGGAGAGGGAGAGGAGAGGAGAGGAGAGGGAGGAGAGGGAGGGGAGGAGGAGAGAGGGAGGGAGGAGGGGGAGAGGGAGGAGAGGGAGAGGAGGGAGGGAGAGGGGAGGAGAGGAGGGAGAGGAGAGGAGAGGAGGAGGAGGGAGAGGAGAGGAGAGGAGGAGAGGAGAGGAGAGGAGAGGAGAGGAGAGGGAGAGGAGAGGAGAGGAGGGGAGAGGGAGAGGAGAGGAGAGGAGAGGAGAGGGAGGGAGAGGGGGGAGAGGGAGGAGGAGAGGAGAGGAGAGGAGAGGAGAGAGGAGGAGGGAGGGAGGAGAGGGAGGGAGAGGAGGGAGAGGAGAGGAGAGGAGAGAGGAGAGGGAGAGGAGGAGGGAGGGGAGGGAGAGGAGAGGAGAGGAGAGGAGAGGGAGAGGAGAGGAGAGAGGAGAGGAGAGGAGGAGCTGCCAGTTGTCTTCAGTGCCCTGAGTTCTTGGCCTGAGACAAAGCATCCACTGTGCTGAGGAGCTGCTACTTTGTGCTCTCAAAGAGCTTGGCCAGTTTCCCCATCCTCATTCATCTTCAGCCTTGCCAAGTGCTGGAGTGCTCCCAGACAATCTCTGCAGCCTGCCATGGGGGGAGCAGGAGGTGTGAGAAAGCTGCCAGTGGATCCACACTGTGCTTTGGGCATCCAGAGCAAGCCCCTGGGCTGTGCTGGTCCCTGGGATGAAGACTACCCAGCAGCTGTGGGGCCAGGCTTGGGTCAGAGAGCAGAGGACAGGGCCTGCAGGGGGAGGCACAGCCTCAGCACATTGCAGGGCAGAGGAGGAGAGGGAAATGGTCTCTCCAAAGGCAAGCAGGGTGCAGTGACCTTGCTCTGCTGGGTAAGGAGCTGTGGTTTGGGGCTCTGGGGATGCCAGGTCAGTACTTCTCTCTCCAAAGGTATTTCAGTAGGCTTCCCCTGACTGCAGCTCATTAAACACAGACCTGAGGCATTTCCTGGGCAAGCAGTGAAGGGCAGAGCAGGCACTGCAGCTGAATGCACCCTGGCCTCGTGTCAGCAGCCCTGGAGCTGCTGTGGGATGTGGCTGAGGGGAAGGAGGTAATTGTGGCTTAGAATGGAAAGCTCTCATCCTCTCCCTGGCAAAGCCCCAGGCAGCCAGGCCACAGCTACACTGCTGAACAAGACCTGGCACTGACCTGGGACCCTGAGGCTGACCTGTGGCACCACAGCCCCAGGCTGCCTCCCCTCCTGCAGCCTTCTCTGCAGCCTGCAGTGACAGCAGCAGAGGGATGGCATCCCCTCAGCAGTGCCACAGCAGAGGGGGCAGAGCAGGCAGCAGGGCTGATGGGTCAGAGCAGGACTTCAGTGGCTGCATTTGTGTGTGCTGAGCAGCATGGAGCCCCTGGCAGTGCTGGAGAGCAGCATGGAGCCCCTGGCAGTGCTGGTGAGCAGCATGGAGCCCCTGGCAGTGCTGGAGAGCAGCATGGAGCCCCTGGCAGTGCTGGTGAGCAGCATGGAGCCCCTGGCAGTGCTGGAGCAGCAGGGAGCCCCTGGCAGTGCTGGTGAGCAGCAGGGAGCCCCTGGCAGTGCTGGAGCAGCAGGGAGCCCCTGGCAGTGCTGGTGAGCAGCATGGAGCCCCTGGCAGTGCTGGTGAGCAGCATGGAGCCCCTGGCAGTGCTGGAGAGCAGCATGGAGCCCTGGCAGTGCTGGTGAGCAGCATGGAGCCCTGGCAGTGCTGGAGCAGCATGGAGCCATGGAGCCCTGGCAGTGCTGGAGAGCAGCATGGAGCCCCTGGCAGTGCTGGTGAGCAGCATGGAGCCCCTGGCAGTGCTGAGCAGCATGGAGCCCCTGGCAGTGCTGAGCAGCATGGAGCCCCTGGCAGTGCTGGAGAGCAGCATGGAGCCCCTGGCAGTGCTGGAGAGCAGCATGGAGCCCTGGCAGTGCTGAGCAGCATGGAGCCATGGAGCCCTGGCAGTGCTGGAGAGCAGCATGGAGCCCCTGGCAGTGCTGGAGAGCAGCAGGGAGCCCCTGGCAGTGCTGGAGAGCAGCATGGAGCCCCTGGCAGTGCTGGTGAGCAGCAGGGAGCCCCTGTCAGTGCTGGTGAGCAGCATGGAGCCCCTGGCAGTGCTGGAGAGCAGCATGGAGCCCCTGGCAGTGCTGAGCAGCATGGAGCCCCTGGCAGTGCTGGAGAGCAGCATGGAGCCCCTGGCAGTGCTGGAGAGCAGCAGGGAGCCCCTGGCAGTGCTGGTGAGCAGCATGGAGCCCCTGGCAGTGCTGAGCAGCATGGAGCCCCTGGCAGTGCTGGAGAGCAGCATGGAGCCCCTGGCAGTGCTGAGCAGCATGGAGCCCCTGGCAGTGCTGGAGCAGCATGGAGCCCCTGGCAGTGCTGGAGAGCAGCAGGGAGCCCCTGGCAGTGCTGGTGAGCAGCATGGAGCCCCTGGCAGTGCTGGAGAGCAGCATGGAGCCCCTGGCAGTGCTGGAGCAGCATGGAGCCCCTGGCAGTGCTGGAGAGCAGCATGGAGCCCCTGGCAGTGCTGGTGAGCAGCATGGAGCCCCTGGCAGTGCTGGAGAGCAGCATGGAGCCCCTGGCAGTGCTGGAGCAGCATGGAGCCCCTGGCAGTGCTGAGCAGCAGGGAGCCCCTGGCAGTGCTGGTGAGCAGCATGGAGCCCCTGGCAGTGCTGAGCAGCAGGGAGCCCCTGGCAGTGCTGGTGAGCAGCATGGAGCCCCTGGCAGTGCTGAGCAGCAGGGAGCCCCTGGCAGTGCTGGAGCAGCATGGAGCCCCTGGCAGTGCTGGAGAGCAGCATGGAGCCCCTGGCAGTGCTGGAGAGCAGCAGGGAGCCCCTGGCAGTGCTGGTGAGCAGCAGGGAGCCCCTGGCAGTGCTGGAGCAGCATGGAGCCCCTGGCAGTGCTGGAGAGCAGCATGGAGCCCCTGGCAGTGCTGGTGAGCAGCATGGAGCCCCTGGCAGTGCTGGTGAGCAGCAGGGAGCCCCTGGCAGTGCTGGAGAGCAGCATGGAGCCCCTGGCAGTGCTGGAGAGCAGGAGTGCTGGAGAGCAGCAGGGAGCCCCTGGCAGTGCTGGAGAGCAGCATGGAGCCCCTGGCAGTGCTGGAGAGCAGCAGGGAGCCCCTGGCAGTGCTGGTGAGCAGCATGGAGCCCCTGGCAGTGCTGGAGAGCAGCATGGAGCCCCTGGCAGTGCTGGAGAGCAGCATGGAGCCAACTGGTCAGGGACCAGTTGGCTTTGAGCTTTGCCTTGGTCCCTCCCAGCGATAGCCTAACTTGGCCTCCTCTGCCTTGCCTCTCGGGAGGCTGGAAGTGGAGGCTCCTGATTCCCAAGGCTGGGGCTAGGTGGTGTGAACATGCCCCAGGGAGCCAGAGTGCCAAGGCTTTGTTGAGAGGCAGAAGAGAGAGCACTTCCCCCCCAGTGATGTGGGAATGGGCGCAGCGCAGCGGCGTGGCTCCGGCGGTGACGCACTGATGCTATCGGAGAGCCGCTCCTCGGGGCTGTGGATGGAGCCTGCTTTGTTCTGCTCAGCTCATAAATCACTGAGCAGCACTGCCTGAGAGCAGGCAGCAGCTCTGCTGGGCAGAGCTCACAGCCTTCTCAGGCTGCTGCCTTGGTGCCTGGGCCCTGGTGAGCAGCCTGCTGCCCTCCCAGGAAACCTTCCTCAGGAGTGTGGCTGCAGCTGGCAGCCTGCCCCCCGAGTGCCAGCTTTGGGGCATGCCCAGGAGCCAGGAGCCTTCTCTCCCAGCTCTCAGCTGCCACTCAGGGACCCAGCTCCAATGTCACACACAAAGGAATCCCCACGAGTGTCCTGCAGCATCTGCCTGGAGCACAGGCTGAGGGAGCTGGGGCTGTGCAGCCTGCAGAGGAGAAGGCTCCAGGGGGACCTCAGAGCTGCTGCCAGGAGCTGAAGGGATCCTGCAGGAAGGCTGCAGAGAGACTTCTCCTGAGGGGGTCTGGAGCCAGGCCAAGGGGGAAGGGTTTGGAGGTGAGGCAGAGCAGGGTTAGAGTGGAGCTGAGGAAGAAGTTCTTCAGTGTGAGGCTGGGGAGACTCTGGCACAGGCTGCCCAGGGAGGCTGTGGCTGCCTCCTCCCTGGAGGTGTTCCAGGCCAGGCTGGATGTGGCCTTGGGCAGCTGAGTCTAGCTGGGAGCTGTCCCTGCCCATGGCAGGGGGTTGGGGTGGATGATCCCTGAGGTCCCTTCCAGCCTGAGCCATGCTGTGACTCTGTGCACAGATCAAGTGATGCTGACTCCAAACCAGAAACCCTGTTCAGTGCCAGGGCCCTGCCCCAGGAGCACTTCCAGGGAGCTTTCAGCAGAGCTCTCTGCACTGTACCTGCAGCACCACCCCCGGGGGCCTCCCACAGCCCAGCTTGCTTTTGCCTCTTTCCCAGCTGCTGGCTCTGAAACCCCCTGCTGGACATCTTCTCTACCCCAGCAGGATTCTTGTGCTGCTGTTGAGCCTGGGGGGGCCTGGCCAAGCCTTCCAGGTGTCACACTGCAGGGTGGCTGCAGCCAGGCAGGGTGGCTGCAGCCAGGCAGGGTGGCTGGGGGGTGACTGCCCTGGCTGCTGGGAGGCTCTGGGGGCAGGCAGAGAATTGAACCAGACAGAAATGAGGCTTCAGACCTACAGATCAGAGTCCTCTAGGGCTGTCTAGGGGGACTCCCAAACCAGATACTGGATGTTTGGGGCCAGTGTTGTTGGTGGCCAGGGAGGAAGTGCTGCTGCTGTGGGTTGAGGTGAGGACTCTGCCGTGGGGAGCTGTGTGGAGCACTCCTCTGGGGCAGAACAGGATTTACAGGCAGGGAATCTGCAGCAGGCGTCTTGGAGAGCTTTAATCAGGGCCCGGGGGTGGTGTCAGGAGTCTGTGTGTGTGCCTGGGGATTAAAGGGCCTGTGAGGTGTCTGGAAGGCAGAGAGGGCTGCAAACAAGCCTCCTGGTGCAGATCATCTGTGCCTGCTGCGAGGTGCGGCTGATGCTGATCAGAGCAAGTGCTGCCAGCTTCCTCTTGCAAAGCCTTCACTGGCCGGGAACAAAGCCCCTGGAATGTCATCCCTTTGTCTCCACATCGCTGCCGCTTTCCCTGGGGCCGAAGCTGCCACATTCCTGCTGCTGGCAGAGCTGTGCTGCTCCAGCACACTCAGGGCTTTCGCAGGGGAAAGCCACCGGAGCTATTTGCCGGTTCAGAATGCGGGAGGTTCAGAATGCAGGAGGTAACATCCCTGGAGAGGTTAACCTTCCTCCCAGAGCTGTCTCTGTGGTTGAAAGAGTAAACCCCTGAGCATTAAAACACTAACAAAAAGCTCTGCAGCTCTCATCCTTCCCAGCAGTGAAGCTGGCAGGGAGATTTATTAACCCCTGGCTGTGGCTGAGCTGAAGGGAGACCCAGCCCCAAAGGCTCTGTGTCCTGGGATGGAGGCAGTAAGGCACAGGGGGAGCTGGAGGGGGGAAGGCGTTGCTCTCTGGTGATGCTCCTCAGAAAATCCTCTGCTGGGGAGGGAGTCTGAGAAGTGGCTTTGGCAAATGCAGCAGCAGTTAGCCAACCCTCCTGCACATGGAATGAAGCTGGAGGTGGGGAGATTCAGGCTGGATGTGAGGAGGAGGTTTTTCACCATGAGAGTGGTGAGACCCTGGAATGGGTTGTCCAGGGAGGTGGTCGAGGCCCTGTCCCTGGGGGTGTTTAAGACCAGGCTGGATGAGGCTCTGTCCAGCCTGATCTAGTGTGGGGTGTCCCTGCCCATGGCAGGGGGGTTGGAACTAGATGATCCTTGTGGTCCCTTCCAACCCTGAATGAAACTATGAAACTATGAAACATGTCAGGTGCTGCACATGGTAGGAGCTCAGCTGCATGAGGCAGAGATGCACAAAGGATCAGCACTGGCAGGGCTGGGAGGAGATGCAGAGGGCAAGGACTGTTCACACCACAGATTATCCTCTCCTGCTCTGCCCCTGCCCTCAGCTCCCTCTCCTGCTTCTGTCCCTCACTGAGCCCCTGGCAAGCCCCTGGAGCCCTGTCCCCCTGGCTCCTTGCTGTGCCACCAGCCCCTTGGGAGCAGCAGTGAGAATGCCTCTCCACATCTGCAGGAGCAGCACTGTGCTCTGGCAGAGTCCCAGGGGTGCAGCCCTCGTGCTGAGGCAGCAGGTTGTGAGCAGGCTTCCTGTGGGAGCTACCTGAGATGCCAAATTTCTCTCTGCCTTTCCTCCCAGGCCTCTCCCCCTCCTGCACCTCTCTGGGCTGGGTCACTCTTCTTTTGCTGCTTCCTTTTCTCCTTGCCTTTTGCCTCGGGGCCATCAACAGCTTTGCTTCCTGATCTCTGCACAGGGTGTCTGCTTTGAAGAGAGCTTCACACCTTGCAGTTACTGAAGGAATGTGAGGAATGAGGCCCATGGGCCCAGGCTGCCACCCAGCAGGGCTGTGTTTGGACTTGCTGTGCAGGGGCAAGGTGCCTCCAGTCCCTGGGAGAGGACCCTGAGCCTGCAAGTGCTGCTTGATGGGCAGCCAAGGGGAGAGAGCAGAGGGCTGTGCACAGGAACCCTAAGAGCACTGCACTGGAAGATCCTGGCTGGCAGTGATAGCCACAGTGACACATGGGTGTGATGGGTGACCACTAGATGGATAAGGAACTGGCTTGATGGCTGCACCCAAAGAGTGGCTGTCCATGGCTCCAGGGCCCAGGGGAGGCCAGGGACAAGCAGAGTCCCTCAGGGATCAGTCCTGGCACCAGGCTTGTTCAACATCTCTGTGGGTGCCATGGACAGTGGCACTGAGTGCACCCTCAGCAGGTTTGCTGCTGACACCAAGCTGTGTGGTGCAGCAGACAGCTGGAGGGAAGGGATCCATCCAGAGGGACCTGGACAGGCTGGAGAGGTGGGCACAAGCCAACCTCAGGAGGGTCAACAAGACCAAGGGCAGGGTCCTGCAGCTGGGTGGAGGCAATCCCAGGCACAAATGCAGGCTGGGCAGGGACTGGCTGGAAAGCAGCCCTGAGGAGAGAGACTTGGGGGTGCTGGGGGAGGAGAAGCTCACCAGGAGCTCTCAGTCTGCACTTGCAGCCCACAAAGCCAACCAGATCCTGGGCTGCAGCAGGAGAAGTGTGGCCAGCAGGGCAAGGGAGGCGATTCTCCCCCTCTGCTCAGCTCTGGGGAGACCCCACCTGGAGTCCTGCCTCCAGTTCTGGAGCCCCTATGGCAAGAGGGATGTGGAGGTGCTGGAAGGTGTCCAGAGCAGGGCCAGGAGGATGAGCAGAGGGCTGGAGCTGCTCTGCTGTGAGCACAGACTGAAGGAGTTGGGGCTGTTCAGTCTGGAGAAGAGAAGGCTCCCAGGTGACCTCATTGTGGCCTTCCAGGATCTGCAGGGGGCTCCAGGAAGGCTGGGGAGGGACTGCTCAGGATCTCAGGCAGGGATAGGACTAGGGGGAATGGAATGAAGCTGGAGGTGGGGAGATTGAGGCTGGAGGGGAGGAGGAAGTTCTTCCCCAGGAGAGTGGTGAAGCCCTGGAATGGGTTGTGCAGGGAGGTGGTTGGGGCCCTGTCCCTGGAGGTGTTTAAGGCCAGGCTGGCTGAGGCTGTGGCCAGGCTGATCTAGTGTGGGGTGTCCCTGCCCACGGCAGGGGGGTTGGGACTGGCTGATCCTTGTGGTCCCTTCCAACCCTGACTGATTCTATGATACTGTGATACTATGATCCTCAGCTGCCATGGGGAGTTTCAGCTCGTCCTAGCAACCCACCCCTGCTCCAGCCCCCAGGGCCTTCTCTCTCCATCTTACAGACAAGGGCCTGGGGGATGGAGCACTGGGTGGGCAAGGAGCTGGCTGGCTGGCTGCACTCAAAGATCAACAGCTCCATGTCCATGCTGGGGACCACTGACACCTGAGGTGGTTGGTTGCCCCTCTGGCTGAAGCAGTCATCACTTCTTGTGTGCACAGAGGCCCTGAACAGGCACAAAGGGAGGAATCTCTTGCACCCCACCCCTGGCTCCTGCCAGCTGGGGCTCCAGGTTGCTTTTGTGATCAGTGGGGACAAGGAAGGGCTTCCAGAGCAGATATTGTACAACCCATTTCTGACACAGGGTGACACCACTGACACCCTGGAGCCACCTGCAGCACTGGCTGGGCCTGTGTGGGTGGCCTGGGGTGTGCTGCAGGAGGGACCTGCTGGGCCAGCACCACAGCAGCAGCTGCAGAGGGACTGGAAGCTGATGGCTGAGCCTCTTCCTCCCTGGGAGCTCCAGAGGATGTCCCTCAGGCAAGCTCTGCTGATGTGTCCTGCCTGTAAGCAGTGTGTCACTGGCCATCCCCAGGGCCAGGGCAGGTGCTCCCAGGCTGCAGGGGGCACACCTGGAGACTAAGCCCCATCCTATTGCCTCCCCCAGGACACCAACTCACAGCACCACTTCAGGGCTCTGTGCAGGCACAGATTGTGGCTGGACCAGTCCCAACTCTGCCCCTTCCACCATTAGCTGCTTACAAGCCCAAAGACCTCTGCTGTCTGCTCCTTCCCAGGGTCTGGTTTAGCTCAGTGTGATTGGTAGCTGAGCAGATATCCTCCTAGTCAGCAGCCAGGCTCCAGGGTGGTTTGCCACACTCAAGTGCAGTGCTCAGCTCTGGGCCCTCCCTGCAGGAAGGACATTGAGGGGCTGGAGCCTGTCCAGAGCAGGGCAGCCAGGCTGGAGAAGGGCCTGGAGGAGGGGCTGAGGGAGCTGGGGGTGTTGAGGCTGGAGAAGAGGAGGCTGAGGGAGACCTCACTGCTCTCTGCAGCTCCCTGCAGGGAGGTTGGAGTGAGGAGGGGGCAGCCTCTGCTCCTTGGTGCCAAGGGCCAGGAGCAGAGGCAATGGTTCCAAGCTGCCCCAGGGGAGGCTCAGGCTGGAGCTCAGGAAATCTTTCTGCCCTGGAAGGGATCTCATCCATTGGCAGAGGCTGCCCAGGGCAGTGCTGCAGTGCCCATCCCTGGGGGGGTTCCAGCAGCTGTGGGCCTGGTGCTCAGGGCCATGGTTTGGTGCTGAGCCTGCAGTGCTGGGCTGAGGGCTGGGCTGGCTGAGCCTGGAGGCCTCTTCAGCTGCATGTTTGCTGGGATGCTGTGATTGTTCCAGCCCTGTTTCTCTGGGCTTGCCCCTGCAGAGTGCTGTTGCTCCCTGCTGTCAGTGCCCCCAGGCAGCCTGCTGAGCTCCGGGCGCAGCTCTGTGCCCCGCACCCCGGGCAGCTCCGGGCAGCTTGGCACAACCCCCCCGGGGCCATTTCTGCCTTTGCCCGGCATCCCTGGGGGCTGCTGCCTCCTGAGAGGGGTAGGAACACCCCTGGTGAGAGTGGCCCTGACCATCTTCCTTCCCTCTTCTTGCCCTGCCAGAGCACGGTTGGGGAGAACCCCTGGCTGCAGGGCCGCCTGGCGCAGCTGCTGCTCAGCCACTGCGACGCCAGCACCGCCGCGCGCTGCGCCCTGCGCTGCTGCCTGCCCCCGGCTGCTGCCCCCGCCGCTGGCTGCCCAGCTCCAACGGCTCCACAGCCAAGGCTGGTAAGTACCCTGCTGGTGCCTCTTCAGGGCAGCCTACCTGCAGGGAGGTTGCAGCCAGGAGGGGGTTGGGCTCTTCTGCCAGGCAGCCAGCACCAGAACAAGAGGACACAGTCTCAGGCTGTGCCAGGGGAGGTTCAGGCTGGAGGGGAGGAGAAAGTTCTTCCCTGAGAGAGTTGTTAGCCACTGGGATGTGCTGCCCAGGGAGGTGGTGGAGTCCCCATCCCTGGAGGTGTTCCAGAGGGGATTGGATGTGGCCCTTGGTGCCATGGTTTCATAGTATCAGAGTATCAGTCAGGGTTGGAAGGGAGCACAAGGCTCAGCCAGTCCCAACCCCCCTGCCATGGGCAGGGACACCCCACACCACATCAGGCTGCCCAGAGCCTCATCCAGCCTGGCCTTAAACACCTCCAGGGACAGGGCCCCAACCACCTCCCCCAGAATATACTCAGTTGCAAGAGGCCTTCAGGCTCAGCCAGCCCAGCCCTCAGCCCAGCACTGCAGGCTCAGCACCAAACCATGGCCCTGAGCACCAGGCCCACAGCTGCTGGAACCCCCCCAGGGATGGGCACTGCAGCACTGCCCTGGGCAGCCTCTGCCAATGGCTGAGATCCCTTCCAGGGCAGAAAGGTTTCCTGAGCTCCAGCCTGAGCCTCCCCCAGTGCTGGGGAAGAGAGGCCTTGGACACAGAGCCATGTGTGTGTCAGGAGGAGGAGAGGATGAGCCAGGATGAAAGAGATGGGAGGGAAAGTGAGGAGAGGGCAGGAAGAGCTGAGTGGCCTGAGACAAGAGAGGGCCAGGGTGAAACAAGGGCCTGGAGGCTTCCTGATGGTCCTGCAGCCCAGGAGGCTCACACTGCATGGCCTGAAGCTCTTGCCTCTGGTTCTGTGCAGGGTGGAAGAGGCCTCAGCAGCAGGTCCTGATGGGGAGAGGAGGAAGCAGCACTACTACCAGCTGCCTATCCCACGGGCAAGCATCCACCTCCTGCAGACCTGGGAGGAGACTCTGCAGTGCTGGGAGAAGGTGCTGCAGGTGAGGGAGGGTCACCTGGGGAGGGAGGGTCACCTGGGGATGCTCTGTGCAGGGTCAAGCAGCAGGAACTCCATGGCAGCTGCCCCCTCCCCAGATCCCAAGCAGCTCCTTGCTGGGCTCCTGGGAGTCACTCTGCCAGGGAAAGCCCTGAAGGGGCTCCCTGGATGTGCTGTGCAAGCTCCTTGTGGCTGTAACAGTTTGCACACCACAGAGATTTGAGTCCTGTGTCCAGTTCTGGGCTCCTCAGTTCAAGAAGGACATTGAGAGACTTGAAGGTGTCCAGAGAAGGGCAAGAAAGCTGGGGAGGGGTCTGGAGCACAGCCCTGGGAGGAGAGGCTGAGGGAGCTGGGGTTGCTTAGCCTGGAGAAGAGGAGGCTCAGGGGAGACCTTCTTGCTCTCTGCAACTCCCTGCAGGGAGGTTGGAGCCAGGTGGGGGTTGGGCTCTTCTCCCAGGCAGCCAGCACCAGAACAAGAGGACACAGTCTCAAGCTGTGCCAGGGGAGGTTTAGGCTGGAGATGAGGAGAAAGTTTTTCACTGGGAGAGTTGTTGGCCATTGGGATGTGCTGCCCAGGGAGGTGGTGGAGTCCCCATCCCTGGAGGTGTTCAGGAGGGGATTGGATGTGGCACTTGGAGCCATGGTTTAGTCATGAGGTCTGTGGTACCAGCTTGGACTTGATGATCTTTGAGGTCTCTTCCAGCCTTGGTGATTCTGTGGTACTGTGAGACTGAGATGGAATCACAGAATGCTTTGGATTGGAAGGGACCTTAAAAGGAACCCATTTCCAAGTCCCTTGCAGTAGAGCAGGTTGCTCACAGCCCTGTCCTGCCTGGCCTTGGACACTTCCAGGCAGGAGGCAGCCACAGCCTCCCTGCACAGCCTGTGCCAGAGTCTCCCTCCCCCCCCACTGGAAAGGATTTCTTCCTTGTAATTGTCTAAATCTCCCCTCTGGCAGTTTGAAGCCATTGCCTCTCATCCTGGCACTGCACTCCCTGACAAGCAGTCCCTCCCCAGCCTTCCTGTAGCTCCCCTGAAGCACTGCAAGGCCACCAGAAGGTCTCCCTAGAGCCTTCTCCTCTCCAGGCTGCCCAAGGCCAACTCTCTCAGCCTGGCCTCCCAGCAGAGGGCTTCCAGCCCTGACAGCACTGCTGTGGCCTCCTGCTCCAGCAGCTCCCTGGCTGTGCTGTGCTGAGGGCTCCAGAGCTGCCCCAGCACTGCAGGGAGGTCTGAGCAGAGCACAGCAGAGGGGCAGAATCCCCTCCCTGCCCCTGCTGCCCACACTGCTGGGGCTCAGCCCAGGCCAGGCTGGGGCTGGGCTGGCAGTGCTGGCTGCTGGCTCCTGTCCAGCTCTGCACCCCCAGCACCCCCAGGGCTGCTCCCCAGCCCTTCACTCCCAGCCTGTGTCAGTGCCTGAAGGCTGTTGCTCAGGGGATGTTTGTAAGAAGGCTTTTCTCTGTTGCAGCCTGGGCAGGTTGTTGGCATTGACATGGAGTGGAGACCTTCCTTTGGCATGGTGGGGAAGCCCCAAGTGTCCCTGCTGCAGATGGCTCTGAAGGATGAGGTGTTCCTGCTGGACCTGTCACAGCTCCTGCAGCAGGCTGAGGCCCAGGACCAGATGGAGAAGCTTCTTCATTTCCTGCAGAGGCTCTACTCAGATGCATCCATCACAAAACTTGGTAGCTGTGCCTCTTCTCCCTGCCCTGGGCCTCTTCTCCCTGCCCTGGGCCTTTACCCTGCTCCTTGGGAGGCATTCCTGGCTCCTCCTGTGGCTCTCATTCTCTGGGTGCACTTCTCAGGGAAGCAGCTTTAGCAGCCCTGGGAGTTCAGGCTGTGCCAGGGGAGGTTCAGGCTGGACATGAGGTAGATTTCTGGGTGATGAGGCACTTGTCCAGGCTGCCCAGGGAGGTGGTGCAGTCACCAGCCCTGGCCTGGTTTGACAGCATCTAGGTCTGTGCTGGGGACATGGTGTGGGGACAGACTGGGTGGAGAGGTCCTTTCCAGCCTGGATGATTCTGTGACAGCCTGCCAGGCCTGGGTGCAGGGTGGCTGGGGCAAGTGGGGAGGAGAGAAACATCTTCCCATTGCAGGTGGGAGCCAGGAAGTCTCCTTTAGCCTCCCCCCTTGGAGCTGGGATTGTCCTAGTTCCACATGAACCCCAGCCTGCACCCAGCCTGCAGTGCCCTCCCTGTACCCAGCCTGCTCTGCCCTCCCTGCACCCAGCCTGCTCTGCCCTCCCTGCACCCAACCTGCTCTGCCCTCCCTGCACCCATCCTGCAGTGCCCTCCTTGCACCCAGCCTGCAGTGCCCTCCTTGCACCCAGCCTGCTGTGCCCTCCTTGCACCCATCCTGCAGTGCCCTCGTTGCACCCAGCCTGCTCTGCCCTCCCTGCACCCAGCCTGCTGTGCCCTCCCTGCACCCAGCCTGCTCTGCCCTCCTTGCACCCAGCCTGCTCTGCCCTCCCTGCACCCAGCCTGCTGTGCCCTCCTTGCACCCAGCCTGCTCTGCCCTCCTTGCACCCAGCCTGCTCTGCCCTCCTTGCACCCAGCCTGCAGTGCCCTCCCTGCACCCAGCCTGCTCTGCCCTCCTTGCACCCAGCCTGCTCTGCCCTCGTTGTACCCAGCCTGCACTGCCCTCGTTGTACCCAGCCTGCACTGCCCTCGTTGTACCCAGCCTGCTCTGCCCTCCCTGCACCCAGCCTGCAGTGCCCTCCCTGCACCCAGCCTGCAGTGCCCTCCTTGCACCCAGCCTGCAGTGCCCTCCCTGCACCCAGCCTGCAGTGCCCTCCTTGCACCCAGCCTGCTCTGCCCTCCCTGCACCCAGCCTGCTGTGCCCTCCCTGCACCCAGCCTGCTCTGCCCTCCTTGCACCCAGCCTGCAGTGCCCTCCCTGCACCCAGCCTGCAGTGCCCTCCCTGCACCCAGCCTGCTGTGCCCTCCCTGCACCCAGCCTGCTGTGCCCTCCTTGCACCCAGCCTGCTCTGCCCTCCCTGCACCCAGCCTGCTGTGCCCTCCCTGCACCCAGCCTGCAGTGCCCTCCCTGCACCCAGCCTGCTCTGCCCTCCTTGCACCCAGCCTGCACTGCCCTCGTTGTACCCAGCCTGCACTGCCCTCGTTGCACCCAGCCTGCTCTGCCCTCCCTGCACCCAGCCTGCAGTGCCCTCCCTGCACCCAGCCTGCTCTGCCCTCCTTGCACCCAGCCTGCTCTGCCCTCCTTGCACCCAGCCTGCTCTGCCCTCCTTGCACCCAGCCTGCTGTGCCCTCCTTGCACCCAGCCTGCTCTGCCCTCCTTGCACCCAGCCTGCTGTGCCCTCCTTGCACCCAGCCTGCCCCCTCCCTGCACCCAGCCTGCTCTGCCCTCCCTGCACCCAGCCTGCTCTGCCCTCCTTGCACCCAGCCTGCTGTGCCCTCCCTGCACCCAGCCTGCTCTGCCCTCCCTGCACCCAGCCTGCTCTGCCCTCCTTGCACCCAGCCTGCTCTGCCCTCCCTGCACCCAGCCTGCTCTGCCCTCCTTGCACCCAGCCTGCAGTGCCCTCCTTGCACCCAGCCTGCTGTGCCCTCCCTGCACCCAGCCTGCAGTGCCCTCCTTGCACCCATCCTGCAGTGCCCTCCCTGCACCCAGCCTGCAGTGCCCTCCTTGCACCCATCCTGCAGTGCCCTCCTTGCACCCAGCCTGCTCTGCCCTCCTTGCACCCAGCCTGCAGTGCCCTCCCTGCACCCAGCCTGCTCTGCCCTCCTTGCACCCAGCCTGCTGTGCCTTCCTTGCACCCAGCCTGCTCTGCCCTCCTTGCACCCAACCTGCTGTGCTCTCCTTGCACCCAGCCTGCTCTGCCCTCCCTGCACCCAGCCTGCTGTGCCCTCCCTGCACCCAGCCTGCAGTGCCCTCCTTGCACCCAGCCTGCTCTGCCCTCCTTGCACCCAGCCTGCTCTGCCCTCCCTGCACCCAGCCTGCTGTGCCCTCCCTGCACCCAGCCTGCAGTGCCCTCCTTGCACCCAACCTGCTCTGCCCTCCTTGCACCCAGCCTGCTGTGCCCTCCTTGCACCCAGCCTGCAGTGCCCTCCTTGCACCCAGCCTGCTGTGCCCTCCCTGCACCCAGCCTGCAGTGCCCTCCTTGCACCCAGCCTGCTCTGCCCTCCTTGCACCCAGCCTGCTCTGCCCTCCTTGCACCCAGCCTGCTCTGCCCTCCCTGCACCCAGCCTGCTGTGCCCTCCTTGCACCCAGCCTGCTCTGCCCTCCTTGCACCCAGCCTGCCCTCTGCCTGCTGTGCCTCCCTGCACCCAGCCTGCAGTGCCCTCCCTTGCACCCAGCCTGCTCTGCCCTCCCTGCACCCAGCCTGCAGTGCCCTCCTTGCACCCAGCCTGCTCTGCCCTCCCTGCCCCAGCCTCCTTGCACCCAGCCTGCTCTGCCCTCCTTGCACCCAACCTGCTCTGCCCTCCTTGCACCCAGCCTGCAGTGCCCTCCTTGCACCCAGCCTGCTCTGCCCTCCTTGCACCCAGCCTGCTCTGCCCTCCTGCACCCAGCCTGCTGTGCCCTCCTTGCACCCAGCCTGCAGTGCCCTCCTTGCACCCAGCCTGCTGTGCCCTCCCTGCACCCAGCCTGCTGTGCCCTCCTTGCACCCAGCCTGCTGTGCCCTCCTTGCACCCAACCTGCTCTGCCCTCCTTGCACCCAACCTGCTCTGCCCTCCTTGCACCCAGCCTGCTCTGCCCTCCTTGCACCCAGCCTGCTCTGCCCTCCCTGCACCCAGCCTGCTGTGCCCTCCCTGCACCCAGCCTGCTCTGCCCTCCTTGCACCCAGCCTGCTGTGCCCTCCCTGCACCCAGCCTGCACCCAGTGCCCTCCTTGCACCCAGCCTGCTCTGCCCTCCTGTACCCAGCCTGCTGTGCCCTCCTTGCACCCAGCCTGCTGTGCCCTCCTTGCACCCAGCCTGCTCTGCCTTCCTTGCACCCAGCCTGCTCTGCCCTCCCTGCACCCAGCCTGCTGTGCCCTCTTTGCACCCAACCTGCTCTGCCCTCCTTGCACCCAACCTGCTCTGCCCTCCTTGCACCCAGCCTGCTGTGCCCTCCTTGCACCCAGCCTGCAGTGCCCTCCTTGCACCCAACCTGCTCTGCCCTCCTTGCACCCAGCCTGCTGTGCCCTCCTTGCACCCAGCCTGCTGTGCCCTCCTTGCACCCAGCCTGCTCTGCCTTCCTTGCACCCAGCCTGCTCTGCCCTCCTTACACCCAGCCTGCTGTGCCCTCCTTGCACTCAGCCTGCTCTGCCTTCCTTGCACCCAGCCTGCTCTGCCCTCCTTACACCCAGCCTGCTCTGCCCTCCCTGCACCCAGCCTGCAGTGCCCTCCTTACACCCAGCCTGCTGTGCCCTCCTTGCACCCAGCCTGCTCTGCCTTCCTTGCACCCAGCCTGCTCTGCCCTCCTTACACCCAGCCTGCTCTGCCCTCCTTGCACCCAGCCTGCTCTGCCCTCCTTACACCCAGCCTGCTCTGCCCTCCTTGCACCCAGTCTGCAGTGCCCTCCTTGCACCCAGCCTGCTGTGCCCTCCTTGCACCCAGCCTGCTCTGCCTTCCTTGCACCCAGCCTGCTCTGCCCTCCTTACACCCAGCCTGCTGTGCCCTCCTTGCACCCAGCCTGCTCTGCCTTCCTTGCACCCAGCCTGCTCTGCCCTCCTTACACCCAGCCTGCTCTGCCCTCCTTGCACCCAGCCTGCTGTGCCCTCCTTGCACCCAGCCTGCTCTGCCCTCCTTGCACCCAGCCTGCTGTGCCCTCTTTGCACCCAACCTGCTCTGCCCTCCTTGCACCCAGCCTGCTCTGCCCTCCTTGCACCCAGCCTGCTCTGCCTTCCTTGCACCCAGCCTGCTGTGCCCTCCTTGCACCCAACCTGCTCTGCCCTCCTTGCACCCAGCCTGCTCTGCCCTCCTTGCACCCAGCCTGCTGTGCCCTCCTTGCACCCAGCCTGCAGTGCCCTCCTTGCACCCAGCCTGCTCTGCCCTCCTTGCACCCAGCCTGCAGTGCCCTTGGGCACTCTGCCTCCCAGAGTCCCCCTGTCCCTGTCCCAGATCTCTTGTGCTGGACACCAGAGCTCTGCAGCTTACCACACCTGGGGGCAGGGTCTGTCTGGAGGCTTTTGGCAGGAGCTGTGATTCACTACCTGCCAGATTTGAAGTGGATCTTGAAGTCAGGATTTGCCCTCCAGCTCTTCTCTCCTGGCCTTAGAATCACAGAATGGTTTGGGTTGGAAGAGAGCTCCAGAGGCCATTCCAGCCCCCTTGATCTGCCAGAGCATCCCTCAGGAGCAGGAGAGGCAGGAGTCTGCCCTGCTTCCTGCCTTGCCACCAGCTGCTGGCAGCATCTTGACTCAGCTAGGGAGAGCTGGGGGGCATCAGCCATGGTTTCAGTTTTCCTGCCATGTGAGTTGGGCTTCCCCTTTTCCCTCTGCAGGCTATGGGATGTCTGGAGACCTCAGCAGCCTTGCAGCCACGTGCCCTGCTCTGAAAGACACAGAGAAGCAAGCCCGAGGTGTGGTGGATCTGCTCACAGTAGACAAGCAAGTAAGGATGGGCACAGGCAAGGTGTCAGCCTGTGCTTCCTGCCTGTGCCCTCAGCTCAGGGCTGGGGGCTCACAGCATGGCCTGCTCCTGTGCCCTACCAGCAGGGAGGTGGCAGAATGACCTTTGCCACTCGTGGCTGTGAGGGGAAGGTGGTTCTGAGGGGGAAGAGAGGAGCAGTTAGTTGTCAGCCACTGAAAAAGTTAGAGCCTGATAGACTAATAACTAACTGTGAATTACTGCTTTGTGTAGTAAGTGGGGAAGGGTCTGGAGAAGAGGGCTGGAGAGGAGCAGCTGAGGGAGCTGGGGGTGTTCAGCCTGGGGAAGAGGAGGCTGAGGGAGACCTCATTGCTTTCTGCAGCTCCCTGGAAGGAGGCTGGAATCAGGTGGGGTTGGGCTCTCCTCCCTAGGAACAAGGGACAGGAGAAGGGGAAATGGCCTCAGGTTGCCCCAGGGGAGGGTTAGGTTGGACATGAGAAGAAAATGCTTCACTGGAAGGGCTCTCAAAGCCTGGCCCAGGCTGCCCAGGGAGCTGGCTGAATGCCCATCTTGGAGGGGTTGGAGAGAGGCAGAGCTGTGGTGCTGGGGGCTGTGGCTCAGCAGCAGCCTTGGCAGAGTTAGAGAATGGTTGGAGGGGATGCCCTTAAAAGTCTTTTCCAAGCAGATGATTCCCTGACTCTCTGCTGAGTTTTCCCCCAGCCTGCATTACAGCTGTGTAAAAGCAGCTGCAGGGGAGCCAGAGCTCCATTCAGCTGGGAGAGAGCTCCTGAGCACAAAGCCACACTTGAGCTTGGTGAGAGGGAGCCTGGCTGTGCAGGCTGGGGCAGCACTGGGGCAGGCAGGGTTTGCAGAGGTGTCTGTGGTGTTCCTGGGAGGGCTGCTGGTGTGCTCAGCACTGGGATGTCTGTTCAGCTGAAGTGCAGCTGGCTCTGGGCTGCACACAGCAGCTCCAGCAGGCTGCAGAGCTGAGGACAAGCATTTTAATAGGCAGGATTTATGGAGTGTGTTTCAGGCTGGGGGCTGGGGGGAAGTGAGATCTTTGGGGCTGATAGCTTAACCTGGGAAGTGCTGCAGGCTCTGGGGTGCTGCCAGCAGCTATTGCCTCAGTTTGATCTGAGAATGGCAGCTGCAGAAGGGCCTTTGCCTTCTCTGCTACAGGAATGCCTTTTTCTCAGGGGTGCTGGGAGGAGGAAGGAGCTGAGCTACCACTGCTGCTCTTTCACTGTCTTGGTGCCCAGCAGCCTCCATCATGGCTGAGCACCCTGCACACCTCTGAAGAGTCCCAGCCCCACTGCTCTGATGCACTGCTGCCTGGCTGCACTTGTTGCCTTCCCTGGCTATGGAGCAGCTTCCTCTGCAGTCAGTCTTTGTTAACCAAATCTCCAGACGCTGTCTACCTCGTCCCAGCCCTTGTCTGAGAGCAGGGCGCTCAATCTGCCAGGCAGGAGATGGAAGTGATAGGGCTGCTGCATGGCCACACCTGCTGGGGCAGGAGCTGTGGGAGCTGCCTTCTAACCATCTGCTTTGTGTCTTCTTCTCTTGTCAGCTGCAGAAGAGCTCCAGGGATTGGAAGAAGGGTGGCCAGGAGGCCGATGTCCTGTGCCCAGAGCAGAGCTCCGGGCAGAGAGGGCTCAGGCAGCCAGAGAAGGGCCTCAGCCTCTTGGTGCAGCATGTGCTGGGCAAGCCTCTGGACAAAACAGAGCAGCTGTCCAACTGGGAGAAGAGACCACTCCGTGAGGAGCAGATCCTCTATGCAGGTCTGGGCTCTGCCTCTTGGCCTTCTCTCTGTCCCCAGTAGCAAAGGAAGAGGATGGCTGTGCAGAGCAGCTCCTGTGCAAGAGCAGCTCCTGTGCAGAGCAGCTCCTGTGCAGAGCAGCTCCAGTGCAGAGCAGCTCAGGTGCAGAGCAGCTCCTGTGCAGAGCAGCTCCTGTGCAGAGCAGCTCCTGTGCAGAGCAGCTCCAGAGCAGAGCAGCTCCGGTGCAGAGCAGCTCCAGAGCAGAGCAGCTCCTGTGCAGAGCAGCTCCTGTGCAGAGCAGCTCCTGTGCAGAGCAGCTCCAGAGCAGAGCAGCTCCGGTGCAGAGCAGCTCCTGTGCAAGAGCAGCTCCAGAGCAGAGCAGCTCCGGTGCAGAGCAGCTCCTGTGCAGAGCAGCTCCAGAGCAGAGCAGCTCCTGTGCAGAGCAGCTCCTGTGCAGAGCAGCTCCAGAGCAGAGCAGCTCCGGTGCAGAGCAGCTCCTGTGCAAGAGCAGCTCCTGTGCAGAGCAGCTCCTGTGCAGAGCAGCTCCAGAGCAGAGCAGCTCCTGTGCAGAGCAGCTCCAGAGCAGAGCAGCTCCTGTGCAGAGCAGCTCCAGAGCAGAGCAGCTCCAGAGCAGAGCAGCTCCAGAGCAGAGCAGCTCCAGAGCAGAGCAGCAGCTCCAGAGCAGCTGTGCAAGAGCAGCTCCTGTGCAGAGCAGCTCCTGTGCAGAGCAGCTCCAGAGCAGAGCAGCTCCAGAGCAGAGCAGCTCCTGTGCAGAGCAGCTCCTGTGCAGAGCAGCTCCAGAGCAGAGCAGCTCCTGTGCAGAGCAGCTCCTGTGCAGAGCAGCTCCTGTGCAGAGCAGCTCCAGAGCAGAGCAGCTCCAGAGCAGAGCAGCTCCAGAGCAGAGCAGCTCCTGTGCAGAGCAGCTCCTGTGCAGAGCAGCTCCTGTGCAGAGCAGCTCCAGAGCAGAGCAGCTCCAGAGCAGAGCAGCTCCTGTGCAGAGCAGCTCCTGTGCAGAGCAGCTCCAGAGCAGAGCAGCTCCAGTGCAGAGCAGCTCCTGTGCAGAGCAGCTCCAGAGCAGAGCAGCTCCAGGGCAGAGCAGCTCCTGTGCAGAGCAGCTCCAGAGCAGAGCAGCTCCAGGGCAGAGCAGCTCCAGGGCAGAGCAGCTCCTGTGCAGAGCAGCTCCAGAGCAGAGCAGCTCCAGGGCAGAGCAGCTCCTGTGCAGAGCAGCTCCAGTGCAGAGCAGCTCCAGGGCAGAGCAGCTCCAGGGCAGAGCAGCTCCTGTGCAGAGCAGCTCCAGAGCAGAGCAGCTCCGGTGCAGAGCAGCTCCTGTGCAAGAGCAGCTCCTGTGCAGAGCAGCTCCTGTGCAGAGCAGCTCCAGTGCAGAGCAGCTCCAGAGCAGAGCAGCTCCTGTGCAGAGCAGCTCCAGAGCAGAGCAGCTCCTGTGCAGAGCAGCTCCTGTGCAGAGCAGCTCCTGTGCAAGAGCAGCTCCTGTGCAGAGCAGCTCCAGGGCAGAGCAGCTCCAGGGCAGAGCAGCTCCAGGGCAGAGCAGCTCCAGAGCAGAGCAGCTCCTGTGCAGAGCAGCTCCTGTGCAGAGCAGCTCCTGTGCAGAGCAGCTCCAGGGCAGAGCAGCTCCAGGGCAGAGCAGCTCCAGAGCAGAGCAGCTCCTGTGCAGAGCAGCTCCTGTGCAGAGCAGCTCCAGAGCAGAGCAGCTCCAGAGCAGAGCAGCTCCTGTGCAGAGCAGCTCCAGGGCAGAGCAGCTCCAGAGCAGAGCAGGTCCAGAGCAGAGCAGCTCCAGAGCAGAGCAGCTCCTGTGCAGAGCAGCTCCAGGGCAGAGCAGCTCCAGAGCAGAGCAGCTCCTGTGCAGAGCAGCTCCAGTGTAGAGCAGCTCCTGTGCAGAGCAGCTCCTGTGCAGAGCAGCTCCTGTGCAGAGCAGCTCCAGAGCAGAGCAGAGCAGCTCCAGAGCAGAGCAGCTCCTGTGCAGAGCAGCTCCTGTGTAGAGCAGCTCCAGAGCAGAGCAGCTCAGGTGCAGAGCAGCTCCTGTGCAGAGCAGCTCCAGAGCAGAGCAGCTCCAGGGCAGAGCAGCTCCAGAGCAGAGCAGCTCCTGTGCAGAGCAGCTCCAGAGCAGAGCAGCTCCTGTGTAGAGCAGCTCCAGAGCAGAGCAGCTCAGGTGCAGAGCAGCTCCTGTGCAGAGCAGCTCCTGTGCAGAGCAGCTCCAGAGCAGAGCAGCTCCAGAGCAGAGCAGCTCCTGTGCAGAGCAGCTCCTGTGCAGAGCAGCTCCTGTGCAGAGCAGCTCCAGGGCAGAGCAGCTCCAGAGCAGAGCAGCTCCTGTGCAGAGCAGCTCCTGTGCAGAGCAGCTCCAGAGCAGAGCAGCTCAGGTGCAGAGCAGCTCCTGTGCAGAGCAGCTCCAGAGCAGAGCAGCTCCAGAGCAGAGCAGCTCCTGTGCAGAGCAGCTCCTGTGCAGAGCAGCTCCAGTGCAGAGCAGCTCCTGTGCAGAGCAGCTCCAGAGCAGAGCAGCTCCAGAGCAGAGCAGCTCCTGTGCAGAGCAGCTCCTGTGCAGAGCAGCTCCAGAGCAGAGCAGCTCCTGTGCAGAGCAGCTCCAGAGCAGAGCAGCTCCTGTGCAGAGCAGCTCCTGTGCAGAGCAGCTCCAGAGCAGAGCAGCTCCAGAGCAGAGCAGCTCCTGTGCAGAGCAGCTCCAGGGCAGAGCAGCTCCTGTGCAGAGCAGCTCCTGTGCAGAGCAGCTCCAGAGCAGAGCAGCTCCAGAGCAGAGCAGCTCCTGTGCAGAGCAGCTCCAGGGCAGAGCAGCTCCTGTGCAGAGCAGCTCCTGTGCAGAGCAGCTCCAGAGCAGAGCAGGTCCAGAGCAGAGCAGCTCCAGAGCAGAGCAGCTCCAGAGCAGAGCAGCTCCAGGGCAGAGCAGCTCCAGAGCAGAGCAGGTCCAGAGCAGAGCAGCTCCGGTGCAGGGCAGCTCCTGTGCAGGGCAGCTCCAGAGCAGAGCAGCTCCAGAGCAGAGCAGCTCCTGTGCAGAGCAGCTCCAGAGCAGAGCAGCTCCAGAGCAGAGCAGCTCCGGTGCAGAGCAGCTCCAGAGCAGAGCAGCTCCTGTGCAGAGCAGCTCCAGAGCAGAGCAGCTCCAGAGCAGAGCAGCTCCAGAGCAGAGCAGCTCCAGTGCAGAGCAGCTCCAGAGCAGAGCAGCTCCAGAGCAGAGCAGCTCCTGTGCAGAGCAGCTCCAGGGCAGAGCAGCTCCTGTGCAGAGCAGCTCCAGAGCAGAGCAGCTCCAGAGCAGAGCAGCTCCAGGGCAGAGCAGCTCCAGAGCAGAGCAGCTCCAGGGCAGAGCAGCTCCAGAGCAGAGCAGCTCCAGAGCAGAGCAGCTCCAGAGCAGAGCAGCTCCAGAGCAGAGCAGCTCCAGTGCAGAGCAGCTCCAGGGCAGAGCAGCTCCAGAGCAGAGCAGGTCCAGAGCAGAGCAGGTCCAGAGCAGAGCAGCTCCAGAGCAGAGCAGCTCCAGGGCAGAGCAGCTCCAGAGCAGAGCAGCTCCAGAGCAGAGCAGCTCCAGAGCAGAGCAGCTCCTGCTCCAGAGCAGAGCAGAGCAGCTCCAGGGCAGAGCAGCTCCAGAGCAGAGCAGCTCCTGTGCAGAGCAGCTCCAGAGCAGAGCAGCTCCAGAGCAGAGCAGCTCCAGGGCAGAGCAGCTCCAGAGCAGAGCAGCTCCAGAGCAGAGCAGCTCCGGTGCAGAGCAGCTCCTGTGCAGGGCAGCTCCAGAGCAGAGCAGCTCCAGAGCAGAGCAGCTCCTGTGCAGAGCAGCTCCAGAGCAGAGCAGCTCCAGAGCAGAGCAGCTCCGGTGCAGAGCAGCTCCAGAGCAGAGCAGCTCCGGTGCAGAGCAGCTCCAGGGCAGAGCAGCTCCTGTGCAGAGCAGCTCCAGAGCAGAGCAGCTCCGGTGCAGAGCAGCTCCAGAGCAGAGCAGCTCCTGTGCAGAGCAGCTCCAGAGCAGAGCAGCTCCAGGGCAGAGCAGCTCCTGTGCAGAGCAGCTCCAGGGCAGAGCAGCTCCTGTGCAGAGCAGCTCCAGAGCAGAGCAGCTCCAGAGCAGAGCAGCTCCAGGGCAGAGCAGCTCCAGAGCAGAGCAGCTCCAGGGCAGAGCAGCTCCTGTGCAGAGCAGCTCCAGAGCAGAGCAGCTCCTGTGCAGAGCAGCTCCAGAGCAGAGCAGCTCCAGAGCAGAGCAGCTCCAGGGCAGAGCAGCTCCAGAGCAGAGCAGCTCCAGGGCAGAGCAGCTCCAGAGCAGAGCAGCTCCTGTGCAGAGCAGCTCCAGAGCAGAGCAGCTCCAGAGCAGAGCAGCTCCAGGGCAGAGCAGGTCCAGAGCAGAGCAGGTCCAGAGCAGAGCAGCTCCAGAGCAGAGCAGCTCCTGTGCAGAGCAGCTCCAGGGCAGAGCAGCTCCAGAGCAGAGCAGCTCCAGAGCAGAGCAGCTCCTGTGGAGAGCAGCTCCTGTGCAGAGCAGCTCCTGTGCAGAGCAGCTCCTGTGCAGCAGCTCCAGCAGAGCAGCTCCTGTGCTGAGCAGCTCCAGAGCAGAGCAGCTCCAGAGCAGAGCAGCTCCTGTGCAGAGCAGCTCCAGAGCAGAGCAGCTCCAGTGCAGAGCAGCTCCAGAGCAGAGCAGCTCCTGTGCAGAGCAGCTCCAGAGCAGAGCAGCTCCTGTGTAGAGCAGCTCCAGAGCAGAGCAGCTCAGGTGCAGAGCAGCTCCTGTGCAGAGCAGCTCCTGTGCAGAGCAGCTCCTGTGCAGAGCAGCTCCAGAGCAGAGCAGCTCCAGAGCAGAGCAGCTCCAGTGCAGAGCAGCTCCTGTGCAGAGCAGCAGAGCAGCTCCTGTGCAGAGCAGCTCCAGAGCAGCTCCAGAGCAGAGCAGCTCCAGGGCAGAGCAGCTCCTGTGCAGAGCAGCTCCAGAGCAGAGCAGCTCCTGTGCAGAGCAGCTCCTGTGCAGAGCAGCTCCTGTGCAGAGCAGCTCCAGAGCAGAGCAGCTCCAGAGCAGAGCAGCTCCAGAGCAGCTCCAGCAGAGCTCCTGTGCAGAGCAGCTCCTGTGTAGAGCAGCTCCAGAGCAGAGCAGCTCCAGTGCAGAGCAGCTCCAGAGCAGAGCAGCTCCTGTGCAGAGCAGCTCCAGAGCAGAGCAGCAGCTCCTGTGAGCAGAGCAGCTCCTGTGCAGAGCAGCTCCAGAGCAGAGCAGCTCCAGAGCAGAGCAGCTCCTGTGCAGAGCAGCTCCAGAGCAGAGCAGCTCCTGTGCAGAGCAGCTCCTGTGCAGAGCAGCTCCAGAGCAGAGCAGCTCCAGGGCAGAGCAGCTCCAGAGCAGAGCAGCTCCAGAGCAGCAGAGAGCAGCTCCAGAGCAGAGCAGCTCCAGAGCAGAGCAGCTCCAGAGCAGAGCAGCTCCAGAGCAGAGCAGCAGCTCCTGTGCAGAGCAGCTCCAGTGCAGAGCAGCTCCAGAGCAGAGCAGCTCCTGTGCAGAGCAGCTCCTGTGCAGAGCAGCTCCAGTGCAGAGCAGCTCCTGAGCAGAGCAGCTCCAGAGCAGAGAGCAGCTCCAGAGCAGAGCAGCTCCAGAGCAGAGCAGCTCCTGTGCAGGCAGCAGAGCAGAGCAGCTCCTGTGCAGAGCAGCTCCTCCAGCAGAGCAGCTCCAGTGCAGAGCAGCTCCAGAGCAGAGCAGCTCCAGAGCAGCTCCAGAGCAGAGCAGCTCCAGTGCAGAGCAGCTCCAGAGCAGAGCAGCTCCAGCAGAGCAGCTCCAGAGCAGAGCAGCTCCAGAGCAGAGCAGCTCCAGAGCAGAGCAGCTCCAGAGCAGAGCAGCTCCAGAGCAGAGCAGCTCCAGAGCAGAGCAGCTCCAGAGCAGAGCAGCTCCAGAGCAGAGCAGCTCCAGAGCAGAGCAGCTCCAGAGCAGAGCAGCTCCAGAGCAGAGCAGCTCCAGAGCAGAGCAGCTCCAGAGCAGAGCAGCTCCTGTGCAGAGCAGCTCCAGAGCAGAGCAGCTCCAGAGCAGAGCAGCTCCAGAGCAGAGCAGCTCCAGAGCAGAGCAGCTCCTGTGCAGAGCAGCTCCAGAGCAGAGCAGCTCCAGAGCAGAGCAGCTCCTGTGCAGAGCAGCTCCTGTGCAGAGCAGCTCCAGAGCAGAGCAGCTCCAGAGCAGAGCAGCTCCAGAGCAGAGCAGCTCCAGTGCAGAGCAGCTCCAGAGCAGAGCAGCTCCAGGCAGCTCCAGAGCAGAGCAGCTCCAGAGCAGAGCAGCTCCAGAGCAGAGCAGCTCCAGAGCAGAGCAGCTCAGAGCAGAGCAGCTCCAGAGCAGAGCAGCTCCAGGGCAGAGCAGAGCAGAGCAGCTCTCCAGTGCAGAGCAGCTCCAGAGCAGAGCAGCTCCTGTGCAGAGCTCCAGAGCAGAGCAGCTCCAGAGCAGAGCAGAGCAGGTCTCAGAGCAGAGCAGCTCCTGTGAGCAGCTCCAGCAGAGCAGCTCCAGAGCAGAGCAGCTCCAGAGCAGAGCAGCTCCTGTGCAGAGCAGCTCCTGTGCAGAGCAGAGCAGCTCCAGAGCAGAGCAGCTCCAGAGCAGAGCAGCTCCAGCAGAGCAGCTCCAGAGCAGAGCAGCTCCAGAGGAGAGCAGCTCCAGAGCAGAGCAGCTCCTGTGCAGAGCAGCTCCTGTGCAGAGCAGCTCCTGTGCTGAGCAGCTCCAGAGCAGAGCAGCTCCAGAGCAGCAGCTCCAGAGCAGAGCAGCTCAGAGCAGAGCCTCCAGAGCAGCTCCAGAGCAGAGCAGCTCAGAGCAGCTCCAGTGCAGGGCAGCTCCAGAGCAGAGCAGCTCCAGAGCAGAGCAGCTCCAGAGCAGAGCAGCTCCTGTGCAGAGCAGCTCCAGAGCAGAGCAGCTCTGTGCAGAGCAGCTCAGTGCAGAGCAGCTCCAGGGCAGAGCAGCTCCAGAGCAGAGCAGCTCCAGAGCAGAGCAGCTCCAGAGCAGAGCAGCTCCAGAGCAGAGCAGCTCCTGCAGAGCAGCTCCTGCAGAGCAGCTCCTGTGCAGAGCAGCTCCTGTGCAGAGCAGCTCCAGAGCAGAGCAGCTCCTGTGCAGAGCAGCTCCAGCAGCTCCAGAGCAGCAGCTCCTGTGCAGAGCAGCTCCAGCTCCAGCAGAGCAGCTCCAGTGCAGAGCAGCTCAGAGCAGAGCAGAGCAGCTCCAGTCCTGCAGAGCAGCTCCAGAGCAGAGCAGCTCCAGAGCAGAGCAGCTCCAGTCCTGTGCAGAGCAGAGCAGCTCCAGAGCAGAGAGCTCCTGTGCAGAGCAGCTCCAGAGCAGAGCAGCTCCAGAGCAGAGCAGCTCCAGAGCAGAGCTCCAGAGAGCAGCTCCTCCAGAGCAGAGCAGCTCCAGAGCAGAGCAGCTCCAGAGCAGAGCAGCTCCTGTGCAGCTCCAGCAGAGCAGCTCCAGAGCAGAGCAGCTCCAGAGCAGAGCAGCTCCAGAGCAGAGCAGCTCCAGAGCAGAGCAGCTCCAGAGCAGAGCAGCTCCAGTGCAGAGCAGCTCCAGAGCAGCTCCAGAGCAGCAGTCCAGAGCAGAGCAGCTCCTGTGCAGAGCAGCTCCAGAGCAGAGCAGAGCAGCTCCGTGCAGAGCAGCTCCAGAGAGCAGCTCCAGAGCAGAGCAGCTCCAGAGCAGAGCAGCTCCGTGAGCAGAGCAGCTCCTGTGCAGAGCAGAGAGCAGAGCAGCTCCTGTGCAGAGCAGCTCCAGCAGAGCAGAGCAGAGCAGCTCCAGAGCAGAGCAGCTCCTGTGCAGAGCAGCTCCTGTGCAGAGCAGCTCCAGAGCAGAGCAGCTCCAGAGCAGAGCAGCTCCAGAGCAGAGCAGCTCCAGAGCAGAGCAGCTCCAGAGCAGAGCAGCTCCTGTGCAGCTCCAGAGCAGAGCTCCAGAGCAGAGCAGCTCCAGAGCAGAGCAGCTCCAGAGCAGAGCAGCTCCTGTGCAGAGCAGCTCCAGAGCAGAGCAGCTCCAGAGCAGAGCAGCTCCTGTTGCTGCAGGCTGTTGCTCTGTGAGCTCCTCTGCCTGGATCCTTCTGATGTAGGTGAGGATGTCCCTGCTCGCTGCAGGGGGCTAGGAATAGATGACCTTTAGAGGTCCCTTCCAGCTCAGGAGGTTCTGTGGTTCTGTGGCCCTGTGTTAGGTTGTGATGCTGCTGAAGCAGGAGTGCAGGGTATGGCAGCAGGGAGCTGCAGGTGGCTTGCATGCAGAGGCAGCTCTACCTTGCCTCAGCAGGGGTTTGCCTCTGAGTGGCACCACCTGAGGCCCCTCTCCCCTTCTCTTCAGCCTCAGATGCCTACTGTTTGCTGGAGGTCTATGAGAAGCTCTGTAAGGATCCAGAGAGCTTTGGTCTGAGTCCAGATCTGACCACGAGTCTGGTGGGAAAACCAAGCACAAAGGCCAGGGCAAAGAAGCAGCTGGATGAACAAGAAGCACCCTCACCTTCTGGACAGGTTTGTGAACACCTTCAAAGCACAGCACCTTGCTCAGGACCCCTGCAAACCATGCCTTGGCTCCTGCCTCAGGCACACCAGGCCGTGCCTGGCATGCCTGCTTGCAGGCTGCTCTCAGGACTGGTGCAGCAAACAGCTTCCTCTCCCCTCCCCTGATCCTTCACCTGCCTGATTCAGCTTTCCCTGCCCCTGCTCTTCACAAAGCTGAGTGCAGCTCTGTGTGCCAGAGCCCAGCTGACCCTGCTGGCAGAAATGCTGCTGGGGGGGTTCTGTGCCCTAGGTGTTGCCTTCCAAGCCCTGAGTTCCTTGCTTTTGCTTTTACCTGAGCTTCTGTGTTTGGGTTTCACCTTGGGAGTGCCTCCTTCACTGTGTCTGGAGCAGATTCTGCAAAGTTCAAGCAGTCCACCCAGAAAGTTGTTCAGCTGAAGGCTTCTCCCTGACTCCCTGCCCAGCACCACACACTCCATGACTGCTCTCCCCCTGCAGTGCTGTGCCTTGGAGTGCTCCAGGGGCCACCTGCAGCACTGCCTCCAGCTCTGGGGCCCCCAGCACAAGAAGGACCTGGAGCTGCTGGAGAGGCTCCAGAGGAGGCCACAGAGATGAGCAGAGGCTGCAGACCCTCCCCTGTGGGGGCAGGCTGGGAGAGTTGGGGCTGTGCAGCCTGGAGAAGAGAAGGCTCCAGGCAGACCTCAGAGCAGCCTTCCAGGACCTGAAGAGCTCCAGGAGAGCTGGGGAGGGACTCTGGCCAAGGGCTGGGAGTGCCAGGATGAAGAACAATGGCTTTGAGCTGGGAGAGGAGAGACTGAGAGTGGAGAGGAGGAAGGAATTGTTGAGAGTGAGGCTGGGGAGACTCTGGCACAGGCTGCCCAGGGAGGCTGTGGCTGCCTCCTGCCTGGAGGTGCTCAGGGCCAGGCTGGATGAGGCCTTGAGCAAGCTGGGCTGGGGGGAGGTGTCCCTGCCCATGGCAGGGGGTTGGCACTGGCTGAGCTTTGAGCTCCCTTCCAGCCCAACCCGTTCTGTGGCTTATGAAAACTCCAGCAGCCACAGGCTGGAGCTGTGTGACTCTGCTCACACATCTTGGAGCCCTGATCCCTCTCTCTCTCAGTGAAGTTCTGCTTTTACAGTGCAGCCATCCAGCTGTCCATGCACCTCTGAATCATTAGCAGAAACCACTCACTCTGGCTGGGATCCTCCTGAGTAGCCCCAGGCTGTGTCTGTCCCCTGAGGGATGCTCCCTTGCATGGCTGTTGATCTCCTCCCTTAGCTCCTCCTTGCTGTGTGCAAGTGTGCAGCCTCCCAGCAGCCAGGAGAGGAGCACAAAGCTGCTCAGCAGTCTGCTCAGCTCTGTGCCCGTGGGAATGCTGTGTGCTACCACAGCTCTGGCTGCCCCAGAGAGGGGAGAAGTGAGTGCTGGAGGCTTGGGTTACCTTGTGAGCTGTGTGCTCAGCTGTGCCCTGTGCAGCCAGGCTCCCACCCCAGAGCCGTTGGGAAAGCCTGGACCGGGCCTCTCAAGCGCAGACTTCTGCTGCCTGTGTGTCCTGTGCGGCTCCAGGCTCTCCTCCCAGCGCTCTCTGCTCCCCTCTCTGAAGTGGGGCTAATGACATTATTCTCCTTCATCAGTTTGTAGCTCTCTGCTGGCAGGAAACGTGAGAAAGGAGCTGCCTCTGACACTGCTGGCCAGGGGATGAGCACGAGCTGAGAGCCAGCTGCTGCTCCTTCCCAGCTGCTTGGACAGCAGCAGCAGCACAGGGTTACAGTCTTCCAAGCAGCTCTGCACTGAGGGCTCAGCTTGATCTGGGATCACAGCACCCTGCTGCCTCAGGGCACAGCTGCATCCAGCAGGATCCTCCCACAGCCAGTGCCACTCCAGTCTTACCCACACACAGCTTCTGGAATCCCAGAGCTGTCAGGGCTGGAAGGGACCCCAAGGCTCAGCCAGTCCCAACCCCCTGCCATGGGCAGGGACACCTCACACCACAGCAGGTTGCTCACAGCCGCCTCCAGCCTGGCTGCAAACACCTCCAGGGATGAGGCTTCCACCACCTCCCTGGGCAACCTGTGCCAGGCTCTCACCACCCTCATGGGGAACAGCTTCCTCACATCCATTCCCCCAGCCCTATCACTAAGAGGTCCTCTGACACCCTGCAGAGTCCCTCCCCAGCTTTCTTGGAGCCCCCTGCAGAGCCTGGAAGGCCACCAGAAGGTCTCCTGGGAGCCTTCTCTTCTCCAGACTGAGCAACCCCAACTCCCTCAGCCTGTGCTCACAGGAGTGGAGCTCCAGCCCTCTGCCCATCCCTGTGCAGCACCACCCAGATGGAGCTCTCGGACCTCAGCTGGCTCCCAGGGTCAGCCCAGCTGTATCTGCAGGGTGTTCCATGCTGTCCCCAGCCCAGAGCTGGGCTGCAGTGCTGCAGGAGCTCTCTGCCCTGCAGAGGTGGTAGCTGTGTCCTTCAGCCAGCCCAACTGGAGGCAACAGCTGAGCACTGGAGGCTCCTTAATAACTTCCCTTCTGCAGGAGTTTAGCTATTGTGCTTCTGGGAGCCTCCCAGGGGCAGAACCTCCAAGTGCAGGAACTCCCCCAGCAGCAGGCAGCTGAAACCAAACAAACACAGTCCAGGCACTGCCTGGTTTTACCCCCCCAAAGATAACAGAGCTGACCTGGTTGCTTTGCCTACCTGTTTGTCCCCCTGTGTGTCACAGCCCCTGCCCAGGGCATGGCTCTGGCACAGGGGGGTTGATTGCAGCCTGCTTGGAGAGCAGCTCTGTCTCTGTGGGGCACAGCAGGCCAGGCTGGCATTTCTGCAGGGCAAGGCTGCAGCTGCCCAGTTTGGGTGCCAGAGAGTGAGGCTAATTCAGGGTGCAGCCCCTGCCCAGGCAGCAGGTGGCTGATGCAGGAAGGCCATGGGGAGGAGCTGGAGGTGCTGCAGGGCACCTGGGGGGGCAGGGGACAGCTGCACCGGGCAGCTGGCTGCAGGGAGCAGAACACAAAAGCACTGGGAGTCAGCCTTCTGCTCTGCTGCTCATGGATCTTTTGCCTTTCTGTAGCAGTGCCAAGGACCCAAGCAGGCCACCTCCTGCCCCCCTGCTGCCATCTCCCCCCGGGAGCTCAGTGTGGTCTGTGACAACATGCTGCAGGGCCTGGGCCGCTACCTGCGCTGCCTCGGCGTCGACGTCTGCGTGCTGCAGAACCAGGATGACCACAGGAAGGCTGCTGAGGTCAGTCCTGAGCCTCTGTCTCTGCCTGTGGAGCTCCCAGGCCTGCTGCCTGCTGTGCAGTGCCACTGGTTAGTGGCTTGCTCTGAGCAGGCAGGAGCTGCCCAGGGCATGCTTCCTCCTGCGCCCGTGCCGAGACCCAGCTCTCTGCTTCGCTCTGAGGACCTGTGCCACCTGGCATCAGCTGCTCCCTGCTGCAGTGTGGGCATGGTTCTGCCTCTGCAGGAGAGAGGAGGGGAGCAGGGAGTGCTGCCATCTCAAACCTGCTTTGTGTCTGTGCTTGTGTCATTGACAGCCAGGATGCTCCAAGTCCCTGGAAGGACAGCAGCAGAGTGTAAGGATGTGACCTGCAGTCTCAAGTGTTGCTGAGCAGGAGGTGGTGTGTTTGCCACGAGCCCAAAGGCAGAGAAAGGAACCCAAAATTCATTTGAGCTTCTAATGGGCTCCAGTTTGGGCTCCAGAGAGGGCATTTGCCTGCCTTGTGTCAGCCAAGCAGGCCCTAGCTAAAAGGTTCAATATGAAAGGCAAAAGCTCCCTAATAAATTGCTGCAGAACCACAACTTGCAGTGAAGTGTTTGGGAAAGGAAGAGTCTCCAGCAGGCAGGGGGACAAGGGACATGCATCCTGCCTCCATAGCAGCCCTGACCTCTCAGAGGCCTGGCCTGAGCTGTGCCAGAGCTGGGCAGCTCCAGCCCACACAGAGTGTGGCCATCAGATCTGCACTGATCCCCCAGCCTGGTGCACAGGATGTTTCCTCTTCAGCTGCCTGCTTGGCCTGAGTCCTGTGCAGGCTCTAGCTTCTGCAGAAATCATTAATCTCTCTTCCCTGCCAGACCTGCACAAGTCACTTAAACAAAGGAGTGCTGGCTCCCCCCCTGCCCCCATCCCCATCCCTTAGCGTGCTGTGGACAGGATGTTTGGCATTGCCTTTGCCATGGTGACTGCACAAACATCCTTCCACTGTCAGCAGTGTTACTGCACTGCAGAGCCTTTGATCAGGGCTTGGATAGCCAAGGGTGAGAAGGAGTCCTCCCAGCCAGCTCTGCTCTGCTCACTGCTGGGCTGGGGAAGGTCAAGTGCTGACCACCCCGTGGCAGGAGGAAGGTTTGGGTCCTGCTCACTGGCTGCAAGGCAGACAGCCTCAAACTGCTGTCCCCAGGAGCAGCAGTGTGTGCAGGGGCAGCCCTGCTGCAGGGCTTTAGCCACACATCTCCTGAGCCATATCCCCTCCAGCACCTGCCAGCTGTCCTCACCCCTGCTGCTCCTGGGTGACTTCAGGTGCCTGTGGGCACATGGGGCTTGTCCTTCCCCCTCTGTTATTTCAGACCAAACCTGTGAGCCTGGGAGCTTTGGAGGCTGTGCAGGGGCAGCAGTGGATTGGGTTTCTTTCCTGTGCCACACACCTGGCAGTGCCTGCTTTGGCAGAGCCCATGCCCAGGCTGCATGTGGAGCCTGTAGTGCCATGCTGCTGTTGCTGGCCCAATGTTTTGTCTTGGGCAGCAGTCATCCTGTGAGTTTCTCATGCCAGATCTGCAGTCTCAGTCCTGCTGCCCTGTGAGAGCAGGACCTCAGATTCCAGGCGTGGTGGCCCCCACCTGCTTGTCCCTGTTGAGCTGCTGTGACTCAGTGAGGCCACATCTGGAGCCCTGGGTCCAGTTCTGGGCTCCACAGTTCAAGAGAGAGAGGGAACCACAGGAGGGGAGGCTGGGAAGATGCTGAGGGGCCTGGAGCAGCTCTGGGAGGAGCAGAGGCTGAGAGCCCTGGGGCTGAGAGCCTGGAGAAGAGCAGCCCCAGAGGGGAGCTGAGCAATGCCAGCAAGAGCTAAAGGAGCTGTGGGGGGCAAGAGGCTGAGGCCAGGCTCTGCTGAGTGGTGCCCAGGGACAGGACAAGGGGCACTGGGCACAAACTGGAGCCCAACAGGAGAAACTTCTTTGGTGTGAGGCTGCTGGAGGCCTGGAGCAGGCTGCCCAGAGAGGTTGTGGAGTCTCCTTCTGTGGAGAACTTCCAACCCCCCCCGGGCATTGTGCTCCTGGGCAGGCTGCTGTGGGTGCCCTGCTGGAGCAGGGCTTGGGCTGGGTGAGCTCCAGAGGTCCCTTCCAGCCCTCACCATGCTGTATGGCTCTGTGTGACACCAGTCTGTGTTCTGTGCATTTAGTGGTCTTTAATGAGGAGCTGACTGGGGAAGGGAGTGCTTAGAAGCTACCTGTCCTGAGTGCCAGCAGAAAACCATTCAGAGAGGAAACTCACCCTGGAAATTGGTTAAGTCTCCCCTCGTGTTGGAGGTGAAAAAACTCCAACCCTGACCAGCACACTTCAGGCTCTGGCCATGAGCAGCATGGGAAGAGCAGCCCTGTGCCCAAGGACAGGTGCAGGGCATCTCCCAGGGCATCTCCCAGGGCATCTCCCTGCTGGCTGGCAGTGGTGGTTGTGTTGTGTGCTGACCATGTCCTGGCTGCTGCAGCAGGATGCACAGCAGTGTTTGGCAAAGGAGGTGCACAGCTGGGGGCAGAGGCTGCACCAGATGTGCTGGACAGGATCCTTTACCTGCCCTCAGCAGGCTCTGGCCAAGTGCTGGCATTCACCCTGTGCTGCCCCTGGGGAGGAAGCTTTGGGCATGGGCCTCCTGGCCCCAGCCTGGCTCCCTGCAGGGTGGCTTCTGCTGAGAAGGGCTCTGTGCTTCAGCCACTCCTCAGCAGGGGCAACTCACAGAATCACAGCCTGGGCTGGGCTGGAAGGGAGCTCCACAGCTCACCCAGTCCAACCCCTGCACCCAGCAGGGACATCCTCCACTGGAGCAGGTTGCCCACAGCCCTCTCCAGCCTCACCTTGAGTATCTCCAGGGCTGGAGCCTCAGCCACCTCCCTGGGCAGCCTGCTGCAGTGCTCCAGCAGCCTCCTGGGGCAGAGCTTGTTCCTCACCTCCAATCCCAATCTGCTCTGCTCTGGTTTGAAGCCATTGTCCCTCTTCTATCACTGCAGGCCTTTAGAAACTGTCTCTCTCCATCCTTCCTGTAGCCCTCCTCAGGTACTGGAAGGTCACACTGTGAGGTCTCCCCAGAGCCTTCTCCCTCTGGTAAAGAGTGTGGAGATTCCATCTCTCTGATCCTCCTGGCTGTGCAGGTGCCACCAGCTGGGTTACTCACCCCCTGCCTCTGTGCTCACTCCTACCAGCAACCTTCCCTTTCCAGCCAGGCATTTTTCCTCACTTAAGTCACATCCTGAGCCTGCTGTGTTCCCAGCCAGGCCTTCCAGCCTGTCTTCTGCAAGCTTCTCTTTGCACAGAACCTCAAACCTACCTTCTGGGCCCCCTAGCTGGGCAATGGGGCAGAGGTGGGAAAGTTTCAGTAGTCCTCCCTCCTTCTGTGCACTTGAGCAGAGTCAGAGCAGTGGTGAGCAGCCTCAGATGGTTCACCAGGTGAGCAGGGCACAGCCTGCAGTCCTCAGCACTGTGCAGCCCTCCAGGACTGCATCACTCCAGAGCAGAGCAGAAGCTTGTAAGAAATTCTGGGGGTCTCTTAGAGCACTGCATCCTAAGAAGAGGCTTGGTGGAGTCTCAAGGTTCCTTCAGTGGAGCTGGGCATTGGTTTTCTAATGGCTGTGCTCTTGGCCTTCAAAAGCAGCAGTGTGGCCAGGTGGCCAAGAAGGCCAAGGGCATCCTGGCCTGCATCAGGAACAGTGTGGCCAGCAGGAGCAGGGAAGTCCTTGTGCCCTGTGCTCAGCACTGCTGAGGCCACACCTTGAGTCCTGTGTCCAGTTCTGGGCTCCTCAGGTCAAGAAGGACATTGAGAGACTTGAAGGTGTCCAGAGAAGGGCAAGAAAGCTGGGGAGGGGTCTGGAGCACAGCCCTGGAGGAGAGGCTGAGGGAGCTGGGGTTGCTTAGCCTGGAGAAGAGGAGGCTCAGGGGAGACCTTCTTGCTCTCTCCAACTCCCTGCAGGGAGGTTGTAGCCAGGTGGGGGTTGGGCTCTTCTGCCAGGCAGCCAGCACCAGAACAAGAGGACACAGTCTCAAACTGTGCCAGGGGAGGTTTAGGCTGGAGATGAGGAGAAAGTTCTTCCCAGAGAGAGTTGTTAGTTTGAATGTGCTGCCCAGGGAGGTGGTGGAGTCCCCATCCCTGGAGGTGTTCAGGAGGGGATTGGATGTGGCACTTGGTGCCATGGTCTAGCCATGAGGTGTTGGGTGCCAGGTTGGACTGGATGATCTTTGAGGTCTCTTCCAGCCTTGGTGACACTGTGAGACTGTGGTACTGTGATACCATCCTCACCTCAGACTAATCTGCACCCCAAGACAAGCCCTGGTGTCTCCTGAGCAGCCTGGCAGAAGTGGCCCTCTGCAGCTCCCAGGGTGGAGAATGTTCCCTTGCAGGGTCACAGCTCCTGCCCCAGAAGCCCAGGTGGAGCAGAGAGTGGGAGAGGAGAGCCAGGTGTGGATGAGCAATGCCTGCATCTCAGTTGCCCTGCTCTGGTTTGGAGCCATGGAACACACAAAGGAGACTTCCAATCCTGCAGTGAGCAGAGCTTCATGTCAGGGAGGAATCTCAGCCCTGCTCTCCTCTCAGCTGTGGATGCCTCCTGCCATGGCTTTGGTGCAGGTTTGCAGCCTCCTGCCTCTCAGCAGCCTGCACAGCAAGCTGGCAGAGGACAGGTGAAGAACTCCTCAGGTCAAGACTTCACTTCTGAAGTTTGGGCAGCAGAAGGATGTTGCTGATTGGAGACCTTGATCGAGCTGGGTCTGCACTGAGGAACAGAGCTGGGTCACTGGTTTAGAGTGGGGCTTGAGGACCACATCAGGAAGTGACTGCAGCTGGGTTTGAGGCCAGCTGAACAGCAGGCTGGGGCTGCAGTGCCAGCAGCAGAGGGAGGGCATGGCAGGGCTGGGCTGAGGGTGGCACAGCTGCCAAGCTCCTGCTTTCTTCTCTGTTTTAAAATGGCCTGAGACAAGGTAAGGGCCTTCAGGGTTGGGCTGAGGTTTGTGACCCACTTCTCCAGGTCCTTGTCTGGGTGCTCTTCCAGCACCCCTCCTGGAGCAGATGCTCTCTGTCTGCTCCCTTTTTGCCTGAGCTGGGCCCTGGCCTAGGCTGAGGATCTCTGTGTGACCTCTGCCACCGTGGGGAGGGTCACAGCCTCTCCTGGGCTGCTGCCCTGCCGAGGGAACACTGCAGTTGGCTTCCTCAAGGACATGTGGCAGTGCCCAGCACATGCCATGCATGGCCTTGGCAGGCTGGAAGGGACCAGCCTCCAGCCTGGTGCTGCTGCTTTTGAAGCCTCCTTTGGCCTCAGTTCAGCATCCTTTAGGTTGTCAGGAGTCGTCCTGGCCCTGGGGCTGGCCTGGAAGCACAGAGGCTGTCTGCCCTCTCTCAGCAGTCACTGCCCTGCCAGCTCTCTGCTGCAGTAATTCATCTGAGTTCATTGCTCCCTGCAGGAGGAGGGGGCTGAGCAGCCAGGCAGGCTGAGGGCTGAAGGCTAACACCAAGTTCTTAGGCAGTGCTCTCTGCCAGAGGTCCCAGAGGAAGCTGATAGCATCTCTGCAGCTGATGTGAAACCCAGGCCAGTGCCCTCTGCAGCGCTGGGGATGGAGCACGAGTCCCTCACCCCCAACAGGCTGCCCTGCTTCTCCTGCCCCTTTGATCTCCCTCTTCTGAGCACACAGCTCCTGCATGGGCCCAGTGCTGCCTCCTGTTAGTTCTTCTGGAGGGAAAGAAGGAGTTGTGCCCTTTCCTCCAGCACGAATCCTGCCTGGCTGTGCTCAGCTGCCTGCTCTCCCATGGCCTGCCTGGCTCTGCAGGCTGCTCCCAGTTGCTGTTGCAGAGGCAGTGAAACATGCTGCAAGAGTTATTGCCTTCCTCCTCTTTTATGTGATGGGCCTTGCCTGTCCCTGCAGAGCCATTTAGATAAGGGCATTTATCAAGCCTGCACTAATTAGCCCTGGCTGCAGGAAGTCAGAGGGGAGCATTCCAGCTGTGACCTCCTCAGGCTCGCCCTGAAGCACACATCTGAAGGAATTTCACATCTCCCTGCCCTTGCCAGCTGGGGTGGACTTCTGCTGGTGCCTTCCTGGGGCTCTCTGGGTGCTGTGAGGGTGCTGTGAGGGTGCTGTGAGGGTGCTGTGTGGGCAGGGCTCTTCAGGAACCCCAGCTGCAGGTGGGGAAACTGCCTGCAGCAAGGGCTGCCTGCTGCCACCACGCCAAGGTTCCTCTCCTTGGAGGTTTTCTCCTTTGCTGAGAGGAAGGATTTGCTCTGCAGGGGACCTGGGAATTTGTCCTGTGGGAGGATGCTGTGGAAGCTGTTGCCAAAGGCTTTCTCAGTGGCAGAACTGGCAGCCAAAGAGTGACTGCACAACGAGGGAGGGAAGCAGCTACCTGGAAGGTCAAAATGGGAGAGGGCAAAAGGGTTGCTCAGCTGACTCTGCAGGGTTTGTGCCTCCAGAGCCTTCTCCCCCTCCTTTCATGTTGCCATAGGTCCAGTGGGTGTTAAGAGAGTAGCTCTCCAAGAAGGAGTTCAGAGACCTTGGGCTGGTTTGTCCTGCTGTGCCCTGCCTGGGTGCTGTCAGACTCTCTGGGGAGTGCCACAGGACTCTGATCCCAAATGCCTCCTCCTGCCAGGCTTGAAGAGCAATGCAGAGAGAGCTTCCCAGTGTCTGATCCAGAAGAGAGAGCTCTGTGACACACACCTGGAAGCAGTGGGAAATGTGGCAGCTTCCAGCAGAACCCAAGGCAGGGAAGGGGCAGCCCCCAGTGCCAGCAGGAGCAGAGCTGAGAGCTGCTCACATGGGAACCCTTCTGCCACTCTGTCCCTGACACTGGTTGCCTCCTGCAGGAGGGGGTGAAGGGGAGGGAGGGGGGATGTCATCTAATTGTAGGGAGATCAGTCACACTTTCATCCCTGTGAAGAGCTGCAGCTCCAGATTTAGTACCTCCTGTGGGCACCAAATGGCTGGGAAGTGTCTCTCGCTCCCTGCCAGGGTCGGAAGTGTGGGTGAGGAGTCCCTGAGAGTGCAGCAGAGAGCTCTCCCTGCAGGACAGGACCCCTGAGGGTGCAGCAGAGAGCTCTCCCTGCAGGACAGGACCCCTGGGAGTGCAGCAGAGAGCTCTCCCTGCAGGACAGGACCCCTGGGAGTGCAGCAGAGAGCTCTCCCTGCAGGACAGGACCCCTGGGAGTGCAGCAGAGAGCTCTCCCTGCAGGACAGGACCCCTGAGAGTGCAGCAGAGAGCTCTCCCTGAAGGACAGGACCCCTGGGAGTGCAGCAGAGAGCTCTCCCTGCGGGACAGGACCCCTGGGAGTGCAGCAGAGAGCTCTCCCTGCGGGACAGGACCCCTGGGAGTGCAGCAGAGAGCTCTCCCTGCGGGACAGGACCCCTGGGAGTGCAGCAGAGAGCTCTCCCTGCAGGACAGGACCCCTGGGAGTGCAGCAGAGAGCTCTCCCTGAGACAGGACCCCTGGGAGTGCAGCAGAGAGCTCTCCCTGCAGGACAGGACCCCTGGGAGTGCAGCAGAGAGCTCTCCCTGCAGGACAGGACCCCTGGGAGTGCAGCAGAGAGCTCTCCCTGCAGGACAGCACCCCTGAGAGCAGCAGAGGGCAGCAGGTCAGGAGGTGAGAAACTAATGGGGATGTTCTTCACAGCCTGCAAACGATGCACCAGCTCTGTGTCTGCTTCAGGGCTGCTGCAGGGGCACCGCCTTCTTGCCCAGGAGAGGAGAGAGCATCCCTCTGGGGACAGCTCTGCAGCCTGCAGGACACTGGGTGGTGCAGGGCAGTGGGTGGTGCAGGGCAGTGGATGGTGCAGGGCACAGGGTGGTGCAGGGCAGTGGGTGGTGCAGGGCAGTGGGTGGTGCAGGGCAGTGGGTGGTGCAGGGCACAGGGTGGTGCAGGGCAGTGGGTGGTGCAGGGCACAGGGTGGTGCAGGGCAGTGGATGGTGCAGGGCAGTGGGTGGTGCAGGGCACAGGGTGGTGCAGGGCACAGGGTGGTGCAGGGCACAGGGTGGTGCAGGGCAGTGGATGGTGCAGGGCAGTGGGTGGTGCAGGGCACAGGGTGGTGCAGGGCACAGGGTGGTGCAGGGCAGTGGGTGGTGCAGAGCACAGGATGGTGCAGGGCACAGGGTGGTGCAGGGCACAGGGTGGTGCAGGGCAGTGGGTGGTGCAGAGCACAGGGTGGTGCAGGGCACAGGGTGGTGCAGGGCACAGGGTGGTGCAGGGCAGTGGGTGGTGCAGGGCAGTGGGTGGTGCAGAGCACAGGATGGTGCAGGGCACTGGGTGGTGCAGGGCAGTGGGTGGTGCAGGGCACAGGGTGGTGCAGGGCACAGGGTGGTGCAGGGCAGTGGATGGTGCAGGGCAGTGGGTGGTGCAGGGCACAGGGTGGTGCAGGGCACAGGGTGGTGCAGGGCACTGGGTGGTGCAGGGCACAGGGTGGTGCAGGGCAGTGGGTGGTGCAGGGCACAGGGTGGTGCAGGGCAGTGGGTGGTGCAGAGCACAGGATGGTGCAGGGCACTGGGTGGTGCAGGGCAGTGGGTGGTGCAGGGCACAGGGTGGTGCAGGGCACAGGGTGGTGCAGGGCAGTGGATGGTGCAGGGCACAGGGTGGTGCAGGGCAGTGGATGGTGCAGGGCACAGGGTGGTGCAGGGCACAGGGTGGTGCAGGGCAGTGGATGGTGCAGGGCACAGGGTGGTGCAGGGCAGTGGGTGGTGCAGGGCAGTGGATGGTGCAGGGCAGTGGGTGGTGCAGGGCACAGGGTGGTGCAGGGCACAGGGTGGTGCAGGGCACAGGGTGGTGCAGGGCAGTGGGTGGTGCAGGGCACAGGGTGGTGCAGGGCACAGGGTGGTGCAGGGCAGTGGGTGGTGCAGGGCAGTGGATGGTGCAGGGCAGTGGGTGGTGCAGGGCAGTGGGTGGTGCAGGGCACAGGGTGGTGCAGGGCACAGGGTGGTGCAGGGCAGTGGATGGTGCAGGGCACAGGGTGGTGCAGGGCACAGGGTGGTGCAGGGCAGTGGGTGGTGCAGGGCAGTGGGTGGTGCAGGGCACAGGGTGGTGCAGGGCACAGGGTGGTGCAGGGCAGTGGGTGGTGCAGGGCAGTGGGTGGTGCAGAGCACAGGGTGGTGCAGGGCAGTGGGTGGTGCAGGGCACAGGGTGGTGCAGGGCACAGGGTGGTGCAGGGCAGTGGGTGGTGCAGAGCACAGGGTGGTGCAGGGCACAGGGTGGTGCAGGGCAGTGGGTGGTGCAGAGCACAGGGTGGTGCAGGGCACAGGGTGGTGCAGGGCAGTGGGTGGTGCAGGGCAGTGGGTGGTGCAGGGCACAGGGTGGTGCAGGGCACAGGGTGGTGCAGGGCAGTGGGTGGTGCAGGGCAGTGGGTGGTGCAGAGCACAGGGTGGTGCAGGGCAGTGGGTGGTGCAGGGCACAGGGTGGTGCAGGGCACAGGGTGGTGCAGGGCAGTGGGTGGTGCAGAGCACAGGGTGGTGCAGGGCACAGGGTGGTGCAGGGCAGTGGGTGGTGCAGAGCACAGGGTGGTGCAGGGCACAGGGTGGTGCAGGGCAGTGGGTGGTGCAGGGCAGTGGGTGGTGCAGGGCAGTGGATGGTGCAGGACCCTGGCTGGTGCAGGACCCTGACTCGTGCAGGACCCTGGCTGGTGCAGGACACTGGCTGGTGCCTTGCTTTGCTCAGGTCACCTGCTGAGGTTGTTTCTCTCCTCTCCCCTGGGCCTTGCTGTGCAGGGGCAGTGCTGGCTGCCTTGTGAAGCAGCCTGGGGGGAGCAGAACTGGTCTGAGCCAATGGAAAACAAGAGCCAGAAAGGATTCTGATGAGATTGTGTGAAGGAGGCTCAGTCCCTGGGCTGTCTGCAGTGCAGATGCAGGGGCAGCTTGTTCCAGCAGCTGAAGCAAGGCAGGGTTGGCAGGGGGGGACATGCAGGGAGCCAGCCATACCTTGAGCTGCTGCTGCTGTCATCAGTGTGCTGCTCCCCCAGCCCCAGAGGGCCTTGGCATGCTGAAGGTGGAAACCTCAGAGAAAGGCTGGAGGCCTCCAGCCCCTGCTGACTCTGCTCTGGTGGGGGGCACAGAGGGCTGCAGGCTCTCTCCAGCCCCTGCTCATTGTCCCTGGGGGCACAGGGGGGCTGCAGGGTGTCTCAGCCCCTGCTCATTGTCCCTGGGGCACAGAGGGGCTGCAGGGTGTCTCAGCCCCTGCTCATTGTCCCTGGGGGCACAGGGGGGCTGCAGGGTGTCTCAGCCCCTGCTCATTGTCCCTGGGGCACAGAGGGGCTGCAGGCTCCCTCCAGCCCCTGCTCATTGTCCCTGGGGGCACAGAGGGGCTGCAGGCTCTCTCCAGCCCCTGCTCATTGTCCCTGGGGGCACAGGGGGGCTGCAGGGTGTCTCAGCCCCTGCTCATTGTCCCTGGGGCACAGAGGGGCTGCAGGGTGTCTCAGCCTCTGCTCATTGTCCCTGGGGGCACAGAGGGGTTGCAGGCTCTCTCCAGCCCCTGCTCATTGTCTCTGGGGGCACAGAGGGGCTGCAGGGTGTCTCAGCCCCTGCTCATTGTCTCTGGGGGCACAGAGGGGCTGCAGGGTGTCTCAGCCCCTGCTCATTGTCCCTGGGGGCACAGGGGGGCTGCAGGCTCTCTCCAGCCCCTGCTCATTGTCCCTGGGGGCACAGAGGGGCTGCAGGCTCTCTCCAGCCCCTGCTCATTGTTCCTGGGGGCACAGGGGGGCTGCAGGCTCTCTCCAGCCCCTGCTCATTGTCCCTGGGGGCACAGAGGGGCTGCAGGCTCTCTCCAGCCCCTGCTCATTGTCCCTGGGGGCACAGAGGGGCTGCAGGGTGTCTCAGCCCCTGCTCATTGTCCCTGGGGGCACAGGGGGGCTGCAGGCTCTCTCCAGCCCCTGCTCATTGTCCCTGGGGGCACAGAGGGGCTGCAGGCTCTCTCCAGCCCCTGCTCATTGTTCCTGGGGGCACAGGGGGGCTGCAGGCTCTCTCCAGCCCCTGCTCATTGTCCCTGGGGGCACAGAGGGGCTGCAGGGTGTCTCAGCCCCTGCTCATTGTCCCTGGGGGCACAGAGGGGCTGCAGGGTGTCTCAGCCTCTGCTCATTGTCCCTGTGGCACAGAGGGGCTGCAGGGTGTCTCAGCCCCTGCTCATTGTCCCTGGGGGCACAGAGGGGCTGCAGGCTCTCTCCAGCCCCTGCTCATTGTCCCTGGGGGCACAGAGGGGCTGCAGGGTGTCTCAGCCTCTGCTCATTGTCCCTGTGGCACAGAGGGGCTGCAGGGTGTCTCAGCCCCTGCTCATTGTCCCTGGGGGCACAGAGGGGCTGCAGGGTGTCTCAGCCTCTGCTCATTGTCCCTGTGGCACAGAGGGGCTGCAGGCTCTCTCCAGCCCCTGCTCATTGTCCCTGGGGGCACAGAGGGGCTGCAGGGTGTCTCAGCCCCTGCTCATTGTCCCTGGGGGCACAGAGGGGCTGCAGGGTGTCTCAGCCTCTGCTCATTGTCCCTGTGGCACAGAGGGGCTGCAGGGTGTCTCAGCCTCTGCTCATTGTCCCTGTGGCACAGAGGGGCTGCAGGCTCTCTCCAGCCCCTGCTCATTGTCCCTGGGGGCACAGAGGGGCTGCAGGGTGTCTCAGCCCCTGCTCATTGTCCCTGTGGCACAGAGGGGCTGCAGGGTGTCTCAGCCCCTGCTCATTGTCCCTGGGGGCACAGAGGGGCTGCAGGCTCTCTCAGCCCCTGCTCATTGTCCCTGGGGGCACAGAGGGGCTGCAGGCTCTCTCCAGCCCCTGCTCATTGTCCCTGGGGTACAGAGGGGCTGCAGGCTCTCTCCAGCCCCTGCTCATTGTCCCTGGGGGCACAGAGGGGCTGCAGGGTGTCTCAGCCCCTGCTCATTGTCCCTGGGGGCACAGGGGGGCTGCAGGCTCTCTCCAGCCCCTGCTCATTGTCCCTGGGGCACAGAGGGGCTGCAGGGTGTCTCAGCCCCTGCTCATTGTCCCTGGGGGCACAGAGGGGCTGCAGGCTCTCTCCAGCCCCTGCTCATTGTCCCTGGGGGCACAGAGGGGCTGCAGGCTCTCTCCAGCCCCTGCTCATTGTCCCTGGGGGCACAGAGGGGCTGCAGGGTGTCTCAGCCTCTCCAGCCCCTGCTCATTGTCCCTGTGGCACAGAGGGGCTGCAGGGTGTCTCAGCCCCTGCTCATTGTCCCTGTGGCACAGAGGGGCTGCAGGGTGTCTCAGCCCCTGCTCATTGTCCCTGTGGCACAGAGGGGCTGCAGGGTGTCTCAGCCCCTGCTCATTGTCCCTGGGGGCACAGGGGGGCTGCAGGCTCTCTCCAGCCCCTGCTCATTGTCCCTGGGGGCACAGGGGGGCTGCAGGCTCTCTCCAGCTCCTGCTCATTGTCCCTGGGGGCACAGGGGGGCTGCAGGCTCTCTCCAGCTCCTGCTCATTCTGCTTTGCTGTCTGTTGCAGATTGCCCGGCAGGAGGGAAGAGTCATCTTAACCTCGGGGCTGCCGTTTCAGACTGTGAGTGTTCAGAGCTTGCAGCCTGCCTCTGGCCTTGCCTCCCTGCCTGCCCTGGGCTGTGCAGTGAGGAAGGGCAGCTGGGGGTGCAGCTTTTTGGGGTGTCTGCACTAAACACTCCATGCAGGGTCTCCAGGGGGTGGCTGTGAGTGGCCCAGGCTCGAGCTGAGGTTTTGGTTCTGCTCAGTGCTGCACCAGGGGGGAGAGGGATTGCTGTCCACTGGGGGTGGAAATCAAAGCCAAGCAGCCCAGAACAAAGTCTTTCTGTTTGGCCTCCCTGGCAGGTGAGAGGCAGCTTGGTTCCCAGGTCTGTCCTCACAGAGGTTCTTGTTTGCTGGCTGGCTCCACGCTGACAGAGCTTCAACACTTAGAGAAGTTCCTTCAGGCTTGGAGGAGGGAGAATGGAAACCACCAAGCATGAGGCCCAGTGGCAGCTGAGGAGGTTTTGTCTTCTTGTAGCTAGACCAAAAACCCAGAGCAGGCCCCAGGCTGAGCCTCAGCAGGAGGTGTTCCCAGCCCGCCCCGAGCCACCTCTCAAATCAGAGCATGCTGAAGCTGTCACTCAGTGCTTGCAGGGCTCTGGAGCCTGCTGCACCTTCTTGCTGCCCAGGAACTCGTCTGGAAGAGTGAAACCCTCCTGGCTTGCCCAGGAGCCAGGGCACAGGGCTCCTTTGTTGGCAGCTATCAGCAGAACAGCTCCCAGCTGCTCAAGGAGCTGCTTGGAGGACTTGCAGAGTGCAGGCTGCTGCTTTCCTACTGCCCAGCTGAGCACTGGAGCAAACTGCCCTGTGCTGAGACACTGAGGCACTGCAGCTCTGCCAGGCCCTGGGCTCCCTGCCCAGCCTCTGCTCCTCTCCATGGTGCAGGAGGTAAATCAGCATCCAGCAGCACCTGGCTGGGCAAAGCTTGAACTGTGAAAGGAAAAGATTCCCAGTGTGCAGCAATCTGCCTTGGCCTGGCACTCCCAGCCCTCGGCCAGAGTCCCTCCCCAGCTCTCCTGGAGCCCTTCAGGCACTGCCAGGCTGCTCTGAGGTCTGCCTGGAGCCTTCTCTTCTGCAGGCTGCACAGCCCCAACTCTCCCAGCCTGGCCCCACAGGGGAGGGTCTGCAGCCTCTGATGTTGCTAAGGATGTGTCTGGAGCCCCCCCTGCTTGTTCCCAGATACAATCTCTCTGTGAGTGTGGGACAAACACTGAGGCACTGCCCCCAGCAGCCATTCAGCACTGCCAGCAGTGAGCTGCAGCTGAAGCCCCCCCACTGGAAGAGCTGAGGTGGTAGAGCTGCACTGGACACCATCTCCCTCAGGGTGGCTTTGCACACCCTGTGGCACCTGGCCAGCTTTCATGTGCAGGCTGTGATCAAATTCAGTTCCCTCTTGCTGCCCCTGCCAGCACCACACCTCCAGACTGCAGTCTGAAGGGGACTTGGGTGGCTCCATGAAGAGCTGCAGCACTTCAGGAGTCTGAGGGCTGCTGGAGCCGGGGCCCAGAGGGAAGTCAGCAGTGGTGTTTGTCAGGTCAGACCTCAGCCTGCAGACACAAATGCTCCAAACACTTCCAGAGGCTTTGCCTTTTTTTCCTCCCAGTTCTCCTTCCCATCCAGCCAAGGGAAGGGAGTGGAGATATTTGTGTGAGCAGCTGCAGGGGTCTTGGCTGCTGGCTGAGCCTCAGCCAGGACAGCTGAATGGGAGCCAGCAGTGTGCCCAGGTAGCCAAGAAGGCCACCAGCATCCTGGCTTGGGTCAGCAGTGGTGTGGCCAGCAGGGGAACGATGGGCACCCTGTGCTCAGCACTGCTGAGGCCACCCCTCGTGTGCTGTGCTCGGTTTGGAGCCTCTCACTCCAGGGAGCTCCACTGGGCTGCTGGAGGTGCCCAGCTGGGGAAGGCTCTGCAGAACAGGGCTGGGGAGGAGCAGCTGGGGGTGTTCAGGCTGGAGTGAAGAAGGCTTAGGGCAGACCTCACTGCTCTCTCCAGCTCCCTGAAAGGAGGTTGCAGGCAGGTGGGGGCTGGGCTCTGCTCCCTAGCACCCAGGGACAGGGTGAGAGGAAATGGCCTCAAGTTGGGTGGTAGAAGAAACTTCTTCCCTGGAAGGGTTTTCAGGCCCTGGGGCAGACTCCCCAGGCTGGAGGCTGAATGCCCATCTCTGGAGGTGTTCAGGGCACAGCAGGGGCCGTGGTTTGTGTTGGCAGGGTGAGAGAGTGGTTGGGCTGGGTGCCCTGGCAGGGCTTTCCCAAGCAGCACACGCTGGGGTTGGGTGACTCTGGGTCACAGCCACGGCCTCACCTCCTCTCTCCTGCCTTTCACAACTTGTCTTTTGAAGCTGCAGTCCCAGGTGGCAGAGGGAAGGTGCCTGTCTGTCGACTGCTCAGCAAAGGCCAAGGACCAGGCCCTGCAGGTTCTGAGGCACTTCAATGTCCGGGTGTCCCCGGCAGACATCTTCAGCCGCTGCCAGGTAGGAGCAGGCAGCTCCGTGCCGCGCCGCGCCGCCGCTCCGCTCCCGCTCCCGCGGCCTGGCGCTCAGCAGCTTCTCCTCGGCCCCCAAGAGTCCTGCTTGAACCTGGGCATCCCTCCTGCGGGGCTGGGAGGGGGCTGGGAGGGTGCAGACATCCCTCGGGAGCGCTGCTGGCCGGAGGAGCAGAGGGGCTGCAGCCGCAGCCTCGCCTGCCTGAGCGGGGGGACCTGGCATGGGGTTCGGCCCTGAGGGGCAGCGCTGCAGGCTCCCTGTGGCTGTGCTCCCTGCCTGGGACACATGCTGCCTCCATGGTAACCCCAGCTGAACTGTGGCTCTGGGGTTCTGATAATTGCTTTAGGAGGAGGATTGAGGCTGGATGAGGCTCTGGCCAGCCTGATCCAGTGTGGGGTGTCCCTGCCCATGGCAGGGGGGTTGGAACTGGATGATCCCTGTGGTCCCTTCCACCCCTGCCTGATGCTGTGATACTCTGATTAGGTTCAGGGCTTTTTCAGGGCTGTGGTTTGTTATTCCATGCATTCTTCCAGAAGCTCTCAAGTGGGTTCCTGCCCCTGCTGCCTGGTGGCTCCAGACCATGGCTGGCACTGGGGAGCTGTGGATTGTTGTTAAGAAGAAGTGTTGACTGTGTTAGCTCAGATCTCCATCTCTTGACCAGTTTCACTCTGGGTTTGCTGCAGTCACAGGCTGAAACCCAGCCCTTCCCAGGGCTGTCACAGAAACCAGCCCCCAGCTTCAACCTCTCTCCTCTTAGCAGAGCTTGAAGGGAGGAAGGAGAAACTGCCAATCTGGCTGGGAAAGGCCTTGCTCTGAGGAGTAAAGGCAGCAGCTGAGTAGCTCAGGGCAGGCTGGCTCAGAGCCTTCTGGGCAAGCTCCTGGGGTCTGCTGGCCTGCTGGGGGCTCCTGGGTGGTGTAGGAGGAGTGATGACTCTGAGCTGTTCTGGGTTGAAGGAACTCAAAGCGTGGAGCTCAGACCTCCAGAGGCTGGAGGGGGCCAGGGGTGGGCCAGAGAGGGTTTCATTCCCAGAGTGCCTGCATCTGCCCTTTAGGAGGGAGCAGCACAGGCTGCCCAGCCCCTTCCCCTCTCCCTGCTCCTTCCCTGGCACAGGCTCCCTCATCCCTGCTGATGTGGGGGAGTGGGGTCTGGAGCAGCCTGGGGCTGACTTTCAGCTGTGTCACTTGGCTTTGGTGGGAGGGGGAGAGAGGCATGGGGCAGCACTTGAGGCCTGGGGGTTGGCCTGGTTTGGGGGGAGTTGGACTGTGAAGGCCTTTGGGGGGGCTATGGATTTGTATCTTGTGTCTGCTCTTGGGCTGCTGTGTGCAGCTGTGAGCAATGCTGCCACTGCCACTTCCACTCTCCCCAGCCTGCTGTGGAGTGCTTTGCTTTACTCCTGTGGGAGGGGGTGAAGAGCATCTCTCCCACTCCTTAAACCTGAGACATGGTGTAGGCACAGTGAGCTGCTGGCTGCTGTTGGAAGTGTTGTCTGTAGCTTAGGGAGCCCTGAGACTTGTGCAGCTGTGCAGGGTGTCTGGGGGGAGGAGGATGATCCCTGCAGATGGCCCTGCCAGGCCCTGGGCTCAGCTCCCCCCAGCTCAGGTACAAGAGGTTGCCTCCAGCCTGGCAGGTTGCTTGCTCCCAGAGCAGACTGCAGTTGTCAGGCAGTGGCATGCTGGCTTTGTGGTATTTGGAAACAGCCTGTGCAAAACCTTGTGGATTCCCTGAGATCCCATAAAACAGCAGAGTCCTTCCTGGTGGTGGCTGAAATACCACAAGAGCAAGCACAGACACAACCCCCAGCTGCAGAAAGCTCTATGACAGATGCAGCAGCCTGAGCTGTGTGAGTCTGAGCTGACCCCAGCAGAAGGACACAGAGCTGCTGGAGTGAGGCCAGAGGAGGCCACAAGGATGCTCCCAGGGCTGGAGCAGCTCTGCTGTGAGCACAGGCTGAGGGAGCTGGGGCTGTGCAGCCTGCAGAGGAGAAGGCTCCAGGGGCACCTCAGAGCTGCTGCCAGGAGCTGAAGGGATCCTGCAGGAAGGCTGCAGAGAGACTTCTCCTGAGGGGGAATGGAGCCAGGCCCAGGGGGAATGGTTTGGAGGTGAGGCAGAGCAGGGTTAGAGTGGAGCTGAGGAAGAAGTTCTTCAGTGTGAGGCTGGGGAGACTCTGGCACAGGCTGCCCAGGGAGGCTGTGGCTGCCTCCTCCCTGGGGTGTTCCAGGCCAGGCTGGATGAGGCCTTGGGCAGCCTGGGCTGGTGGGAGGTGTCCCTGCCAGGGCAGGGGTAGATGATCTCTGAAGTCCCTTCCATCCTGAGGCATTCTAGGATGGTTCCATGACCCTCTGCCCATGAGCTGCAGTCTGGAACTGTAGCTCTTCAGCAGCTGCTGTCTTGCTTGACAGTATCTCCAGGGGTGATCAGGCTGGCTGGGAGCATCCCCTGAGGGCTCCTGCCAGGAGAATGCCTTCCCTGGAGGTGGTGGTGGTGGAACAGCTGCCTGGGTGATGCCATGAGGCATGGGAAGCTGCTGCTGTTTGTTGAGCTGCATCATGCACTTACCCCCACTGGAAGCTGGTGTCTTGGAGCTGATTTTGGGCAGCTGTCCTCTGCAGACTGTGCAGGTTGGGCTGAGGAGCTGCTGCTGGTCTGCAGGAGCTCTCTGGGCACCCAGTGTCACCAGGGTGCTTAGCACTGCAGCTCCAGTGGGCCTGTGTGCCAGGGGGGAGCACAGAACCCTAGAATGGGTTGGAAGGGACCGCTGAAAGTCCTTAGTCCCCCTCAGCAGTCAGCAGGGACACCTCCACTAGAGCAGGCTGCCCAGAGCCCCCTCCAGGCTGGCCAGGGATGGAGCCCCAGCCACCTCCCTGGGCAGCCTGTTGCAGTGTTCCAGCAGCCTCCTGCTGCAGAGCTTGTGGGCAGCAGGCTGAGGGATCATGGAGTCACAGAGTAGCTCAAGTTGGCACAAGCTGGAGAGATTCTAACCCCCCCTGGCTGTGTTCCTGTGTGCTCTGCTCGGGATGACCCTGCTCTGGCAGGGGGGTTGGACTGGGTGAGCTTTGGAGGTCCCTTCCAACCCCTGAGTTCTGTGACCCTGATTCTGTGACCCATAAGGACCACTGAGTCCAACTCCCTGATCCCAGCTGGGCTAGACCTGCAGAGCAGTGACTGCCCACAGGAAAAGTGGCAAATGTCTGCCTTTGAGAGGCTGCTGTGGGGCCACTGTGGGCAGCAGGGTGCTCAGCACTTCGTTTGTGAGGTCCTTCTAAAGCATCCTAATCTCTGCAAGCCTAATTGGGCTTAATTAGGATGGAGGCTGCCTCCCTGAACTGCTGAGCTGTGCCTTCCAGGCTGCCTGTCCTGGGCTTTAACAAGGATACAGACCTCAGGGCTTGCAGACTGGGGGGGCTGCCACCTCCCTGCAGAATCAGGCAGCACTGGTGGTGGCCCAGGTGGGCTTCAGCTCTCCCACTGCAAGCCAGGGCCCCCAGAAGCACTCAGGTGCTGCTGCCTGTGTGCTGGGCAGGAGCAAGCTGGGCAACACATCCATAACTGCTCAGGGATGTCCAAGGACAGGACAAAGGGGCACTGGGGGCAAGCTGGAGCAGAGGAGGTGCTGCAGGAACATAAAGAAGAACTTAATCACTGTGAGGTGATGGGTGGTGCCCAGAGGGGTTGTGGAGTCTCCTCTGGAGAGATTCCAGCCCCCCCTGGCTGTGTTCCTGTGTGCCCTGCCCTGGGTGCCCCTGCTCTGGCAGGGGGCTTGGACTGGATGATCTCTGGAGGTCCCTTCCAGCCCCTGGCACTCCATGCCTGTGATAACCTGGGCTGCTCTCCTGCCTCGCTGTGGCAGGAGCCTGGCAGCAGAGGACAGCCCAGCCCTGCCCCTGGAGCCATGGCAGATCAGCATCCTCTGTGTGTCACAGGAAGCCGTGTGGCATCCTGCCTGGCTCACTCTGCCTGCTGGAGCCAGGCCTTGTCTTGTCCCTTGGCCTCCCATGCTGGAAGCCACCCAAGTGGCCATGGCACAAACGTCTCTGCTGTACCAACTCAGACCTGCAGTGCCAGGGGTCAGAACCGGTGCCACCTCAGTGGTGTGCCCAAGATTGCTGTAGGAGGTGCCAGCTCCCTGAGCAGCCATGCCAGGCTGCTCTCTCTGCCCTGTAACCCTGCCAGCTGCTGCCTTGCTCTGTGGAAGCAGTGCCCAGGTGCCTGGGTGTGCCAGCTGCAGAGCTTCCCCCCAGCTCCTCTGGTCTCCTGCCCTCAGCCCTGCAGGGGCTGCCCTTGGCTGCTCTGCTGGGAGGCTGCAGGCATGCAGCCTGCTGCTGGCTGTCGCTGATGGCCTGCCCAGAGCCATCTTCTCCTTGCTTGTGTCCAAGTGCTGCATCCTGAGGACTCTGTGATGGGCATGGAGAGGCTGTAGCCAGCCCTGCTGTGGCCTCTGGGGAGGGCTGGGATGGGAGCAGTTATTTTTCAGTGGTGCCAGTGGCAGGACAAGAGGTGATGGGCACAGACTTGGACACAAGAAGTCCCAGCAGAGATGAGGAGGAACTTCTTTAATTGAAGGGTGCTGGAGGCCTGGAGCAGGCTGCCCACAGAGGTGGTGGAGTGTCCACCTCTGGGGACATTCCAAACCTGCCTGGATGTGTCCTGTGTGAGCTGCCCTGGGTGATCCTCCTCTGGCAGGGGGCTTGGACTGGAAGATCTCCAGAGGTCCCTTCCAGCCCCTGGCATCCTATGGTCCTGCAAGTGAAAATAAGATGAATTCTGTCTTCTGGTGACATGCAGCATTCCCTCCCCTGCACCCCCCCCCCCAAGTCACAGGTTTCCTACCCTTAACATCTTTGCAATCGACCCAGTCCCTGTGTTTGAAATGCAAATCTCTTTTGTCTGTCCCCTCTGCACACATTCCAGGTCCTTCTTTTCAGGTAGCCCAAAGCAGCTCCTTCAGAAGGGGGTGATGTGAAATGCAAGCTGGGGGGGTACTCCTACATGATCAGTTCAGCACACTGGGCCCTGACCCTTGTCAGGAAGATCTCTGTGGACTCCTCAGGGGCTGTTGTGAGCAGCCTTAGGGTAAGCTTCCAAGCTGGCTGGAGTGGAGGCTCAGTGGTCCTCTGCTCTTGCCAGCTTGGAGGAGGTTGTAACTCAGAACTCACAGCTGAGAAAGAGGAAACCCAAAACCTGCTAAAGAAGGTGACTTGCTGGATGGCCACAGCTCTGAACCCAATCACCTGACAGCTGGTTGCTTTCTGGGGGGGTTGAAATGTGGCTCCTCTCACAGGTGTGTCTGTCCAAGGGGGAGGCTGTCTCACACCCCTCGTGGTGCCACAGCTACTCTGGGTTCAGTGCAGTGCCTGTGCCTGGGGCATGGCTGCCTGCCCTGCCCCTGGGGTATGGCCTGGCAGGACAGCAGGAGGCCATGAGCTCCCTCCCAGGCTCATGGACATGCTCTGGCAGCTAGGGCTTGGCTGGCTGCCTTGGCTTCTTCCATCTCTCTGTTCTGTGCCTCACTGAAGATCCATCTAAAGCTGGTGTGGCCTGCATCTGCTGCCCAGGCAATGTGTGCAGCCCAAGGCATGTGCCTCCTGTGGCTGAGGTGTGCTGTCCAGCCTAGCCCACTGTGATGGCCTTGGACTGGAGCAGGGCAGAGTTAGGTTGGACATCAGGAGGAAGCTCTGCACAGTGAGGCTGGGGAGAGCCTGGCACAGGCTGCCCAGGGAGGGGGTTGAGGCCCTGTCCCTGCAGACAATCAGGATCAGGCCTGCTGTGGTCCTGGGCAGCCTGATCCATAGAATCATAGAATCAATAAGGTTGGAAAAGACCTCAAGGATCATCTTAGTCCAACCTGTCACCCAAGACTTCATGACTAACTAAACCATGGCACCAAGTGCCACGTCCAATCCTCTCTTGAGCACCCCTGCACCCTGCAGGGGGGTTGTCAAGATGCCCTTGGAGGGTCCCTTCCAACCAGAGAAAACCTCAGCCCCGGGCTGGGAGGCACTGGGAGCTCTGTGCAGCACAGGCAGGGAAGGGGCAGGGAAGGGACAGCCTGGATGGTGCCACAGGGCACAGGGCAAGCCTGGGAGCTTTACAGCTTCACATCACAAGTGTTTGTCAGCAGGGTTGGAGGGGAAACTGCCTTCAGTGTGGCAGGGGAGCCCTGATGAATGACTGCTGTCACAGCAGAACCTCCCCACTAAAGGTTTATAACTGCTGTAACCTTGCTGCTGAGAGGCTCCGGGGCAGGCTTGGAGCCTGTCTGTCCCCAGAGGCGCTGAGCTCTTGCTTGGAAGCACAACTGCTGCTCCGCTCTGCTTTGGGTCTGAAGCTCTGCTCTTGCTGAGGGGGAGGGAGGGGGGCTGGGGTCCCGCGGGGCGGCCGTGCCACCTCCCTGCTGCCTCAGGCTTCTCTTTCCTTTCCCACCCTCTCTTTGACTTGACCCTTTAGCCTTTAAGGTGGCTGGGGCAGAGCCCCTGCTCGAACAACACCTAACGCCATGGGAGGCTGATGCCAGGTGAGGTTTCCAGGCTTTCCTGCAAGGCAGCGCGGTCGCAATCGTATCCCCTACAAAAATAAACCTGCGGGGGAGGGGGGGAGGGAGAAAAAACCCCCCAGGCTCCAGCTGCAATTTCTGCAAGTGCAGAGCCCTGTGTTTATGAGAGGATTATCTGCAAATTCGAATAGGTTGTCTCTTCCACTCCACTGAATGCTCTGATCCTAAATAAGCAAATTACATCACCTATTCTGCTGTCCTGTTTAACTTATGACCTCAGCCTGAGCGCTGCAGGATGTGAGAGATAGCTGCTCGCTTTCATTGTCTGGAGAGCTGATATCTTCCCACCCCCCACCCCCCCTTCCCTGCTCTTTCAGTTTCAAAGCCTCTCGCCCCAGCCTTTGAGAAAGGTGTGAGCCTGGGATTAGGAGTGGGCGGGGAGAGGGGGGGGGAGGAGGAAGCGAGGAAACCAGCCTGCCGGGGCTGCTCCCCCCTCTAGATTAGGTGCAAAAGCTTTCTAACAGTTGCAGCAAATGTTTCGGGTGTTTTGTGGTTAAGGTAACGAATTTCATCGCTGTGAAGCTCATCATGTGCGAGCTGATTGACGCAGAGGGAGCCCAGTGTGGAGCAATCCATTTAGCAGGGACAAAGAAAAAGGCCTTCTGACGAGATGAAAAACCCTGCGCTCGGGGCGCTTTGCGAGGCCCTTTGAAGCCGGCCTGGGAACCCCGGCAATATTAGTCGATAATTAGTAATATAGATCCCTCAAGCTGTCGTTGAGATTGAGAATGTGCATGTCTCTCATGAGCCTGTGTCACACCAATCTGATCAGCAGGCTTTTTTGTTCCTTTTATGTGGCTTGCTCTGTCGGTCCGGACGATGCTGAGAACCGCCAGGCAGCATCTTTCTCACTGACTTGTGAGCTCTGCAGCTATCTCCCGGCCCCAGCGTGCCAGGCAAGTGGGACCGGGGCAATTTCGTTCTGTGGTCACCTTCCCTGGCCTGAGCATTTCACTCTTTGGTTTGTCCTTCCCCACGCCGGGTGAAAAAAACAAAAACCTGCTCCGGTTTCACACAGCAGACAGCCAGGGCTTTGTCTGAGGAGCTGCATCTGCAGCTGAGATAACCATCGAAGCCTTTGGGAAATGGCCCTTCTTGGAGCCCGCCTTTCGCTTAGGGACACCTTCCAGCGGCGCAGCACCGAGTCCCTGCTGGCTTCCTTTCAGCCCCCAAGCCCCCTGGGGCAGGGCTGTGCCACCGTGCCGGTGGAGCACCGAGGAGGGCCACGTGTGCTGGGTCGTGTTGGCTTGGGAATGCTGAGAATGAGAAGATGGGTTTGGAAACTCTCCGTGGTTTAATAAAAGGTTCATCCCTGGGATGCAATTTGTCAGCACCTACAGGTCAGGGGAACCTGTGATTAACAGCGCTGTGGTTTTCCCCAGCTGCCAGCGAGCTGCTCGCCAGCCCTGAGCCCAAACCCCGAGCTCAGCCCTGTGCCTACCCACCACGTAGGCTGTGATTCCTTGCTTCAGAGGGTGATTGTTCCACACAAAGGGTAAAGCCCTCTTAATCTTTTTGTTTATCCTGGGCTCGGCAATTTAGATGTAATCTGCGAGTTGTGCTGCCGAGGCTCTGGCCAGGAAGCACAGCTGGGATGGTTCTTGCCTCTGCAGATGCTGTTGGGGGAGAGGATTGGCCTCAAAAGGTGCTGGGCTGAATGGGAGCACTCAGTGGTGAATGCACCTAGCCCCTAGCCCCTAGATTGTAGCCCCTAGCCCCTAGATTGTAGCCCCTAGCCACTAGATTCTAGCCCCTAGCCACTAGATTCTAACCCCTAGCCACTAGATTCCAGTCTCTAGCCCCCAGCCTCTAGCCCCTAGTGTCTAGCCCCTAGGTCCTAGCCCCTAGCCCCTAGGCCCTAGCCCCTAGCCCCACAGCCCTGCAGCCAGGGGGGTGCAGCTCTTTTTCTCTCCTGTGTCTCTGCCCCCCATGGGCTTCTCAAACAGCATCAGGGGTTCTGACCATGTGTGGTGGCAAACTGTGCCCTCTTCCAGGCAGCTGAGGCTGGCAGGGCCATGGGGAGGGGAGCAGCCTGCCTCCCCCCGGGGCGAATGCCAGCGGGAAGCCACCGAGCCCCAGCGTGCAGCAGCAAGGCAGAGGGGCGGCAGCACGGTGCCCAGCCCAGCTCTGCCCTGCCGTCCGCGGGCACGGGCAGCACCCAGCCCGGGCAGCACCCAGCCCTGCCAGCTCCCCAGCCTGCGTCCCCCCGAGCCCGGAGCCCCCAGCGGAGGGGCCGGGCCGGGCCCGGCTCTCAGCAGCCAGCCCGGGCGGTGCTGCCTGGTTCCCACAGACTGCACACTTCCCTGCCAAGATTTCAGTATCTTCAGAAATCCAGTGGAGCATGAAGGTCACAGCGAGGGAAGAATGACAGCCTGAGACTCGGCTCCCCCCTTTCAGCAGCTCGCAGCAGCCTGCTGTCTCTGCAGCACGTTGTTTCCACAGGGCTGGCCCCCGGTCCGGGCTGCGCGCAGCCCAGCGGCAGGCGGCTCTGGGAACGCCGCGCATCAGCTGCGCTCCTTCAAGGCTCAAGTTGCAGCCTCCCTTCCCCAGTGCCTGCAAAGGCTTCGTTCCCAGTGACATTTCCCTTGCAGATCTTTGTCCCGAGGTTCTTTTTCCGTGGCCATGTGTGGACCCAGGCTCTGAGCGCTGATTTCCTCCCTCCTCTTCTCCCCTTCTCAGAGCCGCCGGGGGGGAAGCTGTGAACTTCGTGGGGGGGGGGGAGGGGGGGAAGCTGTGAATTTTTCACACTGCTGTGTGTTACAGCCCTCAAAATGATGATGCCAAATTAGCCATTAGAGGTCAAACCTCAGCTGACAGCAAATGTTTTTCCTTTGAGGAAGTCATCCTCGCTCCTGGGAACCGGTTTTGTTCTCCTGTGCTCAGTGCAGTGAAAAAAAAAAAAGGTAGGAATGTGGGCTGGGTGGTTTTGGGGTTGTGTTTTTTGTTGTTGTTCCTGGAGGGCAACACTAGCTGGGAAAACGCTGGGATTAGCCAGTGGAAAGAGCAGAAGCAGGCAGCCACTGGCAGTGGGAACAGCACTCGCATTGAGAGCAGCGGAGGAGGGAAGCCACAGCGCAGCGCGGAGCGAAAGTCCTTTCATGGCCTCTCTGCAGAGGACTTTGTCTTCCTCTGGTGGGGCTGGCCAGCTCGTGTAGTGCCTTGGGCAGCCCTGCTGCTGCTGCTGCTGCTGCACAGGGAGAAAGTAAGGAGAGGTCAGGGGATGACAGTGATGGAGTGACTGCAAGGAGAGGCAGGGAGTCTCTGGAGATGCAGGGACAGAGCTCTGCCTCCCATGCGGCCCAGAGGAGCCATCCCCATGTTTTCCCTCAAATGTCATGAGAAAACAAGGGGTTTGTAGCCAATTTAAGTTCTGTTGGTTTCCAGTCCCCTGTGCCTCCTGAGGTCAGGGTTCAGTGTATTGACTGTGTCAAGAAGTCAAAATTCCCATGATTTATACACTGTGGAGTTTCTGCTCCTTTCTGACACCGCTGCCCTTCTGATGCTCTTTGTCTGTGTGGCAGGGTGGGGGTGGGCTGCCCAGCTCCCAGGCTTTCCATAGCTGTGCATTTACCCTGGGGGGGTTCTCAGGATGGTTATCCTACACAGCAGTGCAGCCACTGGGGCTCATAGTATCATAGAATCACTCAGGGTTGGAAGGGACCACAAGGATCATCCAGTCCCAACCCCCCTGCCATGGGCAGGGACACCCCACACTAGATCAGCCTGGCCACAGCCTCATCCAGCCTGGCCTTAAACACCTCCAGGGACAGGGCCCCAACCACCTCCCTGCACAACCCATTCCAGGGCTTCACCACTCTCCTGGGGAAGAACTTCCTCCTCCCCTCCAGCCTCAATCTCCCCACCTCCAGCTTCATTCCATTCCCCCTAGTCCTATCACTGCCTGAGATCCTGAGCAGTCCCTCCCCAGCCTTCCTGGAGCCCCCTTCAGATCCTGGAAGGCCACAAGGAGGTCACCTGGGAGCCTTCTCTTCTGCAGCCTGAACAGCCCCAACTCCTTCAGTCTGTCTCACAGCAGAGCAGCTCCAGCCCTCTGCTCATCCTCCTGGCCCTGCTCTGGACACCTTCCAGCCCTCCACATCCCTCTTGCCATAGGGGCTCCAGAACTGGAGGCAGGACTCCAGGTGGGGTCTCCCAGAGCTGAGCAGAGGGGGAGAATCACCTCCCTTGCCCTGCTGGCCACACTTCTCCTGCTGCAGCCCAGGCTCTGGTTGGCTTTCTGGGCTGCAAGTGCACACTGAGAGCTCCTGGTGAGCTTCTCCTCCCCCAGCACCCCCAAGGCTCTCTCCTCAGGGCTGCTTTCCAGCCAGTCCCTGCCCAGCCTGTAGACCTTGCACCTTAAAAAGTTCAATGACCTCAGAGTTCCATTTGCACAGTGGAGCTTCAGGAGGTGGCCAGGGGAAGTGGGCTGAGCTGAGCCCATGCAGAAGGCCTCCAGCTCGAGGTGTCAGGGAAGAGTTCAGTGTGGGCCACTTCCCCCAAACCCCATGGAGAATCCTGCACCAAAGCCTTGTTGTGGCAAAGAGAGTGGAACCCTGCTGGGTGCTCCATGGGGAAGGAGCAGCTCTGCAGCCAGCCCAGTGCTTGTCTGGGCAGCAGAGCTCTGCTCCTTCAGGAGGTGTCCTCTCTAAGCATGTTTGAAGCTTGTGTTGCAGACAGCATTGCCCACAGAGCTACCTTAGAATGTGCCAGATCCAAAACTGCTCCACAGCTTGACATGAAAACCTTTGGGCATTAAGCTGTGCCACGAAGTGAGCTGTGCCTGCTGCTGACAGCAGGGCTTCTGCAGGGGACACCCTGTGCCAAAGCCATCCAGCAGTGGGTCCCCTGTGGAACACAGGCTGTGATTTCCTTCTGCATCTGCTGCCACAAAGGCATCTGCAGCTGGTGATGGAATCACAGAATTGTTTTGGTGGGAGAAGCCTTCCAAGATCATCCAATCCAACATCCACCCAACCCCACCATGGCCACAGGTGTCTTGAGCACCTCCAGGCATGGGGACTCCACCACCTCCCTGGGCAGCCTCTGCCAATCCCTGACCACTGCTGCATCTCCAACCTAACCCTCCCCTGGCACAATTTCAGACCATTTCCTCTCCTTCTATCACCTGAGACTAGAGGGAAGAGCCCAACCCCCAACCCCCAGCCTCCTCTCTGGGAGCTGCAGAGAGCAATGAGGTCTCCCTCAGCCTCCTCTCCTCCAGCCTGAACACCCCCAGCTCCCTCAGCTGCTCCTCCCCAGCCCTGTTCTCCAGACCCTTCCCCAGCTTGGTTGCCCTCCTCTGGACCTCAGTGTCCTTCTTGGAGTGAGGGGGCTCAGATATGCTGAAGAGGGGCAGCACCAAATGGAGGTTTGGCTTTTTCAAGAGCACCTGGTGCCCATAAGGTGCACATGGCCTAAAGACCAGGGAGAGAGCACCCTGTGGCTGTGTGACCCCCAGGGTCACAGAGTGATCCTGAGACAGGGACAGGCAAAGCAGTAGCCTGGTGGAAAGAGAAACAGAAAGCTCTTAAGTGAGTCTCTCAAGTGAGTGTGTCAGGCTTGCAGATGCTACTTGGCAGCTCCCTTGATGAAATGCAGCTGCACAGCCAGACAGGATTCTGCTGAGCTAGGCCTGGACCCTGCTGTGGAATCAGGCAGTTCTGAGAGGCTCAGGGTACATTTTCCTCTCTCTCTTCCCCCAGAAGCCAGCAGAACTCCCTTGGGTTTCCAGTGAGCTGAGGGTGTGCTCTCTTGAGCTGAGGGTGTGCTCATCTTCAGCAAGGTCTTCTGACAGCACAAGATGATTTCTTCTGGGGGGCAGCCAAGTACCCTCTGGTCCCCTGCCACCAGGAGAGATGCTTAGAGGGAGACAGGACAGCACAGGAGTTCTGTCAGAGGTGGAGAACACTCAGAGCATTCCTGGGCTGCACTGTGAGGAGAACACTCAAAGCACTCCTGGGCTGCACTGAGAGCACTCAGAGCACTCCTGGGCTGCGCTGAGCACACTCAGAGCACTCCTGGGCAGCACTGAGCACACTCAGAGCACTCCTGGGCTGCACTGAGCACACTCAGAGCACTCCTGGGCTGCGCTGAGCACACTCAGAGCACTCCTGGGCAGCACTGAGCACACTCAGAGCACTCCTGGGCTGCGCTGAGCACACTCAGAGCACTCCTGGGCTGCACTGAGAGCACTCAGAGCACTCCTGGGCTGCACTGAGAGCACTCAGAGCACTCCTGGGCAGCACTGAGCACACTCAGAGCACTCCTGGGCTGCGCTGAGCACACTCAGAGCACTCCTGGGCTGCACTGAGAGCACTCAGAGCCCTCCTGGGCTGCACTGAGCACACTCAAAGCACTCCTGGGCTGCACTGAGAGCACTCAGAGCACTCCTGGGCAGCACTGAGAGCACTCAGAGCACTCCTGGGCAGCACTGAGAGCACTCAGAGCACTCCTGGGCTGCACTGAGAGCACTCAGAGCACTCCTGGGCAGCACTGAGCACACTCAGAGCACTCCTGGGCTGCACTGAGCACACTCAGAGCACTCCTGGGCAGCACTGAGCACACTCAAAGCACTCCTGGGCTGCACTGAGAGCACTCAGAGCACTCCTGGGCAGCACTGAGAGCACTCAGAGCACTCCTGGACAGCACTGAGCACACTCAGAGCACTCCTGGGCTGCGCTGAGAGCACTCAGAGCACTCCTGGGCTGCACTGAGCACACTCAGAGCACTCCTGGGCTGCACTGAGCACACTCAGAGCACTCCTGGGCTGCACTGAGAGCACTCAGAGCACTCCTGGGCAGCACTGAGCACACTCAGAGCACTCCTGGGCTGCACTGAGCGCACTCAGAGCACTCCTGGGCTGCACTGAGAGCACTCAGAGCACTCCTGGGCAGCACTGAGCACACTCAGAGCACTCCTGGGCTGCACTGAGAGCACTCAGAGCACTCCTGGGCAGCACTGAGCACACTCAGAGCACTCCTGGGCTGCACTGAGCACACTCAGAGCACTCCTGGGCAGCACTGAGCACACTCAGAGCACTCCTGGGCTGCACTGAGAGCACTCAGAGCACTCCTGGGCAGCACTGAGCACACTCAGAGCACTCCTGGGCTGCACTGAGCACACTCAGAGCACTCCTGGGCAGCACTGAGCACACTCAGAGCACTCCTGGGCTGCACTGAGCACACTCAGAGCACTCCTGGGCTGCACTGAGCACACTCAGAGCCCTCCTGGGCAGCACTGAGCACACTCAGAGCACTCCTGGGCAGCACTGAGCACACTCAGAGCACTCCTGGGCTGCACTGAGAGCACTCAGAGCACTCCTGGGCAGCACTGAGCACACTCAGAGCACTCCTGGGCTGCACTGAGCACACTCAGAGCACTCCTGGGCAGCACTGAGCACACTCAGAGCACTCCTGGGCTGCACTGAGCACACTCAGAGCACTCCTGGGCAGCACTGAGCACACTCAGAGCACTCCTGGGCAGCACTGAGAACACTCAGAGCACTCCTGGGCAGCACTGAGAGCACTCAGAGCACTCCTGGGCAGCACTGAGAGCACTCAGAGCACTCCTGGGCAGCACTGAGCACACTCAGAGCACTCCTGGGCTGCACTGAGAGCACTCAGAGCACTCCTGGGCTGCACTGAGCACACTCAGAGCACTCCTGGGCTGCACTGAGAGCACTCAGAGCACTCCTGGGCTGCACTGAGCACACTCAGAGCACTCCTGGGCAGCACTGAGCACACTCAGAGCACTCCTGGGCTGCACTGAGAGCACTCAGAGCACTCCTGGGCTGCACTGAGCACACTCAGAGCACTCCTGGGCTGCACTGAGAGCACTCAGAGCACTCCTGGGCTGCACTGAGCACACTCAGAGCACTCCTGGGCAGCACTGAGCACACTCAGAGCACTCCTGGGCTGCACTGAGAGCACTCAGAGCACTCCTGGGCTGCACTGAGCACACTCAGAGCACTCCTGGGCAGCACTGAGCACACTCAGAGCACTCCTGGGCTGCACTGAGCGCACTCAGAGCACTCCTGGGCTGCACTGAGAGCACTCAGAGCACTCCTGGGCTGCACTGAGCGCACTCAGAGCACTCCTGGGCTGCACTGAGAGCACTCAGAGCACTCCTGGGCTGCACTCAGAGCACTCAGAGCACTCCTGGGCTGCACTGAGCACACTCAGAGCACTCCTGGGCTGCACTGAGAGCACTCAGAGCATTCCTTGGGGTGCACTGAGCACACTCAGAGCCCTCCTTGGGCAGCACTGGGAGCACTCAGAGCACTCCTGGGCAGCACTGAGCACACTCAGAGCATTCCTTGGGGTGCACTGAGCACACTCAGAGCCCTCCTTGGGCAGCACTGGGAGCACTCAGAGCACTCCTGGGCAGCACTGAGCACACTCAGAGCACTCCTGGGCTGCACTGAGAGCACTCAGAGCACTCCTGGGCTGCACTGAGCACACTCAGAGCACTCCTGGGCAGCACTGAGCACACTCAGAGCCCTCCTGGGCTGCACTGAGCACACTCAGAGCCCTCCTGGGCTGCACTGAGCACACTCAGAGCCCTCCTGGGCTGCACTGAGAGCACTCAGAGCACTCCTGGGCAGCACTGAACACACTCAGAGCACTCCTGGGCAGCACTGAGCACACTCAGAGCCCTCCTGGGCTGCACTGAGCACACTCAGAGCACTCCTGGGCAGCACTGAACACACTCAGAGCACTCCTGGGCAGCACTGAGCACACTCAGGGCTGCACACACTCAGAGCCCTCCTGGGCTGCACTGAGCACACCCAGAGCCCTCCTGGGCTGCACTGAGCACACTCAGAGCCCTCCTGGGCTGCACTGAGAGCACTCAGAGCACTCCTGGGCTGCACTGAGCACACTCAGAGTCCTCCTGGGCAGCACTGTGTCTTCCCTGGACAAGCAGGCTCACTTTGCTGTCTTCACTCCCAGCACACAGCTGAGGGCATCATCCTTTCAGTCAGAGTAATGCTGGGGGATGGTGCAGGTGAATTTCATCTCTTCTCCTCTCACCCCCAGTACCTTCTTCATCCTCACCCCCACTTTGGCTTTTCTCTCACTGGTTTTTGAGGAGCTACTCCTGCAGAGGCATTGGGGTGAGGTGGGAGAGCATCCCCATGTTCAATGTGAGCACAGCCAGGTTTGTTTTCATAACTGCCCCTTGGCAGGGCTGTGGTTGCAGTTGGGTGTCCTGCAGCCAGGAGGGTGCCCCAGCTCCCCTGTCCTCCTGCCCATGCTTTGTGCTTGCAGCTCATACTTGTCCAGCAGGTCTAGGGAGGTTCTCTCTCTCTGTTCTGCCCTGCTCAGGCCACAGCTGCAATCCTGTGTCCAGTTTGGGGCTTCCCAATTCAAGAGAGCCAGAGACCTGCTGGAGGGAGTCCAATGGAGAGCCAGGAGGATGCTTAGGGGACTTGAGCCTCTCCCCTGTGAAGAGAGACTGAGAGCCCTGGGGCTGGTTAGTGTGGAGAGAAGAGAAGGCTGAGGGGGATCTGATCAATGTCTATCAACATCTGAGGGGTGGGGGGCAAGGGGAGGGGGCCAAGCTCTTCAGTGGTGCACAGGAATGAGCCAAGGACCAATGGAGACAAACTTGAACAGGGAAGGCTTCAGCTGAACATGAGGAGAAAGTCCTTTGCAGTGAGGGTGGCAGAGCCCTGGGGCAGGCTGCCCAGGGGGGTGTGGAGTCTCCTCTGGAGACTTTCAAACCCCTCCTGGATGTGTTCCTGTGAGGACTACCCTGGGGGACCCTGCTCTGGCAGGGGGTTGGACTGGATGAGCTCCAACGTTCTGTGATACCTGGGGAGGGGGCACATGGAGAAGCAGATGTTGGGCTGCAGCTGGAATGGGAGCTCCCATCTGCAGCTGGGCTGGTGCTTTGTAGTCACAAGGGACCACAGAAGGGAGTTATGTCTTGGGTGCACCAAGGGCATTCCAGCTCTGAGGCAGAGCTCCTGCCTGGAGCCTGGGGCATGGCAGTGAGTCAGGTTTGTCCTGCAGAGCTGTGGGCAGCCCACCACACTCTGCAGCTGCTGGGCTTTGGCAGTCTCCTGTCACACAGTTCAAAGGCCTGAAGTGGGTCCTGCAGGAGGAAATGAGCTGGTGGCTGGACAGAAGGAAGTTGGTGACAGAAGAGTCAGAGGAGGAACATGGTTCCCTACAAGCAAGGTCATGTGAATGGCTGTGTGGTGACAGGATGGAGTGATGGATGTGCAGGGATAATAGGTCACTGGGGAGGCAGCCTGAGAGCTGAAGCCTCTGGAAATGGTGGAGACATTGTGGAGAAGTTAGTTCAAAAGACACCAAGGGAAGCCAGGCAGCTCCTGGCCCAGCAGTGAGCTTCCCTGGGCCTCCTTCCAGCCTGTGGCTGGAGGAGCAAGCTGGCACTGGAGGCTGCCCATGTGCCTGACTGTGCAGGTGCTGCCCTGTGCAGCTGCAGGGTGCCCTGAGCAGCAGCCCCATGCCACAGCAGGGCCCAGCAGCCCTTTGGTGGCAGCCAGGGCTGGGATGCTCCCAGTGCAAAGAGTTGGTTCTGCAAAGCTGTGCTCCTCAGGTTGGGTTTCTTCTGGGGGGCCAGCCAGGTGTGAAAGCCAATCTGCTCCTCACACCCCCAGGGCACTGTCTGTGCTGCCTGGAGAGGCCAGCTCCAGGGGCTCACTGGTGAGGCAGAAGCTGGCCCTGGGTTGGGGGCAAGGGGACTCAAAGCACAGGTGGCTGTGGTGGGGCTGGGCTCAGGGACAGGGCAGCTCCTGAATCCCTCTGGGGCTGAGCCAGCCCTGGTCTGGCAAAACAAATGGAGCACCAGGGAGGAGGCTGTGAGCCTGGGGTCCTGCTGGGCTTGCAGAGGCCTTTGGCTGTCTCAGGCAGGTGCAGGCTGGTGGGGACAGGCTGTGGCTGCTGACTGAATGCTCTTGGCTGGAGTTTCCCTTCCAGGGCTTGCCATGGTCCATGCACAAACAGAGGTGGTTAGAAGGCCTTGATGCAGCACAGCTCTCCCCTGGTGTCCATCTGACACTTCCTTTGTGCCTGACTTCCCTTTCTCCCTGATAAAGCCACAGATTTGGAGGCTCATTGGAGTTTCAGTGCAGAAAATTCCTGTGGACCCTTGACTCTGCCTGCTGGCCATGGTCCCCATCTCATTCCTGAACACAGGGAGCACAGAATCAAGAATGGCTTCACCTGGAAGGGCTCTCAAAGATCATCTGGTTCCATCACCTCCACCAGCACAGGGTGCTCAAGGCCTCATCCAGCCTGGCCTGAAACACCTCCAGGCAGGAGGCAGCCACAGCCTCCCTGGGCAGCCTGTGCCAGAGTCTCCCCAGCCTCACTCTCAACAATTCCTTCCTCCTCTCCACTCTCAGTCTCCCCTCTCCCAGCTCAAAGCCATTGTTCCTCATCCTGGCACTCCCAGCCCTTGGCCAGAGTCCCTCCCCAGCTCTCCTGGAGCCCTTCAGGTCCTGGAAGGCTGCTCTGAGGTCTGCCTGGAGCCTTCTCTTCTCCAGGCTGATCAGCCCCAGCTCTCCCAGCCTGGCCCCACAGGGGAGGTTCTGCACAGGAGGTGCTGCAGGTGGGGTGTGAGCAGAGCAGAGCAGAGGGGCAGAATCCCCTCCCTTGACCTGCTGGCTGTGCCTCTTTTGATGCAGCCCAGCACACAGGTGGCTCTTTGGGCTGCCAGTGACCATTACCAGCTCATGGCAGACACCTCATCAACCAGCACCCCCAAGTCCTTTTCCTCCAGGCTGCTCTGGAGCCACTCCTCACCCAGCCTGGCTCTGTGCTTGAGATTGCCCTGCCCCAGCTGCAGGACCTTGGCCTTGGCCTTGTTGAGCTCCACAAGGTTGGCTTGGGCCCAGCCCTGCAGCCTGCCCAGGTCCCTCTGGATGGATCCTTCCCTGCAGTGTGCCAGCAGCAGCAGCTTGGTGTTGTTGGCAAACCTGCCAAGGGTGCCTCAGTCCCAGGCAAAGATGTGAAACAGCTCTGGCCCCAGCACCAAGCCCTCAGGGACTCATCACAGTTCTCCATCTGGACACAGGCACTGAGTGCAGCTCTTTGGAAGCAGCCATCTAGGTGTGAGCTTGCTCCCAGCTTGAGCCAGGCTCAGGCTGCAGGGGGGCAGCAGGGTCAGGCTGAAGCTCTGGGCTCCAGCATGGCACTGGGGTGCCCATCTGTGCCACGACAGCAGGGGCAGGTCAGAGCTGCCCCCAGGGCCCTGCTGGCTGCTGGCTCAGCAGCAGGGATGCCCAAGGGCTGCTCTGCTGGCCAGGAGCAGAGGGGGCACCCAGCACCGTGACATCAGCCTCAGGGCTGGGCAGCAGCGATTCACATGCAGCTCCTGTGCCAAACCCAATCCTCAGCTGCTTTCTTACTCCTTAATGAAAAATACCTCTTTAGGGCTCCTTTGAAGTCCCCACCCCTGCAAACCCTCCCCCCCGATATTGTCATCTTTGTTACTGTTGGCAGCCCCCGCCAGGGCCGGGAGCCTTTCCTGACAGATAGCTCGGCAGGCTTTGTCCCCCCGCTCAATGCAGCCCCCCAGCAGAGGCCTTCGGAATGGCTAATGACAGGGCCTCCCAGGGGCCTGCTGCCAAGTGCTCAAAGACCTCCCAGGCTTCCCAGAGGCAGGGGTGTCCTTTCCCTGGGGCCAGCCGCAGGAGGAATGCACACACTGGGATTCTCCTACCTAAGCTGCGGCGGCCTCGGCCGTTCCCAGCCGCGGAGGCGCAGCCATGCGTGCAGGGCCGGTTGCTTAGCAGGGCAGACAGGGCTCTGGCAGGGGAGGACAGGGGATAAAGAGAGGGGAAAGGCTTGGGGCAAAGCATCCCCTCCAGGCTGAGGCATTGCTGCCTCCTGACTTTGCAAACAGCCGTTTGGAAAGGGTCTGTAACAGAGCTGGGAGGAGATTCCTGCTGCCCCAGCCGGTGGTGGTGGCGCAGTGGCAGGCAGGGGCTGCAGGCTGGGCTGTGAGTGGTGCCCAAAGAGCTGGGCTCCTGCCTGCCAGTGTCAGAGGAGAGGCAGAAAACCGCCTGAGGATCTCTGGGGGTCTGTTGGAGGTGGGAGTGGGATGCTCACGACGTGATTGTTCTGAGTTGTAGGTGCACACTGCTGGCAGCTGAAGCTGTACCTCTGCTGCTGCCTCTCCCCTGCCCCAGTGCCTCTCCTTGCCCCTCCTGGCTCCAGCACAAGGGAGCTGATCCCAGCTGAAGCAGACCTGTCAAAGCCAGGTGGCTAATTTTAACCCAGCTCAGCTCCCCAGGCTGGGTCTCTCTGCAGCTGCCCAGATGTGTGCCCACACTGGGGGGAGGGCAGGAGGACTCAGCCTCGGCTGTGCCAGCACCAGCTGGCCACTGGCCAAAGCCCTGGGGAGCCCACAGCTGGCAGGGCTCCGGGGGGCACTTCAACAGCCCCAGCTGAACCATGAGAACCTGGCTGGTGCCCTGCAGTGTGCCAGGGAGGGGCTCCCCAGGATGTCCTCTGTGCCTGGCTGGGCTCAGGAGATGAAGCCTTGGCCTGCCTCATCCCCACCCTGTTCATCTCCATTCCTTCTGGACCCCTCTGGCAGCTCAGCATCTGCTCGGGTTGGGATTTGTTCCTCAGCTTGGTAAGCAGAGGGCAGCCAGGGGGTGCCTGTTCCTGTGCAGCCAGAAACTGTCCCCTGTGGATCAGCCTGGGACTGATTTGCACCTCCCCCCAGTTCTGCTTGGTGGCTGAATGCAGCTTCTGAGCTCAGCCCGCAGCCTGGGAGCCTGTGTCCCAACGTGTTCATAGCGAGGAGGGCTCCCGGGGGGGATCAGCAGATGAATTGCCCAGGGGAGAGGTGAGAGCTCAGTCAGTGCCTGAGCTTCTGCTGCCAAATGCAGCTCAACCTTGGCTCCTCCTGGAGCAGGCAGAGCCCGTCCAGCCCCTCCGGTGCCGCGGTGAGTTCGCTTCTTGCGCGCAGGGGGAAGCCGCTCCGAGCGCGGCTGTGCCTTTAACGGGGCGGCCGCCGCCCAGAGCACTTGAAGCTTCATTGAGCCTGAATGAAAAGCTTGCTGCACGCTGCTGAAGAGAGGAAGCTGCTGGTGGATGATTTACTTGGAATGCCCTGCAGCAAGGAGGTTATAAATGAGGAGGGGAAACACCAGGAGCGCTGAGATTCGAACCAGAGGAAATGTGCCAAGCCTTGAAGTGACCTTATGTAAATGAGACTTAATTGAGCTCGGTTTTAGCAGGGGTTGTAAAGATCAAAATAACAGCAGCCTTGAAATGCAAAGGTCTGGAGGTGATGCATATGAATGTGTGGCTGCATGCAGCTGGGCCCAGCCTGCCCAGCAGCTGCCCAGCCTGGCTCCAGGAGCTGCCCTGCCGGGGGGCTGAGCGAGGCAGCAGGGCTCTGGGGGTGCAGAGGCAGTGCCTGGTGGCTGCATGCTGCCCCCCAGCCCAGCTTGCTCAAGGCCTCATCCAGCCTGGCCTGAAACACCTCCAGGCAGGAGGCAGCCACAGCCTCCCTGGGCAGCCTGTGCCAGAGTCTCCCCAGCCTCACTCTCAACAACTTCTTCCTCATCTTCACTCTCAGTCTCCCCTCTCCCAGCTCAAAGCCATTGTTCCTCAGCCTGGCACTCCCAGCCCTTGGCCAGAGTCCCTCCCCAGCTCTCCTGGAGCCCTTCAGGTCCTGGCAGGCTGCTCTGAGGTCTGCCTGGAGCCTTCTCTTCTCCAGGCTGCACAGCCCCAACTCTCCCAGCCTGGCCCCACAGGGGAGGTTCTGCAGCCTCTGCTCATCTCTGTGGCCTCCTCTGGAGCCTCTCCAGCAGCTCCAGGTCCTTCTTGTGCTGGGGGCCCCAGAGCTGGAGACAGTGCTGCAGGTGGGGGCTGAGCAGAGCAGAGCAGAGGGGCAGAATCCCCTCCCTGTGCTGCTGCTCTCCCTGCTCTGGCTGCAGCTCAGCACTCAGCTGGCTCTGGGCTGCCAGGGACCACTGCTGGCTCTTGGGGAGGTTGTCACCAGCTGACACCCCCAAGACCTTCTCCAGGCTGGACTGGACTGAGCCTGTGACCTCAGCCAGGCTGCAGTGTGCCCCATGTCACAGACACAGAGATCCCAGTGAGGAGCAGATCCTCTCACAGGGCTGGCTGGGCCATGCCCTGCTCACTGAGGTTGGTTCCCAGTGGGCAGTGATGTGGGGCATGTGTGTGACAGTGCTGGGAACCCAGACAGAGACTGCCAGGGCTGAGTTCCTGTGCTGCTCCTGCAGCTGGCATCTTTGCCCTCTGTGCTTGTGTTCAGCTCTGGGCTTCATTCTCTTCTTCTTTTGGGAAGATGAAGCAGTGTTGATCTGGGCAGCAAAATGGAGTGGTCACTGCTGTGCAAAGCACTCAGCCCTGCTCCTGCTGCCTGCATTCCCTGGGCTGCTGTTTCCCAGGACTCCTGGAGCTTGGTGCCCACAAGCAGTGAGTGCCTGTGGCAGGCCAGGCACCAGCCTCCTGTCTCGTTCCAAATACCAGATGAATTGATTCATTGAGATTCCTGAACAGCAGTGGAGAGCAGGAGGCTCTGACCCAGGGAGGAGCTGTGGCCATGGCTGTGAGCAGCAGGCTAATGAAGATGAAAAACCTGCCCTGACCAGGGCAGTCCAAGCAGTCTCAGGGAGGAGGCTCCTGGCCCCAGCGCTGCTGTTTGTCTTTGCTGTCATCCGAAGCCAGAGCAGTACCCTGAGAAGCCAAGGGGACAGTGACTGTGCTCAGGGGAGGTCAGCAGTGCTGCCTAAGCCCAACAGCTTCCTGCAGCAGAGCTGAGCTCAGTGCCACCACGGTGCCCCCAGGGCTCCAGGGAGCTGCTCCCAGGGGTTCCTGCCAGGCTCCTTGGCTCCGTCCGACCCGAGGAGAGCGAAAACAACTTCGGCGTCTTCCCTTCGGAGGGAAGCTGGAAAATCTTCTCCCTGTTTAAAGTTCCCATGGCTGCAGTTGGAGTTTGGCACACAGTTGGCCACGGGGTTATCTGAGGTCATGTACTCAAATAGTTGTAGATAAAACAAGGGCCTGTTTGGATTGGAAATCTCCAGAGGGCTTTTCCTCTGCGCGGGCAGGGAGGCTGCGAGGGGACAGCAGCCAAGACAAAGCTTGGGCTCCGTCTGCAGTAGCTCTGTGAAGCACAACGAGCAGGGGAGAAAAACACAAAGCAAGAGGAGCTCTTGCCATGGTGTTCTTTTCTGAGCTGGCTCTTGAGACGTTGGAGCCACAGCCGAGGAGAGGAGTCCTGCACTGAGGTCTCTCCAGGACTGGGCTCTCCGTGCGGCTCTGCCAGGAAGCTCCCCGGGGCTGCAGGGAGCCTCCCTGGCCTGGCTGTGCCCACAGGCATGGGCACAGGGGCTGCTGCTGGGAGCCTTGGGCAGAGGGGATGCTGCTGGGAGCCTTGGGCAGAGGGGATGCTGCTGGGAGCCATGGGCAGAGGAGATGCTGCTGGGAGCCATGGGAACAGGGATGCTGCTGGGAGCCATGGGCTGAGGGGATGCTGCTGGGAGCCATGGGCAGAGGAGATGCTGCTGGGAGCCTGGGCAGAGGGGGATGCTGCTGGGAGCCATGGGAACAGGGATGCTGCTGGGAGCCATGGGCAGAGGAGATGCTGGGGAGCCATGGGAACAGGGATGCTGGGGAGCCTTGGGCAGAGGGGATGCTGGGCAGAGGGGATGCCATGGGAACAGGGATGCTGCTGGGAGCCATGGGCAGAGGATGCTGGGGAGCCATGGGCAGAGGAGATGCTGCTGGGAGCCATGGGCACAGGGATGCTGCTGGGAGCCTTGGGCAGAGGGGATGCTGCTGGGAGCCATGGGCACAGGGATGCTGCTGGGAGCCATGGGCAGAGGAGATGCTGCTGGGAGCCATGGGAACAGGGATGCTGCTGGGAGCCATGGGCTGAGGGGATGCTGCTGGGAGCCATGGGCAGAGGAGATGCTGCTGGGAGCCATGGGCAGAGAGGATGCTGCAGGGAGCCATGGGAACAGGGATGCTGCTGGGAACCATGGGCTGAGGGGATGCTGCTGGGAGCCATGGGAACAGGGATGCTGCTGGGAGCCATGGGCACAGGGATGCTGCAGGGAGCCATGGGAACAGGGATGCTGCTGGGAGCCATGGGCAGAGGGGATGCTGCTGGGAGCCATGTGCACAGGGATGCTGCTGGGAGCCATGGGCACAAGGATGCTGCTGGGAGCCATGGGCAGAGGAGATGCTGCTGGGAGCCATGTGCACAGGGATGCTGCTGGGAGCCATGGGCACAGGGATGCTGCTGGGAGCCATGGGCAGAGGGGATGCTGCTGGGAGCCATGGGCAGAGGGATGCTGCTGGGAGCCATGGGCAGAGGGATGCTGCTGGGAGCCATGGGCAGAGGGATGCTGCTGGGAGCCATGGGCAGAGGGATGCTGCTGGGAGCCATGGGCACAGGGATGCTGCTGGGAGCCATGGGCACAGGGATGCTGCTGGGATCCATGGGCAGAGGGATGCTGCTGGGAGCCATGAACCATGGGCAGAGGGATGCTGCTGGGATCCATGGGCAGAGGGATGCTGCTGGGAGCCATGGGCACAGGGATGCTGCTGGGAGCCATGGGCAGAGGGGATGCTGCTGGGAGCCATGGGCAGAGGGGATGCTGCCATGGGCAGCTGCAGCCATGGGCACAGGGATGCTGCAGGGAGCCATGGTCAGAGGGGATGCTGCTGGGAGCCATGGGCACAGGGATGCTGCTGGGAGCCATGGGCAGAGGGGATGCTGCTGGGAGCCATGGGCACAGGGATGCTGCTGGGAGCCATGGGCACAGGGATGCTGCTGGGAGCCATGGGCACAGGGATGCTGCAGGGAGCCATGGGAACAGGGATGCTGCTGGGAACCATGGGCAGAGGGGATGCTGCTGGGAGCCATGGGCACCAGGGGATGCTGCTGGGAGCCATGGGCACCAGGGGCTGCTGCTGGGAGGCTGCAGCCCAGCCCCCCCCCCAGCCAGCCTCTCTGCTGCAGAGGTTTGTTCCAACACTCCCAGCCAGCTGGGGCAGTCACAAAGAGGGAGAAGCGAACGGCTTTGGAAGTTGAAGAGAGAGCAAGGTTCTGTCAGGCTGCCTCAGAGGCCCTGGGGCTTCTCTGGGGAGCTGTTTCCTCAGCTCTCAATGGAGGTCTGCAGGGCTGAGCACATTTGGAGGAGCAATTGGAGTCAGGGCCGCTGCAAGCTGTCAGCAAAGAGGCTGCAGCGCAGGAGCAGCTCGCTGCCGGCCGCAGCCACCTCTGTCGGTACGGAAGGGATCGAAGCACAGGAGCAAAATACCAAAGCTGGGGAGAAAAGGAGGTCCCTGGGGGCTTTTTGTCTTCTCATGGTGCAGCTGGATGGATGCTGCTAGAAAAGCAGCACCCAGCAGGCAGAGAGCAAGTCAAGATGAGACAGGAACGAGGAGGAGAAGCCAGGGGGAGAGCTGCTCCCCACACCTCACAGCAAGCTGCACCCAGGGCACTCTCGGGGCTGTGATGTCCCTGCCCATGGCCTGGTGAAGGCAGAGACTCACAGAATCATTTTGCTTGGCAGAGACCTTCCAGATCAAGTCCAAGCCTTACCCCAGCACCGCCAGGGCACCACTGAGCCATGGCCTCAGCACCACATCTCCACAGCTCTGAAACCCCTCCAGGGATGGGGACTCCACCACTGCCCTGGGCAGCCTGGGCCAGGCCTGGACAACCTGTTCTGGGAGTGCCCCTGCCCACAGCTGAAGCCCCTGCAGAGCATGGCTGGCCTTTCCCCAGAGGACAGGGAATGTCCAGGCTCTTAGGCAAATTTCACCTCTGTGCACAAACTATCCAGAGACAGCTTGCAGCTGGCTTCTGCTTGCTTGTGGGGCTGGGTTTAAGGCTGTTTGCTGAGGAGCTCCAGGTGTGGAGCATCTGCTGGTGGCTGTGGACATGAAGTCAACTCCCACCAAGTTTAGGGACTGGGCTGCTGAGATGGATTCAGCCTCAGTCAACAAATCTTTACCTACATCTTCATTAGAGCTCACCCAGGATGCTGACTGCAGACCTTGTGAGCCCCTGTGTCTGCACAAGTTGCCCAGGAGCCAGCAGGGTGCTTTTGTGGCCAAGAAGGCCAATGGCATCTGGGGCTGTATTCAGGAGAGTGTGGCCAGCAGGTCACACTCTGCCCCTACTCTGCCCTGGTGAGGCCACATCTGGAGTCCTGGGTCCAGCTGTGGGCTCCCCAGTCCAAGAGAGACAGGGAACTGCTGGAGAGGGTCCAGGGGAGGCTGGGAAGATGCTGAGGGGCCTGGAGCAGCTCTGGGAGGAGCTGAGAGCCCTGGGGCTGAGAGCCTGGAGCAGAGCAGCCCCAGAGGGGAGCTGAGCAATGCTCAGCAAGAGCTAAAGCAGCTGTGGGGGCAAGAGGCTGGGGGCAGACTCTGCTCAGTGGTGCCTAGGGACAGGCCAAGGGGCACTGGGCACAGAATGGCACCCAGGAGGCTCCACCTGAACAGGAGGAGAAGCTTCTTTGTTGTGAGGCTGCTGGAGGCCTGGAGCAGGCTGCCCAGAGAGGTTGTGGAGTCTCTGTGTGTGGGCAGCTTCCAACCCCCCCTGGGCACTGTGCTCCTGGGCAGGGTGCTGTGGGTGCCCTGCTGGAGCAGGGCTTGGACTGGGTGAGCTCCAGAGGTCCCTTCCAGCCTCTACCCTGCTGTGAAAAGTTGAATCCACCCATGGGTTTATTTCTGTCCCTGTCTTGGTGCAAACAACTGACAACTGCAGGGTTCTGCAGTGTACATCTTCACAGCTCAGATCCTGCTGGGGTGTGCTTCAGATGTGTGCTCATTCTTCCTGTGCAGGCAGCTTGCTGGCAGGGAAGGAGTCATGCAGAGGTCACACATTCATCAGGGCAAGGCAGCCAGGCTGCCTGCACAGCTCCCTGAACACTGGCCCTGCTGTTCCCTTCTAGGCACTGCCTCAGCAGTTGTGGCCCTGCTGAGCTTTTGGCTGCTGGAGACAGAGAGCAGGGTGCCCAAAATGCCTCTGCTGCAGCCCCTGCCCCCAGGGCCTTTCCCTCTCCCTGCCTCCTGCACTGAGCTGGTGGCTGCAGCCCTCTGTGCTGCCAGTGGAGTCTGGCACTGTGCTCAGGGGCTGCTGTTGGGTACTCACCTGGTGACAAATTGCTGTCACATCCTTTAGGTCTGCAGTGTTCCACCCACAGCACTTCTGAGCCCTTGGGATTGCTTTCTGAGCATGGATGGATGTACTGGGAAAGCCAGGAAGGCCTTGCTGACTGGAGAAAGGCAGGGTTGGCACTTCATGGGGTCAGTGAGGTTGGGAAGACCTTTAAGGTCATCAAGTGCAGCTGTAACCCAACTGCCATGGCCACCAAACTGTGCCCTGAGCTGCCACATCCACAGGCTCCTTGCACACCTCCAGCCATGGGGACTCCACCACCCCCCTGGGCAGCCTCTGCCAATCCCTGACCACTCCTGCAGCAAAGAAATGTTTGGAATGGAATGGAATGGAATGGAATGGAATGGAATGGAATGGAATGGAATGGAATGGAATGGAATGGAATGGAATGGAATGGAATGGAATGGAATGGAATAGAAAGAAATAAACCAGGTTGGAAGAGACCTTCAAGATCATCAAGTCCAACCTATCATCCAACACCACCCAACCAACTACACCATGGCACCAAGCACCCTATCAAGTTTCCTCCTGAACACCTCCAGGGATGGGGACTCCACCACCTCCCTGGGCAGCACATCCCAATGGCCAATCTCTCTCTCTGTGTAGAACTTCCTCCTCACCTCCAGCCTAAACCTCCCCTGGCACAGCTTGAGACTGTGTCCTCTTGTTCTGGTGCTGGCTGCCTGGGAGAAGAGCCCAACCCCCACCTGGCTCCAACCTCCCTGCAGGGAGTTGCAGAGAGCAATGAGGTCTCCCCTGAGCCTCCTCTTCTCCAGGCTAAGCAACCCCAGCTCCCTCAGCCTCTCCTCCTAGGGTTTGTGTTCGGCCTAAGCTTCCCCAGAGCTCCTCCTGATGCCCCCAGAGCTGTGCAGCCATCCCCTGTCCCTCCTAGGAGTGCAGCCCTCTCTGGGTGCCCATGGGAGCAGCACTGTGGCACCACCCTGCCAGCCACAGGCTGCTGTGTTGCCCAGGTGTGCTGGGGCTGGCTGCTGTGCTCCCTGCTGCCCACTGCTGAGCTGGGCAGGATTGCTCATCCCAGAGCCAGCTGGAGGCAGACAGAGGAGGCCAAGCTGCCAGGAGGCAGCAGGCAGTGAGGAGGAGGCAGCTCGGGGCTCTGGTTGCTGTGGTGCCCTGGGCTGGTGCTGTGCTGTGCTCCTGGCTGCTGCCTGCACTGCCTCTGACCCCAGGAGTTAGCTGCTGGCTTTGCTGTGCTGCCACCCTGCAGTGGCCCTCACTCTGCAGAGCCTCAGCTGGCTTGAGCAGAGTTGTTGTGGCTCAGAGGAAAGTGCAGACTGGAGAGCAGTGCCAAGGGCCTGGCTTGCCCTGGCACAGCAGGGAGGATGGGGGGGGAGGGATGGTTGCCACCTGCCTGCTCCCTCCCAGCACACACATCTGGCAGGTTTGCAGGTTGGGTTCCTCAGCCAGCAGCAGAGCAAAATGCATCAGCAGTGCCTTGGGGCAGCAAGTGGCTCACAGCCATGGCAGGGTGAGGGGGAGAGGGGGCTCAGCACCGTGGCAGCCCCCAGGCTCTTTGCTGAGACATCCAACTGCCTTCAGTCTCCCCCAGGGAATGGTTTGCATTTCTGGTCGTGGGTCACTGGTGCTAATTTGGCATCTCCCTCCCTCCCTCCCTCCCTCTCTCTCCTCTCCCTCCCTCCCTCCCTCCCTCCCTCCCTCCCTCCCTCCCTCCCTCCCTCTCTGCTCTCCCTCTCTCTCCCTGAGCCATTGACATTTTTCTTTCAGCACAGACACTTCTCTCCAGCAATGAGACTGCTCCAGAGCTGGGGCTTGGGGGGTGGTGAAAGTGGTTGAGCTGTGAGCAGAGGCAGCTGTTCCCTTGGCTCCCCAGCCTCCTGCAGGCATTGGTGGAGCCTGCAGAGGAAACACATTCTTGAAGCCTGTGTCAGGAGAGCAGCTTGGAAGGCAGAGCAGCCCTGTGGATGAATTCCTCCTGCTCCTCTGAGCCCTGGAATGTGTTCCAGCACCGTGGGTGCTGCAGGTCCTTTGTGCTGTGGGTTAGAGAAGCCCTCACGGGCTGTGCACAGCAGCACACTTAGCAGATTCTAATCTAAGGTGGCTGAGCTGAACCAGAGGCTGCTGTGGGAGAAGGTGGGGTTGGGAAATGTGGTTGGTCTGCAGGGAGCTGCTCCTGACATAGGCTTGTAGAGTGGGTTGGGTTGGAAGAGACCTGAAGAGCATCAGCAGAGCCACTGCCCAGCTGCCACCCTCCCTCCCCTGGGTGCCACCAGCCCAAACACAGCCAGCTGGGTGCCAGCAGCTCACTCATGGCTGGCAGCAAGCCCATGGGCATTGGTGTGCCAGGGCTCTCCTGTCCACTGGGAGAGCTGCAGTGAGTCACAGGTTCATGAAATGGTTTAGGTTGGAAGGGACCTTGAAGTTCACCCAGTCCCAGCCAGCCCCCTGCCCTGGGCAGGGACACCTCCCCCCAGCCCAGGCTGCTCAGGCCTCATCCAGCCTGGTCCTCAACACCTCCAGGCAGGAGGCAGCCACAGCCTCCCTGGGCAGCCTGTGCCAGAGTCTCCCCAGCCTCACTCTCAACAATTCCTTCCTCCTCTCCACTCTCAGTCTCTCCTCTCCCAGCTCAAAGCCATTGTTCCTCATCCTGGCACTCCCAGCCCTTGGCCAGAGTCCCTCCCCAGCTCTCCTGGAGCCCTTCAGGTCCTGGCAGGCTGCTCTGAGGTCTGCCTGGAGCCTTCTCTTCTCCAGGCTGCACAGCCCCAGCTCTCCCAGCCTGGCCCCACAGGGGACATGAGTGCAGCACCTTGGGTTTGGGTGCAGGCTGTTGCCAGTGCAGTGGCACAAAGGCTGCTGCTCAGAAGATGGAGCATTGCATGGGGGAAGCAGGGCTCAGATCCTGCCCTGTCCTGTGTGTTCCAGAGCCAGAAGAACAGTGAGAGAGCTGTGCCTGAGCTGCCCATGCTGGTGGGTGGCTCTGCAGGGGTGGTTGATTTGTTGTAGAGCATGAAGGTGCCAGGTCCTGACAGGGGAGGACAGTGGTGCATGAGCCAGAGTGGGAAGTCCATGAGAGCTCTGGCAGCAGCAGAGTGCAGAGCAGAGACCACAGCAGAAGTGTCAGAGCAGAACTGGGCACCCTCTGAAGTCTTGGATGGGTCATGGCCCTCAGGAGAGATGGACAGGGAGGGATTTCTGTGAGGAGAGGAGATGCTGGCCAACTGGAGGGGCTTTGCAGATTGGCCTTCCTGTGCCAGCAAGGCCTGAGGTCAGACTTAGAGCAGAAAACTGAGTTCAGGTCAGGTTTTCCCAAGCACAAAAGTGCAGAGCAGCTACTTCCCAGGAGCAGGAGGGCTCCACAAGGGAGCCTGTTGGTGTGCTGCCTGTCCAAGCCACCAGGATTAAAGCTTTCCCAGCAGGCCTGGTCCCTCCTTAGAGACTTCAGCCTCTGCTTTGAGGCTCCATCTCCAGCTGGAAGCTGACACAAACCTTTGGGCCAAGAGCCCTTTCCCCCTGCTCTGTTCAATACCAGGGCTGTGGTGCACATCTCTCACTGCTGTGCAGCTTCTGCCTGGGGACTCAGCTGGCCTGAGGAAGGCAGCAGCCAGTGGCAGACCGAGGGAGGGAGCAAAGCCCAGTGCCCTGCAAAGCTACCTGGGGCCCTCAAAATCCTGCCTGGAGATGAGCTTACCACACACAGCCTGGGAGGAAGGTCTTTTGCATCCCTCCCCTTCCTTCTCTGTGAAGCTTTTAGCCCTCCTCCATAGCAGAGGTGGATCCCTGGGGAGCAGAGAGCACAGCCCTTTGCCCTCCTGCAGCTAGGGAGCCTTTGAAATGGACCTCTGAAAGGCATCCTCTGTGTTGAGCCCTGCACAGGCCTGGGTGCAGGAGCAGATGTGAAGGTGCAGCTCTGCTGTGTGCAGGTGGCAGGCCCAGGGGACAGCTCTGCAGGCCCATGCTTGGCTGCAGTGCTGGGAGCAGTGCTGGGAGCAGTGCTGGGAGCCCCCCTGGCTCTCCTCTGCAAAGGGCACTCAGGAGGCACACACAGGGGCCAGGCACCACGGGAGGGACCTGCTGCTGGTGGCTGTGTGCTGTGCAGAGGGCACAGCTGGGCTCTGGCTGTCCCTCCTGGCTGCTGGAGGGCACCAGCCCCATCCCTGTGTGACCCCAGGGCAAAGCCTGCCCGGGGGGCTGGGGCTGCGCTCTCCCAGCCGGCCTGGGACGGCTGCTGCAGGGCTGCACCGGGCTGGATCAGCCTAAAGGGCTTCCCCAGCCTGAAGGATCCTCTGCTTCCTTGGCCTTGCTGGCAGGGCTGCTTGGAAGAGGCCTGCAGAGAGCATTTCCAGGGAAGAAAGCCCTGCCCCATTGTCTCTCCCCCACCCCCAGCCAGAGGCAGCTCTGTGCAGCCCTTCCCTGCCGCCGCTTTCCCATGGCAGGCAGTGCCTCCTTCAGAAAGCAGCAGCCCCAAGGCCTTTGATCTTTGCTTTCTCAAGAGAAAAAAGATTAAAAAGAGACAAGAAGTTAAGGATTTGTGAGGGGGAACAGAACATGAATAGCAAATTTTGCTGGGGAGGTCACCTCCCCCCCCCAGCCTTCTTCCTGTGTGATCAGGAGGAGGGGAGGGTGCAGAGCAGGGCTGGGGGGGAGCCAGGCAGGAGGGGAGTAAATTGGGGGCAGAGGAGTGGGGGGTAGAGTGGCAAAGCCCTTCAAAGGGAACAATGCTTGCAAGCTCCAGCATTGTTAGGCAGCCCTTTAGAGAGAGGGCCATGAATACAGGTTATAAATTCTCTGGCCATTGAGAGAGCTCTCCAGACCTGACTCCATCCTGCCCCGGCCCGGGCCTGAGCCCTATCAGTTGCATAGCAATGGATTCATTTACATCTGGATGGTTAATCTGCGAGTCACTGACAGTTTATCTCCCCCTTGGCAGGGGCAGCAGTGCCTGCTGCATTGTGCTGGAGCACAGCTCGGCCAGCAGCTCCTGCTGTGCACAGGGCAGATCAGGAGGTGGCTGTGGAGACCTGGCTCAGCGAGCACCCGCTCCTTCCCTGCTGCATGCTGCACTGCTTTCACCTGGCACCCAAATCACTGCTGCAGCAGCTTGCCCAGGCTGGTGGGGGAGGCTCCAGCCCTGCCAGACAGTCAAGCTCAGCCTGGCTGTGTCCCTGGGCAGCCTGCTCTGGTTGGAGGGGTCCCTGCTGCCTGCAGGGGGGCTGAAGGTGGCCTTTGAGGGTCCCTTGCAACCCCATGCAGCCTGTGAGTCTGTGCCAGGCTCCCCATCTGCAGCCTTTGCCTCCCCAGGGCGGCAGTGCCAGACTCCCTGCCTGTGCTGCTGCAGGGCAGCTGAAGCACAGCTGTCCTCATGTCAGAGGCAGCAGAGGAGCAGTTCACACAACCCAGGAGCAGTTCCTTTGTTCTCATTTGCTGAGATCTCTTCATTCTGCACTGAATTCTCTCTCTGGATGCTCTGCACAGGTGCCCCCAGGAGGATGCACTGCTCCTGCTCCAGTGTGTCTCAGCAGAACACACAACCAAAGAATCCCAGACTGGCTTGGGTTGGAAGGGACCAAAACTCATCCAGGCCAAGCCCCTGCAGCCAGCAGGGACAGCCCCAGCCAGAGCAGGCTGCTCACAGCCCCAACCAACCTGCCCTGCACTGGTGCCAGGGATGGGGCAGCTCCCAGCTCTCTGGGCAGCCTGAGACAGGGACTCAGCACCCTCAGGGGCAAACATTTCTCTCTTCTCTTCCCTCTCAATCTCCCTCTTTTAGTTCAAACCATCACCCTTTGTCCTGGCACTAGAGGTCCTGCTCAAAAGTTTCTCCCCAGCTTTCTGCTCAGCCCCTGAAGCACTGCAAGGCCACCAGAAGGTCTCCCTGGAGCCTTCTCCTCTCCAGGCTGCACAGCCCCAACTCTCCCAGCCTGCCCCCACAGGGGAGGGTCTGCAGCCTCTGCTCATCTCTGTGGCCTCCTCTGGAGCCTCTCCAGCAGCTCCAGGTCCTTCTTGTGCTGGGGGCCCCAGAGCTGGGGGCAATGCTGCAGGATGAGTCTCCAGGCTGTGCTGGAGCCTATCTGGGCAGATTCCATCTCTGCAGACAGTGCCACCTGGGTCTGTCTGTGGGTCCAAGACCAGCAGCTTCCAGCAGCCTGCAGAGCCTTCTGGGTGTGGGACACAAAGGGCTGATGCTGAGCTCTGGAGGAGCACTGCTGGTGAGAGGGCAGCAGGCAGCTGCCTGCCCCACAGAAGTCAGGCTGCAAGGCTAAAGATGGAGACAGAAGGAGAGCTTGAGGAGAGAGCTCTGGGCAGCAAGCTGCAGAGGTCCTGAGTCTCCTGAGATGGGGAGCACATAAAACTGCTTCTGTGGCAGCAAGAGGCAGTTGAATGTCACAGTAAGATCTGAAAGGAGCTGAGGTGGAGCTGGGCCCTCAGAGAATGAGCAGAGCAGAGGCCAGAGAGCAGCTGGTGCTGGACTTGAGAGGGAGAAGGGAAGGCAGGGACAGGGCACAGGAGGGGAGCAGCTGTGCTGTGGGTGCAGTGTGGATGGGCTGGAGGAGCTCTGCTGAGGCTGGAGGAAGGGGAGCTGCAGGAGCTGCAGGGTTCCCAAGCATGTGGTGGAAGCCTCACCCCTGGAGACATTCACAGGGCCATAGAATCTGAGAATGGTTTGGGCTGGAAGGGAGCTCCAGAGCTCACCCAGTCCAACCCCTGCACCCAGCAGGGACATCCTCCACCAGATCAGGTTGCCCAGAGCCCTCTCCAGCCTCACCTTGAACATCTCAGTCATAAGCAAATCTGCAGATGACACCAAGCTGGGGGCAGGAGTTGGTCAGTTAGAGGGCTGAAGGGCTCTGCAGAGGGACCTTGCCAGGCTGCACAGATGGGCAGAGGCCAACAGGATGGCATTCAACAAGTCCAAGTGCCAGGGGCTGCACATTGGCCACAGCAACCCCAGGCAGAGCTACAGGCTGGGGGCAGAGTGGCTGAGAGCAGCCAGGCAGAGAGGGACCTGGGGGTACTGATTGACAGCTGCCTAAACATGAGCCAGCAGTGTGCCCAGGGGGCCAAGAAGGCCAAGGGCATCCTGGCCTGCATCAGGAAGAGTGTGGCCAGCAGGAGCAGGGAAGTCCTTGTGCCCTGTGCTCAGCACTGCTGAGGCCACACCTTGAGTCCTGTGTCCAGTTCTGGGCTCCTCAGGTCAAGAAGGACATTGAGAGACTTGAAGGTGTCCAGAGAAGGGCAAGAAAGCTGGGGAGGGGTCTGGAGCACAGCCCTGGGAGGAGAGGCTGAGGGAGCTGGGGTTGCTTAGCCTGGAGAAGAGGAGGCTCAGGGGAGACCTTCTTGCTCTCTCCAACTCCCTGCAGGGAGGTTGTAGCCAGGTGGGGGTTGGTCTCTTCTCCCAGGCAAGCAGCACCAGAACAAGAGGACACAGTCTCAAACTGTGCCAGGGGAGGTTTAGGCTGGAGGTGAGGAGAAAGTTCTTCCCAGAGAGAGTTGTTAGCCACTGGGATGTGCTGCCCAGGGAGGTGGTGGAGTCCCCATCCCTGGAGGTGTTCAGGAGGGGATTGGATGTGGCACTTGGTGCCATGGTTTAGTCATGAGGTCTGTGGTGCCAGGTTGGACTGGATGATCTTTGAGGTCTCTTCCAACCTTGGTGATTCTGTGATTCGGTGATCAGTGCTCAGCAGGGCTGTGGGGGGCACAGGGCTGGCAGTGGGCACAGAGCAGGCAGTGCTCAGCAGGGCTGTGGGGGGCACAGGGCAGGCAGTGCTCAGCAGAGCTGTGGGGGGCACAGGGCAGTGCTCAGCAGGGCTGTGGGGGGCACAGGGCAGGCAGTGCTCAGCAGAGCTGTGGGGGGCACAGGGCAGTGCTCAGCAGAGCTGTGGGGGGCACAGGGCAGTGCTCAGCAGAGCTGTGGGGGGCACAGAGCAGGCAGTGCTCAGCAGGGCTGTGGGGGGCACAGGGCAGTGCTCAGCAGAGCTGTGGGGGGCACAGGGCAGGCAGTGCTCAGCAGAGCTGTGGGGGGCACAGGGCAGTGCTCAACAGAGCTGTGGGGGGCACAGGGCAGTGCTCAGCAGGGCTGTGGGGGGCACAGGGCTGGCAGTGCTCAGCAGAGCTGTGGGGGGCACAGGGCTGGCAGTGCTCAGCAGGGCTGTGGGGGGCACAGGGTTGGCAGTGGGCACAGAGCAGGCAGTGCTCAGAGGGCTGTGGGGGCACAGGCAGTGCTCAGCAGAGCTGTGGGGGGCACAGGGCAGTGCTCAGCAGGGCTGTGGGGGGCACAGGGCAGGCAGTGCTCAGCAGAGCTGTGGGGGGCACAGGGCAGGCAGTGCTCAGCAGAGCTGTGGGGGGCACAGGGCAGGCAGTGCTCAGCAGAGCTGTGGGGGGCACAGGGCAGTGCTCAGCAGGCCTGTGGGGGGCACAGGGCTGGCAGTGCTCAGCAGAGCTGTGCCCAGCTGCAAGTGGCATTTCCTTGTGCAAGGCCAAGGCTCAGTGCCCCACTCAGGCCTCTCCACCCCCAGCCCCACCCTTGCCCAGGCAGGTTCAGAGCTGGCACTTGCACCCAGGGCACCTCTGGGTGCTGTTTGCTTCGCTGCTGCTCAGCAGGGTTCCCTCTGAGCCCTCTGCACAGCAGCCCTGTGGAGCTGCGTGGGGTGCTCAGCTCTGGGTGGCTGTAGGTCCCTGCCTGGGCACAGGGGTTGCTGCTGGGAGGCTCCTGGGGGGCTGTGCTGTGTGCTGCTGTGCTGTGGGGCAGAGGTCCTCCCTCCTGCCACCTCCCTCCCCGGCTCAGCAGCACTCAGTGGCTGCCTGGTGCCTGCCATGACGAAAGGCAGATGAGGAACTGCTGCTGCTGAGCTTGCCTCCAGGAACTGCTCTGGGGGAGAACAAGCATGACAAATCCCAGCCCAGAGCAGTGGGGGCTGGGAGTGGGAACTTAGCAGCCATGGAAAAGCAGAGCTGTGCATGGAGAATGGCTTCACAGCACAGCTCTGGGCACTGCCCCTCCAGGCTTCCACCTGCAGCCAGCAGAAAGGGGAACTGCTCCTCCCCTGCTGCCAGAGGCAGCCTGCCCTGCTCTTTGTGTGGAGGCAGATGGGGGGAGCAGACCCCTGGAGACAGCTCCTTCCTGCCCAGGCAGAGGACACCCTGCCCTGGGTGATGTGCCCACAGGAATGAGCCACTTGGCAGAGGCCCAGGCTGGCTGAAGGCAGAGCCTCACCTGGGGGGCTTCAGACCCCACCAGGGCTGAGCAAAGCTCTCAGCTGCTCCTTGGTGGCTGTCTGGGTTTGGGGGAACTCCTACCTGTTGCCAGACAGCTGCAGCCCCAGGGGAGAGCTGCCAGGGCCACTGGGGATGCTGGTGGAGCCATCACCCTTCATGGCCCTGTCCCTGGAGGTGCTTAAGCCCAGGCTGGATGAGGCTCTGGGCAGGCTGATGTAGTGTGGGGTGTCCCTGCCCATGGCAGGGGGGTTGGAACTAGATGATCCCTGTGGTCCCTTCCAACCCTGACTGATTCTATGATACTATGGAGCCATCACCCTTCATGGAGCCTGCCAAGCTCTGCCCTGGGTGGGGGCTGTGCCTGCCTTGGGGGTGGCAGTGGATGGAGATGAGGCTGTGAGCTGTTGTCCCACCCCAGCCATCACTTCGGCTCTGCTGCTGCCTGCCCTGAGGACAGCCTTGGGGATGGATCCACAAGACCTAAGCTGGTGTGTGCCCAGGTCCTGTCCCTGTGGCAGATGCAGATGCTGTGGGCAGCTGTGGTGCTGTTTGCTTCAAGACTGACAGCTCTGGGTCTTGGACACCAACCTTTGCATGCCTCTGAGCACTTGGCTGCAAGACCCTGCTTGCACCCCTGGAGAAACTGAGGCAGTGAAAGGATCCATCCCATGGCCTGTGGCACAGTCCTGGGCTCGAGGGAGCTGGACAGGCTGGAGAGGTGGGCAAAGACAACCTCAGGAGGTTCAACAAGACCAAGGGCAGGGTCCTGCAGCTGGCTGGAGGCAATCCCAGGCACAAATGCAGGCTGGGCAGGGACTGGCTGGAAAGCAGCCCTGAGGAGAGAGCCTTGGGGGTGCTGGGGGAGGAGAAGCTCACCAGGAGCTCTCAGTGTGCACTTGCAGCCCAGAAAGCCAATCAGATCCTGGGCTGCAGCAGGGGAAGTGTGGCCAGCAGGGCAAGGGAGGTGATTCTCCCCCTCTGCTCAGCTCTGGGGAGACCCCACCTGGAGTCCTGCCTCCAGTTCTGGAGCCCCTATGACAAGAGGGATGTGGAGGGGCTGGAAGGTGTCCAGAGCAGGGCCAGGAGGATGAGCAGAGGGCTGGAGCTGCTCTGCTGTGAGCACAGACTGAAGGAGTTGGGGCTGTTCAGTCTGGAGAAAAGAAGGCTCCCAAGTGACCTCATTGTGGCCTTCCAGGATCTGCAGGGGGCTCCAGGAAGGCTGGGGAGGGACTGCTCAGGATCTCAGGCAGTGCTAGGACTAGGGGGAATGGATGAAGCTGGAGGTGGGGAGATTGAGGCTGGAGGGGAGGAGGAAGTTCTTCCCCATGAGAGTGGTGAAGCCCTGGACTGGGTTGTGCAGGGAGGTGGTTGGGGCCCTGTCCCTGGGGGTGTTTAAGAGCAGGCTGGATGAGGCTGTGGCCAGGCTGATGTAGTGTGGGGTGTCCCTGCCCATGGCAGGGGGGTTGGGACTGGCTGATCCTTGTGGTCCCTTCCAACCCTGACTGATACTATGCTACCTCCAGGACACCCTGGCTGGAGGAGCCTTGTGGTGGTGTCAGCTTGACATGAAGTGCTAGGCAAGGAGCTTGACAGCCAGCAGAAGCCAGAACCTTAGCAGTGCCCTCCTCTGCCTTATCAGAGGCACATAAATCCTGGCTGCTGAGTTTTGTGCAGCTGAGGATTGTCAGAGGATGGATGAGCTGCCTGCCCGGCCGCAGCAGGCTGCTCGGGAAGCGAGGCTGCAGAGTGCCTGCGGCTGGGAGCCATCAAAACCCTCTCCTCCCAGGCAGCCTCCTAGGCTGAGCTTCTGCTCAGTGCTGCCCACAAAAGGGAGTTCCCAGAGGTGGTTTTCTGGTCGGTTTTCTGCCAAGCACCAGCACAGTCAGGGCCTGCCTGGGGAGGCTGAGCTCCCTTTGCTCGCTGCGGAGGCGTGTGGCCTTCTCCTGGTGCCTGGCGTCTTGCTCCACTCTAAGCCTCTAATGGGATGGCATTCAACAAGTCCAAGTGCCAGGGGCTGCACTTTGGCTATGGCAACCCCAGGCAGTGCTACAGGCTGGGGGCAGAGTGGCTGAGAGCTGCCAAACAGAGAGGGACCTGGGGGTGCTGATTGACAGCTGCCTGAACATGAGCCAGCAGTGTGCCCAGGGGGCCAAGAGGGCCAAGGGCATCCTGGCCTGCATCAGGAAGAGTGTGGCCAGCAGGAGCAGGGAAGTCCTTGTGCCCTGTGCTCAGCACTGCTGAGGCCACACCTTGAGTCCTGTGTCCAGTTCTGGGCTCCTCAGTTCAAGAAGGACATTGAGAGACTTGAAGGTGTCCAGAGAAGGGCAAGAAAGCTGGGGAGGGGTCCGGAGCACAGCCCTGTGAGGAGAGGCTGAGGGAGCTGGGGTTGCTTAGCCTGCAGAAGAGGAGGCTCAGGGGAGACCTCATTGCCCTCTACAACTACCTGAAAGGTGGTTGTAGCCAGGTGGGGGTTGGGCTCTTCTCCCAGGCACCCAGCCCCAGAACAAGAGGACACAGTCTCAAGCTGTGCCAGGGGAGGTTTAGGCTGGAGGTTAGGAGAAAGTTCTTCCCAGAGAGAGTTGTTAGCCATTGGAATGTGCTGCCCAGGGAGGTGGTGGAGTCCCCATCCCTGGAGGTGTTCCAGAGGGGATTGGACGTGGCACTTGGTGCCATGGTCTAGTCATGAGGTCTGTGTTGATAGGTTGGACTCAATGATCCTCGAGGTCCTTTCCAACCTAAGTTATACTGTGAGATTGTGAGACTGTGAAGCCTGTGTGCCCAGGTCTGATGGGCCCTGGCCAGGCCATGCAGGGCCTGCCAGCCTTCCTGTGAGCCACCACTGGGAAGGAGAAGCTTGTGCCAGGAGGTGAGGGCACCACATCTGCCCTCAGCCCTGCCCCATGCTCTGCGGAGCGCCGAAGGAACAGGGCTGGGAAGGATGCAGGTCCTGAGGCTCAGCTGCTGGTGCTGCTGCTGCTGCTGCTGGTGCTGCTGGTGCTGCTGCTGGTGCTGCTGGTGCTGCTGCTGCTGCTGTGCTGCTGGTGCTGCTGGTGCTGCTGCTGGTGCTGGTGCTGGTGCTGCTGGTGCTGCTGCTGCTGCTGCTGTGCTGCTGGTGCTGCTGGTGCTGCTGCTGGTGCTGCTGGTGCTGCTGCTGCTGTGCTGCTGCTGGTGCTGCTGCTGCTGTGCTGCTGCTGCTGGTGCTGGTGCTGGTGCTGCTGGTGCTGCTGGTGCTGCTGGTGCTGGTGCTGCTGGTGCTGCTGGTGCTGCTGCTGCTGGTGCTGGTGCTGCTGCTGGTGCTGGTGCTGGTGCTGCTGCTGCTGCTGCTGGTGCTGCTGGTGCTGCTGCTGCTGGTGCTGCTGCTGCTGCTGCTGCTGCTGCTGCTGCTGCTGCTGCTGCTGGTGGTGCTGGTGCTGGTGCTGCTGCTGCTGCTGCTGCTGCTGCTGCTGGTGCTGCTGTGCTGCTGCTGCTGCTGGTGGTGCTGCTGGTGCTGCTGCTGGTGCTGCTGCTGGTGGTGCTGCTGGTGCTGCTGCTGCTGCTGCTGGTGGTGGTGCTGCTGGTGCTGGTGCTGCTGCTGCTGGTGCTGCTGTGCTGCTGCTGCTGGTGCTCTGCTGCTGCTGCTGTGCCCTGGCAGCAGAGTCACTTCCATCCCCCAGTGGCTTTGTGCTTACTTGAACAAGTTCTGCTAATGGAATGAAGCTGGAGGTGGGGAGATTGAGGCTGGAGGGGAGGAGGAAGTTCTTCCCCAGGAGAGTGGTGAAGCCCTGGAATGGGTTGTCCAGGGAGGTGGTTTGAGCCCTGTCCCTGGAGGTGTTTAAGCCCAGGTGTGGTCTCCCCAGAGCTCACACTCCAGGTGGGGTCTCCCCAGAGCTGAGCAGAGGGGGAGAATCACCTCCCTTGCCCTGCTGGCCACACTTCTCCTGCTGCAGCCCAGGCTCTGGTTGGCTTTCTGGGCTGCAAGTGCACACTGAGAGCTCCTGGTGAGCTTCTCCTCCCCCAGCACCCCCAAGGCTCTCTCCTCAGGGCTGCTTTCCAGCCAGTCCCTGCCCAGCCTGCATTTGTGCCTGGGATTGCCTCCCCCAGCTGCAGGACCCTGCCCTTGCTCTTGTTGAACCTTGGGGCAGGGGGCACAGGGCTGCAGTTGGAGAGCTCTGAGGTCCTTAGGGGCTGCTGCTGGGGACAGGCAGGGTGCTGGCAGCTCACCTGGGGCCGGGCAGGCTGAGCCCAGCAGGGGCAGGGCGTGAGCCCAGCAGGGGCAGGGCATGAGCCCAGCAGGGGCAGGGCATGAGCCCAGGGCCCCGTGGTGGGCTTGCCACGACGATTTGCTTCCCTTGTCGTGCCGGTTGGAATTCCTCACAAGCCATACTTGTCACAGTCTGGATTTTCTCTCATGGATTTCTCCAGGGGCTATCTGAAGGGGGAAACTATTTCTCACCATAACAAACAACCAAAGCCTGCATCGTTAAAAAAGAAAGCCCTGAGCAGGGCCCTACAATGGAGCCTTTGTCGAGCCACATCTGGTTAGATCAGCAGCACTTACAGAGCCTTTGCTCCGGGGAGGAATTCTCTTTTATCAGACCAGGGGAGAGGACTGCAAAACCTTCGGGAGAAGGTGCAGGGAGGCTGGGGGCATGTGGCAGGAGCCCTCTGCTTGGCAGAGAGAGCTTTTGCCTCTGGACACAAATAACTGGGGTGGGCTTGTGGCAGCTGGAGGTGGGGATGGCTCCCTGGCACCGCTGGGCTGGCCTGGAAGTGCTGTGCAAAACACATCTGGGCAGCTGGGCAGCACAGCTCTGCTCTCAGAGGCAGCACTCAGTGCCCTGGGCTCAGCCCCACGCTCCCAAACCTGATTCCCAGAAGCTGGCTGCCAGCAATTGCCAAACTGCAGAGCCAGAGGATGGATTCACACGGGGTGAGGGGAAGGGCTGGGGGGGAGGGGAAGGGCTGGGGGTGAGGGGGAGGATCACATCAACTAATGCACAGACACCTGCCCCCACCTGCCAAGGCTGCCTCTGCACCCTGAGCATGCTGCCAGTGCTGCTGTGCTGTGCCAGGCCAGCACCCAGAGGTCTCACAGCTGGAGCTTGTGATGCTGTGGCACAGGGAGCTGCCCCCAGCCCAAGGCCCTGCTCCCCCTCTCTGCCAACAGTGCTTCTCTTCCCCTCCCCATGCAAAACCATGCTGCAGGTGACCAGCACATCCCATCCCCCCCCAGCACATCCCATCCCCCCCCAGCACATCCCATCCCCCTCAGCACATCCCATCCCCTCAGCACATCCCATCCCCCCCAGCACATCCCATCCCCCCCAGCACATCCCATCCCCCCAGCACATCCCATCCCCCAGCACATCCCATCCCCCAGCACATCCCATCCCCCAGCACATCCCATCCCCCAGCACATCCCATCCCCCAGCACATCCCATCCCCCAGCACATCCCATCCCCCTCAGCATCCCATCCCCCCAGCACATCCCATCCCCCAGCACATCCCATCCCCCAGCACATCCCATCCCCCACATCCCATCCCCCTCAGCACATCCCATCCCCCAGCACATCCCATCCCCCAGCACATCCCATCCTCTGAGCACATCCCATCCCCCAGCACATCCCATCCCCCAGCACATCCCATCCCCCAGCACATCCCATCCCCCAGCACATCCCATCCCCCAGCACATCCCATCCCCCACATCCCATCCCCCTCAGCACATCCCATCCCCCAGCACATCCCATCCCCCAGCACATCCCATCCCCCAGCACATCCCATCCCCCAGCACATCCCATCCCCCAGCACATCCCATCCCCCAGCACATCCCATCCCCCAGCACATCCCATCCCATCCCACCCAGCACATCCCATCCCCCAGCACATCCCATCCCCTCTGAGCACATCCCATCCCCCAGCACATCCCCTCCCCCAGCACATCCCATCCCCCAGCATCCCATCCCCACATCCCATCCTCTGAGCACATCCCATCCCCCAGCACATCCCCTCCCCCAGCCATCCCATCCCCTCTGAGCCATCCCATCCCCATCCCATCCCCCACATCCCAGCCCAGCCCCATGCTTGGCACTGGCCCTCAGCAAGGCTCTCCTCTGGTTAGAGGCCACCTCTCCATTAGCCTGGAGAAGAGGAGGCTCTGGGGAGGCTTCCTGTGTCCCTGCAGTGTTTAAGGGGTCTGTGGGAGAGCTGTGGCCAGGCTGCTTAGCAGGGCCTGATGACAGCACCAGGGGCTTTGAGCAGGCTGAGAGGAGCAGGGCCTGAGAGACAGCACCAGGGGCTTTGAGCTAGGAGAGACAGAGAGGAGAGGAGAGGAGGGAGAGAGGGAGGGAGAGGAGAGGAGAGGAGAGGGAGAGGAGAGGAGAGGAGAGGAGAGGAGGGAGGAGAGGAGAGGAGAGGAGGAGGGAGGAGAGGAGAGGAGGGAGGGAGAGGGAGGAGAGGAGGAGAGGAGAGGAGAGGAGAGGAGAGGAGGAGAGGAGGAGGAGAGGAGAGGAGAGGAGGGAGGAGGAGGGGAGAGGAGAGGAGGAGAGGAGAGGAGAGGTCATTTTCTTGCTGTGAGAGTGGGGAGCCCCTCCCCCACGCTTCCCAGAGGTGTTTGGTGCCCTGGGACCCCTCCAGCTCAGCTTGGAGAGTGCTCAGGGAGCCTGATGGAGCTGAGGATGTCCCTGCTGGCTGCAGCACCAGGTCAGCCTTCAATCACAGAGCTGTCAGGGTTGGAAGGGACATCAAGGCTCAGCCAGTCCCAACCCCCCTGCCATGGGCAGGGACACCTCCCACCAGCCCAGGCTGCTCAAAACAGCATCCAGCCTGGACTGAAACACCTCCAGGGATGAGGCATCCACAGCTCCTCTGGGCAACCTGTGCCAGGCTCTCACCACTCTCCTAGTAAAGAATTTCTTCCCAGTGCCCACCCTAAATCCCCCCTGCCCCTGGTCTCAGACCACTGCCCCCTGTCACAGTACCACAGAATCACCAAGGTTGGAAGAGACCTCAGAGATCATCAAGTCCAACCTGGCACCACAGACCTCATGACTAGACCATGGCACCAAGTGCCACATCCAATCCCCTCCTGAACACCTCCAGGGATGGGGACTCCACCACCTCCCTGGGCAGCACATCCCAATGGCTAACAACTCTCTCACTGAAGAACTTTCTCCTCACCTCCAGCCTAAACCTCCCCTGGCACAGCTTGAGACTGTGTCCTCTTGTTCTGGTGCTGCTTGCCTGGGAGAAGAGCCCAACCCCCACCTGGCTACAACCTCCCTGCAGGGAGTTGGAGAGAGCAAGAAGGTCTCCCCTGAGCCTCCTCTTCTGCAGGCTAAGCAACCCCAGCTCCCTCAGCCTCTCCTCCCAGGGCTGTGCTCCAGACCCCTCCCCAGCTTTCTTGCCCTTCTCTGGACACCTTCAAGTCTCTCAATGTCCTTCTTGAGCTGAGGAGCCCAGAACTGGACACAGGACTCAAGGTGTGGCCTAAGCAGTGCTGAGCACAGGGCACAAGGACTTCCCTGCTCCTGCTGGCCACACTCTTCCTGATGCAGGCCAGGATGCCCTTGGCCTTCTTGGCCCCCTGGCCACACTGCTGGCTCCTGTTCAGGCAGCTGTCAACCAGCACCCCCAGGTCCCTCTCTGCCTGGCTGCTCTCAGCCACTCTGCCCCCAGCCTGTAGCTCTGCCTGGGGTTGCTGTGGCCAAAGTGCAGCCCCTGGCACTGGGACTTGTTGAATGCCATCCTGTTGGCCTCTGCCCATCTGTGCAGCCTGGCAAGGTCCCTCTGCAGAGCCCTTCAGCCCTCTAACTGACCAACATCTGCTCCCAGCTTGCTGTCATCTGCAGATTTGCTGCTGACTGACTCAATGCCCTCACCACAGGCCCTGACAAAAGCTCTGCCTGCATTCAGCCCTGGAGACCCTGTGGCCAAGTGAGGTCTTTTCCCTAGGCAGAAGAAGGGAGATAAAAAGAATGACTTTGTCTTAATGGATTCTTTTGTTTCCTTCTGTGAAAGTCCTTCCAAGCCTTTCCAGGGACACCATCAGGGCAGAGCCATTCCAGGCCATTCCTAGCATCCAGTGAAGGAGATGCTCGTGGGAATTGCTCTAATTACATAGAAGTGGTTTAGAAATTACATGATGTGGAATTCCTGTGGGTGTCCCTGAGCAGCACTGCTGGCTGCTGGAGTGAGAGAGAGGCAAGAGGCAGCTCTAAGAGCTGTGACACTAGAACCAGGGAATTGTCAAGGTTGGAAGGGACCCCAAGGCTCAGCCAGTCCCAACCCCCTGCCATGGGCAGGGACACCTCACACCACAGCAGGTTGCTCACAGCCACCTCCAGCCTGGCTGCAAACACCTCCAGGCAGGAGGCTTCCACCACCTCCCTGGGTAGCCTGGGCCAGGCTCTCACCACCCTCCTGGGCAACAACTTCTTCCTCACATCCAACCTGAATCTCCCCATTTCTAGTTCTGCTCCATCCCCCCCCAGTCCTATCCCTCCCTGACACCCTCAAAAGTGCCTCCCCAGCTTTCCTGTAGCCCCCTGCAGATCCTGGAAGGCCACAAGAAGGTCTCCTGGGAGCCTTCTCTTCCCTAGACTGAACAAGGCCAGCTTGGGTCAATGCATGCAGAGTTCCCCAGTTAACTCCTGTGGGGCAGGGACTGTGTCTGGCAGCCCTGGAGTGTGATTCCCCTCAGCATCCCCGGGGGGAAGGCTCCGCAGCCTGTCCTGAGGCAGGGCTGGAAGGCGTTGATGCTCTGCCTCTTTACTGCGGGGCTCCAGAACAGAGCTGGCTCTCACTGTCCCTTCCCCAAGCCTCTCCTTCTGGGGAGTGGTTTCATGCACCCATGAAAGCTCTCTGGACTGCAGAGCCATGGCAAATCTGCAGCTGTCTGGAGAGAGGCACAGCCAAGGTGTGCCTGGTGCCTGCCTGTCGTTCCCGCCGCAAGCGCAAACACGCAGCAGGAATCCGACTGCAGGCAGCAACAGACACCCACAGCAGCAAAGAACTTCTGAGTGCAGGTCCTGCTCTGAGCAACAAGTCCTGGCACTGGCACCTGCAGCCTGTGTGTGCCACTGCACGTGAGGCACGCTTCTGAGGAGCCTGGAGAGTCCTCTGGATGGGAGCAGAGCTGCCCTGAGCTCCTCTTCTCATCTGCAGGGAGGAGGTCACTGGGAAGGGAGTTACCCACAGCTCCTCACCCTTCCCCCTGCTGAGTGCCCATGGGTTAAGCTTCATGCAGAGCTTGGGTCAGAGCTCATCTGTCTAGGGAGGAGAGGATCCAGAGGTGGAGATGACAGAGTAAGGGACCTCACAACCTGTGGAGCCATCTCTTGAGATGCCAACCACAGCAGGAAAAGTACAGAGTCCAACCTCTGAGCTCCTGGAGCCTCCAGCTGCAAGGGATGGAGGTCTTCAGTCTGGGAAGGACACTAAGGCCTCTGTCACCCAGGCCCTTGCCACTGTAAGGAGCAGCAGCAGGATAAAGCCTAGAAGGATGGAAGCACTGTTAGGCAGATGTCTCATAGTGCCTGTGCTTGCCAGCCTCTGCCCACTCAGCCCGTGGGGCTCTGGCCTCTTCTTGGGCTGCTGGTGGTCATCTCTCCTCGTGCTCTTCCTTTATAGACAGAGGGAAACAAAAGGACATCCTGGGCTGCAGCAAGAGGAATGTGGCCAGCAGGGCCAGGGAGGGGATTCTGCCCCTCCACACTGCTCTGCTGAGACCACAGCTGGAGCTCTGGGGCCAGTTCTGGAGCCTCTGTGCCAGGAAGGCTCTGGAGGTGCTGGAAGGTGTCCAGAGAAGGGCCATGAGGGTGAGCAGAGGGCTGGAGCTGCTCTGCTATGAGGACAGACTGAGAAAGTTGGGGTTGTTCAGTCTGGAGAAAAGAAGGCTCCCAGGAGACCTAATTGTGGCCTTCCAGGATCTGCAGGGGGCTACAAGAAAACTGGGGAGGGTTAGTGTCACAGAACTGTCAGGGTTGGAAGGGACCTCAAGGCTCAGCCAGCTCCAACCCCCTGCCACGGGCAGGGACACCTCACACTACAGCAGGTTGCTCACAGCCACATCCAGCCTGGCTGCAAACACCTCCAGGCAGGAGGCTGCCAGCAGCTCCCTGGCATGTGCTGCCCATTCAGATGTTTGAGCTCCTGGGTGGTTGCATTTAGCATCAGCCTTGTCTGTTGCTCTCCAGCAGGAGTTGCCTTTTCTGTTATCACTGTGCTGTTGCCTTTGGTTTGGGAGCTTGGAAAGAGTTTTCTCTGCCACAGTCACTTCTAGAAACCTGCCTGGGAGAATGGGGCTGAAGGAGCAGGAGCTTGCTGCCACCAGGAGCTGAGGCACTGGGGAGGGGAGAGGGAAGGCAAAGGACATTCAGCTGCTAGAACCAGGAAACAACCAAACAACCAACCAGAGAAATAGAGCACATGCAATTTGTCTCTCTGCAGGGCCACATGCAGCACAAACCAGCTCCCTGCATTGCTTTACCACATCAGGCACCAACAGCTGTGTCAGCAGAAGCGTGGCAGCAGGGTGTGCTGGGCTGGGTGGAAGAACAGCCTCAGCTGACATAAAAGGGGTTGAGGACTGACTGCCATGGACCCAGGCTTCCAGAGAGCAGAGCACCCCCAGGGCAGGGCCAAGAGTTTCTTCACTCCTTCCTATTCCTTGATGCTTGGCTTATGTAGAAGCAGCCTGGGGACAGCAGATGTCTCCTAGGAGACCTTCTTGTGACCTTCCAGGATCTGCAGGGGGCTCCAAGAAAGCTGGGGAGGCACTTTTGAGGTGTCAGGGAGGGATAGGACTGGGGGGGATGGAGCAAAACTAGAAATGGGGAGATCCAGATTGGATGTGAGGAAGAAGTTGTTGCCCATGAGGGTGGTGAGAGCCTGGCACAGGTTGCCCAGGGAGGTGGTGGAAGCCTCCTGCCTGGAGGTGTTTGCAGCCAGGCTGGAGGTGGCTGTGAGCAACCTGCTGTAGTGTGAGGTGTCCCTGCCCATGGCAGGGGGTTGGGACTGGATGATCCTGGAGGCCCTATCCAACCCTGAGAGCTCTGGGATTCTATGCTGTGACTCTGCTGCAACAGGGAAGCAGCTGAACTGTGTGGCCAGGATCTGGAGCTGCTTTGGGATTTCTCCTGTATGTATGGCTGTTCTTGCTAAGTCCCTCCCCATTTCCAGCCCACTGTGAGTGCAGGTGTCAGTGCAGACCGGGACACTGGGGCCTGGTGTGAGTGCTGCCACCCCTCACACTCTCTGCCACGATGCCCAGCTGGCAGTGTGACCTTGGCTGGTGTATGGAGAACATCATAGTATCACAGTATCATTCAGGGTTGGAAGGGACCACAAGGATCAGCTAGTTCCAACCCCCCTGCCATGGGCAGGGACACCCCACACTACATCAGCCTGGCCACAGCCTCAGCCAGCCTGGCCTTAAACACCTCCAGGGACAGGGCCCCAACCACCTCCCTGCACAACCCATTCCAGGGCTTCACCACTCTCATGGGGAAGAACTTCCTCCTCCCCTCCAGCCTCAATCTCCCCACCTCCAGCTTCATTCCATTCCCCCTAGCCCTAGCACTGCCTGAGATCCTGAGCAGTCCCTCCCCAGCCTTCCTGTAGGCCCCCTTCAGATCCTGGAAGGCCACAATGAGGTCACCTGGGAGCCTTCTCTTCTGCAGACTGAACAGCCCCAACTCCTTCAGTCTGTCCTCACAGCAGAGCAGCTCCAGCCCTCTGCTCATCCTCCTGGCCCTTCTCTGGACACCTTCCAGCCCCTCCAGATCCCTCTTGTCATAGGGGCTCCAGAACTGGAGGCAGTACTCCAGGTGGGGTCTCACCAGGGCTGAGTAGAGGGGGAGGATCACCTCCTTTGCCCTGCTGGCCACACTTCTGCTGCTGCAGCCCAGGATCTGATTGGCTTTGCGGGCTGCAAGTGCACACTGAGAGCTCATGTTGAGCTTCTCGTCCACCAGCACCCCCAAGGCTCTCTCCTCAGGGCTGCTTTCCAGCCAGTTACTGCCCAGAACATCTCCCCTGTACCTGTGGCCAGGGCAGATGGGAGCAGGGTTGTGCACACAATGTGTGCTGGGAACTGTCTTTCATCCCCGTGCAGCTCTCACTGCCGCAGCTGCAGGGTAGGGTAACGCCCCCAGAGGGCTGATGAGCCTGGATGGCATTGAAACAGAGCTGAGCACCAGCCACTGGCAGCAGAGCCACAGGGGAGAGGAGCTGCTGCTGCTGCCCAGACATGCATTGTGGACACCGTGGAACAGGCTGCCCAGGGGAGTGGTGGAATCCCCATCCCTGGAAGCCTTCAAAAGCTGTGGTGCTGAGGGATGTGGTTTAGTGGTGCCCTGGCAGCGCTGGGTTGACTCTTGGACTTGATGCCCTTGGAGGTCTTTCCTGAGCCTGATGCTGTTGTGATTCTGAGTGCAACACGTGGTTGCAGCTGGAGAGGTGGAAAGGACTCAGTGCCCTTCCATGCAGCCCAGCACAAAGCCAGGGGTGCTCCAGAGGGTCCTTGCAGCTCCTTGGTGCTCTGGGGCAGGGGCTGAGCAGCCTGGCTGGGTTGTGCAGGGAGCTGGGAGGTTTGGGTTACTTTCTGGAGGTTTTCCTTTTCTTTGGAGGTGACTGACAGCTCATTGCAGCATCTGCCTGGCCTGACCCCAGTGCAGCACTTCTTTGGCAGAAGCTCTTGGGTTGTGGCAGAGCCATTGGCTCCATGTGGAGCCGAGACAAAGCCAGGTGCTGCCAGGAGCCAGAGCTGTGCAAGGAGGCTGTGGGGAGCAGGGCTGCTGAGTACCATGGGGCCCTGCAGCTCCCCAGAGGAGCATGAGGATCTGGTGGGCCCCATCCAGGTGGGACACCAGTGAGCTTCAGCTGTGCAGGAGATTTATCTTCCCTAGGCAGAGGCACAGTGAGCCTCAGACAGATGCAGAGCGTGCAGAGCCCTGAGCTTGAGACCTGCAACACCTTCCCAGGGCATTCCGGATGCTCTCTGACCAGGCACACTCTGCACCAGCAGCTCAGCCAGCCTGCTCTGCTCTTATTATCCCCTCCAGATCTCACACACTAATATCTCATCCTCAGAACCGGTAGCCAAATGTCTGCCTCTTGGCATCTTGTGCTGGGGACTGGGGAACCTGGGGAGCTGAGGGCAGTAAAGAGAGAGAGCTGTAAACAGAGTAAACCTGGAGAGCACAGCAAAGGGCAGCCCTGCCGAGCGCCGCTCTCGGTGTCAGTGTGATTTGTGTGCGGTTTGGGTCGGTCTCGGAAGCCAGCGCCGTGACTGGAAGCGCTGGAGGAGCGCACTGGAAAATGTCTCCCTCGCTGGGCCGCCTCCAAGGTTTAACCCTAAGCTGAGAGCCACTGCCAGCTCCAGCCGGGCTCGCTGCGTGCGGGGCCGCGGCTCTGCAGGCGCGGGGCAGGTGCGGGCAGGGTCCCCAGCGGCCGGGCTGGCAGCCGCGGGGCAGGTGCGGGCAGGGTCCCCAGCGGCCGGGCTGGCAGCCGCGGGGCAGGTGCGGGCAGGGTCCCCAGCGGCCGGGCTGGCAGCCGCGGGGCAGGTGCGGGCAGGGTCCCCAGCGGCCGGGCTGGCAGCCGCGGGGCAGGTGCGGGCAGGGTCCCCAGCGGCCGGGCTGGCAGGCGCGGGGCAGGTGCGGGCAGGGTCCCCAGCGGCCGGGCTGGCAGGCGCGGGGCAGGTGCGGGCAGGGTCCCCAGCGGCCGGGCTGGCAGGTGCGGGCAGGGTCCCCAGCGGCCGGGCTGGCAGGCGCGGGGCAGGTGCGGGCAGGGTCCCCAGCGGCCGGGCTGGCAGCCACGGGGCAGGTGCGGGCAGGGTCCCCAGCGGCCGGGCTGGCAGCCGCGGAGCCTCCCGGCAGCGCGGCGCAGGGCAGCTGCGGCGGCGGCGAAGCCCTCCCCGGTTCTCAGGCTGCTTCTGCGGCAGACGTGAAGAGTAACCAAGGCTTCAGCATTTTCCCACACCTTGCATGTGACGCGGGGCTGTGCCCAGTCACAGGACTCTGTCCATAGCACTTAAAAATGGTCACAGTTTCACTTCCCCCGTGGGTTTCCCCCCTCCCCCCCTTCCTCTCCAGAGGCAGCAGAGCTGGTTCCCTTTGCTGCCCTGAGAGCTGCTGGGGAGCAGCCCGGGACGGCTCCTTGCTGAAAAAATGACTTTCTGTGGGAGATTCTCAGCACCTGTGAGCCGCTTCTGCAGGCAGGCAGTGCCCTTTTCAGTCGCAGATGTGTTTCACACCAGCTGTGCTGTATCTCGAAACAGAACCAACACTTGGGGCAGCACAAGAAGCCTTACAGGCTGTGTCGTACAGCATTTCCACCCGAATGTAGCCAAGATCAACCTTTAAGAACAGTAAAATGCGCAGCAGTTTGCCTCTTTGTAAGTAAATGGTTAAAGAGACCCAGAGCTCAGCTCCGACCCGCAGCCCCTGCCCGCCCACCGCTTTCGGGGCACTGCTGCCGGCTCCGCTTCGGGTCCTGTCCGCTGTTGCTGCGGGGCGGGGGGGCCCTGCCTGCTGAAGGTAGGCAGCGAAAGCGGCCGCACAGAAAAGGCTTCAGAACCCCCAGAGCAGCCGGGGAGCTGCCAGGTCCCCGATCCGCTTCAGTCACAGTCTGGGGCCGGCTGTGACAGCAGCCACCGGGGACGCTCCCCCGGCTCCGAGTGCCGTTCCTCTGACCCTCCTGTCCCATTAGAATGCTGATTACGAGAGCACACCGAAATGAAACGCGCCGGGGAGAACCAAGAACCTGTCATTTGCGTGAAACCCCGGGATTACGAGCTGCTCCTTCTGCTTTCGCTGCCAAATATGCAAAGCGCAATTGCACAACTGCGGGGCTGCAGTTGAGCTGCTCTGTGTTTTCCTTTCTCCAGCTGAGAAGAAACCTTTTCTCCCAGCTGAGAGGATCCCTTTGCTCCCAGCGGAGAGGATCCCTTTGCTCCCAGCAGAGAGGAAACCTTTTCTCCTAGCTGAGAGGATCCCTTTGCTCCCAGCTGAGAGGATCCCTTTTCTCCCAGCAGAGAGGATCCCTTTGCTCCCAGCGGAGAGGATCCCTTTTCTCCTAGCTGAGAGGATCCCTTTTCTCCCAGCGGAGAGGATCCCTTTGCTCCCAGCTGAGAGGATCCCTTTTCTCCCAGCTGAGAGGATCCCTTTTCTCCCAGCGGAGAGGATCCCTTTTCTCCCAGCAGAGAGGAAACCTTTTCTCCTAGCTGAGAGGATCCCTTTTCTCCCAGCGGAGAGGAAACCTTTGCTCCCAGCAGAGAGGATCCCTTTGCTCCCAGCGGAGAGGATCCCTTTGCTCCCAGCAGAGAGGAACCCTTTTCTCCCAGTGGAGAGGATCCCTTTTCTCCCAGCGGAGAGGATCCCTTTTCTCCCAGCGGAGAGGATCCCTTTTCTCCCAGCTGAGAGGATCCCTTTTCTCCCAGCTGAGAGGATCCCTTTTCTCCCAGCAGAGAGGAAACCTTTTCTCCTAGCTGAGAGGATCCCTTTTCTCCCAGCGGAGAGGAAACCTTTGCTCCCAGCAGAGAGGATCCCTTTGCTCCCAGCGGAGAGGATCCCTTTTCTCCCAGCGGAGAGGAACCCTTTTCTCCCAGTGGAGAGGATCCCTTTTCTCCCAGCGGAGAGGATCCCTTTGCTCCCAGCTGAGAGGATCCCTTTGCTCCCAGCTAAAAGGGTCCCTTTTCTCCCAGCAGAGAGGATCCCTTTTCTCCCAGTGGAGAGGATCCCTTTTCTCCCAGCGGAGAGGATCCCTTTTCTCCCAGCAGAGAGGATCCCTTTGCTCCCAGCTGAGAGGATCCCTTTTCTCCCAGCGGAGAGGAAACCTTTTCTCCTAGCTGAGAGGATCCCTTTTCTCCCAGCTGAGAGGATCCCTTTGCTCCCAGCTGAGAGGATCCCTTTTCTCCCAGCTGAGAGGATCCCTTTGCTCCCAGCTGAGAGGATCCCTTTTCTCCCAGCGGAGAGGATCCCTTTTCTCCCAGCGGAGAGGATCCCTTTTCTCCCAGCTGAGAGGATCCCTTTTCTCCCAGCGGAGAGGATCCCTTTTCTCCCAGCGGAGAGGAACCCTTTTCTCCCAGCTAAGAGGATCCCTTTGCTCCCAGCAGAGAGGATCCCTTTTCTCCCAGCAGAGAGGATCCCTTTTCTCCCAGCGGAGAGGATCCCTTTTCTCCCAGCGGAGAGGAACCCTTTGCTCCCAGCGGAGAGGATCCCTTTGCTCCCAGCTGAGAGGATCCCTTTGCTCCCAGCGGAGAGGATTCCTTTTCTCCCAGCTGAGAGGATCCCTTTTCTCCCAGCTGAGAGGAACCCTTTTCTCCCAGCGGAGAGGATCCCTTTTCTCCCATGTGAGAAGATTCCTTTTCTCCCAGCTGAGAGGATCCCTTTTCTCCCATGTGAGAAGATTCCTTTTCTCCCAGCTGAGAGGATCCCTTTTCTCCCATGTGAGAAGATCCCTTTTCTCCCAGCGGAGAGGGAGTCGCTCGTTTCCCTCGCCGCGTCGAGCGGCTCCGCTCTCAGCAGCCCCGGCGCGATCAGCTCTCCCCCGTTCCTTATCTGCCTTTGTCATGACGCTGCACTTTTGCCGGGCCAAGCCTTGTTGTTTGCTTTGTTTGCTTGCTCTAATTTCTTCCTTGTTTTCCTAAGGAAAGGAAAGCGAAGTGTACGGAGGGAGCAGCGGTGGCAGCTGTGAGCTGTGCTGAGCCTTATTCCCAGCCCTGCTCAGGCGTGAGAATGTTCCCAGCCAGTGGGACTGTTCCCATCCAAACTTTTCTTTTCCTTAGCTGTCAAATACCCAAATCGTTTACCCAAGCTTCTCATCCCCGGCTTGCACAATCAATTACTGCTCTGTGACAGATATTGGGAGGCTTTCTTATTTTCTTAGTGCTTTTTTGTTCCCCCTCCCTGCCTCCCCCGTTTAACTGCAAGATTATCACATGCTGAGGAATGTTTCAGCAGGGGTGTGGGGTACCCCGGGAGAAAGGGACAGGGAGGCGCTCACAAACCTGCCCCAGCTGCTGTGCCTGCAACTCAGCTCTTGGGAAGGGGCTTCTGAGTGTCACCTCCTCGGTGGGGGGGAGGCAAGTTGGGCAGGCTGGTGCCCGCAGCGGGGAGGGGAGGGAGCAGGTTGGCACAGGTGGGTGTTCCATGGGCTGTGTTTGCACTGCCATGGAAAGCTGCAAGGTATTTGTAGAGCATTTAAGACCTGCTGGGCCTGTGACAGCTTCTGTGTTTGCTGTGCCCATGGGAGCAGCTGGGGTGGTCAGCCAGGGTCCCTTCAGAGGCAAAGTGTGCTAAGAGCTCAGGGGTCACTCGAGGTGTCCAGGCCCTGTGCCACAGGAGGGGCATCCTGCTTCCCATGTCTGTTACCTCTCCAGAGTTTGGAGCTGTCTTTGTCTGAACTGTGCCTTGGGAGGTTTGGTTTGCACTCCCAAGGTCTCAGAATTGTGCAGGAGCAAGCACTGGTCCCACCACAGCTCCTGGCACAGCTGGGAGCCAGGGCCAAGCTCACAGCCATCCCAGCACAATGTCCCACCTCTGTCTCAGCCCACTGGGGGGTGCAGAACATTTGCCTGTGCCTGCCTGTGGTGGTGACCTCGGTGTATTCATCCCCAAAAGGCTTTAACAAGAGGCAAATTGTTTGGAATCCTTCAGCAGCTGAGGTTGGAAAGGCCTCTGGGGGCCCTGGAGCTGGAGGGTAGCTTTGGGATTGATAATCATTTGACCTGAGTATAGAAAAGGGCTGTGAGGACTTACATGAAATGGTTCTCTTGGGGCTCATCCCAGGTTCTGAAAGAGTGAGCACAGAGGTTCCCTGTGACACTGAGTGGCACCTCTGGGGAGCTGCTGGTGACATCCTTGGCCCCAGACTTTGTTCTCCTAGCAGTTAGGCAGCTCCTGGAAGCAATTCAGGTGTCTGTAGGGCTGCTTCCACCAATCCTGAGGCTCGTGGAGGTGTGAGTGACCTGTAGCAGGTCCCCAGTCTCTTGCCAGCAGCTTTTAGGAAAGCCTCTGTGTCCCATCCAGTACTTGGAGCTGTTCAGGTAAGAGGCAGGGGAGAGGGACCTCGGGGGGAGGCTCTGGGTGCCTGACTGCAATCAGCTCTTACATTCCCACTCAGTGCAGAGAAAGTGTCCAGGGGAGTTTCAGTCTGCAGTGAACCAAACAGCTTGGCAGGGCCTCCACAGCTCAAGGCTGTGGTGAGGCTCAGTGCCCAAGTCTCATTTCACAGGGAGGGTTTTCCTGCTGCTAGACTTCAGCTGCACTGCTTGAGAGAGAGCAGAGGAGAGCTCAGCCAGCAGGATTTAAGCCCAGAAGCTGAAAGCATCAGGCTGTCACCATACTGTGGACTGACTTGCTCTCAAAAAGTGTTCCCAGACAAGAATTTGGGAGTTTCCAGGGAACCCACAAAGAAAATGGAAGGGCAGCATCTGTGACACACCACGAAACAAGACCCCAGCAGTGGAAAGCAGCTGGGCTGAACCTCCTTAGAGTCCTTTCTCCTGCAAAGAAAAGCCAGGGTTAAGCAAGCTGCAGTGGTTCTGCAGGCAGTACTGAACCCCCACCCTGGATGGTGAGATGCTGGAAGGAAAGCCCAGAGCAGAATGGTGAAAGTCTTCTCCTGGGCTGGGGCAGTGCTGCAGCCAAAAGCTTTGGCTTTCAGAGCAGGAGCTGGACATTTGTGTCCAAAGTCTGAACAGATGAAAGTCTGAACTGATGGAGAGGGCTCAGAGGAGGCCACCAAGATGATCAGAGGGCTGGAGAACCTCCCCTGAGGGGCCAGGCTGAGAAAGCTCCAGGGAGGCCTTCCAGAGCCTGAAGGGGCTCCAGGAGAGCTGGGGAGGGACTTAGGACAGGGGCTGGGGGTGCCAGGCTGAGGCACAGTGGTTTGGAAGTAGAGAAGGGCAGGTTTAGAACATGAGGCATTCAGGACATTAGGAAGAAGCTCTTCACTGCCAGGATGGTGGAACACTGGAACAGGTGGCCCAGGGAGGTGGTGGAGACCCCATCCCTGGAGGAATTTGGGGTCAGGCTTGATGGGGCTCTGGGTAACCTGATCTAGCTGGGGATGTCCCTGCTGCCTGCAGGGGGTTGGACTGGGTGACCTCTAAGGGTCCCTTCCAACCCAGTGCATTCTGTGACTCTAAAAGCAAAGCCTCTTGATTAAGCAGCAATCTGTGTGGGCCTCAGGGCTTGCTGACCAGGTCCCTGTGGAGGTCTGCACTGCCCTTTGCCCTTTGTGCTGCTGCTCATGATGTGAAAAAAGAGGTTACAGACTCATCTGGCTGAGCTGCACAGTGCACAGCTCTCTGCCTAGCCCCCATGGCCATCCTGAGCTGCACAGTGCACAGCTCTCTGCATAGCCCCCATGGCCATCCTGAGCTGCACAGTGCACAGCTCTCTGCATAGCCCCCATGGCCATCCTGAGCTGCACAGTGCACAGCTCTCTGCCTAGCCCCCATGGCCATCCTGAGCTGCACAGTGCACAGCTCTCTGCATAGCCCCCATGGCCATCCTGAGCTGCACAGTGCACAGCTCTCTGCCTAGCCCCCATGGCCATCCTGAGCTGCACAGTGCACAGCTCTCTGTGCAGCCCCCATGGCCATCCTGAGCTGCACAGTGCACAGCTCTCTGCCTAGCCCCCATGGCCATCCTGAGCTGCACAGTGCACAGCTCTCTGCATAGTCCCCATGGCCATCCTGAGCTGCACAGTGCACAGCTCTCTGCCTAGCCCCCATGGCCATCCTGAGCTGCACAGTGCACAGCTCTCTGTGCAGCCCCCATGGCCATCCTGAGCTGCACAGTGCACAGCTCTCTGCCTAGCCCCATGGCCATCCTGAGCTGCACAGTGCACAGCTCTCTGCCTAGCCCCCATGGCCATCCTGAGCTGCACAATGCACAGCTCTCTGTGCAGCCCCCATGGCCATCCTGAGCTGCACAGTGCACAGCTCTCTGCATAGTCCCCATGGCCATCCTGAGCTGCACAGTGCACAGCTCTCTGCCTAGCCCCCATGGCCATCCTGAGCTGCACAGTGCACAGCTCTCTGTGCAGCCCCCATGGCCATCCTGAGCTGCACAGTGCACAGCTCTCTGCCTAGCCCCCATGGCCATCCTGAGCTGCACAGTGCACAGCTCTCTGCCTAGCCCCCATGGCCATCCTGAGCTGCACAGTGCACAGCTCTCTGTGCAGCCCCCATGGCCATCCTGAGCTGCACAGTGCACAGCTCTCTGTGCAGCCCCCATGGCCATCCTGAGCTGCACAGTGCACAGCTCTCTGCCTAGCCCCCATGGCCATCCTGAGCTGCACAGTGCACAGCTCTCTGTGCAGCCCCCATGGCCATCCTGAGCTGCACAGTGCACAGCTCTCTGCCTAGCCCCCATGGCCATCCTGAGCTGCACAGTGCACAGCTCTCTGCCTAGCCCCCATGGCCATCCTGAGCTGCACAGTGCACAGCTCTCTGCCTAGCCCCCATGGCCATCCTGAGCTGCACAGTGCACAGCTCTCTGCCTAGCCCCCATGGCCATCCTGAGCTGCACAGTGCACAGCTCTCTGCCTAGCCCCCATGGCCATCCTGAGCTGCACAGTGCACAGCTCTCTGCCTAGCCCCCATGGCCATCCTGAGCTGCACAGTGCACAGCTCTCTGTGCAGCCCCCATGGCCATCCTGAGCTGCACAGTGCACAGCTCTCTGTGCAGCCCCCATGGCCATCCTGAGCTGCACAGTGCACAGCTCTCTGTGCAGCCCCATGGCCATCCTGAGCTGCACAGTGCACAGCTCTCTGCATAGCCCCATGGCCATCCTGAGCTGCACAGTGCACAGCTCTCTGTGCAGCCCCCATGGCCATCCTGAGCTGCACAGTGCACAGCTCTCTGCCTAGCCCCCATGGCCATCCTGAGCTGCACAGTGCACAGCTCTCTGTGCAGCCCCCATGGCCATCCTGAGCTGCACAGTGCACAGCTCTCTGCCTAGCCCCCATGGCCATCCTGAGCTGCACAGTGCACAGCTCTCTGTGCAGCCCCCATGGCCATCCTGAGCTGCACAGTGCACAGCTCTCTGTGCAGCCCCCATGGCCATCCTGAGCTGCACAGTGCACAGCTCTCTGTGCAGCCCCCATGGCCATCCTGAGCTGCACAGTGCACAGCTCTCTGCCTAGCCCCCATGGCCATCCTGAGCTGCACAGTGCACAGCTCTCTGCATAGCCCCCATGGCCATCCTGAGCTGCACAGTGCACAGCTCTCTGCCTAGCCCCCATGGCCATCCTGAGCTGCACAGTGCACAGCTCTCTGCATAGCCCCCATGGCCATCCTGAGCTGCACAGTGCACAGCTCTCTGCCTAGCCCCATGGCCATCCTGAGCTGCACAGTGCACAGCTCTCTGTGTAGCCCCCATGGCCATCCTGAGCTGCACAGTGCACAGCTCTCTGTGCAGCCCCCATGGCCATCCTGAGCTGCACAGTGCACAGCTCTCTGCCTAGCCCCCATGGCCATCCTGAGCTGCACAGTGCACAGCTCTCTGCATAGTCCCCATGGCCATCCTGAGCTGCACAGTGCACAGCTCTCTGTGCAGCCCCCATGGCCATCCTGAGCTGCACAGTGCACAGCTCTCTGCCTAGCCCCCATGGCCATCCTGAGCTGCACAGTGCACAGCTCTCTGTGCAGCCCCCATGGCCATCCTGAGCTGCACAGTGCACAGCTCTCTGCATAGCCCCCATGGCCATCCTGAGCTGCACAGTGCACAGCTCTCTGTGCAGCCCCCATGGCCATCCTGAGCTGCACAGTGCACAGCTCTCTGTGCAGCCCCCATGGCCATCCTGAGCTGCACAGTGCACAGCTCTCTGTGCAGCCCCCATGGCCATCCTGAGCTGCACAGTGCACAGCTCTCTGCCTAGCCCCCATGGCCATCCTGAGCTGCACAGTGCACAGCTCTCTGCCTAGCCCCCATGGCCATCCTGAGCTGCAGGCCCCTTCAGCTCTCCTCTGTGTAGTCCCCATGGCCATCCTGAGCTGCAGGCTCCTTTAGCTCTCTGCATAGCCCCCATGGCCATCCTGAGCTGCAGGCTCCTCCAGCTCTCCTCTGTGTAGCCCCCATGGCCATCCTGAGCTGTCTGTAGCCCTTCCTAATCCGAAAGTACAGGCTGTCAGTGTGTTTGCATGGCTAGAGCAGGCTAGGGCAGTGCCAAAGCCAGGCCTATCTCCACCTCAGCTGATCTCAAGACCTCCTCTTGAGCAGTGCAGGGATTTCCCCTTCCCCCTCCAGCACAGCTGCATCTGGCAGAAGCAGCCTGGCAGCTCCTGGGCAGAGCAGGGCTCTCACATCCCCATGCTTCACCAGATGCTGTGCCTGAGAACCTGCCCTGCTGTGCATCCAGATTTGATGTCTCACTGGCACAGCCTCCTCTGAGTGGAGAGGGAAGCAGTGTGGTCCTGCAGGGTAGTGGCAGATCCTCTGGGGCTGCAGTGCCTGTAACGCTGCTCCTGGTGGCCAGAGCTCCTCTGCAGCCCTCCCTGTGAGCCTGGCAGGCTCCTCATCTGTCCTGACATGCACACTGATGCTCAGCTGCTCTAAGCCCAGACAGTTCCTGCCTGCCCTTGGCTTAGATTTTCTCTCCCATTGCTTCCCTTTGCCTGTGGGAGCTGTGCTCCAGCCCCCATCTCTGCATCTCCTTCCATGTGCTTCCACGTGCTCCTGGGGGCAAGGGGTTGGTTTGTGCCCTGAACTGCTGCTGGGGTTAGCCATGCTGCAGTGCAGGGCTGCTAAGGTACTCTGCTGCCCCAAGCCCTGGTTAGGTGGGCACAGCTCCTTCCATCAGCACACATCCCCTACAGGCTCCCAGCGTGGTGCCCACGGGAGCACAGGGCTGCTGCTGCTGCTCTGTGCCCATCAGCATGGCTCCAGAGACAGCCCCAGACAGAGACTGACCCAACAGACAGCCCCAGCCAGGACCTGACCCTACAGACAGCCCCAGCCAGAGCCTGACCCCACAGACAGCCCCAGCCCTGTGCCCCCACAAACAGCCCCAGCCCTGTGACCCCACAGACAGCCCCAGCCAGAGCCTGACCCCACAGACAGCCCCAGCCCTGTGCCCCACAGACACCCCCAGCCCAGAGCCTGACCCCACAGACAGCCCCAGCCCTGTGCCCCACAGACAGCCCCAGCCCTGTGCCCTCACAGACACCCCCAGCCCTGTGACCCCACAGCCCCCCCTAGCCAAGGAGGTCTCCTTCTGTGCCCCAAGAGCTGTGTGTCCCCCTCCTCCAGCCTGGCTTTCCACAGCCCCTGTGGCCCTGCTTTCCTGCCATGAAGGGCTCCAGCCCATCACTGCTGCTCCCAGGGAAGGTTTAGGCCAGGTGAGGAGCAAGGTGCAGCTCCTTTTCAGGCTGCTTGCTGCTGTCTCAGGGCAGCTGAGGGCTTGCTGGCAGGACAAGGCTGCAGAGCAGGGCCATCAGCAGATGTTTTGGGACACAGAAGGGAACACTTCACTTGGAGCCCCTTCTGAGGCAATTTGGGGTTAATTAGCAGCTCCTGGCTTCACTCTCTAGCTGCTCTGTTTATCTTCTGTCTGAGTGAGTTCTCTTCTCTTCCTGTTGTTGTTGCTCCTTCCCCAGCAAAGCAGGGGCCACACATCCCCGCTGCCCTGCTGCTGTGCTGGGGGCTTGCTGGGCTCTTCAGGCTCCTGCTGCCACCTTCTCCCTGCTTCCAGGTGTGCAGCCTGGCCCCTGCCTTCCAAAGTGTCTCTCCTTGCCCATCTGACTCTCCCACTGGCCTCCTGCACAAAGGAGCCCCACTGCAGTGCAGATGCTGGAGGCCAGGGGCATGGTGCTGGCTGCAGCAGCTAAGAGCTCAGGAGCCCACACCAAGCCCTGCCAGCTCAGGGCTGCCACCTCTCCTGAGCCCCCACGAGCACAGACAGGGCTGCCCAGCCTGGCTGGGACCCCGTGCTGCCCTGGGCACATGGCTGTGGCCGTGGGTGGGTTGCTGGAGCAGAGAGATGATGACATCTGAGCTGCCCTTGGCTGCTCCTCAGGGCCCAGCTGTTAGCTGTGGTGGAAGCCATCCAAACAGCAGCACATGGGCGCCAGCTAAGCCCCGGGGGCCACCCCTGCTTTGCAGCAGGCATGCCCCAGCAGCCAGGGCAGGGTCACTGAGGCAGCCACCAGCAGTGTGCTCTGTACCTCATAAGCTGGGAGGAGCTCTGCTCTCACAGAGCCCCTGGCCTCTGCTGAGCAGGGAGGTAAGCAGGAGGCCATCTGTGCTGGTAATGAGTTTCTCATCCTTTCAGGCCCTGCTCATGTGCTGGGAGTTGCCTGACTCACCTGCCAGCACGGATCTAATGGTGCAGCAGGGAGAGCCTGGAGGGGAGCTACTGTGTCCAGGATTCACCCCTCAGCCTGCTGCTGTGGTAGGACAGGTGAAACAGCAGGCACCAGGCAAGGGAAGGTCATCTCTATGCAGAGCAAAGGCAAGATCCTCTCTGTGCAGAGCAGCTGTGCAGTCTGCCAGTGAACCCCAGCTCCATGCAAACCCAGAGCTGTCTGCCTGGGGCTGAGTTAAGCTTCTGCCTCTCCTCTGTGAGCAGGGACTGCCCAGAGGCTCCCTGTGTGCTGGGTGGCAGAAGGTACCAGCAGGGACTTGCCAGGGACTGTTTCTTAATGCCTTAATATCTCTGTCTTGATCCTTCCTGAGCTGCCATCGCAGAGGACTTGACCTCTCCTTCCTACCTCCCTGTTCTCCACCACCACAGTTCCCCCAGCCCTGGGGAGATGGTTCTGGCAGGAAGACCTCCCCCAGGGTCAGCTGCCTCCATCTCACAGGAGAGCCTTGCCTCTCTCTTGGCCCTCCCACCCTGGCCACCCTTCCTGCACAGCCCCTGTCCAGCCCAGCAGGGGCAGATGGTTTCTGTAGCAGCTGTGGATCCACAGCTGTGTGGCTGAGCTGGGAGACTGCAGAACAGTAGCTCTGCCCTCATCCTGCTCGCTCAGCACCGTGCTCAGCCAGCTCCTGTCCCCCCCTGGGAGCGTGGCTGCTGCATGAGAGACAGAGCTGACCCCCAGCACTGGCAGGAGGGGTTGGGCTCCTCTCCTCAGCAGGAATCTGAACTCTCTGCCTGCACCAGAGCTGTGCAGGTTGGGCAACAGACATGGTGCAGAACCTTCCTTTCCTTTCCTTTCTCAGGGGCTGAAGGCTTCTCCCCAGCCTTGAGGTTAACCTTGGAGTGATTCCACTGAGTGTTTTGGGTCCCCTGCTTTCCTGCCCCTCAGCAGTGACCACAGCAGCGTGGAGGCATGGCCCCTGCTGGCAAACTTGCTGTGCCACCTGCCACATGCCCAGGGACCAGCTTCCCGAGGAGCTCCAACGTGCTTGGAGTGATAAGAGCACAGTGAGGAGATAAGAAGGGCAGTGCAGGTGGACAGGAGCCTCCCTTCGAGCAGGGAACAGGCAGAAGGCAATTTGGGAAGCAGCTGCTGAGCTGGGTGTGCAGCTCCCAGGGTGAGCTGGTTTGTTCCTGCAGCCAGTCCTCTGCTCACAGCGAGGAGGAGGCCTGCCTGGGAATCTCATTTCACACTCCCACTCTGGGGGTTTTCAGTCCAAGTGCTGCCCCAAACAGCCCTCTGCTTTCCCTCCCAGTTGTTGGCTGCTACTTCTCTCTTCCCACCCCCATCTGAAGTGTTTTCCTGGCCTGAGATCCTCAGCCAGGAGGAGCTGGGGTCCCTTGGCTCCTGCAGTGCCTGCCTGGCCCTCGCTGCTCTGCCAGCCCCCAGTGCTGTGCCCACAGCCATGCCAGCTGCCCCAGCCAGGGCCACTTGCTGCTTGTGTGTAGCCCCAGCTGTGTGGATCCCCCTGTCAGGGCTGGCCCAGGGGTTGGGTTCCAGCCTGCTGGTCCTTATCAAGCCACTCTGCTCAGACCTCCAGGCCAGTGCTTCCCAGCCTCCTGCTCTCCCACACTGACCTCATGTTTTCAGCACAGGCTGTGCCCATCCCTGCCTGCCCTGTGGGGTCCCCAAGAGCTGAGGCCTTGGTGGGAAGAGCCCCCTGCAAGCAGTGTTTCTGTGTGTCTGGGGAGCAGGTGGCAGACACCAGAGCCTGCTCTGCTGGCTGCCAGCTTGGCTCTGGTTTCAGTGGGTTGCTCTCTGCTCGCAGTGGTTCACATGGTGCAGCTCAGCCCCTGGGCTCGGCCTCACGGTGCAGCTCTGTGCCAGGAGCTTTGTGTCCTGCAGGCCAGCTCCCAGCAGCAGTGGGGCTGATAGCACTGCAGCACAGGCATGGGAGAAAGGAGTCCTGGCACAGGACTGTCCTTTGCTCCTCTGGTTCCCTCCTGCCTGCTGACCCTCTCCCCAAGGGCTGTGCCAGGGACCAGCCCCCTGTGCTGGGCAGCTTCTCTCCTCTTCCTCCACGAGTCAACTCCTGGACCTCCTGACAAGCCCTCTGGTCACTGTGTGCAGCCCCCAGACCCTTCTGTCCTCTCTCCAGAAGTGCCTGAGCTGAAGCAGGAGCCAGGGCTGCAGCTTGAGCTCCTGTGGGGGAAGGAGCTGGAGGCAACTGGAGCAGGCTGCCCCCTCCTGCCGCCAGGCTCTGCCTTTTCAGGCCCCTCGATGCCTGACCAGCTCCATGCAGAGATTTCCTGTGCCTGGGCCCTGCTAACCTTTCTGCCTGTAGCTGGGAGGGGAGGGTGGAGGAAATGACTGAGGAAGGCTTGTCCCAGCTCAGAGGTGGGAGCTTCCTCCTCCTCTCTTTGAGGTGGGTGGAAGTGCAGGCAAACACTGAGCTGTTGCTCTCTCCCACCCCGCAGCGCTGTGGCCCTGGGGAGGCCCTGCTGCATGGTCAAGGGGACACTCAGCTCTTCAAGGTTTTCTCCTCTGGAGCCTCCCCAGGCAGGGGTCTCAGAGGTGCCTCAGGCCATCAGTGCAGGGCAAGGGGAGCTCTGCTGTGGGAGCAGAACTGGCCCTAAGCCTGCAGCGTGGTGAAAATGAGGCCATGCAAGGGAGCTGGGTGAGAGGAAGGGCTCCAGCCCACCTGCTCTGGCCAGTGCCTCTCAGAGGAGTGAGGAGAGGTGGAGAGGAGGTCTCTTGAGGGCTGAGGCTGTGTGAACTCTTAGAGGTGACTGAATGAAGCCTGGGGCTCCTTGCTGCAGGTCATGCACTGCTTGTGCTGTTTCTCCCTGCTCTTCCAAGTCACTGGGGGGAGAGGCTATGAGCCTCCTGTAGCCCATCTGCCAAGCATGGAGACAGCTCTAATGCTTTCCCAGCTGCACCCCTGGAGCATGAGCAGCAACAAAACAGCTGGGCAGAGGAACAGATTTGAGGACTGGGCTGATGCATGGGGCAGGCCAGAGCCCAGCCCACCCTGCCAGCCCTGAGTCTGCAGGCAAGAGGGAATGTCCTCTGGAGACAGAGCAGGCTTCAGGGAGAGGTGAGGTGAGGGTCTGAGCTTGGAGGTGGCCTATTTGCAGCTGTTAGTGACTGCTATTGCAGACCTGGCTGAGACCACCCCAATCAACTGCTGGCAATTCAGGTGAAATGCACCAAGTGCCCAGTGTGCCCAGACAGGCAGGCTGAACAGGCTGAACATTCTAGCAGGCTCTGGGCAGAAGAGGAAAAGGAGTTTACAGGTGGGGGTGCATTCAGCTGACACCAGCCTGAGCCTGGCCTCCCCTGCCCACTGCCATGGTCCTGGCTGGCAGTGCTTGCTGCGTACCTGCTCTGGGCAGGATGGGGCTCAGGATGCTGCACAGGTTGGTGATGAGGGCCTGGGTGTCTGGCTGTGGGTAAAACCCAACCCTGCCTTGGTATTACTTGAGCACTGTGCTCAGCTCTGGGCCCTCCCTGCAGGAAGGACATTGAGGGGCTGGAGCCTGTCCAGAGCAGGGCAGCCAGGCTGGAGAAGGGCCTGGAGGTCCTGGGCTAGAGGAGGGGCTGAGGGAGCTGGAGGTGTTCAGGCTGGAGAAGAGGAGGCTGAGGGAGACCTCACTGCTCTCTACAGCTCCCTGCAGGGAGGTTGGAGTGAGGAGGGGGCAGCCTCTGCTCCTTGGTGCCAAGGGCCAGGAGCAGAGGCAATGGTTCCAAGCTGCCCCAGGGGAGGCTCAGGCTGGAGCTTAGGAAATCTTTCTGCCCTGGAAGGGATCTCAGCCATTGGCAGAGGCTGCCCAGGGCAGTGCTGCAGTGCCCATCCCTGAGGGGGTTCCAGCAGCTGTGGAGCTGGTGCTCAGGGCCATGGTTTGGTGCTGAGCCTGCAGTGGTGGGTTGAGAGTCGGACTGGGTGAGCTTGGAGGCCTCTTCCAACAGGCTGTAGTCTGTGATGCTGTGATTCTGCTCTGCAGCAGCCCTGCCTGTACTGCTGTGGGAGCTCTGGAAGTGTCAGCTGCTGGCTGCACTCTGTGCCTCTGAGCAGGCATCAGCAGTGCTGCACCAGCCACGTTGGTTTCCCTTCCCATGCTGCTGGCCTTATCTCAGTGCAAGCCAGGGGCATGGTGCTGGGACTTGCAGAATGCCCAAGGACTTGGCATTTATCCTTGGTGGGACAGCAGATGCCCCATGTAGAGGTGTGGGGGAAATCCACAGAGTGGAGGGGAGCATGAGGCTGCTGGAACACTAGAACAGGTTGCTCAGGGAGGTGGTTGAGGCTCCATCCCTGGAGACATTCAAGGTGAGGCTGGAGAGGGCTCTGGGCAGCCTGATCCAGTGGAGGATGTCCCTGCTGAGTGCAGGGGGCTGGACTGGATGAGCTCTGGAGCTCCCTTCCAACCCAAACCATGCTGTGATGCTGAGATGCAGACAGGCATCTGAGACAGCAGCCTCCCCCTGGGGCTTCAGCCAGCAACTGCTACCTGTGATGAAGGCTCCACACCCATATCAATGTCATGAAAGTCATCCAGACCGTGAAATCCCTGTGCTGGCTGTGGAAATGCAGCCTGGGATGCATTTCTGTTTGAAATGCATTAAATCTGTCTTCGAGGGGCCACGGGGAGTGCCTGGGGCTCAGCGGCCAGCAGGAATCCTGCTCACTGCCTGCTGGAGCAGGACACAGATCCAGGAGCTGCCCGCAGCTCATCCATGACAAACTGCAAATGGCAGAGAGGTTTGCCATGAAATCAGCCTCCCCTCCAGGAATGAGAAGCCTCCAGAGCTGCAAGCCAGGGCTGCCTGCCTGGCTGCAGCTTGCCTGCCAGAGAGCAGCTCCCAGCAGGGGCTGGACGGGCAGGGAGGCAGGGAGGCAGGCAGGGAGGTGGACAGGCAGGTGAGCAGGGAGGCAGGCAGGGAGGTGGACAGGCAGGTGAGCAGAGAGGCAGGCAGGCAGGGAGGTGGGCAGGGAGGCAGGCAGGCAGGGAGGCAGGCAGGGAGGTGGACAGAGGCAGGCAGGGCTGCACAGCCTCCTGTGTGCTAGAGGGGTGGTAAAACAATGAAAACAAGAGGCCGTGGGGTTTGACACCCTCTCCCCCCCCTCAGACCCCCATTAACCTAGCAGCTCTGTACGTGGTGGGACGGGGCTTTAAGCACCCGCGGAGCTTTCACTCGGGAGCTTTGTGGTGTGCAGCGTAGGCTGTAAAGCGCTCTGGGTGAGACTCTGCTGGCAGGTACAATGTGTTTAGCAGCCAGATTGCCCGGGGGGTGTCCCAGACCGTTCCGGCTGTCCCTCGGGATCCCGGCTCGCACCTGCAGCCAGAGGGGAAGTGGTGAAGCCTGCCGGTGGCTGCGGCAGGGCTGAGGGTCGGTCCCGGGTTTCCTACAGCTCTGCGGCTTGCAGCTCCGGTTTGACCGACCGGCAGCTCTCTGGAGCGCGTTTTCCCTTCCTTTCCCCGCCGTGACCCAAGCCCAGCTCTCCTTCGGCCAGTTCCCACTCGCGGAGCAGGGCTGGGGGGCTCCGTCCGTCGCAGGGGCACGTCGGAGGGGCCAGCGGCGGATCCTCGCCGGGCGCGGGGCCCTGGCAAGAGTTGTTTGTGCGAGGTAGAGTTCTCACGCTCTAAATATACAATCTGCGATAAGGGAAGGGAAAAAGCCCAGCATGGAAATAATTCCTTCTGCGAGAGAAATAATTCGCTGCTGCTAAAAATATGCGTCCATATTATTCCTGCCTCGGCCTCCGGCTGGATGGGAGCGAGCGCACGCAGGCTGCCCTCAGGGGACGCGGCCGGGCCCCGCGGCACAGCCCCCGGGCGCTCGGAGCGGCCGAGCCCTGCGGCCCCGGGGCTGCCGGCCGCGGGGGGCGGGACGGGCGCCTCGCCTGCGCCCTGCTCTATCAGCCCCATCTCGTTCTCAGGGCAGTAAAACCGTGATGCGGGGCTGCCCCGAAGGTCGTAGGAAGTAACCTCTAAGCAGGTGCTGACAGTGGGAAAGGAAAGTGATCCGTGGCGTTCCCAGAGCAGCTGGGAGCCCGTTCCCAGCCCCGGCTGCACGGGGAGGCAGGAACGGCTTTGTCGGAGGGGACGCGTGTTGGGATCGGTGGGATATGTGTAATCCTTTCCTGTCTCATCTGCAAGTGTCCCGGGCCTGCTGCTTCCTTCCCTGAGCGCTGCTCCCGGGACCTCAGGTCCCCGTTCTCAGGCACTTCCGTGCCCGGGGGCGAGCGGAGCCCGGCTGAGCCGAGTGCATTTCCCAGGGACAGGCTGGCAGAGGGAGCCTGCCCGGGGAGCCCGGCCTGCCCCCCCCGCCTGTGCTCTGCCGAGCCAGCCAGGAGCAGTGCCGGCTGCTGCCACAGCCTTGGACAGCAGAGCCTGACACAGCCCTGCTGAAGCTGGCTAGAAACACCTCTGGAAGGCAATGCTGTGAGCAGCAGGTGACACCTTGGCAGGTCTGTCTCTGGAGCAGGTGGGCACAGTGTCTGCCCCAGGAGCAGGTTTCTGTCTCCTCTCCAGACAATATGGTCAAGAGCTGGCCCAGCAGGAGAAGGCCCTGGTGCTGTGGAGCTGTCACTGATGCCAGGGCAGACCTTGCTGCAGCTTTTGTAAGTTGTATCTTGCCTGTCCATTGCTTTCCTGGTTCTCAAGGAGCTCCTGCCCCATTCCAGTCCCTGACCTTCATCTGGGAAGTTGCTTTAATTCCCAGGGAGATGGTCACCACAGGAGATGGTTTCAGTTCAAGATCCATCAGCTGGAGCAGTGATGAAAACATCACTGTGAAAGCTGAGAGATGCCTCCTTCTAGTACACTCTCACCCACACCTCCTTCTTGGCACTCAGACATGCCCCTAAGGGGCAGGCATGTCCATGGGCAAGACCATCACCAAGGTCATTTCAAGAAGGCAGTGAGCAAAATCTCTGCTGCTCAGCTGTGCTCCAGAGAGCCCTTTGCAAGCTGTGTGCTGGTGGCTGGCTGTGGCTTTGAAGCCTTGCTGAGTGAGCTGGTGAAGGGCAGGATTCATGGCTGGGGCTGGCTGGGGCTGCAGCCCTGGCCCATGCATGGGCTCTGTGCTCCATCTGGCCATGCTGGGGCTTGGAAGGCTCTTGCAAAGCCTGGAGAAGAGCCAAAAGGGTTTCTCCTCTAGGGGAAGGTGGCATTGGTGGAAGCAGCAGCTGAGAGCCCAGAGGCAGAGGATGCCATGTGAGGTGGTGCAGGGTATTTTGCACCCTGGCATGTCCCCATTGCCACCCACTGTGAGGGCAATGGGGAGGGAGAACGACAGTGTGAGGGCAAGCAGGCTCTGCTGGGAGTCTGCAGGGGGAGAGTGGATTGGGTGCTCCCCTCGCTGTGGTTGGATCCTCAGCACTTTCTAACTCCAGTTAAGGACTGGCAGAAATGCAAAGCATCAGCCCCAGAGCAGAGCTGGTGCTGAGCCGTGCCCGGGGTGCCTGAGGCTGGGCTGCAGGGCTGGTTTTGCCCTGCCTGTTTGTGCAGCCCCGGCTGGGTGAGTCCCAGCCTCGCAGCGACCTGTGCAGGGACCTGCAGGCTTCCTCCAGCTCTCGGCGCAGCCTCCAGGACGCTGCCCGCGTTCCTGCAGGACATCGGCTCCCCGCGGGCTGCCCGGCGTCCATCCTGGCACCGTGTCAGGAATGTGTGTGTGCTGGGCAGGGCAGGGGAATTGCCACCCAAAGAAAGGGAAAAGCTGCCTCCTTGTTTTTCCTGCTGCAGCCCCTCTCCCGTTTCAATCGCTGGGAAAGGCAGGGCTTGTCCTGGCTCAAGGTTGCGTCCTTCTGCTGCCTGGCCCCGGGCCAGCGAGCGTGAGAGCCAGCTAGACACAATAACAAGGATGTCAAACACAGGATCACTTCCCTGCAGACCCAGGCGAGTGTGCAGGCAGCTCTGGGAGGGGATCAGCAGAACGGGGCCAGCAGCAAGGCTCAAGCACGTCAGAGCTGTTACCCAGACCCCTCCCTGCCAAGAGCCTCCTGCGCCTGCACCGCCAGGCTTGGGCGTGCAGGGGGTCTGCCCCCTTGGCCGTTCTGCTGCTCACTGGGGTGGGCTGAAGTGGGGTGGGTCTGCAGAGCCTGGGTGCAGCCAAGGAGACAGGAGGGGTGGCTGGGGGTTCTGCTCAGAGGTGCTGGAGCTGGCCCATTTGGCTCCCATCATCCAGGTGAGGCAGAACTGGTTTGGATGTGTTAGCTTAGTGGACTGCTTGGTCCGCTGGGTGAGAGCAAAGTCAGGTCAGGTGCTGGCCCAGCAATAGTGACACAGATGACTGGAGGTCACTTCAAATAGCCTTGGTCTCACTTAAATAAAACACAGGGCAGATGAAGCACGTCTTGACATGTGCAGATGTCCCCAGGATGAGGTACTGCTGGCTGCCTGGCACTCAGTGCTCTGCCAGGGAGGGTGGCTGTGCTGGGGCTTCAGGTGCTGGGCATTTGCCTCCCAGAATGGAAATGTCAGCCTCTCTCTGCACTCTGGGTTGAGGATGAAGCAGAGGAGGAGAAGAGGTCCTCTCCCCTTGGCTCACTGCTGCCCTGGCACCAGCCAGGGTGCTCCTGGGTGGCTCATGCCAGCCCTCACTAGGACAGGGGGAAGGAGACAGAACAGCTGTGGCTTAAGGGAGGCTGCTGGGTGTAGTGTTTGGCATAACCAAGGGAAGCTGTGGGTTAGGTGGGGAGAAGGGAGCAATCCCTTCCCAGCACCACTGGGCTGCCACTTGCATGTTGACCTCATTCCAGCTCTGGGTTTACTTCTCCCCTGGCTCCTGTAGCAGCCTCTTGCCTCAGCCAGAAGAGGAGGGCGGCAGCTGTGCACTGTCCTCTAGCTGAGGAAGAGCTGAAATGTCAGCTCTCAGCCATGGCATCAGCACTGACACACAGCAGTGGCACAGCTTGCTGGGACTGACCCATGGCAGCCCCCTGCCAGCCCTGCCCACCTGCCCTGCTGGGCACACACGTGGACTGCTGGGAATGTGCAGAAGGTGGAGGGAGGAGAAAGGGCTGGGAGCTCAGTGGTGGGTGCCCAGTGCTCAGTGGGGGGTGCTCAGTGGGGGGTGCTCAGTGCTCAGTAGTCTGTGCACAGTGCTCAGTGGTGGGTGCCCAGTGCTCAGTGGGGGGTGCTCAGTGCTCAGTAGTCTGTGCACAGTGCTCAGTGGTGGGTGCTCAGTGCTCAGTGGGGGGTGCTCAGTGCTCAGTGGGGGTGCTCAGTGGTGGGTGCCCAGTGCTCAGTGGTGGGTGCCCAGTGCTCAGTGCTCAGTGGTGGGTGCCCAGTGCTCAGTGGTGGGTGCTCAGTGGTGGGTGCTCAGTGCTCAGTGGTGGGTGCTCAGTGGTGGGTGCTCAGTGGTGGGTGCCCAGTGCTCAGTGGTGGGTGCCCAGTGCTCAGTGCTCAGTGGTGGGTGCCCAGTGCTCAGTGGTGGGTGCTCAGTGGTGGGTGCTCAGTGCTCAGTGGTGGGTGCTCAGTGGTGGGTGCTCAGTGGTGGGTGCCCAGTGCTCAGTGGTGGGTGCCCAGTGCTCAGTGCTCAGTGGTGGGTGCCCAGTGCTCAGTGGTGGGTGCCCAGTGCTCAGTGCTCAGTGGTGGGTGCCCAGTGCTCAGTGGTGGGTGCTCAGTGGTGGGTGCTCAGTGCTCAGTGGTGGGTGCTCAGGCAGCCCAGTCCCATCCCAGGGCCAGGAGACTGCAGATGTGTGCACAACAGAAACATCTGCAGGGAAGCAGAGGAGCTGCTGCTGCTCTGATGGTTCAGTGCTTTTGTCTGCTGCTTGCTTTCCTGCCTCACCTTCCCTGCTAGTGGAGGCTGGGAGCCCGTGGGTGGTGGTGCCCCCAGCACTTGGCAGTGACACACTGTGCCATGGGGAGCAGATGGGCCATGGAAGAGTGGTGGTGTGCAGCTGGGAAGTGGGGGACAGGAGAAGCTGGGCTAGGGCCAGGCCTGGTCTTCTGAGCCCTGCTTTAGGGTCTGAGCCTCGTGGTGCTGCTGAGGGGTATGCCTTTGGGGGAAGGTCCTGGCAGGTCTTGAGTGGACACCCATGGCTGTGCCCAGCATGCCACCATGCCCTGACAACCTGGGGAGGCAAAGCTGCCTTTTCATTCAGCAGAGGAGAGGCTGAGCCATCAGTCCCTAGTTAGCAGCCACCCTGACCACAGCTCAGTCCTAGCTCCTTTGCTCCTTCCAAGCGGTTTCAGACCCTGGTGAAGTCAATCTGGCTGCACCACAGGCCAAGCCCTCTGGAGCTGAGGTTCCTGCAGGGGCAGCACTGTCTCATGTGCTTCCCACCATCACACTGCCTTGAAGGAGCCTCTCCAGCAGGTGCAAGGGGTTTGAACATGGAGCCACAGCCATGCATGCTTGGCATGTCCAACCTCCCTGCCTGCAAGCAATGCAGTGCCACAGAGACATGGAAGGCACTTAGAGAGGGCACCAAGACCAAGCCCTGCAGCCAGCAAGGACAGCTGCAGCCAGAGCAGGTTACTCAGAGCCCCAAACAACCTGATCTGGGATGGTGCCAGGGATGGGGCAGTTCTCACCTCTCTGGGCAGCCTGGGACAGGCTCTCACCATTCTGTGCCAAAAAGTTTCTTCCATCTCATCTGAATCTCCTCTTTTAGTTTCAAACCATGACCTCTTATCCTGTCCCAGCAGGCCCTGCTCAAAAGTCTGTCCCCAGCTTTCTGCTGGGCCCTTGAAGCACTGCAAGGCCACCAGAAGGTCTCCCTGGAGCCTTCTCTCCTCCAGGCTGCACAACCCCAACTCTCAGCCTGGCCTCACAGCAGAGGGCTTCCAGCCCTGCCAGCACTGCTGTGGCCTCCTGCTCCAGCAGCTCCCTGGCTGTGCTGTGCTGAGGGCTCCAGAGCTGCCCCAGCACTGCAGGGAGGTCTCAGCAGAGCACAGCAGAGGGGCAGAATCCCCTCCCTGCCCCTGCTGCCCACACTGCTGGGGCTCAGCCCAGGCCAGGCTGGGGCTGGGCTGGCAGCGCTGGGTGCTTGCTCCTGTGCAGCTCTGCACCCCCAGCACCCCCAAGGCCTCCTCCCCAGGGCTGCTTTCCAGCCCTTCCTGTGCTGATACCCAGATGTGACTCAGGTATCGATCCCCTGGGACACGGTTCAAGCTGGTTCGGCGCTGCCGCGGAGCAGCCTCGGGTGCGGCAGCTCAGCCTCCCGCAGCAGACTCCTGGCGCTCGCTGGGGCTGCGACCCCTGTCCTGTCCCGCAGCCGCCTTGCTGGGCCCTGGGCAGAGCAGGGTTAATGCTGGCGAAGTGTCCTTGTGCCTTTTTATCTGCTCCGAGGCAGGGCTCTTCCTGGCGGGGTGGCCTGCGTCCGGCGGCAGGGCTGCTGGCAGCGGAGCAGAGAGGAAGGCTGGAAGTAAACAGCGGCAGGCTGGGCTCGGTGTGGGAAAGGCAGCGAGCGGCGGCGCGGCTCTGCCATCCCCACCAGCTCCCCGTTTCCTTTGCCTCGCAGACAAACAGCTTCCTGCCAGGGACAGCAGAGGCACTGCGGCAGCGCTGGCCCAGCCTGCTGCCCTGGCACGGCACGGCACGGCACGGCACGGCGCGGCTGCCGGCCTTGGCCGCGGGGGCTCTGCCTCCCCCGGGGCTTTCCAGCCACTTGCCTCGATCAGGGACTTGAGTTTGAACTTGGTGAGGTTTGTGTGCACGGCTCCAGGAGAGCCCACAGCAGATCCTGGGCTGTGCTCAGCTGCTGTCGTGCTAGAGTCATGGAGCCACAGAGCCACGGGGGATGGAAAAGGTCATCACACCCAGCCCAGCACTGCCAGGGCACCACCTGCCCCTCAGCACCACAGCTCCAGGGCTTTCAAACCCCTCCAGGGATGGGGACTCCACCACTGCCCTGAGCAGCCTGGGCCAGGCCTTGACAACCCTTTTGGGGAAGGAATTGTTCCTCACATCCAACCTAGACCTCCCCTGGCACAATTTGAGGCCAATTCCTCTTGCCTTGGATCTGTCTTGGATCAAGAGTGCTGATCTGAGATGCCAACAGCCATGCCTGTTGTGGCAGGGAGCTGCTGGCAAGCACCAGCCATGGGCCATGGAGTGCTCTCAGTGCCCAGGCTGTTCCATCTGGGGGGCTCAGTTGCTCCCAGCAGGGGCTGGCAGGGGGAGCTGGGTTGCCCAAGTCCTAATTTCTGAGCTTTCACCTTTCTCCTTTGCACCTGATACTGGTTTGAGCATGTCCTGGGGTTGAACAAAAGAAGTGTGGCTCTAGATCCTGCCTCTCTGGGGCTGGGTAGGAAGACATCATCTTTGTAAGCACCTCAGAGCTGAGTCATTACAGAGGACTTGACTCTCCCCCAGCTTACCTAGGCAGAGGGAAAGCCATCCCCACAGCCTGGCCTGAGCAGCAGCAGCTGAGGTGCCCAGGGGGAGGTGGCAGTGCTTGCTTTGGACCAGGGGTGCTGTGCTCATGCTGCTGGGGATGTGCTGGTGGTCACCTCACCTCTCCAAGCTTTTCCCAACACAAAGCAGTGCCTCCTGGGGCTCCTCTGTGGATTTGGCCAGAGGTAAATGTCCACACTCCGAGGCTGGCAGGAGATCAAAGGTTTTCCTGCAGACACAAGGCAGCTGCAGCCATGTCCAGCATGCAGCAAGGAGCAGGAGCTTGCTGGAGTCCACTCTGCTGAGTGTGTCTCCCAAGAGGGGTTCCCAAGGGAAGAATCCATCCACCTGCTCCTGCTGTTTGTTATCCTGGTGAGGGTGAGGGGAAGAGAATTAGAGAACCATGGCTTGGGCCGGAAAGGATCTCAGAGGTTCCAGCAGAACAAAGACAGCAGGTTTGAGGCTCTCCCTAGTGCTCTGGATAATGCATCTAGAGTTCAGCTACAGAAATAACTCATCACAGGGAGCTGCAGCTGGGGTCTGAGCACCTCTCTGCTCCTCACCCCAGGCTGTGCAGAGGAGGAGAGCAGCCACCCCAGACACTTCAGCAGGAATACCCTTGGTACCCCATGGAGGCATGGAGCCTGTTTCCTCAGCCTGGGCTTCCCCTGCAAGGTCAATGGAGGCTGCTGGCATCCTGCTCACAGCATCTTCCAGGTCCCAGGCTTGCTCTGAAGCCTCTGTGAATGGAAGGTGCTGCTGACATCACTGCCTTGCAATGTCCTCGCTGCTGGCCACTCAAAGGCAGCCTTGATCCTGCTGCTGAGTCTGCCTCGAGTCCCAGCAGGGCCTCATTTGAATCTCACATCGTGGTACAGAAGGGCAGTTGGCTGATTTTGTGTTCCCACTGCCTCAGCTCCTCTCAGCTCCTCATGTCCATGGACTCCCTTGGACTTTTTCCCTGGAAGGAGAGTCCCCCCCTGCTCTCCCTCTTCCACAGCCCCTCTCTGTCTCAGCCTGCCCCTGGGTGTATGAACCAGCACTGCACTTCTGGCAGCCTGGGGGTGGAGGAGCTCTTACAGGGCACTGAGCTGTCCCCATGGACTCTGGCACTGGCATCACTGTCACACAGAGACTCTGGCACTGGAATCACTGTCATACAGGGACTATGGCACTGGAATCACTGTCACACAGGGACTCTGGCACTGGAATCAGTGTCACACAGGGACTATGGCACTGGAATCAGTGTCACACAGGGACTCTGGCACTGGAATCACTGTCACACAGGGACTCTGGCACTGGCATCACTGTCACACAGAGACTCTGGCACTGGAATCAGTGTCACACAGGGACTCTGGCACTGGCATCACTGTCACACAGGGACTCTGGCACTGGCATCACTGTCACACAGGGACTCTGACACTGGAATCAGTGTCACACAGGGACTCTGACAGTGGAATCAGTGTCACACAGGGACTGTGGCACTGGAGCCCTCAAGCAAAGCCATGTCCCACACAGGTGCTGTGCTGGCTGCTGAGCTGAGCACTCTGTCTGCACCCAAGGAAGGGATGGGCTCAGTGCTGCAGGCCTGCAGGAGTGCAGTGAGGCATTGTCAAGCTGAGCTCTCTGCTTTTCAGGGTGCAGGAGGGGTGTGCAGCATTCCTCATCACATGAAGTCTTTGAGCCAAGCTCCATCCTTGCCCCATCCCAGGCTGCCAGCTGCATGCTGGTACCTCTTGCCCTGTTCTGATCTGTGCTGAGCAGTATCTGCTCAGCTTCTTATTGATCCCCAGTCCTGCAGGCAGGCTGAGGAGGTGTCCAGGAAGCTTTTTCCTCACACAGACTAAGAGCTACTGACAAAAAACCAACCAGCTTTCTGTCCTTAAATACCAAGGCTTCTGTATTGACTTAAAGGAGTGAAGGGCTCTGCCTCCACAACAGGTCCACAGCTCTGCATTACTCAGAGGATCCCCAGGGTTTGGCACCACGGCAGCAGTGGCTGGAGGAACCAATCTGACCCCAGACATCATAGTATCATAGTATCATAGTATCATTCAGGGTTGGAAGGGACCACAAGGATCATCTAGTTCCAACCCCCCTGATCCCCACATGCCCCCCAGGCAAGAGGCAGCTGCAGGGTGCTGGGGCTGAGGGACCAGTGTCCCTTTCATGCTCCCCATCCTTGTGTGCCAGAGGACAGTCCAGGCCTCTCTGTGTGCCTGCCCCAGCCTGGCACCTTGGCTGTCCCCTCTGCTTTCCAAGCAGCCTGCCCAAACCCACCCCTGAGCCTGGAGTTCTGGCTCCCTACCACTCCCCTTCTTCCTCCCAGGCTGAGTGGCTGCTCACAGCAGCTCCTGCCAGGCTGATGGAGCAAAAGCAAATACTTGGAGGGTTAGGTTTTTGGTGAGTCTGTTCCCTGAGCTGCTGGAGGAGGAGCTGAGCAGCCTGCTCCATGCTGCAGCATGCACTCACTTGCCTGCAGATTTGCATGGCTGAGCCTTTACTCACAGCTGGGGCAGCAGAGCTGGAGCTCAGGGATGTGCTTCAGTCAAGGACTCATCAGTGCTGGGTTCCAGTCCAGGCCATTCTGTGAGGCTCTGGGGGGGTGGGGACCCTGGAGCCTACCCTCCAGGGGAGCAATGTGAGAGCCTGGGTCTGTGTGCTGGGGTGAGGGGAGGCTGTTGTGCTTCCCTTGATGGGAACATGGAGTGTCCAAGCCTCCTTTGGCTGCTGCCTTGCTGAGGATTCCTCCACATCCGTGCTGGTTCCAGCCTGCTCTGGACAGGAGCAGCAGAGAGCTGAAGGCTTCCTGTGGCAGTGGGGGCAAGCTGGGGCGCTTCAAGCCTCTCTCCCTCCTTTCATGCCCCTATCAATGGGAGTGGGGGCTGGGGCAGCTCCAAGACCACCCAGCTGTGGGTGGGCAGCAGTGGGCAGTGCCCTGGTCACTCGTGCTGCCAAGGGCTTGCAGCAGGGATGGAACTTTCGTTCTCAGCTGAGTGCTGTGAACCAGCCTGGGGGGCAGTACCCTCTGGTGTGCCTCTAGCAGCAGCTTGTGGAGGCTCTCAAGGCACTTTCTCAGCCCTGACGAGCTCTCTCCAGGCCCCTGAAAGGCAGCCAGTTTTCTACAGCTGCTGGGGAAACTGAGGCACGAGCAGGCAAAGTGCTGGCTCCGTGCCCTGCGAGGTGCCAGGGCACTGTGTGTGTCCCTTGGCTGCCCGTGGCTGCCAGACCCAAGCTGCTCACTGTGTGACCTTTGCTGCTTTATATAATCACCACCAGGGCTTGTCCTCAGGCTGCAGCTATGGCCTCAACTTGCATCTGACTTCTCTTGAGGAATCTGATTCAGGTTTTCTACCCCCCATGGCCCTGGGACTTTGTGAAGGGAAGGATTTCACTGCCTGCAAGGTGGGTGTGGGGCTCCAGCTCCACCTGGGAAGTCAGAGCAGGAAGAAATGTCAGCAGGGAGCAGCTCCTGTGCACACAGCCCAGGTCCCTCCTCTGCTCAGGAGGTTTTGCTTGGATTTCTCCACCCAAGAGGCCCTCCTGGGATCCCTGGGCATCTTGCAGAGGAGGAAGATGTTGCTCTGACTCCTGGGCCCATGCAGCATGGAGGATGCAAGGCCACCTGCATCCTGCTGCTGTTTCTCTCTTCTGCTGCTGGGAGCAGAGAAGTTCTGCATGAAGCTCCCTTTGCCCAGCACAGTGCTGCAGCAGCTGGAGTCTGTCTGGGCAGGGTTTGGGGTTTGGGGTTTCCTCCTCTCTTAAGGTAGTGAAGGGAAGTGAGTGGGGAGGGGGAATCTCCTGGGAACATGCTCAGAGGGGAGGGCAGACAGCTATTAAATGTGGCTGTTAGATCCTGCTGCTGGAGAGGTCCTTGGGGCAGGGTCACAGCTGCAGCACAGACCTGCATCAGGGACCCTTACACTGCCAGGAACCAGCGGTTAGGGGGCACTGGGCTTGCAGATGTGGATCAGCCCTGCCAGCCCAGCTGCTGGCAGCCCAGCCAGCACTGCTGTGCCCACAAATCCTTGTGGTGGCCCAGAGAGACTGCAGAGCCAGGCAGGGTGCTGCAGCGGGGCAAGAGGCTAGTGAGGGGCTGGCAGGCTGCGAGGAGAGCACACAAGGGAGCTGTTCACTCCAGGGCTGGCAGGAGCCAGCACACCCTGGTCCACCCTGGTTCAGCAGGAGGAGATGGTCAGAGGGATGTGTGGTGGGGCCAAGGCTCTGGAAAGTGAGATCCCTCCAGCACTGCACCTCACTGCTCTTGGCTTTGGAAACTCTCCTGCAGCCCAACACTTCCTCCCCCCAGTGGCTGCAGCTCCTGAGGGGCCTCCAGGAGCCTCCCATTGAGGTGTCCCCCAGTCTTGTGAGCAGAGAGGCTGTGTGTGGGGCAGGGTGGAGAACCAGCTCGGTGTGTGCGCTGGCTTTGTAAGTGGGAGGAAGTAGGAGAGACTCAAACCCTCTGATTGCCTTCCAAGGGGACTCCCATCCCCTCCAAGCTATGTCTCAACTTCCCAGCCAAGGCTGGAGCCGTGCCAGGAGCTGCAGTGCTTCTCATCCTCTTTGGAAGCACTTTCCTTTGCTCCCCGCTGGTGTCACAGCTCCTCAGGTAGCGAAGCCCCAGGGCTGCTGCGGCGGCAGCCGGCGGCCGGAGCGCGCAGCTCCGCTCCCCTTCCTGCACAGCTTTGGAGCCCTGCTCCTGGGGAGTCTGCTGCCAGCCCGGGGAGCTGTGGGGAGCTGTGGGCAGGCCCTGCTGGCAGCCTTTGCTGGGGAGCTGGGCACCCTGCCTGCAGCCAGCCGAGCGAGGGCAGAGCTCTTCCCCAGGGCGAGCTTCCCAGGTTCCCCTCCTCCCTCCGACCTCTTCCCTCCGGTTTTGTGGATATTTGTGTGTTGTGCTGAAGGTGCTCAGCAGAGCCTCAGCCTGCTCTGGAGAGCAGCTGAAAGGAAAGAGCTAAAAATAGTAGCTCTGGTTATCAGCTCTGCTTGGCTGCAGGACTCTGCCCCAGCCCCTGGAGCTGCAGAGGGACAGCCTGGGGGGAGCAGGGGGGGAGCACAAGCACCTGCCCCAGTTGCTCCTCTGCTAGCCAGGCATGGGCTCTGCCCCTCAGAAGGCAAGAGGGATGGAGGCCTTTAGCTAATGAGGCTGTGTGGAGCATCTCTCCTGCCTCTGGTGGGACATCCCTGCCCAGCTGGCAGGGCTGAGGGGGGATGAAGCTCAGCTCCCCTGGCTCAATACAAACAGGATGGGCAATGGCCTCGCAGCCAGGAAGGCTGTGAATCACCAGCAGCTCCCCCCTGGGGCCAGCAGCTCCTACCTGCTTCCTGTGGTGCTGAGGATGTCACCTCCACAAGCCTGGTGAGGAGCAGCTGAGGGAACTGGGACAGTCTGGAGGAGACCTCCCTGCTCTCTACCACTCCCTGAGAGGAGGCTGGAGCCAGGTGGGGTTGGTCTCTTCTGCCAAGGAACAAGACATAGGACAGGAGGAAGTCACCTCAGGTTGTGCCAGGGGAGGTTTAGGTTGGACATGAGGAACAATTCCTTCCCCTGAAGGGTTGCCAAGCTCTGGAACAGGCTGCTGAGCACAGCCCATTCCTGGAGAGGTGTCCAGGCCCTGCAGATGCGGTGCTGAGGGACAGGGTTCAGTGCTGAGCTGGCAGAGCAGGAGCAGCTGCTGTACTTGGTGATTCTGAAAGTCTCTTCCAACCAGAAGGATTCTGTGATTGTCTTCAGGGGCAGGGAATGGGCTCTGAAGCTGGTGTGTGGGTGGAAGAGGCACTGCTGAGAGAGACCAAGGCATCCACAGGCAGCAGAGACCAGGACTAAAAAGCAATTCCTGTGAAGCAGTCGAGGCTGAAGGAAGGCAGAGTCCAACCTTGAGAGGGGCAGCAAAGGAAATAGCTAAGGCTGGGTTGCACAACCCTTGGAAACTGTCCAGCCACATGAATAAAAGGAGAAGCAGGAAAGAAGAACTGAGGCTGGAGTGCCCTGCAGGTGGGACAGGGCTGGGGGATCACAGCCACACAGTCTCACAGTCTCACAGTGTCACTAAGGCTGGAAGAGACCTCAAAGATCATCCAGTCCAAGCTGGCACCACAGACCTCATGGCTAAACCATGGCACCAAGTGCCACATCCAATCCCCTCCTGAACACCTCCAGGGATGGGGACTCCACCACCTCCCTGGGCAGCACATCCCAATGGCTAACAACTCTCTCTGGGAAGAACTTTCTCCTCACCTCCAGCCTAAACCTCCCCTGGCACAGCTTGAGACTGTGTCCTCTTGTTCTGGGGCTGGGTGCCTGGGAGAAGAGCCCAACCCCCACCTGGCTCCAACCTCCCTGCAGGGAGTTGGAGAGAGCAAGAAGGTCTCCCCTGAGCCTCCTCTTCTCCAGGCTAAGCAACCCCAGCTCCCTCAGCCTCTCCTCACAGGGCTGTGCTCCAGACCCCTCCCCAGCTTTCTTGCCCTTCTCTGGACACCTTCCAGCAACTCAACCTCTTTCCTAACCTGAGGAGCCCAGAACTGGACACAGGACTCCAGGTGTGGCCTCAGCAGTGCTGAGCACAGGGCACAAGGACTTCCCTGCTCCTGCTGGCCACACTCTTCCTGCTGCAGGCCAGGATGCCCTTGGCCTTCTTGGCCCCCTGGGCACACTGCTGGCTCATGTTCAGCAGCTGTCAATCAGCACCCCCAGGTCTCTCTCTGTTTGGGATGATCCTGGTGTAGGCCTGAAAGAGCCAAAACGAAAGCTGTGCCCAGGAGGCTGGCAGTGACGGAGCTGCTGGCCAAGGGCAGAGAGGCAGAGTGTTGAGTGGTGCTGTATGGGGTGGGAAATGAGAGAAGCAGCCTGAAGCAGCCTGGAAGCAGCAGTCAAGAGCAGCTCAGCAGGCAGGCAGAGGTGGGAGCAGGTAGCTTCTGCTCCAGGGGTGAGAAAGGGCTGGCACAAAGCTGAGGAAGGGCTGAAGTGAATCTGTCAAACCACAGAGGCTGGAGAGGAGCACATGGAGGTCTCTGCTGGGGCAGGGAGGGTCTGTCCTTGGCAGGTAGGAGTCTGTTAGTCTGACCCTATCAGGATGCAGAGCACTGGAACAAACATCAAAACAGAGAGGAGCTGAGAAGGTGGCAGAGGGAGCAGGGGGGAGAGGGATGCTCTGAGCAGATAAACCTGAACTTCCCAACAGGGCAGGCAGGAAGCAGCTCAGAGCTCTGCCCTTCAGCAGGGCAGAAATGTTCCAGCAGCTTCCACAGCTCTGTGGATGGCACCAGGCTGTGTGGTGCTGCAGGAAGGATCCATCCAGAGGGTCCTGGGCAGGCTGCAGAGCTGGGCCCAGGACAACCTCATGGAGTTCAACAAGGCCCAGGGCAAGGTCCTGCAGCTGGGGCAGGGCAATCTCAAGCACAGAGCCAGGCTGGGTGAGGAGTGGCTGAGAGCAGCCTGCAGGAGAAGGCCTTGGGGGTGTCAGCTGGTGACAACCTGCCCAGGAGCCAGCAGTGGTCCCTGGCAGCCCAGAGCCAGCTGAGTGCTGAGCTGCAGCCAGAGCAGGGAGAGCAGCAGCACAGGGAGGGGATTCTGCCCCTCTGCTCTGCTCTGCTCAGACCCCACCTGCAGCACTGCCTCCAGCTCTGGGCCCCCAGCACAAGAAGGACCTGGAGCTGATGGAGAGGCTCCAGAGGAGGCCACAGAGATGAGCAGAGGCTGCAGAACCTCCCCTGTGGGGTCAGGCTGGGAGAGTTGGGGCTGTGCAGCCTGGAGAAGAGAAGGCTCCAGGCAGACCTCAGAGCAGCCTGCCAGGACCTGAAGGGCTCCAGGAGAGCTGGGGAGGGACTCTGGCCAAGGGCTGGGAATGCCAGGATGAGGAACAATGGCTTGGAGCTGGGAAAGGGGAGACTGAGAGTGGAGAGGAGGAAGGAATTGTTGAGAGTGAGGCTGGGGAGACTCTGGCACAGGCTGCCCAGGGAGGCTGTGGCTGCCTCCTGCCTGGAGGTGTTGAGGGCCAGGCTGGATGAGGCCTTGAGCAAGCTGGGCTGGGGGGAGGGGTCCCTGCCCATGGCAGGGGGCTGGAGATGGATGATCTTTAAGGCCCTTTCCAACATGAACCATTCTCTGGAGCTATGGACTGGAGGATGAAGCTGCTGGGCTGTGCTTGGGGGGTGTCTCAGAACCTGCCCTTGGAGATGTTGTGATTTCATCTTTCCCATGGCACAGAACACAGAAACTGCTGATGGAATTTGGAGGCTGCCTGCCACTGGGAATCATCAAACCAAAGAAGCTGGGGGAAGTTACTCATAAAGAACTGGAGGCCCTTCAGGATGGGAAGCCAAGGAGTGAGCAGGAATGAGAGCACCAGGGAGTCATGCACAGGCAGGGGTGCAGCTTGGGCTCCAGGAGCAGACCTTCTCCTGGACTTCCACAAACTCCAGCAATGCAAGGTCAGGCCCTGGGTCACTGCAGCAGGGCAGGGGCAGAGGTGCTGCCAGCTCCTGCATGAGGCAGTTGGATTTGTAGCCTGTGGTGGTGCCAGCTGGGATGTGCAGAGCTGCCACTTCCAGTTGTGAGGGGCCTCACAGTGCCCTGAGCATGTTTGTGCTTGAAGCATGAGCAGGAGTCACTCCTCCACACCCTGCCCTCCTCTCTGCCTGCCAGGATGTGTGTCATGGGGTGCCCTGACTGCCTCTGAGGTGCCACTGCTGCCAAAAGGAGGTCCCTCTCCAGCCACCTCCCCTTGGTGCTCTGCAGAGCTTGAGCTGCAGCTGAGGCTCCTCTGAGCAGCCAGGAGGCCAGGTGAGAGCACTGCAGCAGCCAGGGAATGCTCCTGGGTGAGCTGAGGGGGTGCCAGCCCCAGCCCCAGGGGGTGAGCAGACACAGAGGGAGTTAGGGAATGGAGGCTGCTCAGCAGGCAGCTTGGGAGCTGGCTGTGCTGTGCCATGAGACTGCACCCTGAGGATCAGCCCCCAGCGAGCAGCCAGGGCAGCCCTGGAGCTGGAGAGGCTCTCACTGCCTCTGTCCTGAGTGCCCTGCATGATGGTGGTGCCTGGGTCTGGTCCCCAGCAGGTGGGAGGCATGTGGGGCCTGCAGGGGAATATGTAGGCAGGTCAGGGAAGTGAAGATGAGGAGGGGAAGGTACAAAGAGGAGACTCTTTCAGGCCTACACCAGGATCATCCCAAACAGAGAGGGACCTGGGGGTGCTGATTGACAGCTGCCTGAACATGAGCCAGCAGTGTGCCCAGGGGGCCAAGAAGGTCAAGGGCATCCTGGTCTGCATCAGGAAGAGTGTGGCCAGCAGGAGCAGGGAAGTCCTTGTGCCCTGTGCTCAGCACTGCTGAGGCCACACCTTGAGTCCTGTGTCCAGTTCTGGGCTCCTCAGGTTAGGAAGGAGGTTGAGCTGCTGGAAGGTGTCCAGAGAAGGGCAAGAAAGCTGGGGAGGGGTCTGGGGCACAGCCCTGTGAGGAGAGGCTGAGGGAGCTGGGGTTGCTTAGCCTGCAGAAGAGGAGGCTCAGGGGAGACCTTCTTGCTCTCTGCAACTCCCTGCAGGGAGGTTGTAGCCAGGTGGGGGTTGGGCTCTTCTCCCAGGCAGCCAGCACCAGAACAAGAGGACACAGTCTCAAGCTGTGCCAGGGGAGGTTTAGGCTGGAGGTGAGGAGAAAGTTCTTCCCAGAGAGAGTTGTTAGCCATTGGGATGTGCTGCCCAGGGAGGTGGTGGAGTCCCCATCCCTGGAGGTGTTCAGGAGGAGACTTGATGGGGTGCTTGGTGCCATGGGTTAGTTGATTAGGTGGTGTTGGATTGGTTGATAGGTTGGACACAATGATCTTGAAGGTCTCTTCCAACCTGGTCTGGTCTATTCTATTCTATTCCATTCCATTCCATTCCATTCCATTCCATTCCATTCCATTCCATTCCATTCTCTGCCCCTGGGCCTGTCCCTGCATTGCCCTTTCCTTTCCCTGCCCACCCCGTGGGGGTGCAGCTGACCCTGAGGGGTCTCTCACCCATGCAGGGTTCGAGACATGAAGCAGTTTGTGATTGTTTTATGCAGATGAGCTGTGGGCACTGCCTGGATCCTCTCCTGTGCTGGCAGACAGCCTCCAGCCTGCCCCTGGGAGAGGCAGGGAATGGGGGGGGGGCCCCATTCATTGCCTGCCACTCTCCAGTGTTTTCTCAGCCTGCTCCTGATTAAGCAGCTATCAAGGGGATAATTGTCCCTTGGAATTGATCCCAGAAGAAAACCATTCAGGGTCTTTCTTATCAGGGCCTTGCTTGCAGGGCAAGATACCCACAGGACTTTATCTCCCTCCTCACTGCTGGCCTCTAATTGCTATTTAAACAGCTCATTAGAAAGCCTTCATTAGAGGCTAATAGTTGAAGCTGGAAGTAAATGGAGGCTGGGGCTGTGATAAAGCACTGCCCTCCCACCCAGCCCAGAGCACCCAGCCCTGCCCTCCCACCCAGCCCAGGGCACCCAGCCCAGAGCACCCAGCCCTGCCCCCCTACCCAGCCCAGGGCACCCTGCCCTGCCACCCAGCCCAGGGCACCCCTTGCTGCTGCCCTCCCCAAGCTCAGGCTGGGCACCCATTGCTGCCCTGTGCGGTGTAGGAGCAGGAGCTGCCACTTCCCTCCCCATGGCCACACCACCAGCAGCTGGCAGAGAGCAGTGCCTGGCACACTTGTCCCAGTGCCACCCTGCCTGTTCTGGCTGCATGGCAGTGAGGCTGCAGTCTGTGCTGGGAGCCTCCCAGGAGCTGTGCTGCATGCTCAGCCCATTCCCATGCCTAGCAGCAGCTTGCAGCAGCTGGCAGCATTGCAGGGCAGTGCCTGCAGCAGAGCAGAGAGCAGAGCAGAGAGCAGAGAAGAGAGCAGAGCAGGAGCAGAGAGCAGAGAGCAGGAGCAGAGCAGGAGCAGAGCAGGAGCAGAGAGCAGAGCAGAGAGCAGAACAGGAGCAGAGAGCAGAGCAGAGAGCAGAACAGGAGCAGAGAGCAGAGCAGAGAGCAGAACAGGAGCAGAGAGCAGAGCAGAGAGCAGAACAGGAGCAGAGAGCAGAGCAGGAGCAGAGAGCAGAGCAGAGAGCAGAACAGGAGCAGAGAGCAGGAGCAGAGCAGAGAGCAGAGAGCAGGAGCAGAGAGCAGAGAGCAGAGCAGAGAGCAGAGCAGAGAACAGAGCAGAGAGCAGGAGCTTCTTGCATGGAATCACAGCATGGCTCAGGTTGGAAAGGAGCTCAGAGGTCATCCAGCTCCAGCCCGCTGCCAGGTGCAGGGATCCCTCCCCCCAGCCCAGCTGCCCAAGGCCTCACCCAGCCTGGCCTGGAACACCCCAGGGAGGAGGCAGCCACAGCCTCCCTGGGCAGCCTGTGCCAGAGTCTCCCCAGCCTCACACTGAAGAACTTCTTCCTCAGCTCCACTCTAACCCTGCTCTGCCTCAGCTCCAAACCATTCCCCCTTGGCCTGGCTCCAGACCCCCTCAGGAGAAGTCTCTCTGCAGCCTTCCTGCAGGATCCCTTCAGCTCCTGGCAGCAGCTCTGAGGTCCCCCTGGAGCCTTCTCCTCTGCAGGCTGCACAGCCCCAGCTCCCTCAGCCTGTGCTCCCAGCAGAGCTGCTCCAGCCCTGGGAGCATCCTTGTGGCCTCCTCTCGCCTCCCTCCAGCAGCTCTGTGTCCTTCTGCTGCTTGGGGACAGCAGAGCTGGAGGCAGGGTTGGAGGTGAGGTCTGAGCAGAGCAGAGCCCAGGGGCAGAATCTCCTCTGCTGCTCTGCTGCCCACCCTGCTCTGGCTGGGATGGGAAGGAGAAGCAGGCTCCATGCTTCCCTGTGCCCTGTGCCCTGACAGTGGCAGCCCCAGAGGATCAGGGCTGGCAGGGATCTGGCCCCGGGGTTTCTCAGCAGGAAACCCACAAACGTTTGAGAGCGCTGCTGGCACAGAGCGTGGCAGGCAGTGCCCGGCCAGGGCTGCGCCTCTGCCCCCGGGGCTGCCCTGCCTGCCCTGCACCACTGGGCCCTCTAAACATTGTCTTGACATTTAGGAAGTGTGCAGAAGCTTTCATTATTTCCCTGCCAGCTTCCCAGCCCCAGCACGAAGGGAGGAGATGTGGTGGCTCCCTCCCTGCCCCCGCTCACACAGCGCAGTGCTGCTGCAGGCTGCGCTGGGGGCTGAGCAAAGGAGGAAGCTGCAGCTTGGGCTGCTCCTCCTCCCTGCTGCTGCTGCTGCTGCTGCACTTCGGGGGGACCAGACAGTGGTTCCCGTGCTGGCTGCAGGGATGCTCATGTGGGTGCAGGGGTGGGCATCCTGCCTCTGGCAGCAGGTGTGGCTCAGGGGCACAGCTGGCTGGGCTGAGCTCCAGTCAGGCATCTCAAACCCCATGTCCTGCCTGGGGAGCAGAGCCAAGGGAGGGACAGTTGCAGGCACTGTGAGCTTTACCAGCTTGTGAGTTCCTGTGCCTGGACAAGCTGCCCAGGGGCCAGCACTGTGCCTTCAGGGCCAGGAAGGCCAATGGCATCCAGGGTCCATTCAGAAGAGTGTGGCCAGCAGGTCAAGGGAGGTTCTCTTGCCCTCTACTCTGCCCTGGTGAGGCCACATCTGCAGTACTGGGTCCAGTTCTGGAGTCCCCAGTCCAAGAGGGACAGGGAACTTGCTGGAGTGGGTCCAGAGGAGGCTGTGAGGATGCTGAGGGGCCTGGAGCAGCTCTGTGAGGAGCCAAGGCTGAGAGCCCTGGGGCTGAGAGCCTGGAGAAGAGCAGCCCCAGAGGGGAGCTGAGCAATGCTCAGCAACAGGTGGGGGGCAAGAGGCTGGGGGCAGACTCCTTCCAGTGGTGCCCAGGGACAGGACAAGGGGCAGAGGGCACAAACTGGAACCCAGGAGGTTCCATCTGAACAGGAGGAGAAACTTCTTGGTTGTGAGGGTGCTGGAGGCCTGGAGCAGGCTGCCCAGAGAGGTTGTGGAGTCTCCTTGTGTGGAGAGCTTCCAAATCCTCCTCATGTTTAGACAGTTTCCTGTGTTCCCAGCTGTGCACATTACCTCTTGGCCTCCCACTGGGCACCACTGAAACAGACTGGTCCCATCCTCCTGACACCCACCCTGTGTTGATCAGCATTGATCAGTTTCCCCCCCAGACCTCTCTAGACTGAGAATGCTTTGAGGTGAGGCCCAGAAGGAGCAGTTCCATCACCCCTCCAGGGCTGGAGGTGGGGCTGGCTGGTCTGTAGTTCCTGGCTCTTCCTCCTTGCCCTGTTTGGAGGCTGCAGTGATGTTGGCTTTCCCCCAGTCCTCAGGCACCTCTGCTGCTCCCCAGGGCCTTTCAGAGATGATGGAGAGGAGCCCAGCAGTGACTCCTGCAGCTCCTGCAGCTCTGGTGGCTGCAGCCCATCAGCACCTGTGGCCTCTCAGTTTCTTTAACTGGTGTCTGACTTAGAACCAAAGAACCACAGAGTGGCTATGGTTGGAAGGGACTACTCCAGCCCCCCTGCAGCTTGATCCTCCTCAACCAAGGGAGAGTCTTCCCTGCTCCAGACTGCTGTGGGAAGCGTGGGGTGGTTCCTGTGTCACTCTGTGCTGCAGCTCCTGCTGCCATCTCTGCAGCAGGGAGCAGTGGGCTGCAGAAGCTGCAGGGCTCTGGCTGCAGGGCACCAGCGAGCTCTGAGTGCCTGCAGCACAGAACCAGCTTGCTCAGGAGGCTAGGGAAGGCTGGGGCAGCTCTGCAAGTGCCCAACTGCTGTTGTCAGCTCGGGGAGGGATTTACACATTTAGCCCTTTCTGGTCTGGCTTAAACAGAGTGATTCGCAGGGGGGGAGGGGAGAAATGTCCCTTGGAGGCTGCACTGGATGTGACCTGCCACCGAAATGCTGTCGGCAGCTGCTGCGGGCTTCCCACCTGGGAGCTGTCCCTGCTCTGCACACTCAGCCCAGCTCCCTGCTCGCTGCCCCTGCTCTGCACTCAGCCCAGCTCCCTGCTCGCTGCCCCTGCTCTGCACACTCAGCCCAGCTCCCCGCTCGCTGCCCCTGCTCTGCACACTCAGCCCAGCTCCCTGCTCGCTGCCCCTGCTCTGCACACTCAGCCCAGCTCCCTGCTTGCTGCCCCTGCTCTGCACTCAGCCCAGCTCCCTGCTCGCTGCCCCTGCTCTGCACACTCAGCCCAGCTCCCTGCTCGCTGCCCCTGCTCTGCACACTCAGCCCAGCTCCCTGCTCGCTGTCCCTGCTCTGCACACTCAGCCCAGCTCCCCGCTCGCTGCCCCTGCTCTGCACACTCAGCCCAGCTCCCTGCTCGTTGCCCCTGCTCTGCACACTCAGCCCAGCTCCCCGCTCGCTGCCCCTGCTCTGCACACTCAGCCCAGCTCCCCGCTCGCTGCCCCTGCTCTGCACACTCAGCCCAGCTCCCCGCTCGCTGCCCCTGCTCTGCACACTCAGCCCAGCTCCCTGCTTGCTGCCCCTGCTCTGCACACTCAGCCCAGCTCCTGCTTGCTGCCCCTGCTCTGCACACTCAGCCCAGCTCCCCGCTGCGCTGTCCCTGCTCTGCACACTCAGCCCAGCTCCCTGCTTGCTGCCCCTGCTCTGCACACTCAGCCCAGCTCCCCGCTCGCTGCCCCTGCTCTGCACACTCAGCCCAGCTCCCCGCTCGCTGCCCCTGCTCTGCACACTCAGCCCAGCTCCCCGCTCGCTGCCCCTGCTCTGCACACTCAGCCCAGCTCCCGCTCGCTGCCCCTGCTCTGCACACTCAGCCCAGCTCCCGCTCGCTGTCCCTGCTCTGCACACTCAGCCCAGCTCCTGCTTGCTGCCCCTGCTCTGCACACTCAGCCCAGCTCCCCGCTCGCTGCCCCTGCTCTGCACACTCAGCCCAGCTCCCCGCTCGCTGCCCCTGCTCTGCACACTCAGCCCAGCTCCCCGCTCGCTGCCCCTGCTCTGCACACTCAGCCCAGCTCCCCGCTCGCTGCCCCTGCTCTGCACACTCAGCCCAGCTCCCCGCTCGCTGTCCCTGCTCTGCACACTCAGCCCAGCTCCCTGCTTGCTGCCCCTGCTCTGCACACTCAGCCCAGCTCCCCGCTCGCTGCCCCTGCTCTGCACACTCAGCCCAGCTCCCCGCCGCTGCCCCTGCTCTGCACACTCAGCCCAGCTCCCGCTCGCTGTCCCTGCTCTGCACACTCAGCCCAGCTCCCTGCTTGCTGCCCCTGCTCTGCACACTCAGCCCAGCTCCCCGCTCGCTGCCCCTGCTCTGCACACTCAGCCCAGCTCCCGCTCGCTGCCCCTGCTCTGCACACTCAGCCCAGCTCCCGCTCGCTGCCCCTGCTCTGCACACTCAGCCCAGCTCCCGCTCGCTGCCCCTGCTCTGCACACTCAGCCCAGCTCCCCGCTCGCTGTCCCTGCTCTGCACACTCAGCCCAGCTCCCTGCTTGCTGCCCCTGCTCTGCACACTCAGCCCAGCTCCCCGCTCGCTGCCCCTGCTCTGCACACTCAGCCCAGCTCCCCGCTCGCTGCCCCTGCTCTGCACACTCAGCCCAGCTCCCGCTCGCTGCCCCTGCTCTGCACACTCAGCCCAGCTCCCCGCTCGCTGCCCCTGCTCTGCACACTCAGCCCAGCTCCCCGCTCGCTGCCCCTGCTCTGCACACTCAGCCCAGCTCCCCGCTCGCTGTCCCTGCTCTGCACACTCAGCCCAGCTCCCTGCTCGCTGCCCCTGCTCTGCACACTCAGCCCAGCTCCCCGCTCGCTGCCCCTGCTCTGCACACTCAGCCCAGCTCCCCGCTCGCTGCCCCTGCTCTGCACACTCAGCCCAGCTCCCCGCTCGCTGCCCCTGCTCTGCACACTCAGCCCAGCTCCCCGCTCGCTGTCCCTGCTCTGCACACTCAGCCCAGCTCCCTGCTTGCTGCCCCTGCTCTGCACACTCAGCCCAGCTCCCGCTCGCTGCCCCTGCTCTGCACACTCAGCCCAGCTCCCCGCCGCTGCCCCTGCTCTGCACACTCAGCCCAGCTCCCCGCTCGCTGCCCCTGCTCTGCACACTCAGCCCAGCTCCCCGCTCGCTGCCCCTGCTCTGCACACTCAGCCCAGCTCCCCGCTCGCTGTCCCTGCTCTGCACACTCAGCCCAGCTCCCTGCTCGCTGCCCCTGCTCTGCACACTCAGCCCAGCTCCCCGCTCGCTGCCCCTGCTCTGCACACTCAGCCCAGCTCCCCGCTCGCTGTCCCTGCTCTGCACACTCAGCCCAGCTCCCTGCTTGCTGCCCCTGCTCTGCACACTCAGCCCAGCTCCCCGCTCGCTGCCCTGCTCTGCACACTCAGCCCAGCTCCCGCTCGCTGCCCCTGCTCTGCACACTCAGCCCAGCTCCCCGCTCGCTGCCCCTGCTCTGCACACTCAGCCCAGCTCCCCGCTCGCTGCCCCTGCTCTGCACACTCAGCCCAGCTCCCCGCTCGCTGCCCCTGCTCTGCACACTCAGCCCAGCTCCCCGCTCGCTGCCCCTGCTCTGCACACTCAGCCCAGCTCCCCGCTCGCTGCCCCTGCTCTGCACACTCAGCCCAGCTCCCCGCTGCTTGCTGCCCCTGCTCTGCACACTCAGCCCAGCTCCCCGCTCGCTGCCCCTGCTCTGCACACTCAGCCCAGCTCCCCGCTCGCTGCCCCTGCTCTGCACACTCAGCCCAGCTCCCCGCTCGCTGCCCCTGCTCTGCACACTCAGCCCAGCTCCCCGCTCGCTGCCCCTGCTCTGCACACTCAGCCCAGCTCCCCGCTCGCTGCCCCTGCTCTGCACACTCAGCCCAGCTCCCGCTCGCTGCCCCTGCTCTGCACACTCAGCCCAGCTCCCCGCTCGCTGCCCCTGCTCTGCACACTCAGCCCAGCTCCCTGCTCGCTGCCCCTGCTCTGCACACTCAGCCCAGCTCCCTGCTCGCTGTCCCTGCTCTGCACACTCAGCCCAGCTCCCTGCTCGCTGCCCCTGCTCTGCACACTCAGCCCAGCTCCCCGCTCGCTGCCCCTGCTCTGCACACTCAGCCCAGCTCCCTGCTCGCTGCCCCTGCTCTGCACACTCAGCCCAGCTCCCCCGCTCGCTGCCCCTGCTCTGCACACTCAGCCCAGCTCCCCGCTCGCTGTCCCTGCTCTGCACACTCAGCCCAGCTCCCCGCTCGCTGCCCCTGCTCTGCACACTCAGCCCAGCTCCCTGATCACTGTCCCTGCTCTGCACACTCAGCCCAGCTCCCTGATCGCTGTCCCTGCTCTGCACACTCAGCCCAGCTCCCCGCTCGCTGCCCCTGCTCTGCACACTCAGCCCAGCTCCCTGCTCGCTGCCCCTGCTCTGCACTCAGCCCAGCTCCCTGCTCGCTGCCCCTGCTCTGCACACTCAGCCCAGCTCCCTGCTCGCTGCCCCTGCTCTGCACTCAGCCCAGCTCCCTGCTCGCTGTCCCTGCTCTGCACACTCAGCCCAGCTCCCTGCTCGCTGTCCCTGCTCTGCACACTCAGCCCAGCTCCCCGCTCGCTGCCCCTGCTCTGCACACTCAGCCCAGCTCCCTGCTCGCTGCCCCTGCTCTGCACACTCAGCCCAGCTCCCCGCTCGCTGCCCCTGCTCTGCACACTCAGCCCAGCTCCCTGCTCGCTGTCCCTGCTCTGCACACTCAGCCCAGCTCCCTGCTCGCTGCCCTCCCTGCAGCAAAGCTGCTGGGAATCCTGGCCGGGATCCTGGCCGTGCCTGCAGTGGGCTCTGCTCATCCCTAACAAGCACAGAGCTCATTAAATGCCAGCCTGGGTGCTCACACTTCTTACAGGGAGGGCTGAGGGAGCTGGGGTTGGTTAGTCTGGAGAAGAAGAGGCTGAAGAGAGCTCACCTCATTGCTCTCTTCAGCTCCCTGAAAGGAGGCTGCAGTGAGGTGGGGGTTGGGCTCTTCTCCCTAGTTATCAGGGGATGGAAGGAGAGGCAATGGCCTGAACCTGTGCCAGGGGAGGGTTAGGTTGGAGAGGAGGAAAAATCCCTTTGCTGCAGGAGTGGTCAGGGGCTGGCAGAGGCTGCCCAGGGAGGTGGTGGAGTCCCCATGCCTGGAGGTGTTCAAGAAACCTGTGGCCATGGCACTTGGGGCCATGGTTTGGTGGCCACCCAGTTGCTGGCTGGACTGGATGGGCTCAGAGGAGTTTTCCAGCCCAGACAATTCCATGGCTCTGGCCACAGTGTTGAGAAGTCCTCTGTGTGTTTCAGCCTTCCAGGCACGCTGTGGCAGGTCTGTTAATGATGGGAATCTGCTGCAGCTGGCAGCTCTGCTGAGCTCTCAAGCCTGGATGCTTTGATTTGCACCATCTGATTTCTGTAGTAAGCAGCAGAAGGGCCTGTGCTGGGCTGCCAGGAGCTGCTGGCCTGGTGGGGCCACAGCCAGCTGGCAGCCAGGCAAGAGTGGTGCCCCCCAGGGATCAGTGCTGGGCCCCAGCCTGTTCAATATCTTCATTGATGATCTGGATGAGGGCATTGAGTCAGTCATCAGCAAATCTACAGATGACATCAAGCTGGGAGCAAGAGTTGATCTGTGAGAGGGCAGAAGGGCTCTGCAGAGGGACCTGGACAGGCTGCACAGATGGGCAGAGGCCAACAGGATGGCATTCAACAAGTCCAAGTGCCAGGGGCTGCACTTTGGCCACAGCAACCCCAGGCAGAGCTACAGGCTGGGGGCAGAGTGGCTGAGAGCAGCCAGGCAGAGAGGGACCTGGGGGTGCTGATTGACAGTTGCCTAAACATGAGCCAGCAGTGTGCCCAGGGGGCCAAGAAGGCCAAGGGCATCCTGGCCTGCATCAGGAAGAGTGTGGCCAGCAGGAGCAGGGAAGTCCTTGTGCCCTGTGCTCAGCACTGCTGAGGCCACACCTTGAGTCCTGTGTCCAGTTCTGGGCTCCTCAGGTCAAGAAGGACATTGAGAGACTTGAAGGTGTCCAGAGAAGGGCAAGAAAGCTGGGGAGGGGTCTGGAGCACAGCCCTGGGAGGAGAGGCTGAGGGAGCTGGGGTTGCTTAGCCTGGAGAAGAGGAGGCTCAGGGGAGACCTTCTTGCTCTCTGCAACTCCCTGCAGGGAGGTTGGAGCCAGGTGGGGGTTGGGCTCTTCTCCCAGGCAGCCAGCACCAGAACACGAGGACACAGTCTCAAGCTGTGCCAGGGGAGGTTTAGGCTGGAGGTGAGGAGAAAGTTCTTCCCTGAGAGAGTTGTTAGCCACTGGAATGTGCTGCCCAGGGAGGTGGTGGAGTCCCCATCCCTGGAGGTGTTCAGGAGGGGATTGGATGTGGCACTAGGTGCCATGGTCTAGCCATGAGGTCTGTGGTGACAGCTTGGACTTGATGATCTCTGAGGTCTCTTCCAGCCTTGGTGATACTGTGAGACTGTGAGAGGAGCTTCCCCATCACAGGAGGTGTAGAGCATCACATCTGGGCTTCTGGCAGCCTTTTCTCACTCCCTGCTCTGCCTCATACTCATTCCTCATGGTTTCTTGTCCCCTCAGTCTTTGTTTTGACACCCAAGCAGGCAAGGGCCTCATCCCTGCTGTGGGTTCCTGCACTGGGCTGGCAGGTTTGGTGTCTGGACCAATCAATGGCCACAGTGTTGCCCTAGATCTGTGCTCAGCAGAGGAGAAGGCAGCTGCAGAAGCTAAAACTGACATCAAATAATTCCTGAATTATATGAAGAGCCTCTGTCTCATGAAGGCCCAGTGCCCTTTGCCCCCCCAGCAGAGGGATCCTGATGGGGCTGGGACCATGGAGCCACTCCTCTAGCTCCTGCTGGGCAAGGTGGGCTGGCAAGTGAAGATTCAAAAGGCAAATGTCCAAGGTGTGACTGTGCCTGCCTGAGCAGCTCTCCAGGGAAGGACTAATCAGATCCTGGGCTGCAGCAGAAGTGTGGCCAGCAGGGCAAGGGAGGTGATTCTCCCCCTCTGCTCAGCTCTGGGGAGACCCCACCTGGAGTCCTGCCTCCAGTTCTGGAGCCCCTATGGCAAGAGGGATCTGGAGGGGCTGGAAGGTGTCCAGAGCAGGGCCAGGAGGATGAGCAGAGGGCTGGAGCTGCTCTGCTGTGAGGACAGACTGAAGGAGTTGGGGCTGTTCAGTCTGAAGAAGAGAAGGCTCCCAGGTGACCTCATTGTGGCCTTCCAGGATCTGAAGGGGGCTCCAGGAGGGCTGGGGAGGGACTGCTCAGGATCTCAGGCAGTGATAGGACTAGGGGGAATGGAATGAAGCTGGAGGTGGGGAGATTGAGGCTGGAGGGGAGGAGGAAGTTCTTCCCCAGGAGAGTGGTGAAGCCCTGGAATGGGTTGTGCAGGGAGGTGGTTGGGGCCCTGTCCCTGGAGGTGTTTAAGGCCAGGCTGGATGAGGCTCTGGCCAGGCTGATGTAGTGTGGGGTGTCCCTGCCCATGGCAGGGGGGTTGGGACTGGCTGATCCTTGTGGTCCCTTCCAACCCTGAATGATACTGTGATACTGTGACCTTTCTGCCCCATGCTGCTCCTGTGCTTGGCTGCTTCCAGTGCCTGGAGCCTCTTAGGAGGAGGCTGTGTGGGAAGGAAAGGGGAGAAACAGGTAGCTGAGGCTTCCTAAAGCTGCATGGGCCCCCAGGGGGCTGGAAATCACCTCTGGTGTGTTCACAGGAGCCCATGGCCCACAGCCATTTGCCCATAGCTGAGGGTGATGAATCCCCCCAGCTGCAGCAGAACGCAGCTGAGGGCTTCTGTAGCTGCTGCTCTGCTCTGGCTTTCTCTGGCAGCTCCTCTGGCTAAGCAGGCATTTGGACATCCCAGCATTTCTGTTCTGTGCTCAGGCTCTTGGTGCCCCTGGGTGCTGCTGTCCAGGAGGGCAAACCCACTGAACCGTGGCCCCCATGGCCACCTTCCTAGAGTATGTCCCTGGGGACTGTGGGTCTGCATTTACCAAGGCTCTTACCAGGCTAGGGTGAGGGCAGAGGGGTGCTTGCTCCAGGGAAGGCAGGGGCTGGATTAAGAGGTGTCCTGGAGGCTCACCCAAACCTGAGAAGGATGACATGGCACAGGCAGGGACGTGCAGCAGCCCCCACTGTCTGCTCCCAGCTCAGCACCAGTCCATCTGCTTCCCTCTGCCTGTGAGAGTGAAGTGCTCCTGGCCAGGGACAGCAAACCTCAGCAGGGGAGGGTCTGAGAGGGGAGATTCTGAGCACAGAGGGGCAGTCCCCTCCCTGCTCCTGCTGGCCACACTGTTTCTGATCCAGGCCAGGATGCTCTTGGCCACCTGGGCACACTGCTGTGGGCACACTGCTGTGGGCACACTGCTGGCTCCTGTTCCTCCTTCTGGCAGTTAGCACCCTGGGTCCCATCCCACCACGCAGCTCTTCTGCCATCCTTTCCCAAGCCTGTAGCTCACCATGGGGTTGCAGGGTCACCTGGCCCCAGCCTTGTTGAAGCTCATAGAGTTGACCTGGGTCCAGCCTGCCCAGGTGCTTCTGTAGCCCTCCCTTACCCTCGAGCAGATCAACTCCCCCACCCAGTTTGGTGTCCTCTGCAAACCTTCTGAGGGAGCATTCAAACACCCTTGGAAACCAGAACTGCCAAGTCCCACTGGGCCCTTACCAAGCAGCCCAGAGCCAAGCTGCAGGCAGTGCCCTGCTGCCCAGCTGCCTTGCCACTCTCACTCTGGGCACATGTTCTTCCCCTGGCTTCTCCTTGCCCCTGTAAATGTCATCCTCTTGCATCTCAGCTGTGTGCAGTGCAGCTCCATCTGTGCACGTCTGAGCTGTTAACACAGAGCCTAATTGCCTGCCCACGGCACCAGCAGGCAGCAGCCAGGGCCCAGCCCCGTGGCTCTTCCTCTCCCATTGAACTTTTCTCTGCTATTCTTGGGGAAGCTGAGCAGGGGTCAGGCCCAGGCAGGGAAATGAGGTCCAGGGCTATGGAAAACTCGGACCCCAGAGCCACCTCCTATTATATAGATATAAATGGAATGGAAAATTATGTCGAATAGGAGTGCACTGCCCTCTGAGAAATGTTCTCACAGAACTGCCTCTGAGAGCGCCTTAACTCTTTATCAGAGCCCGGGGCTGTGCAGCCGGGGGGGACCTCGGTGACAGCGCCGTGCCGGGGCCGTGCCGGGGCGGCTGCCGCCGGGAGCAGGGCGCCCCGCGGTCCCTGCTGCTTTCCAGGCACAGGGCAGGAAGGCGATGCCCTCTCCCTGCCCTCTCCCGTCGTGCCGAGGGCGGATCCGTGCCCGTGAGCTGGCCAGATCCACGTCCCCGGCACGGAAGCAGGACTCGGCTCCAGCTCCACAGGCTGTGTGGGGCAGCAGGAGGGCAGCCCCGGGGCACAGGGGCACCCCAGAGCCCCCGCTGGCATCCAGACCAGGCCACATGTGTAGAATAGACTAGACTAGAATAGAATAGAATAGACCAAACCAGGTTGGAAGAGACCTTCAAGATCATCACGTCCAACCCATCAACCAATCCAACCCACCTAAACAACTAACCCATGGCACCAAGCACCCCATCAAGTCTCCTCCTGAACACCTCCAATGATGGTGACTCCACCACTTCCCCAGGCAGCTCATTCCAATGGGCAATCACTCTCTCTGTGTAGAACTTCTTAGTTTCATAGTTTCATAGTTTCATTCAGGGTTGGAAGGGACCACAAGGACCATCTAGTTCCAACCCCCTGCCATGGGCAGGGACACCCCCACACTAGATCAGGCTGCCCAGGGCCTCAGCCAGCCTGCTCTTAAACACCCCCAGGGTCGGGGCCTCGACCACCTCCTTGGACAACACATTCCAGGGCTTCACCACTCTCATGGGGAAGAACTTCCTCCTCCCCTCCAGCCTGAATCTCCCCACCTCCAGCTTCATTCCATTCCCCCTAGTCCTAGCACTGCCTGAGATCCTGAGCAGTCCCTCCCCAGCCTTCCTGGAGTCCCCTGCAGATCCTGGAAGGCCACAATGAGGTCACCTGGGAGCCTTCTCTTCTGCAGACTGAACAGCCCCAACTCCTTCAGTCTGTCCTCATAGGAGAGGTGCTCCAGCCCTCTGCTCATCCTCCTGGCCCTGCTCTGGACACCTTCCAGCACCTCCACATCCCTCTTGTCATAGGGGCTCCAGAACTGGACACAGTACACCAGATGGGGTCTCACCAGAGCTGAGTAGAGGGGGAGAATCACCTCCCTCGACCTGCTGGCCACACTTCTGCTGCAGCCCAGGAGCTGATTGGCTTTGTGGGCTGCAAGTGCACACTGAGAGCTCCTGGTGAGCTTTTTGTCCACCAGCACCCCCAAGGCTCTCTCCTCAGGGCTACTTTCCAGCCAGTCACTGCCCAGCCTGGATTTGTGCCTGAACCAGGGCTCGTCCGGTGTAGCAACACCTGGCTGAGGATCGCGGTGCTGGCCTCGCACAGCCAGGCACCGGCTGGGACCTGCAGCAGCCATCCACTGTCTGCTGCCAGTCCAGCGCCAGTCCCTTGGCTCCTCTCCCTCGTCCGCAGGGATTAGACCTGCCCTGGCCTTGCCCTGCTCTGCCAGGGGGCTCCAGGGTGCCCTGAGCAGGCAGCTGCAGGCAGCAGCAGGCTGCGGGGTGAGCAGGGCAGGGGTCCTGTGGCTCCGCATCCGATGGGCTATGAGAATCAGGGGAAGGAACAAAGCGAATGTCCCAGGCGCTGCCTGGCTGCTGGCCTTGCCTTGTCCTTTGTCACTTGTCACTGCCAGCCCTGTCACCTCCTCGTGTGCTAGTGACAAGGCTTTGCAAGAGAGAGAAGTGCCACGGAGTGGGAAAGCTCATGGAAGGGAGGAGGACACAGGGAGCTGAAGAGCAAAGCTGCACCCGAGCAAGGCTCTCCTGGAGCAGGGCTCAGCCTCCTGGGGACAGGGACTGCTGAGTGCAGGTCAGGAACAAATCACTCCAGGGGGTTCGTGGCTCTCAGCTCAGTTTCCCCTCCCAGCTGCAAGGCCAGACTGAGTCTCTCCTGCTGCCTCCCAGCACCTCCTTAAAGTCAGGGCTGAGGTTTGTTCCCAGTCAGGTGCTGAAGCAGCCTCCTTGTTGCTCTCCTAGCTGCAGCCTGCACAGGCAGAGTCCTGTGACTGCTGCAGGAGAGGAGAGGAGGGGGAACAAAAGCCAAGGAGGTCCTGCAGACAAGCCTGCAAAAGAGAGCAACTGGGCAAGTTTCCTGTCTGGTTTGTAAGGACTCCATCAGAGGCAGACAGAAGACCCCTAAGGGGCTGCAGGTCTGAAGCCTTGTGGCAAAACACTGCATCCTGATTCAGCAGCCAGTAAGAGAGTGGCTGAGTGCCTTGGAAACCACTGCCCAGCAGGTCCCTGTGACCCAAACCAGGCACTGGAGACTGGCCAAGGGCAGGCCCCACAGGTCAGTCCCATGTCCATGCATCTCTGAGCTGCTGAACAAGGACAGGAGGAGCAAGGTCCAGGACTGAGCTTGCAAATGCAGCAGAGCAGGTGGGGCTGAGGTGTGGGGCTGAGGTGTGGGGCTGAGGTGTGCTGCAGCAGATGTTTGGATGGACAGACAGCAAAACTTCCCACAGAGGAACTGGAGGGCTACCTGTCCTCATCAGCTGGCATCTTCTGGGTGCCCTGTGCCCCAGGTTTCCTGTGCCCTCTGAGTCATAGATTCATGGATCCATGGAATGGGTTGGGATGGAAGGGTCTCTAAAAAGCATCTGGCCCCAACCCCTTCCATGGGCAGGGACCCCTCCCCCCAGCCCAGCTTGCTCAAGGCCTCATCCACCAGCCTGGCCTTCAACATCTCCAGGCAAGAGGCAGCCACAGCCTCCCTGGGCAGCCTGTGCCAGAGTCTCCTCAGCTTCACTCTCAACAATTCCTTCCTCCTCTCCACTCTCAGTCTCCCCTCTCCCAGCTCAAAGCCATTGTTCCTCAGCCTGGCACTCCCAGCCCTTGGCCAGAGTCCCTCCCCAGCTCTCCTGGAGCCCTTCAGGTCCTGGAAGATTGCTCTGAGGTCTGCCTGGAGCTTTCTCCAGGCTGCACAGCCCCAACTCTCCCAGCCTGACCCCACAGGGGAGGTTCTGCAGCCTCTGATCATCTCTGTGGCCTCCTCTGGAGCCTCTCCAGCAGCTCCAGGTCCTTCTTGTGCTGGGGGCCCCAGAGCTGGAGGCAGTGCTGCAGGTGGGGGCTGAGCAGAGCAGAGCAGAGGGGCAGAATCCCCTCCCTGTGCTGCTGCTCTCCCTGCTCTGGCTGCAGCTCAGCACTCAGCTGGCTCTGGGCTGCCAGGGACCACTGCTGGCTCCTGGGCAGGTTGTCACCAGCTGACACCCCCAAGGCCTTCTCCTGCAGGCTGCTCTCAGCCACTCCTCACCCAGCCCATGGCAGCATCAGAAATGCTCCTGTTAGGGGATGCAAATTATTCACATTTTGTGACAAGAAGTTGCTGGAGACACAGCCAGAGGCCATGAAAATCCTTCCAGGCTTTCATTTCTCTCACAAGACATAAAATGAGAGGGCTCCAGAGCTTGGCTAGGGCCAGATGATTAATCTGTGTCTTGTTTCAGCCCTTCAGAGAAGGACAGATGCCAGGCATGAGCTTGTCTGTTGGTGCAGGAAGATCTTTCAGCCTAAACTCAGAGAGAGGAACTTCCCAGGCCTCCTGCAGGGCAGAGGCAGAGAGAGCTCTACAGCCCCAAAGCTGAGTGGGTTTGTGCCTGTTGGCCTTGCTGTTGTTGTTACCCAGTCCAGCAAATACTTAGGGAGATACTTAACAAACTGATCCACTGCTGGCTCTGCTGTTAGAAGCTGAAAAGGGAAGTGGATCTGCTTGCCCTCTGCACGGGGGCAGTTCAAGTGCTCTCTTCTAACAGCCTCTCTCCAGCACAGCTCTGAAGGCAACAAACTGCAGAGGCTGATAGAGCAGGAGTCAGAGGGGTGAGCTTCAGGCAAGCTTCAGGCAAGAGCTGCAGCCCTGGGGAAGCCAGGGGGGAGCTGCACAGCAGGTGGGCAAGCAGGCTGCCAGGTGGGATTTGGGGAGGCAGGGGCTGGTGGTCAGTGCTGCTGGTGTGTGAGCAGGGAGCTTGTGAAGAACAACTCACAGGACACAGAGGAAGAGGAGAGAAGAGCATTGCAGGAAAACAAAAGGGGTTCTCTGCAGCCTCCTGCCCTGGAGGACATGGCAAAGGTATGGTTCATTCAGTCCCAAAGTGCTCAGGAGCTGGTGCTGAGTTTGTGTCTCTTGCCTCCTAAAGCAACAGTGGGAGACAGCCCTTGGGCTGCAGCCTGCAGCAGCTGCCTCATAGAGTCACAGGCTGGCAGGGGCTGGAAGGGACCTCTGGAGGTCATCCAGGCCAAGCCCCCTGCCAGAGCAGGGTCACCCAGGGCAGCTCACACAGAACACATCCAGGTGGGCTTGGAATGTCTCCAGAGGAGACTCCACAGCCTCTCTGGGCAGCCTGCTCCAGGCCTCACCTCAATGTTGAGGTGAAACCTCCTGGGTTGCAGCTTGTACCTATTGAGCCTTGTCCTATCCCTGGGCACCAGTGCAGAGCCTGGCACCTTCATCCTGGCCCCCACCCATCAGCTATTGATAGCCATTGATCAGATCCCTCTCAGCCTTCTCCTCTCCAGACTAAACAGCCCCAGGCCTCTCAGCCTTTCTCCACAGCAGAGATGCTCAGTCCCTTCATCATCCTTGTAGCTCTCTGCTGGACTCTCTCCAGCAGATCCCTGTCTCTCTTGAATAGGGGAGCCCCAAACTGGACACAGGATTCCAGGTGTGGTCATCTCCTGCCTGCTGGCTTCATGCCCTGGAGTGTCTTTGGGGAGTGCATGAGTGCAGGAGGGATGTGAGCAGCTCCCCTGCAATCCTGCTGGTGGGCTCTGTAGCAAGGACAGCCTGAGGCTGCTGCTGCTGCCAGGGAGTCCCTTCCCAGCACAGAGGGCAGTGGCTGTGCTCCAGCTGGAGGGAGCCAGGAGATCTGCCTGGCTGTGGCAGGCAGTGAGGCTCCTGGGCCGTAGGGGACTTGTGGTGCGTGGTGCCCAGGGCTGCCTCAGAGCTGGGAGGGCAGTGGCCAGTGCTGGGAAGGGTTTGCAGGGTGGGGATGAAGTCATTGTGGATTTTGGAGCAGGGTGGATTTGGAACAGAGCAGAGACTTCTTCATTCACTGGCTGAGACAAGGAGGCTGCCTGGGGAGATGTGGCAGCTTGACCTCCTGGCAGGTTGCCCCCAGCAGCTTTCCTTCCCTGTGGTGACCTTATGGGCAGGGGATGGCCTTTGTCACCTCTGAGGCTGGCATCCTCTGCTGCTGCCTGGCACAGGTGTAGCTGCAGTGTGGTGCTGGGCTGCCCCAGGACAGCTCTGCAGCCTTTGCCAGGGAGAGCTGAGTGGTGTTTAACCCACAGGCTGCTGGGCTCAAGGTATGGCACAGAGAGGTGGAGGTAAAAGGCTGTTTCACATGGGAACCATGGAGCCATGAAATGGTTTGGGAACCTCAGAGGGACCTGGGAAGCTCATCCAGGCCAAGCCCCTGCAGCCAGCAGGGACAGCCCCAACCAGAGCAGGCTGCTCACTGCCCCAACCAACCTGCCCTGCACTGGTGCCAGGGATGGGGCAGCTCCACCTCTCTGGGCAGCCTGGGCCAGGCTCTCCCCACCCTCAGGGTCAAACATTTCTTCTTTCTGTTCTAAATCTCCCTCTTGCAGCTTCAAACCATCAGCCCTTGTCCTGTTGAGCAGCAGGCCCTGCTTGGGCTTGGCAGACTGCAGGCTCCCAGGCACACTGCAGGCTCCCAGCTCCTGTTGCTTGAGGAAAGTCACAGCATGGGGGGCAAAAAGTGCTGCTGGCACTGGGATGGGCATGGGATTGCCAGAGCCTCCAGGGCCTGTGCTGGCTGCTCCAGGGCTTGCTCCTCCCTGGAAAGTGCAGAGCATGGAGGTGGTGGTGGGGATCCACCTCACCACATAGGAGACCCTGGGGGGGACCTGCCTTGCTCACCCTCAAACGCTGAGCTCAGGCAGTGCAGCAGGAAGCAGCAAGGTACTGCAGGCAGGGCTGGCTGGGGGAGAGGCTGGTGGCTGCCAGCAGCCAGGGCTGTGTGGAGCTTTGGACCAGACCTGAGCTTCCCCAGTGCCTGCTCATCCCTCTGCACGGTGCCTTGGAGAGCCCTGAGCAGGGTGCAGGGTGCCCTGCAGAGCCTCAGCTGGGTTCCTGCTGGGCTGGCAGGAGCTGTGTCCCTGGGGCCTGGGCAGCATGCTGGGGGCTCTGTGCCCCCTGGGGCTGCCCAGCTGTGCTGCCCCATGGCCAGGCTCAGCACTGCTCTTGGGAGCTGGGTTTTTTCCCAGGCAGAGCACGTCGCCTTTTTAGCTCCATCCCCCCCCCACGCCCCCCTTCCTCTGTTATTTTGGTGCCTTTCCCCAAGGGAACCAAACTTAGCTCAAATGCTGTTCCCACCAGAAAGGCAAAAGCTCACCCCCCCACCCCCCCTTTTTCCTTCCTCTTTTGGGTTCAGGGTAATGTGTCCCATGACAGAACAGGCACAGCTCCCTCACACAGTGCTCTGCCTTTCTCCTTAAAGGGAGAGACTTTCCTGAGGGCCATCACTCCATCATACATTAAGGTGCCTCTTGGATGGAAGGACCATCTGGCTGGAGGCTTTTGGCTGTGGTGGAAGCAGCCCACGCCCAGACAACGCTGGTGGGTGGCAGTAGGTCTTGCAACTGGGTACCATGGAGTGGGGCACAGCAGTGTGCCCAAGAGAGCTGGGCTGGAGCTCTTGTGGCTGAGCTGCAGCCATCCCTGGTGGAGATGTTCTCCATGAGAGGAGGTTGGTCAGGCCCTTCTGCAGCCCATGGGGAGACAAGGTCCCTCCTGAGACCCTGTTCCAAGGTGGACCAGTGAAAACTTTTCTCTCCACTGCCTGTAGTGTTGGGTGAGCAGCTGCTCCTCCTTCTCCAGTGCAGGGCAAGCCATGATGGGCTTCTGTGTGGGCAAAGACCACCTCCATCCAAACCACCAGCCCAGGTCCACTGGCAGAAACAGCTGGGCTGGGCTGGAAGTGCAGAAGTGGAGGCAGCTGACACAGGCCTCCTGATGAGCATCCCCAGGCTGTCTCAGCACTGCAGTGCTCACAGGGGCAGTGGGGACAAGGGGCTGCACCTGCTGCAGGAGGGGGTTAAAGCCTTTCCCCGGTGCTTTTGGAGGGCAGATGTCCAGCTGGTCAGTGAATGATCCATAAATCCTCCTCTTCCCTCTCCACCACATCAGAGAGGGTTCAGGTTGCTTCTGGTGCACATGGCCACTGCACCTTCCTCTCCTGCCAGCAGCTGAGCATCGTGGCTCCCTGCAGGCAGATGGCAGACAGGCTGGCATCACCTCCCTCCCAGCTCATCCCTGGTACCAGGAGCATCCCTGGGCCTCCACAGAAGCAGCCTGGCAGACATCTTCACCTCTAAATGTTTGCAGGATTCCCACCACCCCTGGACTCCTCTCAGCAGTGTCTAACCAGCCAGCTGTGGCTGCAGCTGGCACTGGATCTCTCCCCAGCAGAGGGGCTCTGAGTGCCTGTGTTGCCCTGCAGCAGCAAGTGAGTGATGGCAGCCTGGGCACAGCACCTTTCCTCATGCTGCAACCCAGACTTCTGCATGGTGAGGCCTTGGCAGCTTGCTCTTGGAACCTGCAGCTGCAGTGAGCTGTCTGAAAGGGACAGGATATACCCAGTTGAATAAAGTGCTCCTGGGGAGGAGCAGCTGAACAGTGCCAGTTGGCTCTGCAGGGGCTTCACAGCAGCAGAAAGTGTTTCCTTCAGAGCTGTGGACACCAGACAACTGCTCTGTCTCAGATGTTTGCAGGGAAGGCAGAACCTGGCAGTGCCAGGGGGTGTTCATGCCTGGGGCTCCCAGTGGCCTGGCTGCAGCCTGGGGCTGTCCTCTGACACCTTTCAGAGTGGTGACATCCAGGGCAGGACTTGCTTTAGGCTCCAGCTGAAGTCTGGTTTGGGGGAGACAAACTCACTCCCCTCCCCTCTGCTGAGTGTGAGCAGAGCCATGGTGCCAGGCCTGGCAGTAGGCATCCCCAGTGTGGCCCAGAGAGACTCAGAGATTCAGAGAATGGTTTGGGTTGGAAGGGACCATCCAGTTCCAGCCCCCACTGCACAGCTGCCATCCCCCTCCCCTGGGTGCCACCATCCCAAACACACCCAGCTGGGCACACACTCCTGGCTGCCACCAGGTCACTCCTGGCTGCCTGGCAGCAAGCCCATGGGCATTGGTGTGCCAGGGCTCCCCTGTGCATTAGGAGAGCTGCAGTGAGTCAGAGATGCACACAATGGGTTGGGCTGGAAGGGAGCTCAAAGCTCAGCCAGCCCCAGCCCCCTGCCACGGGCAGGGACCCCTCCCCCCAGCCCAGACTGCTCAAGGCCTCATCCAGCCTGGCCCTGAGCACCTCCAGGCAGGAGGCAGCCACAGCCTCCCTGGGCAGCCTGTGCCAGGCGCTCCCCAGCCTCACTGCAAAGAGTTTCTTTGTTCACCCCCCAGGCTCTGAGGAGTTTGCACCCAGGTGAGCAGGGCAGTGGGACAGACATCCACTTTCTACCCAGATCAGGGGGTCCCCACAGCTGGAGGATGTCACCCACCGCCCCCCAGCACAGCAGAGGTGCTCCTGGCTCTGCTTTCCTTCCCATGCTGTGCCCCAGAGGTGCTTCTGCCTCAGAGGAGCCTCCCTGGCTGGGGCAGGGGGCTGGGCGACCCCCAGGTCCCCGAGGTGTGGAGGTGGGAGGGAGGCTGGCAGAGGGGAGGGACTGCAGCCCTGGCACAGGATCTGTGACAGCCTGGCTCATCCCTCAGGAATGCTGTGATGGAGAGGCTGCTCCAGGCCTACTCAGCATGGGAAAATATTTTATCAAAGAAACTGGGAATTCAAAAAATAAAGAAAGAAGTGAGGCTGAGCTCCTGGCAGAGAGCCCCAGAGGCCTGCTGGGAAGGGCCTGAGGGCTCCACTCCTTTCCAGCTCCTCAGCCCCGGGGATGCTGGAGTTAGTCACCATCCAGGAGCTGAAGGGAGCAGAGAGTTCATGGCTAGGGAGCCCCTGGCACAGGCTGCCCAGGGAGGCTGTGGCTGCCTCCTGCCTGGAGGTGCTCAGGGCCAGGCTGGATGAGGCCTTGAGCAGTCTGGGCTGGGGGGAGGGGTCCCTGCCCGTGGCAGGGGGCTGGGGCTGGCTGAGCTTTGAGCTCCCTTCCAGCCCAACCCATTGTGTGCATCTCTGACTCACTGCAGCTCTCCTGATGCACAGGGGAGCCCTGGCACACCAATGCCCATGGGCTTGCTGCCAGGCAGCCAGGAGTGACCTGGTGGCAGCCAGGAGTGTGTGCCCAGCTGGGTGTGTTTGGGATGGTGGCACCCAGGGGAGGGGGATGGCAGCTGTGCAGTGGCTCTGCTACCAGGGCTCAGGGGGTAGGGGTTGGTCACCTTCATGTCTCTCCTTGGGCAAGGTGCTTTCTGCAGAGGGTAAAGGAGCTCCAGGGAATGCTAGGAAGGGGGAAGCAGGCAGGTGCTTCATCCTCACAGCTGCTTCATCCTCACAGCTGCTTCATCCTCACAGCTGCTCCATCCTCACAGCTGCTCCATCCTCACAGCTCAGTACTGCTCTCTGATTACCTCTAGCTGGGCACTGCATGAGCTAGAAAAGCCCTTGCTGAGAGCCTCATGTGTGACATCCTCTCTGGAATGGAGGTCAGGAAAAGCCCTGGTCAACCCTGAGCACCAAGTCCTGAATCTGTGAGGGGTCCTGCTCCAGCATCCTCCAGGAGAAGCTGGCCCTCATGGCCTGGGTGCCTGGGTGCTGGGTGCTGGGGGCTGGGTGCTTCCCTGGGGAGTGGTGGGCAATGGAGTGAAGTCCAGCTGGTCACCAGTCCCAGGGCTCAGTGCTGGGCCAGATCTCTTCAGTGTCTTCACCAATGATCTGGATGAGGAGATTGAGGATCCCTCAGTCAGGCTGCAGATGACACCAGACTGGTTGGCAGTGTTGGTCTGCTGGAGGGCAGGGAGGCTCTGCAGAGGGACCTGGCCAGGCTGGAGCCAGGGCTGAGCTCAGCTGCATGAGGTTCAACAAGGCCAAGTGCCAGGTCCTGCACTTGGGTCACAGCCACCCCAGGAAGGCTCCAGGCTTGGGGCAGAGTGGCTGCAAGCTGCCCAGCAGAGAAGGGCCTGGGGCTGCTGGCTGACAGCAGCTGGAGAGGAGCCAGGGGGGGCTCAGGTGGCCAAGAAGGCCTCCAGCAGCCTGGCCTGGAGCAGCAGTGCTGTGGCCAGCAGGAGCAGGGCAGTGCCTGTCCCCCTGTGCTGGGCACTGCTAAGGCCACACTTTGAGTTCAGGTTTGGGCTCCCTGCTCCCAGAAGGACCTTGAGGGCTGGAGCAGGTCCAGAGAAGGGCAACAGAGCTGGGGAAGGGTCTGGAGCACAGGGCTGGGGAGGAGCAGCTGAGGGAGCTGGGGGTGCTCAGGCTGGAGAAGAAGAGGCTGAGGGGAGACCTTGTGGCTCTCTGTGAGGTTGGAGTGAGGTGATTGATGAGCTTAAAGGTCTTCTCCAGCCACAACTGCTCTGTGAGTCTCTGGTGGTGTAGCATTGTGCAGGGGACACAGTGGTGTCCCAAGCCCCCTCCCTGCCAGCTGGGTGCTACATCTCCTTGCTGCTCTCTTGCCTTGCCAATGTGTTTCGCTCAGGGCAGAGTGCTGCTCAGGGCTCTCCAGGGGGTGGGGAGGACCTCTGTGCTCTCTGGTTCCTTGCAGAACATGAGGTTGGTGTTTGGTTGGTGTCAGAGCTGGAAAGCAGCTGTGGCATGGCTGGAGCTGTCCCCTCTTTGGTGGGCAGCAGAGGAGGGGCCCTGTGGCTCTCCCTGTAGCAGCACAGCTCAGTCCTGGAGCGCTTCCCATTTGGCAGACCTCAGCTAATCTCTCTCCTGATCCTCTGAGCTGAGCTCCTGCAGCTAATGGGAGTCCCTGGGAAGCCAGAGGAGGAGGAGGAGGAGGCAGGCTCTTGGCTGTCCTTGACCAGCAGTGCTGCATGGCTGGGGACTGCCTTCCCAAAACCTTTTGGTGTGGTTAAAATGTTGCTCCTTGACCTCTGTGTCTGCTCTGACACAGGATTGCAGCTGGTGACAAGCAGCCCAGTTCACTGCAGTGTAAACTCAACACCAAGCTGCCCAGCCAGGGCACAGCACCCAGGGCACAGCACCCAGGGCTGCCACTGCTGTGCCCTGGCTGTCACCATGAAGAGGCCAAGAAGGAGTCATAGAATCCCTCCATGAAATGCCCTGGTCCCCTCCTTGGCCCTGTGCCTTGTTTCCTTGTTTCAGCAGGAGGTTTGTGATGGGGTTTGGTTGTTGTGTGCCCAAGGGGAGGAGGAATCAGGAGCAGGGAAGTCCTTGTGCCCCTGTAGGTTAGGCCACACCTTGAGTCCTGTGTCCAGTTCTGGGCTCCTCAGCTCAAGAAGGACATTGAGAGACTTGAAGGTGTCCAGAGAAGGGCAAGAAAGCTGGGGAGGGGTCTGGAGCACAGCCCTGGGAGGAGAGGCTGAGGGAGCTGGGGTTGCTTAGCCTGGAGAAGAGGAGGCTCAGGGGAGACCTTCTTGCTCTCTCCAACTCCCTGCAGGGAGGTTGGAGCCAGGTGGGGGTTGGGCTCTTCTCTCTAGCACCCAGCCCCAGAACAAGAGGACACAGTCTCAAGCTGTGCCAGGGGAGGTTTAGGCTGGAGGTGAGGAGAAAATTCTTCACTGAGAGAGTTGTTAGCCACTGGAATATGCTGCCCAGGGAGGTGGTGGAGTCCCCATCCCTGGAGGTGTTCAAGAGGGGATTGGATGTGGCACTTGGAGCCATGGTTTAGTCATGAGGTCTGTGGTGCCAGCTTGGACTTGATGATCTTTGAGGTCTCTTCCAGCTTTGGTGATACTGTGGTACTGTGAATTCAGCCAGGCTGGGACACAGAGTGTCTGTTCCTGGGTGGCCCCCATCCGCCTGGACCCCTGGCAGAGCAGAGGGCCTGGCTCCATCCCCCCCTGCCCCCTCAGCCCTGACAAGCCCCCAGCTACAGAGCTCCCTGGAAAATCATCTGAGTGGCCTTGGCTTATTTAAAAGTAAAAGCCCCTGAGCAAAACTCAGCCTGGTTGTGTTTACAGAGGCCTGGAGCTTCCCACAGCTGGCTCTGCTGCTTGGGACTCCTGGAGCCAACATCCACCTCTGCTCCTGAGGTAAGGAGCCTTCCTCACCAGGACTGTTAGGGTAGTAACAACGGCAGACATTAATCATGGGGTGGCCTCTCTGGAGTTCTGGGAGCTGATGCTCCTGCCAAACCTTATCTGCTCCCTCTGCTGCAGTCCCCACGGCTGGGCTGGCTCCCCAGGGACAAGCTGGGTGCTCGAGGGCAGCCCCAGCAGGAGTCTCTACACTGGAGGTTGCTGGCACAGCAGAAGTGCCCCCTGGGCACACACGGCTGGAGGAGACACAGAGGGCAAAGGTGGGGAAGGTGTTTGTAGGATCAGGCAGAGCTGGAGGTGCACCAGGGGGACCTGGTTCCTGCCACCAGCTCCTTGGCCTGGAGAGAGGAGGAGGAGGAGGAGGAGAGGGAGGGTTTGAGAGGACACTCTGAGAGCCCAGTGGGTGAGGATGAAATACCCACATCGGGACTCAGCCTCAGCCAGGCTGAGCACCACCACCACAGAGAGGAGCATCAGCAGCTCCCTCCCTGCGGTCTGGGCGCCCCCGGGGCTCCTGCCGCGGCTCCTGCCGGGGCTGCCCTCGGTGCTCTCTGATGTCTCCACGGCACTGAGCTCCGTTTGCACAGGCAGCGTGGCCCAGCCGCCTGGGACAGCTCCGTGCTGCGGCGCTGCCCGGGCCGAGGCGGTGGGAGGTGAGCAGCAGCAGCCCGGCGTGCCAGGACGCAGCGCTGTGTGCCCGCTCCGCCTCTGGCAGCGCCGAGCGCTCCGCACCGAGCCGCCGGGGAGGGCAGGGCAGCCCCCGGCGCGCAGCGGAGCCGCAGCAGGCGGTGCGGAGCCGCAGCAGGCGGTGCGGAGCCGCAGCAGGCGGAGCGGAGCCGCAGCAGGCGGTGCGGAGCCGCAGCAGGAGCCGTCTCTCGCTGCCTTTCTTCCCCCCAGCCCTTCCCTGGCCTTTGCGAGCGCGCAGGGTGCCCGCACGGCGCCGTTCCCACACTCATCATCCCTGGGTCACAGGAGACACAAAGGAGCTGCGGCGGCGCGGGGGGCTGCGGCGGGGGCCGCAGGGGCGGCCGGGCAGAGCCAGCTCTGCTGCCACCGGCTCACTGCTTTCCCAGGGAGGGTGGCCGCCCCTCTTCCTCCTGCTAAGCCCTCCCTTTAATCCCCTGCCCATCTTTCCCTGCCCACCTCAGAGTGCTTTCTGCCTCCTTCCCCAGCAGCTCCATCCCGGGCGCTGCAGGTAAAGACCAGCTCCAAGCCGAGACTCCTCCAGCACCTGCACCCTGCAGCAGCTCGCTGAGGGACAGGGGCCAGAAAGGGGCTGCAGAGGCCGGAGGTGCCATGGTGCCGCTGGGCTCTGCTCCTACCTGGGTTGTGCTGAGGTGTCAGAAGGAGTCCCTCTGAAGTGGACAAAGGCAAGGCTAAGCCCAGCTCCTCCTGCCAAATCCCTGACTGGCAGCCAGATCCTGAGAGCCTCTTTGCCAGGTGTCTGCAGGAGATGTGGGGCTGAATCCCCACACCCCATGGGCCCCATGACAGTGCTTTGCCCTTGGGTTTGCTCCTGGGGCTGAAGTCTTGGCTGAGCCCTTGCTCCTGCCCTGGCAGTGCCATCCCTGCCAGGCTGTGGCTGTCACAGGGCTCTGCCATGGAGCATCCTCCTCTCTGGGAGCTGTGGCATGGGCATTGCCAGTGCTGAGCTCAGCACCAGCAGCAGCAGGGTTAATGTCTGGGTCTTGGCTCTGGGGGGATTCCTGCAAAGCTGGGTTCATTGCAGTTTGGGGACTGCCAAGAGCTGCAGCTGCAGCTCTGAGCCCATGAGGAACCTCACCTGAGATTCAAGGCCTGACTTTTGCTCCTGGTTTGTGAGAGTCTTGGCTCTAACCCTGACCCCCCAGCATGGTCTCTGTTTGCAGCCCATGCTGCAGCTGATGGGTGAAGGGCTCAGGTGCTGCCCAAGGGAAGGAGGCTGAGAGCTGTGTGTGCAGGGGGAGGCCAAGAGCTGTGTGTGCAATGGGAGGCCGAGAGCTGTGTGTGCAGGGGGAGGCCGAGAGCTGTGTGTGCAATGGGAGGCCGAGAGCTGTGTGTGCAATGGGAGGCCGAGAGCTGTGTGTGCAGGGGGAGGCCGAGAGCTGTGTGTGCAGGGGGAGGCCGAGAGCTGTGTGTGCAATGGGAGGCCGAGAGCTGTGTGTGCAGGGGAAGGCCGAGAGCTGTGTGTGCAGGGGAAGGCCGAGAGCTGTGTGTGCAATGGGAGGCCGAGAGCTGTGTATGCAGGGGGAGGCCGAGAGCTGTGTGTGCAGGGGCCGAGGCCGAGAGCTGTGTGTGCAATGGGAGGCCGAGAGCTGTGTGTGCAGGGGAAGGCCGAGAGCTGTGTGCAGGGGGAGGCCAAGAGCTGTGTGTGCAGGGGAGGCTGAGAGCTGTGTGTGCAATGGGAGGCCGAGAGCTGTGTGTGCAGGGGAAGGCCGAGAGCTGTGTGAGCTGTGTGTGCAATGGGAGGCCGAGAGCTGTGTGTGCAGGGGGAGGCCGAGAGCTGTGTGTGCAATGGGAGGCCGAGAGCTGTGTGTGCAGGGGGAGGCCGAGAGCTGTGTGTGCAATGGGAGGCCAAGAGCTGTGTGTGCAGGGGGAGGCCGAGAGCTGTGTGTGCAGGGGGAGGCCGAGAGCTGTGTGTGCAATGGGAGGCCAAGAGCTGTGTGTGCAGGGGGAGGCCAAGAGCTGTGTGTGCAATGGGAGGCCGAGAGCTGTGTGTGCAGGGGGAGGCCGAGAGCTGTGTGTGCAATGGGAGGCCAAGAGCTGTGTGTGCAGGGGGAGGCTGAGAGCTGTGTGTGCAGGGGGAGGCCGAGAGCTGTGTGTGCAATGGGAGGCCAAGAGCTGTGTGTGCAGGGGGAGGCCAAGAGCTGTGTGTGCAAGGGGAGGCCGAGAGCTGTGTGTGCAGGGGAGGCCGAGAGCTGTGTGTGCAATGGGAGGCCAAGAGCTGTGTGTGCAGGGGAGGCTGAGCTGTGTGTGCAGGGGGAGGCCGAGCTGTGTGTGCAATGGGAGGCCGAGAGCTGGGAATGGGAGGCCAAGAGCTGTGTGTGCAGGGGGAGGCCAAGAGCTGTGTGTGCAATGGGAGGCCGAGAGCTGTGTGTGCAGGGGAGGCCGAGAGCTGTGTGTGCAGGGGGAGGCCAAGAGCAGCAGCCACACTTCCAGGCTGTGCAGGGTGGGCAAGCTCTGTGCACTGCATGTCTGCAGTGCTGCCTGCAGCCTTCTGAGCTGTCCCTTGTTGTGGCTGGGTTTTGGAAGAGGACCTGCAGCTCACAAGCTCTTTGCCCTTGTTTTTTGGTCTGGGATTTCAGTATGTCTAACCCTAAGACTTTGGCCATGCCTGGCCCTTGCCTGCCCAGCTCAGCTGTCTGCTCCAAAACGCTGGTTTGGGCCAGCTGTTGACCAAAATGTGTCTCTGATACCCACAAGGCAGGGGGTTGGCATGAAGAGAGAGCATCTGCCATGCTTCTGGAGCCCCTAGGGACATGCCCATGGGTTTACCCTGCTGATGAACTCAGTCTCTTGAAGTAGGTGAAGGCCTAAGTGGTGCCTGCAGAATGGCTGCTGCCCTGTGGCTGAGGCAGAGAGCAGCAGCACTCTGCTGACCCAAATGGTGTTCTACCACAGAGCAGTGAAAAAAGAATCAAGGCTGTGGCAGGAGAGGCTGCTTGGGATGGGAGATAAGGGCTTCCTGCTTCCCACAACACCCTGGGCTTCTTATCAGCAAGGCTGCACATAAAAAGCCAGGAGCCAGCGGGGCCAATTCCCACAGCTCAGGGAACACTCCTCAGCCTCTGCCTCCCAGCAGCTCCTGTGTCTGGGGGAGGATTCCTGGTTCCAGGACAGGCTTCCCCGTGGGATGTCAGCCCCATGGGGTTTGCTCTTCCCTCCTGGCAGGCAGGGCTGTGTGGTGTCCCCTTCAGTGTCCCATGGGCTGGGCCCACCCATGACCTGCCCCACTGGTGCCTGCAGAGGACAGTCCCCAGCCCTGCAGGGACCCTGCAGAGCCTCACTGCTCACAGCACCTCAAGCTTCTTAGCGGCTCCCAGAGAGGGAAATGCAGGCACAGCCATGCTCAGGTGTGGAAGCCACATGCCCAAGCCCACTGGCAGAGCTCCCCAGAGCCTCTGCAGCAGCTGGCAGCCAGGAGCCCATCAGGCAGCAGTCACAGCAGCAGATGGTGGAAGCCTGCAGCAGCTGCTTGCTATTTGCTGGAGTCTGGGGAGGTTTTGCATCTCCTGTTTACCACCTGCATGCAAGCAAGTGCAATTATTCTAGCCCTGCTAATCCCTGTGCTGGGCTCAGGTCTGGGGCCCTGACTCCAGGAAGAGCATTGAGGTGCTGGAGAGTGCCAGAGAAGGGCAGCAAAGCTGCTGAGGGGTCTAGAGCATGAGTCTTGTGAGCAGCAGCTGAGGGAGCTGGGGTTGTATAGCCTGGAGAAAAGGAGGCTGAGGGGAGGCCTTCTAGCTCCTTGCAACTCCCTGAAGGGAGGTTGGAGCCAGGTGGGGGTTGGGCTCTTCTCCTGAGGTGTGGTAGGAAAGTGATCAGCATCCTTGATCCAGGACAGATCCAAGACAAGAGGAAGTGGCCTCAAGCTGCACCAGGGGAGGGTTAGGTTGGACATGAGGAACAATTTCTTCCCCAAAAGGGTTGTCAAGCCCTGGCCCAGGCTGCCCAGGGCAGTGGCAGAGTCCCCAACACTGGAGGGTTTCAAAGCTGTGGAGATGTGGTGCTGAGGGCCATGGTTTGGTGGTGCCCTGAGCAGTGCTGGGCTGGACCTAAATCATTCTGTGGTTGTGTTTGTGCACCAGCCTTTGCCAAGTGCTGGCTGCTGCTCCTTGCCTCCAGAAACACACTTTGTGCTTTGTGATTCCACTCTCTCTGTGGAAGATCACAGCTCACAGGATGTTAGGGGCTGGAAGGGACCTCCAGAGATCATTGAGTCCAACCCCCTGCCAGAGCAGGAGCATAGAATCCAGCACAGGTCACACAGAACACATCCAGACGGGGCTGGGAGGGCTCCAGAGAAGGAGACTCCACAACCTCTCTGGGCAGCCTGCTCCAGGGCTCTGGGAGCCTCACAGGGCAGAAGTTCCTCCTCACCATGAGGCTGAAGCACTCTTCTGCTCTGGGAGGTTTTAGGCCAGTGGGAGGAAAGCAGGTGGTGGTCTGGGGCTTTTCTGACCAGTGCCCTAAGGAGGGAAGGCTTTCTCTGCCCCTTCATGAACTGCAGAATCACTTTGGCAAAGCAGGAGGACACCTGTGGTGCTCTGCAGAGGGGTTGTGGCCTCCATCCCCTGGTAGCTGCCCAAGCACTGTGGCTGTGCCCATGGGGACAGAGGGGCTGCAGGGCACCACAGCCCTGCTGGGGGTGCAGAGGTTTTGGGGGGGGTGTGCTGCTGGCTCAGTGCAGCTCCCAGGGCTGGCAGGGGGTGCAGGTGGCTGGAGAGGACATTTCCCTGCACAGACAGACTGTGCTGCCCCCCCCCCCCCTGCTGCTGACCACCACTTTTAGCTGCTTTCCCCCCAGGTGAGACAGAAATTCTAACAGCAAGAAAAACAATTAGGGAGTGAAAAACAATTAGTGAGTAGAAAACAATTAGGAGTCTCCCTGCTTCAAAGCCAAGCGCCACAGCAGATCCCTCACTGGGCTCTGGGGAGCTGCATCCCCTGGTTTACTCCCTCCAGGGCTTTGGGCTTCACCACACTGCTTCTCAGAGCTCTGACTCTCACCAGGTGCTTCCCCTGGCTTTTTCCTCTTCTTCTGCTTCTCCTCTCTAGGATTTGTCCCTAGAATTAAGGGTGGCCCTCCTAGCCCTACCTTCCACCCCTGCCCCAGAGCTCTTCTCCCCATCTGCTGGTGCCCAGGGCAGGTGGCACCAGGTCAGAGCCCAGGTCAGGATCACACTTTATTAAAAGCCATGGAGAAGGATTTCACCAGGGCCACAAACCAGCAAGGCAGCTCACAGCAGATAAAACCTGCCAGTGATTTGCCCATTAAAAAGGCCTTCCAATAAATCCTTTTAAGGTGATCCCATAAATCTCCCCAACATCGTTAAGGGCAGTTGTCTTCAATTCTTATCTGCCCCCAGGGAAGCCTTTTATGAGCCTACAAAGGGTGGTTTTAGGATTTGTGCTGCAGATAGAACTAAGTCTGATGGGATCAGCCAGGGAATTATAGACCTGTCAGCCTGACCTCAGTGCCAGGCAAGATCATGGAACAGGTCATCCTGAGTGCAATCACACAGCACTTACAGGATGGCCAAGGGATCAGGCCCAGCCAGCAGGGATTTAGGAAGGGCAGGTCCTGCCTCACCAACCTGACCTCCTTCTATGATCAGGTGATGCCTGCTGGATGTGGGGCAGGCTGTGGATGTGGTCTGCCTGGACCTCAGCAAGGCCTTTGCCACCATCTCCCACAGCAAACTCCTGGCCAAGCTGTCAGCCCCTGGCTTGGGCAGCAGCTCTCTGAGCTGGGTTAGGAACTGGCTGGAGGCTGAGCCCAGAGAGTGGTGGTGAATGGTGCCACAGCCAGCTGGCAGCCAGGCACCAGTGGTGTGCCCCAGGGACCAGTGTTGGGCCCTGTGCTCTTTAACATCTTGATTGATGATCTGGATGAGGGCATTGAGTCCATCAGCAGTAAATGTGCAGATGACAGCAAGCTGGGAGCAGGAGTTGATCTGCTGGAGGACAGAGAGGCTCTGCAGAGGGACCTGGACAGGCTGGACAGATGGGCAGAGGCCAAGGGCAGGAGATTGAACACATCCAAGTGCCAGGGGCTGCACATTGGCCACAGCAACCCCAGGCAGTGCTACAGGCTGGGGGCAGAGTGGCTGAGAGCAGCCAGGCAGAGAGGGACCTGGGGGTGCTGGTCGATGGCAGGCTGAACATGAGCCTGCAGTGTGCCCAGGCAGCCAAGAGGGCCAATGGCATCCTGGCCTGCATCAGGAGCAGTGTGGCCAGCAGGAGCAGGGAGGTCATTCTGCCCCTGTACACTGCACTGGTTAGGCCACACCTGGAGTCCTGTGTCCAGTTCTGGGCCCCTCAGTTTAGGAAGGAGGTTGAGCTGCTGGAACGAGTCCAGAGAAGGGCAACAAAGTTGGGGAGGGGCTTGGAACACAGCCCTGTGAGGAGAGGCTGAGGGAGCTGGGGTTGCTTAGCCTGGAGAAGAGGAGACTCAGGGGTGACCTTATCACTCTCTACAACTACCTGAAGGAAGGTTGTAGACAGGCGGATGATGGTCTCTTCTCCCAGGCACCCAGTGCCAGAACAAGAGGACACAGTCTCAGGCTGCACCAGGGGAGGTTCAGGTTGGATGTTAGGAAGAAGTTCTACACAGAAAGAGTGATTGCCCCTTGGGATGGGCTGCCCAAGGAGGTGGTGGAGTCGCCGTCATTGGAGGTGTTCAGGAGGAGACTTGCTGGGGTGCTTGGTGCCATGGGTTAGCTGTTTGGGTGGCTTGGATTGGTTGATGGGCTGGACACGATGATCTTGAAGGTCTCTTCCAACCTGGTTTGGTTTATTCTAGATCATCCAACAAAAGTGACTCTCTGCTCCCCATGGCAGCTATCAGGGAGCAGAAGATCCTCCCCAGGGAGGCAGATGAAGCCCCTGGGTCCAGGGACCATCAGCTCCAATCTCAGTGTCTCCAGGAGCCACTGCTGCAGTGTCCCCAGTGCAGGGCTGTGTGGGCACTGAGGCTTGGCACTGCACAAGCATTCGAGCACAGGGCAAGCCTGCCTGCAGCCAAGGGCACCCTCTCCAAAGGCTGGGGATGGGACTTGCCTCCTGGGTGGAGCAGAGAGGGTGAGGGCCTTCCCCCCTAGACCTTCAGTTCTGGATGTACCTGTTCAGGGGCAGTCTGCACAGCCCAGATGGCTTTGCTGAGCTGTTGATGAAAAGCAGATGAGCCCCATGCAGGTGGCTGATGCCCTCCCTTCAGCTTCAGGGGCACTAACCAGTCCCCAGCCCAGGTGATCTCCAGCTCCCCAGGATGCATTACAGTCCTGCAGGAGGAGCATCCCCCAGCCACCCTCTGTGGGCATTCCCCCACTGGCAGACCCCTGACACCCTGGGATGGGTACAAGAGGCACTGAGCTGCTGGTGCAGGGCTGCTTCCCGGGATGGTGCCAGATGCCTCCTGCAGCTGGGCTTGGTGAGGACCCCTGGAGCCCTTGGCTGGGTCCTTCACCCTGGGTTGCTGCCAAAGGGATGAGCATCCTCCTGCTCCAGCAGCACACTGTGGCCCCCCACCTCCTGTCCCCATGCCATGGGGTACAGAGACAGGCAGGCTGGAGCCTCGAGGTACCCAAACCCTGCAGCACCTCGCTGCCAGCCCTGGGGACTGAGAGCCATCTGGTCAGCTCTGAGGGACATCTCCCCAGGGCTTTCAGTGTCTTGCTCAGCACCATCCAGTTATCTGCCTTCCAAAATCCAACAGACACTGAGGGGAAAGGTCCCAAGCTTTAGCATCTGGATGCTGCACATGAAAGATGCTCCAGGAGCTTAGCTGCCAGTGGTCCTGGGGGTTTGAGCAGGGTGAGACTGGAGGTTGGAGCAGGGTGAGCCTGGGGGTTTGAGCAGGGTGAGCCTGGGGGTTGGAGCAGGGTGAGACTGGGGGTTGGAGCAGGGTGAGACTGGGGGTTGGAACAGGGTGAGCCTGGGGCTTGGAACAGGGTGAGCCTGGGGGTTGGAGCAGGGTGAGCCTGGGGGTTGGAGCAGGATGAGACTGGGGGTTGGAACAGGGTGAGCCTGGGGGTTTGAGCAGGGTGAGCCTGGGGGTTGGAGCAGGGTGAGCCTGGGGGTTGGAGCAGAGTGAGCCTGGGGGTTGGAGCAGGGTGAGGAGCCTGGGGGTTTGAGCAGGGTGAGCCTGGGGGTTGGAGCAGAGTGAGCCTGGGGGTTTGAGCAGGGTGAGCCTGGGGGTTGGAGCAGGGTGAGACTGGGGGTTGGAGCAGGGTGAGACTGGGGGTTGGAACAGGGTGAGCCTGGGGCTTGGAACAGGGTGAGCCTGGGGGTTGGAGCAGGGTGAGCCTGGGGGTTGGAGCAGGATGAGACTGGGGGTTGGAACAGGGTGAGCCTGGGGGTTTGAGCAGGGTGAGCCTGGGGGTTGGAGCAGGGTGAGCCTGGGGGTTGGAGCAGAGTGAGCCTGGGGTTGGAGCAGGGTGAGGAGCCTGGGGGTTTGAGCAGGGTGAGCCTGGGGGTTGGAGCAGAGTGAGCCTGGGGGTTTGAGCAGGGTGAGCCTGGGGGTTTGAGCAGGGTGAGCCTGGGGGTTTGAGCAGGGTGAGCCTGGGGGTTGGAGCAGAGTGAGCCTGGGGGTTGGAGCAGGGTGAGACTGGGGGTTTGAGCAGGGTGAGGAGACTGGGGGTTTGAGCAGGGTGAGCCTGGGGGTTGGAGCAGGGTGAGACTGGGGGTTTGAGCAGGGTGAGGAGACTGGGGGTTTGAGCAGGGTGAGCCTGGGGGTTTGAGCAGGGTGAGCCTGGGGGTTTGAGCAGGGTGAGCCTGGGGGTTGGAGCAGGGTGAGACTGGAGGTTGGAGCAGGGTGAGCCTGGGGGTTGGAGCAGGGTGAGCCTGGGGGTTGGAGCAGGGTGAGACTGGAGGTTGGAGCAGGGTGAGACTGGAGGTTGGAGCAGGGTGAGCCTGGGGGTTGGAACAGGGTGAGACTGGGGATTGGAACAGGGTGAGCCTGGGGCTTGGAACAGGGTGAGCCTGGGGGTTGGAGCAGGGTGAGCCTGGGGGTTGGAGCAGGGTGAGCCTGGGGGTTGGAACAGGGTGAGCCTGGGGGTTTGAGCAGGGTGAGCCTGGGGGTTGGAGCAGGGTGAGCCTGGGGGTTGGAGCAGAGTGAGCCTGGGGGTTGGAGCAGGGTGAGGAGCCTGGGGTTGGAGCAGGGTGAGCCTGGGGGTTGGAGCAGAGTGAGCCTGGGGGTTGGAGCAGAGTGAGCCTGGGGGTTTGAGCAGGGTGAGCCTGGGGGTTTGAGCAGGGTGAGCCTGGGGGTTGGAGCAGGGTGAGCCTGGGGGTTGGAGCAGGGTGAGCCTGGGGGTTGGAGCAGAGTGAGCCTGGGGTTTGAGCAGGGTGAGCCTGGGGGTTGGAGCAGGGTGAGCCTGGGGGTTGGAGCAGGGTGAGCCTGGGGGTTGGAGCAGAGTGAGCCTGGGGGTTGGAGCAGGGTGAGGAGCCTGGGGGTTTGAGCAGGGTGAGCCTGGGGGTTGGAGCAGAGTGAGCCTGGGGGTTTGAGCAGGGTGAGCCTGGGGGTTTGAGCAGGGTGAGCCTGGGGGTTGGAGCAGGGTGAGGAGACTGGGGGTTTGAGCAGGGTGAGCCTGGGGGTTGGAGCAGGGTGAGACTGGGGGTTTGAGCAGGGTGAGACTGGGGGTTGGAGCAGGGTGAGCCTGGGGGTTTGAGCAGGGTGAGCCTGGGGGTTGGAGCAGGGTGAGCCTGGGGGTTTGAGCAGGGTGAGCCTGGGGGTTTGAGCAGGGTGAGACTGGGGGTTGGAGCAGGGTGAGGAGACTGGGGGTTTGAGCAGGGTGAGCCTGGGGGTCTGTTCCTCTCTCCCTGCTGTAGTTGCAGTGATTTTATTCTACAATTTAATCCATTTTTGGCCTAAATCTGGTGGCTTCCCACCAGCCCCTGGGGTGTGTTCAGTTTCTCTCTGGAGCAGCATGGTGTGGAGCACTGGCAGCCCAGCTCCCATGGCCTGGGCACGGGGCTGCTGCTGCAGCTCCCCACAGTGCAGCTGCACTGGTGCTGTCTCCCCCCATCACCCTGCACCCTCCCACCCTGCCACCATGGCTTCAGGGGGCAGTTCCTTGAAATAGAATAGAATAGAATAGAATAGAATAGAATAGAATAGAATAGAATAGAATAGGAATAGACCAGGTTGAAAGAGACCTTCAAGATCATCAACTCCAACCTATCATCCAACACCACCCAACCAACTAAGCCATGGCACCAAGCACCCTATCAAGTCTCCTCCTGAACACCTCCAGGGATGGGGACTCCACCACCTCCCTGGGCAGCACATCCCAAGGCCAATCTCTCTTGCTGGGAAGAATTTCTTCCTAACATCCAGCCTAAACCTCCCCTGGCACAGCTTGAGACTGTGTCCTCTTGTTCTGGTGCTGGGTGCCTGGGAGAAGAGCCCAACCCCCACCTGGCTACAACCTCCCTGCAGGGAGTTGCAGAGAGCAAGAAGGTCTCCCCTGAGCCTCCTCTTCTCCAGGCTAAGCAACCCCAGCTCCCTCAGCCTCTCCTCCCAGGGCTGTGCTCCAGACCCCTCCCCAGCTTTCTTGCCCTTCTCTGGACACCTTCAAGTCTCTCAATGTCCTTCTTGACCTGAGGAGCCCAGAACTGGACACAGGACTCAAGGTGTGGCCTAAGCAGTGCTGAGCACAGGGCACAATGACCTCCCTGCTCCTGCTGGCCACACTGCTCCTGATGACACCAGCAGCCTGATTTAAAGTGACAGAAATTCAGCTGTGAGGCTGATGCTGCTCTAACCTGGCCCTGTGTGTGAGCCCCTGCTGCTGCTCAGCCCTGGGCTGGCTATGATCTCCAGCTGTGCAAGGGGGCTGCTCCTAAGCCTCCTTCTCTCCCTGGGATGATTTTGTGTGTGTTTTCCTCATGGGTTGTGCTTTCTGCCTTGCCTCTGGTTTGTGGAGTCAGGCAATCAATTCAGGCAATGCCACTGAACCCTTCTGCAGACCCCCAGCATCCTTACCCCAGACACACAAGGCTGCAATCACTCTTGCCAGAAAAAAGGGAGAGGCAATGGTTGGTTTTGCATCACAGCACATGTGAGGGCTCCAGTTTCCAGGCAGGGGCATTAGGCAGTCCTGGCTCTCCTGCAGGATGCCTCTTCATAGAGAAGACTTCTGACTTCTTCTGAGATCTCTTCAGAGCCACACAGAGTACACCCAGCTGGAAGAGACCTCCAAGTTCAGCCAGTCCAGCCCCTGACCCAGCACTGAAGGCTCAACACTAAACCATATCACTGAACCAGGTCCACACACTGCTGGAACCCCCCCAGGGATGGGCACTGCAGCACTGCCCTGGGCAGCCTCTGCCAATGGCTGAGATCCCTTCCAGGGCAGAAAGATTTCCTGAGCTCCAGCCTGAGCCTCCCCTGGGGCAGCTTGGAACCATTGCCTCTGCTCCTGGCCCTTGGCACCAAGGAGCAGAGGCTGCCCCCTCCTCACTCCAACCTCCCTGCAGGGAGCTGTAGAGAGCAGTGAGGTCTCCCTCAGCCTCCCCTTCTCCAGCCTGAACACCCCCAGCTCCCTCCCTCCTCGTTGTTGCCCCAGGCTGATGCAGGCACCATCATGGCCTTGCCTGGCACTGCCAGCAGTGCAGACTGCTGGGGAGGAGATGGGAGGCAGAAGAGCAGGAGCCTTGACTGGCACTGTGTGCAGGGATGGTTGGGTCCAGAGCCCATCCTTGGATCCCCTCACCCAGTCCCAGGCCATCAGCCAGCAATGACAACATAGCTTGTGCATTGTCCATGTCATGGTGGAGGATGAGCAGAGGGCTGGAGCACCTCTCCTGTGAGGACAGACTGAAGGAGTTGGGGCTGTTCAGTCTGGAGAAGAGAAGGCTCCCAGGTGACCTCATTGTGGCCTTCCAGGATCTGAAGGGGGCTCCAAGAAGGCTGGGGAGGGACTGCTCAGGATCTCAGGCAGTGCTAGGACTAGGGGGAATGGAATGAAGCTGGAGGTGGGGAGATTCAGGCCGGAGGGGAGGAGGAAGTTCTTGCCCATGAGAGTGGTGAAGGCCTGGAATGGGTTGTGCAGGGGGGTGGTTGGGGCCCTGTCCCTGGAGGTGTTTAAGGCCAGGCTGGCTGAGGCTGTGGCCAGGCTGATGTAGTGTGGGGTGTCCCTGCCCATGGCAGGGGGGTTGGAACTGGCTGATCCTTGTGGTCCCTTCCAACCCTGACTGATTCTGTGATACTATGATGGTGGTGAGTCCATGTGCAGCTGGAAGGAGGTTGTGGTGAGGTGAGGCTTGGTCTCTTCTCCCTAGTCTCAGGTGATAGAAGAAGAGGAAATGGCCTGAATCTGTGCCAGGGGAGGTTTGGGTTGGAGATTGGGAAAGACTTCTTTGCTGCAGGAGTGGTCAGGGACTGGCAGAGGCTGCCCAGGGAGGTGCTGGAATCCCCACCCCTGGAGGTGCTCACGCACTTGGGGCCATGGTTTGGTGGCCGTGGTAGAGTTGGGTTGCTGCTTGGACTGGATGATCTTAGAGGGCTTTTTCCAAACGTCTACAGCTCTGCTCCCTGTGGGGGTGCTGGGGAGGCTGGGGGACTGCCAGGCTCCCGATCCCGGCCAGGGGGCTGCCAGGCTCCCGATCCCGGCCGGGGGGTTGCCAGGCTCCCGATCCCGGCCGGGGTGCCGAGCGCCGGAGCAGCCTTCCCACGGTGTGCTGCTGCCTGCCCCGGCCCTGTCCCCTCGGCTTCCCTCTGATGTGGCTGCCGAAGGATGTGGCGACCATAAAAGTGCGAGCACAGAGAGGTGCTAAGCAGCCAAGCAGTTGGCTTCCTGTTAGCAGCAGTGCGACAAGAAGAGCTCTTCCCCCGCCGCCCGGGGCCAGCCCCTTCCCAGCGCCCCCCGCACCGCAAGCTCCCTTTGCAGCTATTTACTGAAACAACAGAGAGTGTGTGAAGTCCCCCAGGCCAAGAATAACTGCGCCCATCGGCTCCAGCTGCTTGTTTGTTTTCGCCTGCTTTCTGCCCTTCTCACAGGCAGGGAGCCTGCCGGCCGGGGGGCAGCGGGGTCGTCACCCCCCGACGCCCGCGGCTGCTGGGGACAGCGTTTGGGCTTGGCCCCCTCTCGGTCCCCACTGCTGGGGACAGCGTTTGGGCTTTGCCCCCTCTCGGTCCCCACTGCTGGGCAGAGCGTTTGGGCTTTGCTCCCTCTCGGTCCCCGCTGCTGGGGACAGCGTTTGGGCTTGGCCCCCTCTCGGTCCCCACTGCTGGGCAGAGCGTTTGGGCTTTGTTCCCTCTCGGTCCCCACTGCTGGGCAGAGCGTTTGGGCTTTGCTCCCTCTCGGTCCCCGCTGCTGGGGACAGCGTTTGGGCTTGGCCCCCTCTCGGTCCCCACTGCTGGGCAGAGCGTTTGGGCTTTGTTCCCTCTCGGTCCCCACTGCTGGGCAGAGCGTTTGGGCTTTGCTCCCTCTCGGTCCCCGCCGATGGGCAGAGCGTTTGGGCTTGGCCCCCTCTCGGTCCCCGCCGATGGGCAGAGCGTTTGGGCTTTGCCCTCTCTCGGTCCCCGCCGATGGGCAGAGCGTTTGGGCTTTGCTCCCTCTCGGTCCCCGCCGATGGGCAGAGCGTTTGGGCTTTGCCCTCTCTCGGTCCCCGCCGATGGGCAGAGCGTTTGGGCTTTGCCCTCTCTCGGTCCCCGCCGATGGGCAGAGCGTTTGGGCTTTGCTCCCTCTCGGTCCCCGCCGATGGGCAGAGCGTTTGGGCTTTGCTCCCTCTCGGTCCCCGCCGATGGGCAGAGCGTTTGGGCTTGGCCCCCTCTCGGTCCCCGCCGCTGGGGACAGCGTTTGGGCTTTGTTCCCTCTCGGTCCCCGCCGCTGGGCAGAGCGTTTGGGCTTTGTTCCCTCTCGGTCCCCGCTGCTGGGCAGAGCGTTTGGGCTTTGCCCCCTCTCGGTCCCCGCTGCTGGGGACAACGTTTGGGCTTTGCCCCCTCTCGGTCCCCGCTGCTGGGGACAGCGTTTGGGCTTGGCCCCCTCTCGGTCCCCGCTGCTGGGCAGAGCGTTTGGGCTTGGCCCCCTCTCGGTCCCCGCTGCGGGAAGGTTTGGTTGTGCTGGGTACGAAGCGGCAGCGACTGGCGGGGTGTGGGGTGTGGGCTGGTTGTGGTTTTGCTCTGTGGTGTGCCATGGGGCGTCCTGGAGGTCCCCCTGGCAGGGACAGGGCAGCCAGAGGCATCCCCCAGCCCTGGCTGCTCTCCCACTCGCCTCCATGGGTTTTTTGGGAGCCAGTGGGGTTGCAGGCCCACAGCAGAGGCTGGTGGCTGCCTGTGGCTCAGCGAATCATGGACTCACAGAATACAGCCATGGGATAATTTTGGTTGGAAAAGACCTTTAAGATGATGAAGTCCAGCCATAAACCCAGCACTGCCAGGTCACCACTAAACCATGTCCCACAGCACCACATCTCCACAGCCCTGAAACCCCTCCAAGCAAAGGGATGCCACCGCTGCCCTGGGCAGCCTGTTCCAGGGCTTCACAACCCTTTAGGGGAAGAAATTGTACCTAATGTCCAACCTAAACCTCCTCTGGGGCAACCTGAGGGGATTTCTTCTCCTATCACTTGTTCTTTGGGAGAAGAGACCAACTCCCACCTGGCTCCAGGCTCCTTTCAGGGAGTTGCTTGCACTGAAGAGCAGATGCAGGCTGCAGCTTGCCCTGTGTCCAGCTCACATCACTGCCATGGTTGGAAGGGATCTAGTGCAGTCCTCAGCATTGCTCTTGGGTCTTGTCAAGACAGTGAGGGTGGAATTTGGGCATCAGGGAGTGCTGTTGAAGGCCCACAGCTCTCCCTGGGAGGGGACACCTGGCTGTCCCTTTAGGAGGGAGCAGCATGCAGCAGGACAGTAGAACCCAACACCTTACACAAGCACAGGTGACCCAGCTAGGACAGCAGAGCATTGCAGGGCAGTGTGGCACGTTGTGCCAGCCAGAAAGTCCCTTGGTGCCCTGTTCCAGGGTCAGAAACAAGAAGCTGTGTCTGTGGAGGAGAAGGGAGCATCTGGGGGCTGCTGAGATGGGAGCCTGCTGCTCCCATGCAGGTTGCACTTCTGCATCACATCTGTGAGCTCTCAGCCCTGCTGCACAGAGCCCTGCCAGCCCTGCTCTGCAGAGGCCATGGGAGCTGTGCTGCCTGATTAAAAGTGCCCTAAGAAAGAGCCAGGCTGGGGAAATCAGGGGGGAAAGTTGCTTCACATGTCCCCAGTGTGCCTCATCTGAGCACAGAACTGTCAGGGTTGGAAGGGACCTCAAGGATCAGCCAGTGCCAACCCCCCTGCCTTGGGCAGGGACACCTCACAGCCACATCCAGCCTGGGATGAGGCTTCCACCACCTCCCTGGGCAACTTGTGCCAGTCTCTCACCACCCTCATGGGGAACAAATTCTTCCTGATGTCTAATCTAAATCTCCCCTCCTAGAGGATCCATCTCTCCCCAGTCCTGTCACTCCCTGACACTCTAAAAAGTCCCTCCCCCACTTTCTTGTAGCCCCCTGCAGATCCTGGAAGGCCACAAGAAGGTCTCCTGGGAGCCTTCTCCTCTCCAGCCTGCACAACCCCAGCTCTCTCAGGCTGTCCTCACAGCAGAGCAGCTCCAGCCCTCTGCTCATCCTCGTGGCCCCTCTCTGGGCACAAGCAGGCAGCTTTGTGAAGAAGGGTCGAGTTGCCCACCCTGGGGAAAGGCTTCCCAGTGGCAGTGGGAGATGCATCACCACCAAAATGGTCTTTTTGCTCTGTGGGGAAGGCCTGGCCCTTGCCTGCGTGCCAGCAGCCTCTGCCTGACTCCCTCAGCAGGGACTCCACAGGCAGCTGCTGTGCACGAACCTCCCTGTGGTACCTTCACAATGCAAAGGGGAAAAGAAATGAGGAACTGATGGAGCTGAGAGAAGCATCCTGTGGGAGGTCACGGGCTGCTGTAGGTCACCAAGCACAGAGCAAAGCCCTTTCTTTGGCAGAAGCAGGAGCTGCTCAAGTTGATTCATTCAGGCAGGGAGTGCCCTGGGCTGTGGCTGTCATCCAGGACCATTTTATCTTCATTAGCCTCTCCATGGAGGAGGTTAACGGTGCCAGATCTGGAACCTGATCTTTGGGCTGTGGGGAGCATGAAAACACAGTTCCCTCCTGCTCAGGGTGGCCAGGAGGGGTTGCAGGTTGGGCTGTGGACTGTGCAGAGCAAGCTGCCAGCCTGGGTGATTAATGTGTGGAGCCTACTGAAATGCTTATAGCTGTCACCAACAGGATTCCCAGTTCCAGGAGGTTCTTTCCATCCTTCTCTCCTTTCCTGACAGTCAAACATTCTTCCCACCCAGGAGGCTTCCCCTGGCATGACAGATGAGGATGGCTGCCCACAGCACCTGAGAGTTTCTCACCTTATTTTACAGCCTCTCCTCCAGGGTAGGCTCAGCAGCTGTCCCTCTGCCTCACTGTGTGCAACGAGCTCACCCTGCCTTAACCCAGGGAAAACCTTTTCCAGCCCTCTTTAAAGATCCCCTCAAGTTTCCCCAAATCCTTGGCATGTCTCATCTTAATTACCACTACCTGAAAGGGGCCTACAGGAAGGACAGAAAGAAATTGTTCCCAAAGGCCTGCAGCCACAGCTCCAGGGCCAAGGGTTTGAAATGAGAGCAGAGCAGATTGAGATTGGATGCGAGGAGCACTGCAGCAGGTTGCCCAGGGAGGTGGTTGAGGTCCCATCCCTGGAGATATTCAAGGTGAGGCTCTGGGCAACCTGATTTAGTGGATGATGTCCCTGCTGACTGCAGAGGGCTTGGACTGGATGACTTTTGGGGGTCCCTTCCAACACAAATCATTCTATGAGTCAATGATTCTGCCCTGGGTGAGGAAAGGCTTCAGCGGACCTGCTCAAAGCCCATGACTGAGAGGGGGTACAGGGCAGCCAGGCTCTGTGGGGAGGGGGTACAGGGCAGCCAGGCTCTGTGAGGAGGGGGTACAGGGCAGCCAGGCTCTGTGGGGAGGGGGTACAGGGCAGCCAGGCTCTGTGGGGAGCTGCAGGCTGTGGGTTAGAATCACAGAGTCACAGAATGGTCTGGCTTGGAGGGGACCTTTAAAGCTCATCCAGTCCAACCCCCCTGCAGCCAGCAGGGACAGCTGCAACCAGAGCAGGTTGCTGACAGCCCCAAACAGCCTCACCTGGAATAGTACCAGGGATGAGGCAGCTGCCACCTCTCTGGGCAACCTGGGCCAGGCTTTCCCTTTTTCCACATTCTGTGACCTCCCTTCTTCCATCTGAGTTTTTCCAGAGGCTCCTTGCTCCTCCATGCAGGTCTCTTGCCTCCCCTGCTTGATTTCTCACTCAAGGGGATGCTCCAGTCTGGAGGGAGCAGGAGGAGGTGGTGCTTGAGTAGAAACCACCTGGGCTCTCTTCAGTCCTCTCATCTTCTAGAGCCCTAACCCATGGGATTCCTCCCAATAGGTCCCTGGTGTCCCTAGGTGCTGATGGGCAGGGTTGTGTTCAGCTCATGTCTCCTTTTCCCCACGGACAAGGAGAGGGCCCTGTGGGCAGAGCACAGCTGGACACCAACCTCAGGGCAGAGCCCTGTGCCTGGGGCCTCTGCTGTGCACAGGGCAGTAGGAACTCAGGGCAGGGAGCTGAGCTGCTGTGTCCAGCACATCCCCAGGCTGCCCTGACCGTCTGCCAGACTGCTTCCTTGGTGCAGAGCAGGAGGACACTGATCATTCCTGCCCGTGGCAGAGCTCCTCACCAGCTTACTCATGGGAGGAGCAGCAGTGCCCAGCGGCAGGACACCAGCCCCAGCTCCCCCAGCTTGTGCCAAACCTCCCTGCTGAGCCAGGGGCACATTTTGCCACCGGGCTTCTGCTGCTGGGGAGGTGTCAGTGCCACGGCCACAGGGTGAACTCACAGCTGCTGCCACCCACGGGCTCATCCCCACTGGCACGGACAGCACTGCAGCTCCCTCCGGATGCCAGTGCTGGGTGCCAGTGCTGGGTGCCAGTGCTGGGTGCAGGGGGTGGCACCGCCTGGGCTGATAGAGCAACAGCCCCCATCTGGGTGCTGCAAGGTCTCTGAGCACTGCAGCCACTTGGCCCTTGCGCTTCCTCTTCACACACGCTCCTGGAGGCTGTGCTGTCACATCTCCTGTTTGCTTTGGACGCCGAGGGGAGGACAGACACACCATTCCCAGCCCGGCCCCCGGCTGCGGGGCACGGGGCAGGGGAGGGGGCGCTGCCCTGGGAGCAGGGGCACACTGCAGCGGGGCAGCCAGGCGCCTGCAGCCCCCCCACGCTTCAGCTGCCCCCCAGGGAAGCAGCACAAAGCAGCACAGTGCCCATTCTGACACGCATGGGCAGATGCCTGCAGCTCCAGCAAGACCTGGCTGCTTCACCTGCAGGGGGGCGTGAGGGAGGGGGGTGGGAGCAGCCTAGAGAGCTCCTCCCCGCAGGCCGGATGTGTAAACTGCTCTTGGCTCCCTCTTAGGTCGATGCAAATTGTCCTCCCAGCCCACAGTGGCTCCCTGGCTGCTCACTTCCCTGTGGTTCATTGCTTGCAAGCTCAGCCAAGTGGTGGTGAGGGCTGGGTGGGGGTGAAGGGGATGCTTGGCCCCCAGCAGCCCCCCAGCTCTGGTTCACAGGATGGTGCTGGGCTGGGCTGAGCAGGGAAGGGAGCTCTGGGGGCACTGCTGGCTGTGCCATTGCCGATGCCAGCTGGAAGCAGCTGGCTGGAGCAGGGTTTAGCTGCCCTGAGTCTTCCCACAGGATTTTCGTTGCCCCTGGACGATGCTCAGTGAGGCTGATAGTGCTTGAGGAAGAATGTCCCACCAGGAAGCCCCACCAGCTCCCTCCCCTCAGCCTTTGTTTGGAAACAACATGCAAGGCCTTTCATGCCGACCTAAACAGCTCCAGCTCTTGCTTGTCCTGTGTCCCTGCACTGGGGCAGAGTCCTCTGGGGTCCAGGCCTGAAGATCAGAGCAGCTCTGGGTGCTCAGTGTGCTCTGGCTTTGCCCTGTGCCTGCAAGGTGACTGGGGCAGTTGGGCAGGGTGCCCAGAGGGATCTCCTCACATCCCAGCTGGCCTCGTTCCTTGCAGCCGTCCCACCTCTCCCAGCTGGCCTCTCCTTGACCAGGCTCAGAACCTCCTCCCTTTCCTTCCCACATCCTCTCCTGCCTTTTGGGAGTGGATCCTGTTTGTGGTGGACTCCTGAGGGTTTCGCCCCCTGGGCAGTTCCTTGTTTCTGGCTGCTGCTCTCTCAGATCCGGTCAGGACTGTTGGCTTCCCAAGCGACTCTTCGTGCTTCTGTGCTTTCATTTCTGTGGCTGCTTCCCCCCAGTGCCCTCTGGAGCAGCCCAGCCATGGCCCAGGGCAAAGGCAGGCTGAGGATGTGAACTCAGGTGCAGGAAAGGCAGGAAGCCCAACGTGAGCACTGCCTGGCAGCATGGCCCCGTGCCCAAACCCAGCTCTTCGGCACCAGGCTGGAAGCTCAGTGCCAGGTCTGCCTGGTGAGGAGCACAGGGGCAGCAGGATGGAGGTCACACCAAGCTCAGTGCCAGGTCTGCCTGGTGAGGAGCACAGGGGCAGCAGGATGGAGGTCACACCAAGCTCAGTGCCAGGTCTGCCTGGTCAGGAGCACAGGGGCAGCAGGATGGAGGTCACACCAAGCTCAGTGCCAGGTCTGCCTGGTCAGGAGCACAGGGACAGCAGGATGGAGGTCACACCAAGCTCAGTGCCAGGTCTGCCTGGTCAGGAGCACAGGGGCAGCAGGATGGAGGTCACACCAAGCTCAGTGCCAGGTCTGCCTGGTCAGGAGCACAGGGGCAGCAGAATGGAGGTCACACCAAGCTCAGTGCCAGGTCTGCCTGGTCAGGTGGAGGTCACACCAAGCTGTGCCAGGTCTGCCTGGTCAGGAGCACAGGGGCAGCAGGATGGAGGTCACATCAAGCTCGGTGCCAGGTCTGCCTGGTCAGGAGCACAGGGGCAGCAGGATGGAGGTCACACCAAGCTCAGTGCCAGGTCTGCCTGGTCAGGAGCACAGGGGCAGCAGGGTGGAGGTCACACTGGCAGGCTGGAGTGCCCTCTGGCTGTCCTCTCCTTCCCACAGAAAGCTTGAGGAAAGGTGAGGCAGCCAGTGGGCTGGATTCACTTGCCCAGCATTTGTGCCCAGGTGAACATCAGCAGGTGCCTGGGGAAGCAGGGTCACCTCTCTCTGTGACAGTGACACGGGCTGGGTGCCAGCTGTACCCTCACTGGGGTACTGGAACTGAGCCAGGGTGGTTCACAGCAGTGTGGCCAAAGTAGGAGCACTCAGGCTGGCCTCAGCACCCTGTGATGTCCTTGAGCACCCAGGCTGGCACTGAGCACCTGAACTGCCCTTAAAGATGGAAACTGCAGTTAGCCTCCAGACTGATGTTAAGCACCAGGACTGCCATTAGCCCCAGGGCTGGCATTAGCATCTGGGCTGACCTTAAGCACCCTGACTGATGCCAGCAACCAGGCTGGAATTAGCATCCAGGCTGAGGTTAGCTCCCAGGCTGTTGTAAACCACCCAAAGAGACACCAGCAGCCCAGGCTGGCAGGAGCACCCAGACTGGCACCTCTCATCTCCCTGAATTTCTGGGGAGGAGGCCAGAAGTGAGCTGCAGCAAAGCATGAGGCTGGGGAAGGATTTTAGTGGCTCTGGTGGAGCTTGCAGGAAAACATGGCCTGCCCTGGCAGAGCTGAGGAAAGCCAGGAGGGATTGGGAGCAAAGCCAGCAGCAGTTCCCCCTCTCTCTGGAGCCCTAAATGTCTGGCAGCACCTTAGCAAGTCCCTTCAGGGTCTAGTGTCCCCACTGGGGTGGCAGTGCCCTCCTCTGGAGCAAAGCCACTGGCTCTTGGCACCTGTGGTGTGCCACAGGGCACAGGATGGCTGCAGCCACCATGAGGGATGCCCAAGACAAGCACAAGGGAGGGATGCAGAGCTGGGGGGTGACAGTGCCTGTGAGACTTTAGGGCTCTGCAGCAGAACAGCTCCCCAGGGCTGTGCCAGCTCCCTGTCTGCCCTTTGGGGGCGGGAAAGTGGTTTGGGTTCATCCAAGTTGCCTGTCCTGGGTGCCACAGTGACACATTCTCAGCTCCTGGTTCTGAGCCCAGCCAGCAGCAGCTGCTCTGACCTGGGCTGCTCTCTCCATTGCCACGGCCAAGCTCAAGGCAGCAGCAGCAGGGACCAGGCTATGGCCCCTCTGCAGGTCCTGACCCTCCAGCAGCTCCAGCTGCTGGCTCCCAAGGGACGAAGGGGCACTGCTCCCATTCACAGCCCGGGGCACGAAACATCCTGGCAGCCTGACAGCCCTGGCATGAAGTCAGCCTGGGAGCGGATGCTGCCATGGCAGTGCCAGCAGAACAAGAGGACACAGTCTCAAGCTGTGCCAGGGGCGGTCTGGGCTGGATGTTAGGAAGAAATTCTTCCCAGACAGAGTGCTTGGCCACGGGGATGTGCTGCCCAGGGAGGTGGTGGAGTCACTGTCCCTGGAAGGGCTTCAGAAGAGCCTGGCTGAGGCTCTCAGTGCCATGGGCACTTGGGTGGGGGGTGCTGGGTGGTAGGTAGGACCTGGTGGTCTGGGAGGTGTTTTCCAGCCTGGTTAGTTCTGGGATTCTGTGACATGCTTCCAGGTAGGTCAAGCACCAGAGGAGGCAGAGGGTGGCTTTGGGGAGGATCTCCCTCAGGGGGTGTTGAGGGGCTGTGGCCTCGTGGGGTGATTGGATCTTTCTCAGCATGTGCCTTTTTGGGGTGCCTTGGCCCTGTGTTGGCTCTGGGAACGCCAAAGCCTGGAGTGGGGCTCAGGAGCATTATGCTGGGAATAATGGAAGGTTAAAGCACTCTGAGCCAGCTCAGCCAGGAGCATTTCTTGCCACTTCACTTTCTCCCTGCTCTCGTGACACAAAGAGCAAATCTGCCAGTTTGCCTGGAATGACCTCTGTGCCCTGCAGACCTAACCCCTTCCTCAGAAAGACAAAACTCCCCTGGCCTTGCCCCTCCATCTGTTTAGTGAACAGTTTAACCTAACGAGATTAGCATCCGAGGTTGCCTCTTCTTCTTTGACGTTTTTCTCCTGCCATGTGCAAAGAAAACAGCATTGGACTGAGGACAAAAGCCTGGAACCCCTCATTTGTAAGGAGTGCAGCCTTTGGAAACTGTTTTGTTCTAAAGTTATCTGGGGACAGGGATTGTGAACCCTCCCCTAAGGCAAAGGAGCCAGCTGAGGGGCTCAGCCCCAAGGGGGACGGAGCCCAGCACAGGGCAGCTGCGCCCAGCTCTGCCCACTCTTAGCTCAGGGCAATGCCATCAGCTTGTTCCCTTCAAGGAGCTTTGTTGAGGGGGAACATTGTGGTTGCAGGGAAAGGCTGTGCTGGTGGCTGGAGCAGGAGGGAATGGGGGGGTTGTGTTCCCGGTGGTGCTGGTGTCCCGGTGCACACCTCCGGCCCTGCTGGGAGAGCATGGGCAGCACAGGGCGAGGGACACAGCACAGCAGGAGGAGGCTCAGGAAGGAGCAGGGAACATCAAAGCCAAATCACCCTGTGAGGGGTTTTTCAGTCTGCCTGTGTTCCCTCAACACCATCCCACCCCACCACGAGCCCCTGCCAGCAGGCTCAGCTGCCAGCCCCCTGCTGCAGCCTGGCACTGCCCAGGGAGGTGGCAGCCTAGCGAGTGCCCAGGGCAGCGCCGTCAGAGGAGGGGAGAAAGGTGAAGGGTTTGGTTTCATTCTTCGGGACTGGTTTCCCCTCCCTCATCTCCTGCCCACCCCCTCCCTTTTTGCCACATTGTGCTGAGCTTGAATCAGGCTTCACAAAGGGGATTAGGGGCTGGTGGCTGATAAATAGCAAAGCAGGTTGGAAGCGTGGGAACCAGCCGGGGCGCAGCGCGGGGACATTCCTGCTGCGGAGGGCCGGGCGGGAGCAGGGTCCGGGCTAACCCCGGGTCAGCCGCGGCACCCAGCCCCCGAGAAGATTTGCTCGGACGCTGCCTTTTGTTGTGCAGGCTCCGTGTCAGCGCCGCTGCTATTGGCGGAGGGGGAAGTGCCGCCGGCAGGGGCCCAGGGCCTCCTGCGCTCTCGGGACGGCAAGGTGCTGCTGGGCCGGGCACCCGGAGCGGTCCAGGTGATGCTCCGCCTCTGCTGGCCCATATGGACACCCACCCCGCGCCCTGCCTGCCCATCCCCTCCTCCTCCCCTCCCGGGGGTGCAGAAACCCACGGGGTCGGAGGGAGCTGGGCTGGGAACAGCCTGAGTGCTGCTGTCACAGGGCTGCCCTGCGCTGCTGCCTGCCTGCGGCTCACACCCAGGGCACGGAGGGGCAACTGCCCGGCGCTGGGAAGGGGATGCTGCTCTGGGATGGTCCTTCCAGCCAGTGAAGGAGGGGGGAGCACCACTGGGAGCCCCAGGCCCCCCAGCCTCTCCTGTGCTCTCAGGGTGATGGCATGGTGCTGCACAGGACCTGGAGAGCAGCCCAGGGCGGTCCAAATGATGCTCCATAGCTGCTGGCCTGCTTGCCAGGTGAGGAGAGAGGCTGGAGGGGTCCCTGGGAGCCGAGCATGGCCTGTGGAGCTGGGAGCTGTGCTGTGTCCCCTTGGCAGGCCCAGCACCACCAGGCAGGATGGATGCTCCAGGGGGAACATGAAGGCTGCTTTCCTTCATCCCAGCCCCAGAGGTGTCTGTGACATTTCCCAGCGAGGCTGAGGCTGGGGCATGCCAAAAACTAATCTGACCTGGAGACCCGGGAGAGGGAAAAGGGCCCAGGGTTGGGCATGGCCTACCCCTTGCTCTGGCTCCTGCTCCAGCCTCTCTCTTGGAGGGGGACAGGGAGGGGATGTCCCTGCAGTGGGTGTGCAGCAGAGCTGCCCTGAGCAGCTCGGTGGAGCTCAGCTGCTCTGCAGCATCTGGGGGCAGGCAGAGGGACAGGGAGGGCACTGGGAAAATCCCTGCCTCCAGCTTTCCCCTGACAGCCAGGAGCTGCAGGTGACCTTGAACCCTGCAAGCTGCCTGGCCCTGGCTGGGGCTCTGCACATTTCATTTACCAACAGAAAATGAGCTCAGCACCGGCCCGGGGCCTGCCCCCAGCCCGGGGCCTGCCCCCAGCCCGGGGCCTGCCCCCAGCCCTTGTTTCGGCTCTGAAGCCTCATTTTGCTGCCAAAGGCTCACCCAGGAGCCTGTCCTCCAGGTCCCTGCAGGCTCCTCTGGGCTGGGAGTGACTCCAGAGCCACCCCCAAGAGCTCAAACAAGCCGAGGCCGAATGGTCTAAGCAGACACATCCAGGTGGGCTCTGTGTCCAGCAGGGAGGCACTGGGCAGAGCCACAAACATTTGCTGCTGTCAGCTCCTCTGGCTGTGTCATGCCACAGGGGAAGGCAGGACCAAAGTTTCCTCCTGGGATTACCTCAGAGGAAGGGGCAGCCCCAGGGGCCAGCAGGAACGTGGCTGCTCTGCTGCCCTGGCTGGGAGTCTGTGTGGGCAGCCATAGGAATATTCCTGGAGGGCACTTGGGAATGTGGGAGCTGGAGGGGCAGCTCTGTGGGAGCTGGGCAAAGGCCAAGCTGCTTTCCAAACAGCTGGGGAGAGAATGGAAGCAGCTTCCAAGAAGCAGGGCTTGCAGCAGGTGCTGCTCAGGGTCCTTCCTGGTGGGCAGCAGGAACAAGTCCCCACCTGGGCTCTCTGCTGGGCTCTGACTGGAAGCTTTCCCCTCCCTGGGCGTGGGACAGGAACTCTCCACGCTGGAGGCCACGGCCAAGGCTGTGCCCCAGTGCTGAGTCAGCACTTGGCAAGCCTGGGGAGTTCCTGGTGAGCCTGGAAGCATGCATGGATGTGGGACAGGGATGGGAACTGGAAGGGGGATGAGGATAGAGATGAGGATGAGAGTGAAGGCAAGGACAGAGACAGAGTTGTGGCTTGTGATGGGGATGAGGATGAGGATGGGGACAATGATGGGACAGGGGAGCAGATGGGATGTTTTCAGACACACCACCCTTGGTCAGGTCCCTGCACAAACCCAGCTCTGTCTGCTGGGGCTCCTCTGGACATCCACCCCACACCTGCCTGCCCCTCCTCCCCTTCTGTGGGTGCAGAAACCCATGGGGGTGGGGGAGCTGTCACAGGGCTGCCCTGCACTGCTGCTGCCTGCCTGTGGCACACACCAAGGGCACAGAGGGGCAACTGCCCAGCACTGGGAAGGGGATGATGCTCTGGGTGGGGATGGTCCTTCCAGCCAGTGCCCTCTGGGTGCCCAGTCTGATGCAACAGCATCTCCTGCACCCTCGGTGGGCCCAGTACCCATCCAGCTGCCTCCAAAACCTCAGGGGGCTCAGCATGGCCACCCTGGTGCCAGGCTGGGACGATGAGCTGGGACAAGCCACCAGGCAGAGATTGTCTCCAGCCTCTCCTAGCACTGCTCAGCCCTGCACACCTGCTGAAGGGACCCAGCCAAGAGCTGCCTGCCAGGGATGAGCTGCTGCCTGCAGGGATGAGCTGCCTGCAGGGATGAGCTGCCTGCAGGGGTGAGCTGCTGCCTGCAGGGATGAGCTGCCTGCAGGGGTGAGCTGCTGCCTGCAGGGATGAGCTGCTGCCTGCAGGGATGAGCTGCCTGCAGGGGTGAGCTGCTGCCTGCAGGGATGAGCTGCCTGCAGGGATGGGCTGCTGCCTGCAGGGATGAGCTGCCTGCAGGGATGAGCTGCTGCCTGCAGGGATGAGCTGCCTGCAGGGATGAGCTGCCTGCAGGGATGAGCTGCCTGCAGGGATGGGCTGCTGCCTGCAGGGGTGAGCTGCCTGCAGGGATGAGCTGCTGCCTGCAGGGATGAGCTGCTGCCTGCAGGGGTGAGCTGCCTGCAGGGGTGAGCTGCTGCCTGCAGGGATGAGCTGCCTGCAGGGATGGGCTGCTGCCTGCAGGGATGAGCTGCCTGCAGGGATGAGCTGATGCCTGAAGGGATGGGCTGCTGCCTGCAGGGATGAGCTGCTGCCTGCAGGGATGGGCTGCTGCCTGCAGGGGTGAGCTGCCTGCAGGGGTGAGCTGCTGCCTGCAGGGATGAGCTGCCTGCAGGGATGGGCTGCTGCCTGCAGGGATGGGCTGCTGCCTGCAGGGATGAGCTGCTGCCTGCAGGGGTGAGCTGCTGCCTGCAGGGATGAGCTGCCTGCAGGGATGAGCTGCCTGCAGGGATGGGCTGCTGCCTGCAGGGATGAGCTGCTGCCTGCAGGGATGAGCTGCTGCCTGCAGGGATGGGTTGTCTGCAGGGATGAGTTGCTGTCTGCAGGGATGAGCTGCCTGCAGGGATGAGCTGCCTGCAGGGATGAGCTGCTGCCTGCAGGGATGAGCTGCCTGCAGGGATGAGCTGCTGCCTGCAGGGATGGGCTGCTGCCTGCAGGGATGAGCTGCTGCCTGCAGGGATGGGCTGCTGCCTGCAGGGATGGGCTGCTGCCTCCAGGGATGAGCTGCTGCCTGCAGGGATGAGCTGCCTGCAGGGATGAGCTGCCTGCAGGGATGAGCTGCTGCCTGCAGGGATGGGCTGCTGCCTGCAGGGGTGAGCTGCTGCCTGCAGGGATGGGCTGCTGCCTGCAGGGATGGGCTGCTGCCTGCAGGGATGGGTTGCCTGCAGGGATGGGCTGCTGCCTGCAGGGGTGAGCTGCCTGCAGGGACGAGCTGCTGCCTGCAGGGACGAGCTGCTGCCTGCAGGGATGGGCTGCTGCCTGCAGGGATGGGCTGCTGCCTGCAGGGATGTGCTGCCTGCAGGGATGAGCTGCCTGCAGGGATGAGCTGCCTGCAGGGATGAGCTGCTGCCTGCAGGGATGAGCTGCTGCCTGCAGGGATGGGCTGCTGCCTGCAGGGATGGGTTGCCTGCAGGGATGGGCTGCTGCCTGCAGGGGTGAGCTGCCTGCAGGGATGAGCTGCTGCCTGCAGGGATGAGCTGCTGCCTGCCAGGGATGGGCTGCTGCCTGCAGGGATGGGTTGCCTGCAGGGATGAGCTGCTGCCTGCAGGGATGAGCTGCTGCCTGCAGGTATGGGTTGCCTGCAGGGATGAGTTGCTGCCTGCAGGGATGGGCTGCTGCCTGCAGGGATGGGCTGCCTGCAGGGATGAGCTGCTGCCTGCAGGGATGAGCTGCCGCCTGCAGGGATGGGCTGCTGCCTGCAGGGATGAGCTGCTGCCTGCAGGGATGGGCTGCTGCCTGCAGGGATGGGCTGCTGCCTGCAGGGATGAGCTGCCTGCAGGGATGAGTTGCTGCCTGCAGGGATGAGCTGCCTGCAGGGATGAGCTGCTGCCTGCAGGGATGGGCTGCTGCCTGCAGGGATGGGCTGCCTGCAGGGATGGGCTGCCTGCCTGCAGGGATGAGCTGCCTGCAGGGATGAGCTGCTGCCTGCAGGGATGGGCTGCTGCCTGCAGGGATGAGCTGCCTGCAGGGATGAGCTGCTGCCTGCAGGGATGAGCTGCCTGCAGGGATGAGCTGCTGCCTGCAGGGATGAGCTGCTGCCTGCAGGGATGTGCTGCCTGCAGGGATGAGCTGCTGCCTGCAGGGATGGGCTGCTGCCTGCAGGGATGAGCTGCTGCCTGCAGGGATGAGCTGCCTGCAGGGATGAGCTGCTGCCTGCAGGGATGGGCTGCTGCCTGCAGGGATGAGCTGCTGCCTGCAGGGATGGGCTGCTGCCTGCAGGGATGAGTTGCTGCCTGCAGGGATGGGCTGCTGCCTGCAGGGATGGGCTGCCTGCAGGGATGAGCTGCTGCCTGCAGGGATGAGCTGCCGCCTGCAGGGATGAGCTGCTGCCTGCAGGGATGGGCTGCTGCCTGCAGGGATGGGCTGCTGCCTGCAGGGATGGGCTGCTGCCTGCAGGGATGGGCTGCTGCCTGCAGGGATGGGCTGCCTGCAGGGATGGGCTGCCTGCAGGGATGAGCTGCTGCCTGCAGGGATGAGCTGCCGCCTGCAGGGATGAGCTGCTGCCTGCAGGGATGGGCTGCTGCCTGCAGGGATGAGCTGCTGCCTGCAGGGATGGGCTGCTGCCTGCAGGGATGGGCTGCTGCCTGCAGGGATGGGCTGCCTGCAGGGATGGGCTGCCTGCCTGCAGGGATGAGCTGCCTGCAGGGATGAGCTGCTGCCTGCAGGGATGGGCTGCTGCCTGCAGGGATGAGCTGCCTGCAGGGATGGGCTGCCTGCCTGCAGGGATGAGCTGCCTGCAGGGATGAGCTGCTGCCTGCAGGGATGGGCTGCTGCCTGCAGGGATGAGCTACCTGCAGGGATGAGCTGCTGCCTGCAGGGATGAGCTGCCTGCAGGGATGAGCTGCCTGCAGGGATGAGCTGCTGCCTGCAGGGATGAGCTGCTGCCTGCAGGGATGGGCTGCTGCCTGCAGGGATGAGCTGCCTGAAGGGATGGGCTGCCTGCAGGGATCAGCTGCTGCCTGCAGGGGTGAGCTGCTGCCTGCAGGGATGGGCTGCTGCCTGCAGGGATGAGCTGCCTGCAGGGATGAGCTGCTGCCTGCAGGGATGAGCTGCCGCCTGCAGGGATGAGCTGCTGCCTGCAGGGATGAGCTGCTGCCTGCAGGGATGAGTTGCTGCCTGCAGGGATGTGCTGCCTGCAGGGATGAGCTGCCTGCAGGGATGAGCTGCCTGCAGGGATGAGCTGCCGCCTGCAGGGATGAGCTGCTGCCTGCAGGGATGGGTTGCCTGCAGGGATGAGCTGCCGCCTGCAGGGATGAGCTGCTGCCTGCAGGGATGGGTTGCCTGCAGGGATGAGTTGCTGCCTGCAGGGATGAGCTGCCTGCAGGGACGAGCTGCCTGCAGGGATGAGCTGCTGCCTGCAGGGATGAGCTGCTGCTGCATTTTTCTGCAGCACATGAGCAGTGCTGCAGCTGGAGGAGGTTCAGTGTCCCGGGGGCTATTCCTAGGCTGTCAGAGTCACCAGCTCAGCCCTGCCCAGCTGAGTGCAGCTGCTTCCTATGTGCTCAGCAGCAGCCCCGAGGCTCCCTGACCCCCTGGCCGCTGGTTTGAATGAGCAGGAGCCGGATTTCCGCAGCAGAGCAAGCGGCGCCGGATGCCTGCCTGGCTCCAGCCCTGAACCCTGCACCCTGGCAATGCCCCTGCACCCCTCTGAGCCTTCAGTCCCCTTCAGGATCCCCTCTGAGCTGGGGCAGGGGTGCTGGCGAAGGCACTGGTGGAGGTGCTGCCAGTGGCTGGTTTCACTCCTTTATCCTGGTGCCAGGTGAGGGCTAAGGTCGGGGGGGCCCTGGCCCCAGAAGCCACATTGCTCTGGCTGGACTCTAAGGCATCTGCTGGGGACACCTGGGGGGCCTCTCCTTTCCATCAATGGGATGCTAAACCCATGTGCCCTCACACAGCTCTGCAAGCCCCAGTGCTGTGTCCCCCCAGGGAGAAGAAACACCCCAGGCCAGTGTCTCAGGGATGAGTTAGAAGAGAAACAGTAAAGGTGAGAGCAGGCAGAAAGCCAGGAGGGCTGGGAAGGGCTGGGGAGGGCAGAGGAGGGCTGAGGACAGCAGGCTGGCAGCATTGGGGGTGCCAGGTTCTGCTGGGCTGAGCTTTGTCTCCTTTGCAGGGTTAGGCTGAATTTGGATGGAGTTGAGCTTTCTTTTGCTGGACCTGCAGGGCAGTTGGCTCTGCCTGTGAGGAGTTTGGGGCACAAATGTGAGGAGCAGCTGAGGGAGCTGAGCCTGTTCAGGCTGAGAAAAGGAGGCTGGAGCCAGGTGGGGGATGGTCACTTCTCCTGAGGAACTAAGAAGTGAGACAAGAGGAAATGGCCTCAAGTTGTTCCAGGGAAGGTTTATGACAGAGCACTGGGGCAGGCTGCCGGGGGTGGGGGGTGGAGACCCTCTCTGGAGGTATTCCAACCCCACCTGGATGTGTTCCTGTGTGAGCTGCTCTAGGTGACCCTGCTGTGGCAGGGGGTGGGACTGGATGATCCTTCGAGGTCCCTTCCAGCCCCTAGCACTCTGTGATTGGTTCTGTGATTGATTCTGTGACCAATTCTGAGATGCTGGACATGAGGACAAATGCCTTCCCCTTTAGGATTGCCAAGGCCTGGCCCAGGGCAGCGGTGGAGGAGTTTCCAGGCTGTGTGGATGTGGTGCTGAGGGCCATGGTTTGCAGAGAGCTGGCAGTGGTGGGTGAATGTGTGCACTCTGTGATCTTAAAGGTCTTTTCCAACCAAAACAACTTTATGATCCTAATTAGCAGCAGGTGCTAATTGCTTCCTTTTCACTGATGTTCAACAGTTGGGCAGCCAAAGGGCAGGCTTGAAAGCAGAGTCCCTCTGAGCTGCCTCTCTGGGACTCCTGAAGGACTTCCCAACGTCCCCAGGACACAGCTGCCAGGCAGGGTGGACAGGAGAGGTGCCTCCTGCTCAGGCATGGACACATCCCCCTGGAGAGACAGGGGTAGCCCCAGGGCTGCCCTCGAGGCCTGCCCTCACCCCATCATCCCCAGCCTGCCCCAGGCAGATCTGCAGCTCCTGCTGCTGCTTGGGGCAGCCTCCCGTGCAGGGAGCAGCAGCGGCCCCACAGCCACCCCTCAGCTCAGAGCCCCCCTTGCCCAGCAGTGCCACCGTGCCCCTGGGCCATGCCTGGGGCTCTGTGCAGCAGAGCTGTTTGCTGCTGTGAGAACTCTTGGCGTTGATGCTGGCAGCAGGGGTGGTGCTGGCGTCCTGAGGCCGTGTGCCCGTGGGCAGCACTGCCAGCCCCGGCACAGGGACCCGGTTGGCTGGCTTGTGGGGGTTGGTTGGGGCTCCCTTGGCTGCCCAAGGTGGGTAAGGGCTGGCATCACAGCCCAGCTGTCCCTGCTCTCGTTGGCCCCGGTGGCACTGGTGCTTCTCCCTGGTACAGCTGGTGCATGCTCAGCATGAGCCACAGCCCCGTCCAGGGCTGCCCCTGGGATGGCACCCACGGGTGGGTACCCATGGGGGGGTACTCCCCAGTGACAGCTCAGGTCAAAGCTGCCCCTTCCCCCTTCCCTTTTCCCCTTCCCTTTTCCCCTCCTTTTCCCTTTTTTCCCCTTCCTTTTTCCCCTTCCCTTTTCCCCTTCCCCCCTCTTCCCCTTTCCCTTCCCTTTCCTTTTCCCCTTCCCCCTTCCCCTTCCCCCTTCCCCTTCCCCCTTCCCCTTCCCCTCTTCCCCCTTCCCCTTCCCTTTTCCCCCTTCCCCCTTCCCCTTCCCTTTTCCCTTTCCCCTTCCCCTTCCCTTCCCCTTCCCCCTTCCCCTTCCCCCCTTCCCCTTCCCCTTCCTTCCCTTCCCCTCCCCTTCCCCTTCCCTTCCCCTTCCCCTTCCCCTTCCCCCTTCCCCTTCCCCTTCCCCTTCCCCCTTCCCCTTCCCCCTTACCCCTTCCTCTTCCCCTTCCCCTTCCCCCTTCCCCCTTCCCCCTTCCCCTTCCTTCTTCTTCTTCTCTCTCCTTTCCTCTCAGTTTTGTTTTCTTCTTCATTTTCTTTTTCTCTCCTTCATTTCCTTTCCACTTTTCTTTCTCTTGCTCTCTTTCACTCTCTCTAATCCCTGCTCTCTCCCAGCTTTTCCCATTCCCCAGCTCTGCTCTCTCTGCAGTCTGTACCCATCAGGCATCTTTGACACTGCTCACAAGGACTCAGAGCCCTTCAGCAGAGCTGCTGCCATGGCTTGTGCTGTGATAGTGAAGCCTTCCCACCTTGACACCAGGATCAAAGATAAGCCATGGCTGGAGCATCAGCTGCAGGCTGTTTGATGTGGGCTTCCCCCCTGCCAGGGCTGGCAGTCGGGCAGGGCAGCCAGGACAATTCCTTGGGGCTCTCTGGCTGAGGAGCCACCTTGTCACCCGCAGCCAGCAGCACCGGGGTGGCACAGACAGCTGCCCGTGGGGTGGCTGGCTCCCTGCCCCGGCAGGCTGGGTCTGCACGGGCACAGGTTGGCAGAGATAGGCTGAGTCGGGGAAAATGTGAAGAGGGACAGGCACAGCCTCGGCACCGTGGCACTGCCAGGGAGAGCCATGGCACACCGGTGCCACCATCTCCCTGCGGCCGCCTGGGAGCGGCCGGGTTCGGGAGGCGCTGAGCGCTTTGCCGGCGACTGCCGCGGCGGCAGAGGTGAGCGGTCCTCGCCCCACCTCCTCCCTGCGAGCGGGGCCGAGCGGGGCCGAGCAGGCTCCCGGCCATTTGGTCCGGCAGCGGCAGCCCCGCGGGGCCGCGGGCGGCGGCGGGGCCGGGGGGGTTCGCACCTCCGGGCGGAGATGAAAGCGCCGCCGGCGCTGGGAGATGAAAGCGCCGCGGGGCCCGGACGGGAGGTGAGGGGAAGCCCCGGGAGTCGTTTTCCCTCTCATCTCTGCCGTGCAGCGGGACGGCGGCGGCCAGCGCTGGGCTTTCCCAGGGCCGCGGGCAGCGAGGCCCCGTGCCCAGCTCCACGGTGCCCTCCCGGCTCCCAGCCCGGGGGACGGAGCGGCACAGGACCTGCTGGGTGTCCAGCAGGACACTGCACGGAGAAAGGGAGGCTCCGGGTGTGGTTGCCGCGGGAGAAGGGGTGCAAAGGGTTGTTCTAGCACGGAGGCAGCTGTGTCACCCCTGGCCCTGCCTGCACCTTCTCTGGCTGCTTGGGGTCATCCCTGTCCCCCAGCTTCAGGTGCAGTGGGGACACAGCCTTGGGCAAAGTCTCCATCTCTGGTTTGCATTTGGTGAGGCCAGGGCCAGGGCTTGTGGCTTACCTGAGTGTGGCAGGGGAATGGCAAACCTTGGTGTCCCCAGACCCCGGGATTCCTGTCCCCAGGCAAGAGCACTGCTGTGTCACACAGCGGGTGGGAGCCCAGCGTGGCTGTTGCCCTGCCCTGTGCCTTGCTGCCCTTCCACACCATGCTCCCTTCAGCTCAGCTGCAGGGCTTTGGGTGCAGTGGGGATCCAGTCTTGCTGGGACCACCTCGGTGCTCTCCAAGGGGTGGGTGTGTTTTGGGTTGGTCTTTTGGTGCCTCCTCTGCCACCTCTGCTCTGTAGCTCAGCAGGATGGCACAGGATACAGCTCCCCTTGTATCATGGTGGGGTAATAATCCTGAAAGTAAAGCTGGAGAAACAGGAATCCTGAGGACAGCCAAGGTGTGAGGCTGCCCTGCTTCAGTGGACCCTGTACCCACCTGCACTGGTGGCAGTGTTAGCCCCGTGGCTCCCCAGAGCAGAGAGAGCAGGGGCTGCTGCCTTGCCACACCACATCTTCCCCAGACAGCCTGCAGCTTGAAGGTTTGGGCTTTGGGCTCTCTTGGACTTTGAAGCTGAGGCTCCAAGCCCAAATGGCAAGCTGCTCTCCCCCAGAGGCTGCCCCAGGTACCTGCTGAAGGCCACTTCTCATTTCTGTCCATCATTTTTGTATGCAAGAGCCTGTGCCAGGGCAGGGACTGCTGCTTAGGGGATCCTCAGCCTTGCAGGTACCCATGCAATGGAGATGAGCTGCAGGAAGCTTCCACCCAGCTGCTCCCTCCAGCTCTCCCTCCTGGGATGAATCCCAGCTCTGTTTGCTCTGGGCTGCTTGGGCAGAGCTCAGAGGTTTTGTCCTTCAGCCCTGGCTCTGTTCATCCCAGAGCTCTGCCAGTCTGGAATATCTTCTGGCAGGCTGGTGGTGGCCAAAGGCCCCAGCCAGCTACAGCCACAATTAATGGACAGTGAGGAAAAGGACACTGAGTCCCTTGAAGTGGCAGGGGTGGACCAGCAAGGCTTTAGGGACCCACAGGGAGTGCTGGGTGAGGATGCTGAGCTCTCCCCCTTGGCATCTACATGACCCAAGCTGCAGCATGCTCATCACTGCATGGCCTGAACTGAGACATGGGGAGTGGGAACCAGCAAAAAGTGTGGGGCTTGCAGTTAGTTTTCATTGCTCCAGGGAGGCTTGGTTGGTTCTGAACCCCTCTGAAGTGATTGGGTTCAGGTGGACCTCAGGCAGGGGAAGCAGAGAATCCAGAGCCATCCTCTGAATCCATCTCTCCATTTGTGTCTCCTGGCCGCTGTGCCAGCAGGTCTGGGGCTGCTGCCTGTGCCAGGGACGCTGCTGCCTGTGCCAGGGACGCTGCTGCCTGTGCCAGGGACGACTGTGGCTGCCTGCACCGTGCTGCACAGCTGCCGTGCTGCACCCAAGCGTGCTGAAGGCACTGGGGAAACTCTCCTGGCTGCTCCTCTCTCAGAGCTGCAGTGAGTGTGCCAGTGCTGTGCCTGCCCTTCGCTGGAGAGCCCTGACCTCCTCAGGACCTGTGGGATTTGGATGTCAGCAGGAAGCCCAGGGGGGATGGCCAGGGGCACAAGGATCTCGACTCGGCTCTGTGCCTCCCCTCCGCACCACCCCCGCTGCCTGGGCCGCCCTGGCTGCTGGGTGAGGATTGCTGCTCAGCTTGCACAAGGCCTAAGGCTGATGGCCTGGGCTCAGGCTGTGGCTCAGAGGCGTTTCTGAGCTGCATGTGGGTGGTGCAGCCACCCACACAGCTGTGCTGTGTGCTCAGCTCCATTGTATGCACGTGTGCATGCAGAGGTGCTGCTGTGTTGGTGCAGTGTGCAGGCCTCAGCCTCACCACCCCCAGCCCTGAGCCACATTTGCCAAGCTGCTGCTGTGTTGGTGCAGTGTGCAGGCCTCAGCCTCACCACCCCCAGCCTTGAGCCACATTTGCCAAGCTGCTGCTGTATTGGTGCAGTGTGCAGGCCTCAGCCTCACCACCCCCAGCCCTGTGCCACATTTGCCAAGCTGCTGCTGGAGGCCTGAGAGTGAACCAAGAGGTTTCTGAGACCAGCTCAGAAGTGCACCAGGAGCCAGCCTGCCATCATCGTGCCTCTGCATCCCCCTGAGTTCCAGTCCTCTGACATGCTGAGATCACAACTGATGACCCGAATCTGATGACAGCAACTGAGCAGGAAAGTGACCTTTGACGAGAGCAGTGCAGGGGAGCAGCCCCTGCGCCTCAGAGAGCAGTGCAGGGGAGCAGCCCCTGTGCCTCAGAGAGCAGTGCAGGGGAGCAGCCCCCTGTGCCTCAGAGAGCAGTGCAGGGAGCAGCCCCTGTGCCTCAGAGAGCAGTGCAGGGAGCAGCCCCTGTGCCTCAGAAAGCAGCACAGGGGAGCAGCCCCTGTGCCTCAGAGAGCAGTGCAGGGAGCAGCCCCTGTGCCTCAGAGAGCAGTGCAGGGAGCAGCCCCTGTGCCTCAGAGAGTGCAGGAGCAGCCCTGTGCCTCAGAGAGGTGCAGCAGTGTGCCTCAGGGAGTGCAGCCCCTGTGCCTCAGAGAGCAGTGCAGGGGAGCAGCCCCTGTGCCTCAGAGAGCAGTGCAGGGAGCAGCCCCTGTGCCTCAGAGAGCAGTGCAGGGAGCAGCCCCTGTGCCTCAGAGAGCAGTGCAGGGGAGCAGCCCCTGTGCCTCAGAGAGCAGTGCAGGGAGCAGCCCCTGTGCCTCAGAGAGAAGTGCAGGGGAGCAGCCCCTGTGCCTCAGAGAGCAGTGCAGGGCAGCCCTGTGCCTCAGGGAGCAGCCCCTGTGCCTCAGAGGGCAGTGCAGGGGAGCAGCCCCTGTGCCTCAGAGAGCAGTGCAGGGAGCAGCCCCTGTGCCTCAGAAAGCAGCACAGGGGAGCAGCCCCTGTGCCTCAGAGAGCAGTGCAGGGAGCAGCCCCTGTGCCTCAGAGAGCAGTGCAGGGAGCAGCCCCTGTGCCTCAGAGAGCAGTGCAGGGGAGCAGCCCCTGTGCCTCAGAGGGCAGTGCAGGGGAGCAGCCCCTGTGCCTCAGAGGGCAGTGCAGGGGAGCAGCCCCTGTGCCTCAGGCCAGCCCAGGCCATGCCACAGCACGGAGCAGCCAGGCAGCACCCAAACCTTTCAGCAGTTCGGATTCCCTGACTTTGCTGAGCAGAGCACAGCACCAGGGACCCCTTCCCAGCCCTGGGAGCTGTGACAGTGGCCTGTACAAAGCAGCTTCCTGGGGTGGGGCCAGGTCTAATAAACAAACGTGTGCCGTGCAAACCTCACCTGTCTCTGCAATGGGACCCCCTGGGCGAGCAAGGGGTCACCCCAGCCCTGCCCATGCCAGGGCATGGGCAATGGGCCAGTGGCTAGGTGGGGGATCTGGGAAAGACCCCCAGGGACAGAGGGTTGTGGGGCCGGAGAGGGAGCTGCTCTCACAGCCAGCTGCAGGTGAAGGCAGGCAGGGAAGGAAGCACTGGGAGGGGGGTGGAATGGGCACACATCTCTCCCTCCTCCTGCTTTCCTCACTGGAAGCAGGGAGCTGGTCGAGGCTGCAAAGGCAACAAGTGAACCCCTGGGGTCCCACAGCCCCAGGGAAGGCAGGGATGTGTCCCCAGGCAGGGGACTCTTCAGACATTCAGCACCCCCTGTGGCCTCAGGCACTTCTCAAGCCCACTTCCCAGAGCTGTCAAAAATGGAGCAGAGCAGGTATTGGAAAGTGAAGAGACCAGGAAAACTCCTTGCATGTCCAAATCTGTCCTCTAGTCCCTTCTTTCTCTCAGCATCGTGCAGCTGTGAGGGACAGAAGCTCAAACTGCTGCCCCACACAGGTCTTGTTTAATTAAAAGCCTGAGCAAGGATGATGCTTCCCCAGCTGTTCATCTTCTCACAGTGTCTAGGGCAGGGAGATGTGGGGCAGGGAGATGTGGTCCATGGTGATGCACATCCCAGCCCTGCTCCTGCCATGGCTCCCAGGGAGGCCATCCCCCTTTGTGCTTGGTGCTCTCAAAGCCTGGCTGCTGTAGCTGCTGGCCTGTGGACCCAGGTGCTGTGCAGCTGGGGTTTTCCATGCCCCCATGATGCTTTCCCAGCCTGGCTACCTACCTTTAAGGGGAGCCTAAAGGGGAGTGAGAAGCTCAGATGTTGCAGATCCCAAGGTGCTTTGGTCAGCAGTGTGGGCAGAACCAGCCTGAGCCCTGCAAACTGCTTGGGGGGGAACCTGGGGTGAGCTGCAGCAGCTCCAGTGGCTGAAGGAGGCCTGGAGAGCCCTTTCTAGGGGACAGCTGGGGCACTGTGCCCTGATGGGGAAGAACCCCCTGCAGCATAAACCCCAGGGGAGAGAGTCCCCCTTGCACCCCTACCCACAGCCCCATCCATCCCTTCTCATGAGGCAACAGGCAAGGAGCACCCCAGACCTCTCGGGGTCCGCAAGAGGGGCCCCCCTCCCACCACGGGGGCTTCCCCTGCTCCACCTCACCCGCGCTGTGTGCCCGGCTGGCCCCCGCTCACCGAGCCCCTTCCTCCCCCCCCCATCACGGGCCGGGGCTCGGCAGGGGCGGTGCGGAGCCGGCGGGGACGGCTGGCCCCGGAGCCCCTGCTAAGTGCTTGTGGGGTTGGGTTTTTTTCCACTCCTGGGAACCAAGCGCCAGCTTTTGTTAGCGAACAGAGCGCAGCTTTCATGTGAGAGGTTAGTACAGTACGGCAGTGCCTAATGAGGGGATAATAGAGGCTGATTCTCACACTCCGGGGACTGGAGGTGACAGCAGCACGGGAGAAGGGTATTTAACACCTTCGCCCTGGGAACCTTTTCCCTTCGCAGCCGGAGTCCCCCGGCCGTGCCAAGAGCAGGGAGGAGGAGGAGGAGGAGGTGCAGCGCTTTTGTCCGCGCTTCCTTCCCGCGGCGCGGTCCCGTCGCGCTGGCACACGTGTCCTCACGGCGGGGGCAGCTGGCAGCACAGCCTGGGAAACAGGCGGACGATAAGGCAGGATCTGGCCCCGTCACCAGCTCACGGTGTCCAAACGGCCCCAGCCCTGGGCACTGCGGGGACCTTCTGGGGCCCGGTGCCTGGCAGGGACACAATCCCCAGGGCCGGGGGTATGGGGAGCTGGGGATGAGCCCCCTCAGCGTGGGGGCTGCCCTCCACCTGTGTCCCCATGGCTGTCACCTCCCTCGTTGCCTTGCAGTCGTCTGTGCCAGGATGGGTCTCGTGTTGCCAGCTGGGGCATCCTCAGTGGATCAAGATTCGGGGGTGGAGAGGCCCCTGAAGCCCGGGCAGAGCAGCACAGGCTGGGCACTGCACAGGGAGGAGCTAAGGCCCCCACTGCCCAGCCTTGCTCTTCCTAGAGCAGTGCACATTCTTTCCTCCCACCCTGCCACAGTGGCTCAGGAAGGAGATGAGCCCTGCAAGTGTGTGGCACCTGCTGCCAGCCCTGCACGGCAGCCACAGGGGTACCAGGTGCAGGTGGTGTTGCCATTGTCTTGGGGGCAGGGAGAGGTTTCACAGGGAGCATCATCTGGGTGCTGGTGGAGGCATGGAGCATGGCTAGGGTGGGACAGGAGCCCCTGGAGGAGCATGCTGCTGCTGAGCTGCTCGTGGGGGGCTGGGCTGGATGAGAACCCTGGCTGCTGTGTTTATCAAGAGAGCTCAATTCAGAGTGGCTGTGCAGGGAGCTGGAATGTCCCCAGAGCAGGAGGGACCAGTTCTGCCAAATTCCACCCCCATGGGATGCCAAATTACAAGTGTCATGGCCTGGGCTGTCACTCTGCTCCCAGCCTCTCAGGGCAGGACACCTTCCCACCACTCAGCAATGGCACAGTGCTGCAGTAACCCTTTCCTTGGTGCCTGCTGAGGTGGCAGGTGGGAAGCCACCAGCTTGCAGGTCCCCAATGCTCCAGAGCTGCCTCTCCTTGGGGTGCTGCTCCCAAGGAGTTGTGCTCAGCTGGGATGATGGATGCTGCAAAGCTGAGTTCCATCGGTGCCAGGGGCTCAGTGCCAGCATGTGCCCTCTATGAGGCTGGGTCAGACCTCAGAGCATCAGAGGTGGGTGTGGGGAGGGCTTTGGAGTCTGGTCTGTGCCTGCTAGAAATGAGGAGTTGCTGCAGCTGCTGGCCAAAGTCTGCACTTCCAAACGCTGGGGAGGGTTGGCTGCAGCCCTCCCTGGGCAGTTCACCAGCTCTGTGCCCACGCTGGGCACCCAGGTGGTCCATAGGGGGAGGTCTTCAAACCACCATGCCCCTATCTGCTGACTTACACCCCTCCTGTCAGCAGTGTCTGGCCTCATTACTTGGCTCTTTTGTGCTCTTTTCTATCTCCTTCACTCTTCACAGCAGCAGCACACCACTGCCAGCCTCTGGGGGCTCCGACAGGAGCCCTTGCAGGGGCTGCAAGCTTCCCACGTCTTGGTTTGTGGCTGCACAAAGCTGGTGGCAGTGCCCTCCTGGCCTCTCTAGTGGTGCTTGGTCCCACAGAGTGGCAAGCCCCTCTCAGGGGGCAGGACTGGGCTCCAGGCTGTGCAGGGGGCTGGACTGTCCTCTGCTCCCCAGAAAGCCCAGAGGGAAGCAAAGGGTGGAGATGTGCAAGGAGATGGCCTCTGGGTGGATCCTTCTGCAGGGACCTCTGCACCCGGGGCTGGTCATCTCCTCCAGCCTGCAAGGCTCTGGAGCTTTCTAGGTCAGTTGAAAGTGTGGGAGCAGCTCTGCTTCCCTGGGGGCACAGGGAGGGGGCAAGGGCAGTATTGCCTGCCCAGGTGTGGAAGAGGCTGTGGGGGTGGAATGGGAGAGCTTAGGAAAGCTTAGCTTAGAAAAGCTAACCACAGGGTCACAGTGAGGTGTGACAGGGGTCAGTGTCTGTGGGCACCTGGAGGATGAGTCCAGCACTGTGTTTATTGGGTTACTTTGGGATGTCCACACCTCTGGAGTGGGGGAGCTGAGCCCTGGCCCAGGCCTGGGGGGAGGGACCAGCAGCCCCAGGGACTGGCCATAAGAGTGATGAGGCTTGGGAAGAGTTTTGCTGACCCAGGAGCTCTGAGTTCCAAGAAGCCCAAGTGCCAGGCCCGAGGCAGAGCCTGTGGGCTGTGCTGTATGGCTGCTGCAAGGCTTGGTGGTAAAGAGGTGTAGGGCAGGGGTGGAGAGGCACTGACCTCACCTCAGGTGCTGTACACACAGATGGGTGTGGAAGAGGCCCCTCCTCATCAGTGGGCAGTGTCTGGGCTGATCTGGGGCTGTTGTGCAGCAGCTACCACTGGGTTCTGCTCTGCTCTGGCTGCTGGAGGAGCAGATGCTGTCTCTGGTTCCTTGGCTCTGCCCCCATGGGCAACTGTGGGGGGGCAGGCAGAAGCTCTAGCAATTGCTGCTGGTGGCACTGCCCATGGTGGTATTGCCTGCAGTGGTGTCCCTGTGGTGCACCTCCCTGCTTGGTCCTTTCTTGGGCTGCTCCAGCCTGGACCCATCCTCCAGAGAGGGATCAGCAGGCGCAGCCCCTGCTGGCCCACAGGCAGGTGGGTGGGAGCAGGTTGCCCACCCGGGTACATGGTCCTCATCATTCCTGGGCCCAAAGGGCATCTTTCTGGGTCAGCCTGTGCCAGCCTGCTTGCCCTGGAGGTGTTTTGCAGCTGAGCTGGCCTGGGCCTGAGAAGCAGACAGTGCCTGGCTGGAGTGTGCTGCAGTGCTTAATGAGAGCGCAGCAGCAGCCTGGGAAAGAGCTCTGCTCACAGTGCTGGGCAGCGTTTTGTTGTGGAGCTGCCGGGCTGCCATGAGCACAGCCTGGGGAGCCCCAGGCACAATGAGCCCTTTATGAGCCCCTCCCTGGCTCGCCCCGACCCTGAACTTTCCCATTAGCTGCTGGCACAGTGCCCTGCCCACTGTGCCCGGGGGGAGCCGGCACGGGCGGGGATGGCAGTGCACGGCAAGGCAGAGCCTCCTCCTCCCCTCCTCGGGGCGGTGTGGCAGGAGAGGGGACAGTGTGTGGTGTCCAGAGGAGAGCACATCCACCGGCTCTGCCTCCATGTTTCACAGAATCCCAGCCTGCCAGCTTGGAAATGCCCCCAACGGTCATCTGGTGCCAACCCTCCTCTGTCACAGCAGTGAAATGAGCTGGCCCAGCACCCTGGCAGGATGAGACCTAAACTGCCCAGTGCAGGGGACTCCACTGCTTCCCCAGGGAGATGATTCCAGCCTCCAGCTGTGCTCACAGGGAAACCTTTTCTTCTGGAGTCCAATGGGAATCTCCCCAGCAGAAACCTGTCCCCAGCAGCCCTTGCCTGCTCCATGGCAATCCCTGGGCAAAGGGAGTCTCCATCCTCCTGGGGGCCACCCTTCATGTCCTGCTCCATGGGGAGAAGGTCTCCCTGGAGGCTTCTCCAGGCTGAACACAGCCAGCTCTCAGCCTTGCCTCACAGGGCAGGGCTGCCAGGCCTCTCATCTGGACCTGGGTGCCATTTCCAGGGTCTTATTTCCAGGCAGGGCTTTCCAGGGTGCCATTGGCCCAGGGTGCAGTGTGTCATTTCTCTCATCTGGACCATTTCCAGGTGCCATTTCCAGGGTGCTATTTCATTTTTCCAGGGTGCCATTTTTCCAGGATTTCTCTGATTTCCAGGGTGCTGCCATTTTTCCAGGGTGCCATTTCCAGGGTCTCATTTCCAGGGTCTCATTTCCAGGGTGCCATTTCCAGGGTCCCATTTCCAGGGTCTCATTTCCAGGGTCTCATTTCCAGGGTGTCAATTCCATTTCCAGGATCTCATTTCCAGGGTGCCATTTCCAGGGTGTGTTTTCCAGGATCTCATTTGCAGGGTGCCATTTCCAGTGTGTCATTTCCAGGATCTCATTTCATTTGCAGGGTGCTATTTCATTTCCAGGATCTCATTTGTGCCATTTCATTTCATTTCAGGGTCCCATTTCTCTCATTTGCAGGGTCTCATTTTGCAGGGTGATTCATTTGTCATTTCAGGGTCCCATTTCCAGGGTCTCATTTCAGGATCTCATTTCAGGGTGTCATTTCCAGGGTGCCATTTCCAGGGTCTCATTTCCAGGGTCTCATTTCCAGGGTGTCAATTCCAGGGTGCCAATTCCAGGGTGCCATTTCCAGGGTCTCATTTCCAGGGTCTCATTTCCAGGGTGTCAATTCCAGGGTGCCAATTCCAGGGTGCCATTTCCAGGGTCTCATTTCCAGGGTGTCAATTCCAGGGTGCCATTTCCAGGGTCCCATTTCCAGGGTCTCATTTCCAGGGTGCCATTTCCAGGGTGCCATTTCCAGGGTCTCATTTGCAGGGCGCCATTTCCAGTGTGTCATTTCCAGGGTGCCATTTCCAGGCTGTCATTTCCAGGGTCCCATTTCCAGGGTCTCATTTCTAGGGTCTCATTTCCAGGGTCTCATTTCCAGGATCTCATTTCCAGAGTCTCATTTCCAAGGTGTCATTTCCAGGGTGCCATTCCAGGGTCTCATTTCCAGGGTGCCATTTCCAGGGTGCCATTTCCATGGTGCCATTTCCATGGTGCCATTTCCAGGGTGCCTTTTCCACGTTCTCATTTCCAGGGTCTTATTTCCAGGCTGTCATTTCCAGGGTCTCATTTCCAGGGTGCCATTTCCAGGGTCTCATTTCCAAGGTGTCATTTCCAGGGTGCCATTTCCAGGGTCTTATTTCCAGGCTGTCATTTCCAGGGTGCCATTTCCAGGGTCTCATTTCCAGGGTGCCATTTCCAGGGTCCATTTCCAGGCTGTCATTTCCAGGGTCTCATTTCCAGGGTGCCATTTCCAGGATGTTTTTTCCAGGCTGTCATTTCCAGGATGCCATTTCCAGGGTCTCATTTCCAAGGTGTCATTTCCAGGGTGCCATTTCCAGGGTGTCATTTCCAGGGTCTCAATTCAGCATCCCATTTCCAAGGTCTCATTTCCAGGGTCTCATTTCCAGCATCCCATTTCCAGGGTCTCATTTCCAGGGTGCTATTTCCAGGATGCCATTTCCAGGGCCTCATTTCCAGGCTGTCATTTTCAGCGTGCCATTTCCAGGGTCTTATTTCCAGGGTCTCATTTCCAGGGTGCCATTTCCAGGGTGCCATTTCCAGGGTCTTATTTCCAGGGTCTCATTTCCAGGGTGCCATTTCCAGGGTGCCATTTCCAGGGTCTCATTTCCAGGGTCATATTTCCAGGGTCCCATTTCCAGGGTGTCAATTCCATGGTGCCATTTCCAAGGTGCCATATCCAGGGTGTCATTTCCAAGGTGTCTTTCCCAGGGTCTCATTTCCAGGCTGTCATTTCCAGGGTCTCATTTCCTGGGTGCCATTTCCAGGGTGCCATTTCCAGGGTCTCATTTCCAGGGTGCCATTTCCCGGGTGCCATTTCCCTGGTGCCATCCTGGCCCAGCTGTATGAGCAGCACAGCTGCTTTGCTGCTGCAGGTGTGAGGAAGCTTCCCCAGCCCCGGTGGCCCTGCAGGCTCTGCCCCAGGAATGTTCTTCTCCCCCACAGCCTTGGTCTGTGCCTAGGTGGGGCTGTGGGGTCTGCATGCTCTCCAGGAGGGTGAGGCCAAGCCTCCACTCCCAGAGGATTCAGGTCAGGTCTTTTGCTGCTAGCAGAGCAGAGCCTGGCTGGGGCCTCCACCAGCAGAGGCTGTTGGTGGCAAGGGATGGCTCTTGCCTAGGTCTGCTCCTGACCTGGGGCCTCTCATGCCGTGGTGACTCTGCATCTGCAGCCACTGCCTCCATGGAGAGCTCTGCCCCTGAGCACTGCTGAGCCCTCCCTGGGCTGGGACCAAGGAAAGAAGCCCTGAGTGGGGGCTGCAGGGCTGTTGGGGGCAGCCCTGACACCAGGGGGAGGGGGAGGCAAGGCTGAGACATCGCTTCTGCTGCTGCTGATGCCAGGGGTAATGTGCCCACCCCCAGGGACCTGCATGGGATGGAGCTGCCCCTGGCATAGGATGGAGCTGTAAGAGCAGCCACCAGCCCAGGACTCATTTCAGCACCACTTGCATGAGGGAAGGATCTGGCCCTCTCGATTTGCAGCCCCCTCATGCTGCTGTGTGTTTGCTGGTGGGCTCCCCCAGCCCACTGCCCAGCACCCTGGGGTGTTGAGGAGCTCTCTTGGAGGGGCTCTGGGAGCTGCAGGGCTGGCAGCTGGGAGGAGGGTGAGGTACACTGGAGGTGGCTCCTCGAGGCAGGACTGGGAGCTGCTGTGCATTTCTCCTTGCCAGTGAGTGGGAATGAAAGGTGTCTGAGAGGGACCTAAGGGGCAGCACAGTGGCAATGGCACCTGGGACACAGGGAGGCCTTGAGAGGGTGCTGGGCTCTGGAGCTCCTCTGGGGCATGCCCAGGACACTTGCACTGCAGTTGGATTTGACAGGCTCCTGAGTGGCATCTGCAGGAGCCTGAACCTCGTTAAGGGCTGAGATTGGCACAGGTGGGACCCCAGGGCAGCTTTTACTGCCCCACACGTTGGGGCTGGCAGGGGAGCCCCTGACTGTGACCTGAGCCCCAAACCCTCTGCCTGCCCTGTGCGGGGTTCTGCTGCTCCCTGCCAGGCATCTGGGGAGCCCAGGGCCCCAGGTGCTCCTGGTGGGGGGGCACAGGCTGGGGAGCTGGCACGGGGTGGTGGGAACCTGCTGCAGCGCTCCGAGGGCTCACAAGTGTGCCAGAGCAGAGGGAGGTGCTGGCAGCAGCTCTGCCCTCCTGGCTCCTCCCGCACACAGCCAGCGAGGTGGAGTCCCAGGGCAGGCAGAGAGGCTGCATCCCTGCCAGGCTGCTGCCCAGCCAGCTGGAGAGGGCAGGGGGCTCTGGAGGGTGCTGGGAGCCCTGCCTGTGCCCCCGGCTCTGCTCCGCGGCACAGGGCTGGGAGGCTGCGGCTTGTGCTGCGGTGGGGAGCACAGGGAGCAGGGCTGGGGACAGGCAGAGCTGGCTGTGGAGCAGGGCCCAGAGGGTACTGAAGTCCTCGGGTGGAGGGCAGCCCCTGCAGCTCCCGGGAGGAGCCTGAGCCTTGGCTTCAGCTGAGCAGAAGTTAAGCTACTGCTGCAAAGTGGCAGCTTGCAGCTCTCCCAGCTGGGAGGAGCACAACCACCCAGCACCCCCCAGCTGCCACCAGCTGTGGCTGAGGCCAGGGCAGGGGACTGGCTGCTGGACCCTGCTGGAGCTGGGGTACCTCTCTGGACCTTCCCCAACCCCCAGGCAAGCCATGCTGCAGCCCAAGGCTTTGCCTCCTGGGGCGTGCTGCCCTGCAGGGACAGACAGACACAGAGTCATAGAATGGTTTGGGTTGGAAGAGATCTGTCAAGGTCAAGCAGGGACACCTGCAGCTAGACCAAGCTGCTCTGAGCCCATCCAGCCCCACTGACCTGGGCAGGTGAGAGGATGCATCCCAGGGCCTGTCCCTACAGCAGGTGGACAGCAGCCCCTGTGCTGCAGGCAGGTGCTGGAGCTGTATGGCCTCTGTGTGCCCTTCCTCAACTGCCATGGCCAAGCTGGCAGCAGTGCCACTTCCCCCATGGGCACCCACCCAGGCTCCATACCACACCATGCTTGGCATCAGGGAGCTTGGCTGGTGGTACAGCCTGGCTCTGCTGCTCTTTGAGTCCAGCCTGGGGGTAAACTCAGGCTGAGGGGTGAGCTCTGCCTGGCAGTCAGCCCAGCCTGGCAGTGAGCTCTGCCTGGGGTGAGCACAGCCTGGGTGCTAACCTCAGGATAGGGACTGATCCCAGCCTGACTATTGAGGCCAGGATGGGTGCTGAGCCCAGATAAGTTAAACCAGGGTGCTGAGCCCAGTTCCATGCTAAAGCCAGCTCAGCTCAGCCTGCGTGCTGAGCCTGGCTTGGTGCTGAGCCCTGCTGCTGTGCCTTGCCCAGTCCATCCCTGTGGGGCCGGTGACAAACCAGGCTGGGTGCAAGACATACACCCAGCACCAGGGGAGCCCCACATCCACTCTCTGGGAGGCAGCCTGGGCCCTGGCCCAGGCATGCAGCAGTGTGGGCAGCAGGCAGCAGTGCAGGCAGCAGGCTGGGCACACTGGGCAGGTAGCAGTGCAGGCAGCAGGCAGCAGTGCGGGCAGCAGGCAGCAGTGCAGGCAACAGGCTGGGCAGGCAGCAGTGCAAGCAGCAAGCTGGGCAGACTGGGCAGGCAGCAGTGTGGGCAGCAGTCTGTGCGGGCAGCAGGCATCAATGTGGGCAGCAGTGCAGGCAGCAGGCAGCAGTGCAGGCAGCAGTGTGGGCAGCAGTGCAGGCAGCAGGCTGTGCGGGCAGCAGTGCAGGCAGCAGGCTGTGCGGGCAGCAGTGCAGGCAGCAGGCTGTGTGGGCAGCAGTGCAGGCAGCAGGCTGTGCAGGCAGCAGTGCAGGCAGCAGGCTGTGTGGGCAGCAGTGCAGGCAGCAGGCTGTGTGGGCAGCAGTGCAGGCAGAAGGCTGTGTGGGCAGCAGTGTGGGCAGCAGGCTGGGCATGCAGCAGTGCAGGCAGCAGGCTGTGCAGGCAGCAGTGCAGGCAGCAGGCTGTGTGGGCAGCAGTGCAGGCAGCAGGCTGTGTGGGCAGCAGTGCAGGTAGCAGGCTGTGTGGGCAGCAGTGCAGGCAGCAGGCTGTGTGGGCAGCAGTGCAGGGCAGCAGGCTGTGTGGGCAGCAGTGTGGGCAGCACGCTGTGCAGGCAGCAGGCTGTGCGGGCAGCAGTGCAGGCAGCAGTGCAGGCAGCAGGCTGTGTGGGCAGCAGTGCAGGCAGGCAGCAGTGCAGGCAGCAGTGCAGGCAGCAGGCTGTGTGGGCAGCAGTGCAGGCAGGCAGCAGTGCAGGCAGCAGTGCAGGCAGCAGGCTGTGCGGGCAGCAGTGCAGGCAGCAGTGCAGGCAGCAGGCTGTGCGGGCAGCAGTGCAGGCAGCAGGCTGTGCGGGCAGCAGGCTGGGCAGGTAGCAGTTCAGGCAGCAGGCTGTGCGGGCAGCAGTGCAGGCAGCAGTGCAGGCAGCAGGCTGTGCGGGCAGCAGGCTGGGCAGGCAGCAGTGCAGGCAGCAGGCTGTGCGGGCAGCAGTGCAGGCAGCAGTGCAGGCAGCAGGCTGTGCGGGCAGCAGGCTGGGCAGGTAGCAGTTCAGGCAGCAGGCTGTGCGGGCAGCAGTGCAGGCAGCAGTGCAGGCAGCAGGCTGGGCAGGTAGCAGTGCAGGCAGCAGGCTGTGCGGGCAGCAGTGCAGGCAGCAGTGCAGGCAGCAGGCTGTGCGGGCAGCAGGCTGGGCTGGCATCCGGAGCCCCTGGGAAAGGGGCAGGGTGCCCGGGGCAGCCGCAGGCTCATAATGCCCATCTTGTTCTGCAGGCTGGGAGCGCTCGGGGTGAGCCTGCGCCGCCCCTCCCCCCGCCGTTCCCAGCCTATTCTACCTTGTGAGTAGGAACTGGTTTTTCTTCCTGGGCCATTGTTTCCGCTGCATTGGGTAGATCGCTCCAGGCTTTGCTCAGATTTCCTTTCTCACGCTTTTTTTTTCCGCTCCCGCTCTCTGCTGTTTCTCTTCTCTCCCCAATTAAAGCGGCAGGCGCTGCCCGCCGGGCCCGGGGGGGGGGTCTCACCTCCCCCCTGCGCTGCCCCTGCGCTCGCTGCGGGTGCCCGGGGTGAGGGGCCGGGCTCCCAAATCGTGTTCCCGTGCTGGGGAACCTGCTGCAGGGTCTGGAAGGGCCCCGAGCAGCCCGCAGGCCACGCAAGCCTCTGGGGCTGGGGCTGCTCGGGGCTCCCTTTTCCTGCCACTGTGTCCACCGCAGCCATCGGGTTTGCTTTAGGGGTCTGGTGCCGCCCAGCAGCATCAGGAGGCTCCGAAGTGCTCCCCCACACCATGCAGGGTGGGACTGAGTGGTTACCCCAGGCACTGAGCCAGGGTGGCACCCTGTCCTCCCCAGCACTGGGACCAAGCTGTGGCCGCTGGGCTTCAGCTCCTGCTCCTGGGTGGAGTGGAGGGAGTCAGTCCTGGCCCCCCGGTGTCAGTCCTGGCCCCCTGGTGTCAGTCCTGGCCCCCCGGTGTCAGTCCTGGCCTCCTGGTGTCAGTCCTGGCCCCCAGAGTCAGTCCTGGCCCCCAGAGTCAGTCCTGCCCCCCTGGAGTCAGTCCTGCCCTGCAGAGTCAGTCCTGGCCCCCTGGAGTCAGTCCTGGCCCCCAGTGTCAGTCCTGGCCCCCCAGAGTCAGTCCTGCCCCCCTGGAGTCAGTGTCAGTCCTGGCCCCCCAGAGTCAGTCCTGGCCCCCTGGAGTCAGTCCTGGCCCCCCAGTGTCAGTCCTGGCCCCCTGGAGTCAGTCCTGCCCTGCAGAGTCAGTCCTGGCCCCCTGGAGTCAGTCCTGGCCCCCCAGAGTCAGTCCTGCCCCCCTGGAGTCAGTCCTGCCCTGCAGAGTCAGTCCTGGCCCCCCAGAGTCAGTCCTGGCCCCCTGGAGTCAGTCCTGGCCCCGGTGTCAGTCCTGGCCCCCAGAGTCAGTCCTGGCCCCCTGGAGTCAGTCCTGGCCCCCCAGTGTCAGTCCTGGCCCCCTGGAGTCAGTCCTGCCCCCCCAGTGTCAGTCCTGCCCCCAAGACAATCCTGGCTTCCCAGTGTCAGTCCTGCCCCCCACCCCGCCTGGCCCCCTGGTGTCAGTCCTGGCCCCCAGTGTCAGTCCTGGCCCCCTGGAGTCAGTCCTGCCCCCCAGCCCTGCCCCCAAGACAATCCTGGCTTCCCAGTGTCAGTCCTGCCCCCCGAGTCAGTCCTGGCCCCCTGGTGTCAGTCCTGGCCCCCAGTGTCAGTCCTGGCCTCCTGGTGTCAGTCCTGGCCCCCAGTGTCAGTCCTGGCCTGGCCCCTGGTGTCAGTCCTGGCCCCCGAGTGTCCTAGCCCCGGTGTCAGTCCTGGCCTCCTGGTGTCAGTCCTGGCCCCCCGGTGTCAGTCCTGGGCCCCTGGTGTCAGTCCTGGCCCCCCGGTGTCAGTCCTGGCCCCCCGGTGTCAGTCCTTGGGCCCCTGGTGTCAGTCCTGGCCCCCCAGTGTCAGTCCTGGCCCCCCGGAGTCAGTCCTGCCCCCCGGAGCCGGTCCTGCCCCTGTGGCATGATTTCATGTGGCCATGGAGCTGGGTGGAGGCAGGGTGCGAGTGGCTGCTCTGTGTGGGTTAGCTGTGATGAAGTGTGGCCGTCCTCAGAGCGGCTGGGGGCCAGGGGAGCCTGTCCTGCAGAGCTGTGCCCAGGGAGCAGGGCTCTGCTCCCCAGCTCCTTGCCCCCTGATGCACCCAGCCACACCAGGCAGGGGTGGGATGTCCTGGTGCCACGGAAGACGCTGCCCTCCTCCAGGAGGTCTGGCATGCAGACAGGGAAGGGCAGGTAGTGCCCAGATGGTATCTGGCTCTGGCTGGGGAAGGCAGCACATCCCCTGGGGCCTGCAGGGTGGCACCTTTGGCTTCCCAGATAAAAGTAGAAGTGAAACAGGAGCCTGACTTCCCCAGCCACTGCTGCTGCCTCTGCCCTCACACTCCCCTCAGCCACTGTGCCAGCTGAGGGGGCACCAGCCTCTGTCACCCCCATGGCTCCCTGGAGACAGCAGGGGAGACACAGGTGGCAGGGATGCAGGGGAGGATGCTCATGAAGCAGAAGGCCATGGAGGAGCAGAGCCATGCAGCCACCTGGCCCCAGCAGCCTTGGCCACTTGTGCAGGACTGAGAAGTGCTGTGGGGAAAAGCTTTGGGGCACAGCTTCCAGCTGGGCACAGCCCTGAGAGCTCAGGACGTGGCAGGAGCAGAAACTCTCTGGCTTGCCTTTCAGAGATGGCCCCAGGACCTCAGCCAGAGGAGGGGCAGCTCTGCCATGGGAAGGCAGAAGGAGCAGGAGTGAGGGTGATGTGGCCTCAGGACATAACAAACTCTTTCCCTAAGGCTTGTCCAGCAGCAGCGGTGCAGGATGCAGCCCCCAGCACAGCTGGCAGGAGGCTGCAGTGAGGGAGCTGGGGCTCTGTGTGCTGCACTGAGGCTCCTGGGCCCCAGGCCAGGCAGGACATTGAGCTTGCAGCGTGGCCAGCATGTGTTTGGGTAGTGAAGAGCAGTGCCACAACTCACTGTGAACCACCTGGGGCTGGACTCCATACAGACAGCCAAGCTTTGGTCTTCTGCAGTTTCCAGGGCTCTGACTCCTCTGGTCAGAAAATGTATTCCCACCACCCTCTGCATTTCTTCTGCCCAACTGCAATGCTCCTGAGGATCTGAGGGATGCTTGGCAGCCAGATGTCCACCTGCATTTTGGTTTTCAGGCCAGGCTCTCTCAGTGTGGGCTGGCAGGATGTGGACCTTCACTCTGCTTCCAGCACTGGGGGCAAACAGATTGGGTTGTTTTTTCCAGGCCTCGTGTTCACCAGCCTCCAGCATCCTCTGGCCAGGAGCTGAGCTCTCACCTCCAGCTGGATAAAACTCAGTAGCTTGGTGAAGAGGAGCAGCAATGAGCTGCACTGCAGGGGGCTGGGCATTAACCCTTCTCCTGCCATGGCAAAAGCTCACACTCGCAGAGTCACAGAATGCATTAGATTGGAAGGGACTCTCAGAGGCCATCCTGTCCAACCTCCAACTGCAGCAGGCTGCCCAGGGCCACATCAAGTTTGATCTTGAATGTCTCCAGGGATGAGGCCTTAACCCTGTCCCTGGGCAGCCTGTGCCAGGCTATCCCCAGCCTCCCTGTGCAGAACTTCCTCCTGATGTCCAACCTAACTCTGCCCTGCTCCACTCTCAAACCAATCCTATCCCCACAGCCCCTTCTGAACAGTCCCTCCCCAGCCTGCCTGCAGGTTCCCTTCAGACAGGATGGCTCAGGAGCAAGCTGGTGCAGGAGGGGTGTGCTGTGGAGCCTCGTGGTGCAGGTCTCTACACCCAGGAGGGGTTCCCCCGTGGGTGGGAAGCACACTGAGGCCATCGGGAAGGCACCGTGCTGGCCTGGGGCTGGAGGAGCAGAGGCAGGGAAGGAGGGTGGGAAGGGACCAGCCAGCCACCAGCCCCTGGCAGCTTCTTGCACAGAGCTCAGCCTGAACCAAAGGCCTTGGGGATGCTGCACAACCTCATTGTAAGGCAGCTCTTGCTGGCTTGGCTTTGTTACGAAGCTGGCTGGGAGCCTGTCCCGGAGCAGCAGGCGCGGTGCTGGGTGCTGTGCAAACAGGGCTGGCGGCGGCGGTGAAGGTCAGGCCAAGGGCAGCTCCAGCTCCTTGGAGGGGCTCAGCCCCCAGCTCAGCAGCTCACACTCCAGCTGGGAGGAAAAATGAGCAAGTGGGACTTGAGAGGGCTGCAAGGCAGCTGGAGGAGAGGGAAGCACCTGGGGGGAGCATGCATGGGGGGGGGGTTGAAGATCTTTTCTTCCTTTTCCCCTGGGAAAAGCAGCTTTGCATGTGGGTTTAGGTGTTGATGTTGGGTGAGACTCTCATCGCTGCAAAGGCCTTGAGGGACCAAAAAGGGCTCTTGGTGTCACTGGCAATTAGGTGCCAGCTCCCCAGAGGCAGCGAGGTGGCGGTGGGCTGAGGCTTGCAGTTAGGGACCTGCAGCTGTGTGCCACGCTCCAGGGAGCAGATGTGCCAGGGGAGCGAGGAGCAGCCAGCACAGGAGCCTGGTCCTGTCCCTCCAGATGCTGATTCTGTGGTGGCAGCCTCCATGCACTATCTGGGGATGTGCTTGGGCCTGCTCCAGGGCAGCTGATGGATCCCTTTGACCCAGAACCCACACTGTTTTCTCTCACTTGGTGCAGCTGCAAGGTGGAAATGGAGACGGAGAGAGCCCTGACAAGGAGCCAGCTGAAGCTGGGGTGTCCCCAGAGGGAGCTAGTGGGAGCTGGGGTGCCCAGGACCCGGCAGGGCTCCACCATCTCGGACCCGCTCTTTATCTCCCCGATCTGATCGGCAGCAGCTCCTAAGCTGCCCACTTCAGCCCCTGTGCTTCATGCTCCCAGACAAGCAAGGCCCTTCTAGCTGTCAGGTGAGCTTTTCCCAGGGCTTATGCAAATGATACTAATTAAAGGCATTCTTATCTGTTCGATTTCCCACACCTTTTGCCCCCGAGGGGGATAGAAAAGTCGGTGTTTGAGCTGCGTGTTCCGCGGCAGTCGGAAGGGCTGCCTAGGGAAAGCGTTGGGAAAGGCAGCAGGTCACTGCTGCTGAGCAGAGCTGGCTTAGGCAAGTGTTGAAACACTTCATTATGCATGAGAAACCTTCCAGAAACGGATGAGTAATAGCAGAGCAGGAGCAGAGAAAGCAGTGGGAACGCCGTGCCAGGCTGGCATGGGATCCCATGTCATCCTACCAGCTTAGCAGGGTTGGGCTGGGTCAGCACTTGCCTAAGAGACCTCTCCGAGTACCTGGCTGCCGATGAGGGAAGTGATGTTAATGATTCAATAAACAGAGCCCTTCCCTCTTGCTGAACCAAAATGCCCCTGCACGGTGCCAGGAACCCACCAGCAGCTCTGTGTTTGCACCAGCCAAGGGTAGCTCAGCTCAGATGGGCACAGGAGTGCTGGGGGGTCCTTGTTCAGCCAGGGCTGGGGAGGGATGCCCAGGCTGCAGTCCCAGGTGGGGCCCCTCACAGTCCATCTTCTGGCACAGCTCTCACTGTTGTTGGCAGCAGGGCTGCCATGGCTTGGGTGGCCTCTCAGGACTGTTGTGTGCACCAAGACCCATTGCTCCCCCGAGGGACCTGCACCCAGGTACCTCACCTGCTGCTTGGGTGGCTTTGCTGGTACCCAAGGACAGGCATCAGAGCATTTTTGACAGATCAGGAGGGGCAATGTGCACCTTTACAGTTCCCCAGTACTGGTGGTAAGAAGGTCAATGAGAAAAGCTCTTGGTATAAAGGGGAAGGGAAAGAGCCCAAACATCTACCTTCTGAAAATGCCCTTGGAGGTGCAGGCACCCCAGGGGCCCAGCTGACCACCCACAGCCTTTGCACCTGCAGGCTGTGGAAAGCTGTGCCAGGCCCAGCTGTTGGTGTTTCTGCTCTTGCTGCAAGGACCAGAGAGGAATCCAGGCCATGGCATTGCTGGGGGGAGAGGAGAGAGTCTGAAGGTCAAGGCTATGAGTGCAGCAAGGAGGAGCCCTGGGTAAGGTTTCCATCTGGGCAGATGAGGCCATGTATAGGCAGGACCAGCTCCTGACTTGTTTTTGGACTAGACAGGTGTCACCCAGTTTGCTTTCCCTGTCCTTCCCCCCAGCTCCCTCCTGCCTGGGCACTCTCTGCTTTGAGTGAAGGGCAGGATGCCTGCGTGGAGCTCCTGGGCTTGGGGGGCTGCCCGTGGGCAGGCAGCTGGCTGAACCTGAGCATCCTGCATGCCTGATCTAGGGAGGTTTCAAGTCTCAGTAAGCCCTGCAAGAGTTTCTGCTCCTGGATGCTCAAGGACTTGGCTTTCACAATCGAGATGAGAGTTGCAGCCTCCATCCGAGGAGTGGCTTTCACCTGGCGATAGCCATCTGGGAGAGAGGGAAGGGAAGAAAGGAAGGGGAGAGGGTAGGCAGTGAGTAGGAAAGGAGATGTCACTGCAGGTGGCTGCTGGAGAGTGCTGAGATAGGGCAAGCAGAAGACATCCAAGGAATTGCCCTCTGCATTGCCCCAGAGAGTTCACCCCAGGCACAGGCCTTTGCAGCTGGGTTGGATGCTCTGCTGGGTTGGATGCTCTGCTGGCTTCCCCAGCAAGGAGCTCTCCAGGCAGAGGGATTTGTCTCCCTGCAGAGCTCCTGCCAAGGAGATCCCTGGGTCCACGGCCTTTGTCAGCAGAGCAGGCAGGAGGAGCCTTGCCAGCCCAGGGACTACTGGAGGGACAGCCCCTCAGGGCAGAGCTCAGCATCACCGAGGTGACTCTTGGAACACTTTGAAGCTGCGGCTCAGGGATGTCAAAGGAAGGAGCAAAGCTGACTCCAAAGCTGTCTGAACTGCTCCTCTCCATTTGTGTTGGGCCCCAGCCTATGGAGCTCCAGCTGAACTTCTGCTGCTGGCTTCATCCAGGCTGGCACTGACTCCCAGGGCCCCTTGTGAGTCCCAGGTGGTTTGGCTCCTATTGTCTGCTGGACTTTTCTTCAAGCTTCTCAGCTTCCTAGGTGGAGGCCCAGAAAAGGAGAGGGCTGCTGAGATGGCCCTGGAAGCCCAGGCTGAAGCACCCAGTCCCTCGAGTCCTGGGAGGTCTGTGTGGCACTGCTGGTGAAATCCCTACTGGGAAGCTGGGAGAGGCAGGCTTCTGTCCTGAGCAAGGCTCTGGCTGAGCTGCCAGCATGGCAAAAGGACCTTCCAGCTTCCTTGTCCTCCTCAGCCTTGCAGGCAGGGGCAGCCCCACTGTGTGGCACCTGCCTGCTCAGCTGGGGTGGCTCAGGCTGCTGGGGCTGGGGACAAGCAGAGATCCACAGCAGCAGACACAGCAGTGAACATCCCATCCCAGTCCAGTGGCATCACTCCTTGCAATCCCATGTCACAGCTCCCCATGGTGACACCACAGACCAGGCTGGGCTGCCCAAGGTCCCCCTGGCTGTGGCAGATGCTGCACAGGAGCAAATGGCTGCAGGGGAGACAGTGCCCAGCACTTGGTCAGGACACATGGATGGGTGCAGGGAGAGGGCACAACAGTGTGGGACTGCAGTGGGAGCCACAGCTTCATAGCATCACAGAACTGTCAGGCTTGGAAGGGACCCCAAGGACCAGCCAGTTCCAACCCCCCTGCCATGGGCAGGGACACCTCACACCACAGCAGGTTGCTCACAGCCACCTCCAGCCTGGCTGCAAACACCTCCAGGCAGGAGGCTTCCACCACCTCCCCGGGCAACCTGTGCCAGGCTCTCACCACCCTCATGGGGAAGATCTTCTTAATGTCTGATCTAAATCTCCCCTCCTCTAGCTGGGATCCATCCTCCCCAGCCCTGTCACTACCCCACACCCTAAAGAGTCCCTCCCCAGCTTTCCTGTAGCCCCCCTCAGATGGGGTCGCCCCCTCCTCATCCTCAGCGTGGAGACGGCAGGCAGAGCCCGGGGAGGCAGGGCAGATGTCGCAGCTGTCCCCTGCTGCCCGGAGCCTGGAGCTGGCCCCGGCCCCGCGGGCGGCAGATGCGGGGCCGGAGCGGGGGCGCCCCGGGCTGGCTGTGCCCGGGTGCCGTGCGGGGGCACCGGGGCTGGCCGGGAAGGGGCTGATTCACACGGGGCGCGGGGAGCCGTGGGAACGTGCGAGGGCCACGGCTCCCGGGAGCCAGGATTGCTTCAGCGGGGGTGCAGCCAAGATCCATTTCACAGAGGGCAGAGCAGATCTAGGCTGGGATTTACCAGTGACTAAGCGTGTGCTGGCAAGGGCTGCCCTAGCATGAGAACTGCGGCGCTGCTCCTCCTCCTCCTCCTCCTTGAGGTGTGCCTGCTGCCGGCCTGCAGCCCTGGGGACTCAGGGGCACCCCGCCGGGCGACTGGAGCACAGGTGGTGGTGGCCCAGGTGATGCTGTGGGGGCTGTGGGGGCTGTGGGGGCTGTGGGGGCCGTGGCTGCCAGCTCCCTGCTCCCGAGCTGAGCTCCCTTTACACCCTGCAGGATGGTGTCAGCAGAGACCCCGGGGCCCAGCCCACTTGGCATGTCGTGCCCAGGGCAGGACTGGCATGTGGGGCAGAAGCTGCCACCCCCACCCAGAGCAGGTCACAGGGCTGGAGGGACCTTGTAATGCTGCAGGGGAGAAGCCAAACCCTGCACTGTTGGGTTGCACCCCCTGGGCATCTCCACCTGCCTCATCACCATGAGTTGTGCCCTTGGCCACAGCTACTCCTGCCCTGGTGGATCTGAGCAAACCAAATCTTTCCAAGGAGGATAATCTCTCTCTTCCCCTGCAGAGAGGCTCTCTCTCCACTTTCCTGCCCTTGAAAGCAAAAACTCTGCTCCACATCCCCAGGCTGTGATGCTGGAGGCTGTGGGGAGCTGTGTCCCCAGGCAACATCAAGCCCGAGGGCACCATGCCCCTCCTGAGGTGCCAGGCTGCCCTGCTCACTTCACCTCTTCAGGCTCCTTGCAGCAAGACATTAGAGACAATAATTGCCATTTTGATTGCAGCTAATTGGCTTTGCTGCTAAATGGCTTAGCTGAGCCTGCCCTGTGCTCTGGGGGAGCTGAGGGTGCCCGAGGTCTGGAGGCTGGGGAGGTGCCACAGGGCACAGAGCCTCAGGGCAAGCATCTGGCTGCCCCAGGCTAGTGGGGAACACCAGGTTACCCCCTGGGTGCCAGGGTGTAGCTGGCCCAGGAAGTGACTGCTCCTAATTTACAACAAGGATGAGCCTGAGAAAGAAGTTTGCCCAAGGTTGCTCCATGCACCCCAGCAGGAGCCAGGAGCTCATGCCCAGCCTGCTGGCACTGCTGCCCAAGCACCACAGCATGCTCTGAACTGCCCAGGCTGGGCACTGAGTGGGTTTGGCATTTATGGCAGAGGGGAGATGAGCCCATGCCCACCCGGGGTGCCTGGCAGGGAGGGCTGGGGAGGAGGTTGTGGTTGCCTCACTGTGCACAGCCCAGGTGGAAGCTCAGTGTCCAGGTGGTTTGGGACCTCTCTGGGAGGCTCTGACATGCTGGCACAGCCACTGTTGCCGCTGTGCTTGCTAGGTGCCATCCTACTTCCAGGCTCAACCCCTGTGTGCAGCCCCCTGCCCTGCTGTCCCTATCATGGAGGAGCTCAGCCTGGGCAGAGCTTGGCCGATGTCCCTGGGAGCTGCCCATCACCTCTGCCTGCCTGCTGCCCTCCACAGATCCCTCCCAGCACCCTGTGAGACAAAGGAGGGCTTTGGGTGCTGGCTGGGCTGGTGGCACCCACGTCTCCAGGTCCAGTCTGTGCTGGCTTGGACATCCTTGAGCTCCAAAGGGCTCGCCCACCTCACAGCATCAGCACTGGCTCCAGCATCAGAGCTGGCAGGGGCCAGAGCACAGCTCTGCAGGGAGAGCACTGGGGTCTGCCCCAGGGCTGTGGGTGACATCTGCCATCTCTCTCCCTCCCTGCTTGTCTCTGGATTCCTTCAGGCTTCTCTCCCTCTTTTCTCAGCTGTCTCTCAGGCTGGCTCTGCCCCAGCTGGTGATGAGCTGATGCCACTGAAGGACAGGGAGGCAAAGTTGTGGAATGGAGCCAGTGGCCTCCAGTCCTTGCTACCCCAGACTGCTGAAGCCTGAGGAGATCAGGTCTGGTGGTATCAGGTGTCCTCTGCAGGCTGTGGTGTAACCACCCTGTGTGAGGCTGGCAGTGAACTCCAACAGTGACATCTCCATGAGCAGAGAGCTCCAGTGGCTGTGGCACCACACAGCTCCAGGTTCTCCCCTGCTGGAGTCTCACCCCTGCCCAGTCCCTGGGGCTGAGAGAGGAGGATGTTTTGCCCTGTGTGAGGCAGGGAGGGACATTCAGAGCTCGCAGCACCACTGCCTGCAGCTGGCCCCAGTGTGAGCAGGGAGGATGTGCTGGTGAGGCAGGGCAGCACTCAGGGCTCTGGTGCAGCCTCACAGGGGCAGGAGCTGCCTGATGCTCAGGGTGCACAGGAGGACTGCTGCAAAGTTCCCCTTTGACATCATGGAGCCACAGAGTGGTTTGGGTTGGAAGAGGCCTTTGGGGTTCATCTAGTCCAACCCTGCTGCAGGTTGCCCTGCACAAACTGCCCTGCACTGCTGCCAGGGATGGGGCAGCTCCCACTGCTCTGGGCAGCCTGGGCCAGGCTCTCACCACCCTCAGTGTCAAACATTTCTCCCTTCTCTCCACTCTCAATCTCTCTCTTTAAGTTTCAAACCATCAGCCCTTGGCCTGTCCCCACAGGCCCTGCTCAAAAGTCTGTCCCCAGCTCTCTGCTCAGCCCCTGAAGCACTGCAAGGCCACCAGAAAGTCTCCCTGGAGCCTTCTCCTCTCCAGGCTGCACAACCACACAAAAGCCCCAGGTGATGCAGCAGCTTCCATGGCATCTGGGCACTTCCTCCATCTCTCTGTGCTGCTGCCCTGAGGGGCTGGAGCAGCACAGCCTGGGGCACCCCAGTCCAGGCATCCTCTTAGGGCCAAGCCATGCCTGGGCCGTGGGGCATGAGCTGGTGTGGTGGAGGCTGCTGCAGGGCAGAGCTGGGCCATGGTGGAGAGCTTGTTCCCAAACAAATCCTCCTCCCCTGGTGCTCCTCCAGGCAGTGGGAAGAAGGGGCAGCCCTGCTCCTTGCCACGAAGCCAGCAGTGCTCCAGCTGGCACCCACAGCCCAGCAGAGCTGCTGCAAGCCAGGGCCCTGTCTGGGCAGTGCAGAAACCTCTCTGGTTTCAACAGGCTTTGGAGCACAGCCCCAGGCAAGGAGCTTGCTCTGGTCGGGGGAACTCTGCAGCTCTCCTGCAGCTGGCCTGGGGTGCAGGAAGTGCTCCAGCAGCAGAGCAGAGCCCCCCAGAAGCAGGAGCTGGTGCCAGGTGCTGTGGCACTCCCCAGCACCCAGCAGGGACCCAGGCAGGGAGGGCAGAGGGCGAAGCTGTCAGGGACGCTGCTCCCAGGCAGGTTCAGCGCTCCTGGGCTGCCCTGGGCTGCCCTGGGCTCAGGTGCTCCTGGGCTCAGGGGCCTGGCAGCTCCCTGAGGAGTTTGGCTCCCCCAGGGCCAGCACTGGTGTGTGCAGGAGGCCTTTTGGCAAACCCAGGGCGGTGGCAGCAATGCAGCTGGGCACCCAGGGTGCTGTGGCAGAGCCAGGCCGAGGCCCCAGCCTGTCCCAGAGCCCACAGCTCCTCCTTCACAGCTGCTGTGAGGCTGCAGGGAGCAGCTCAGGCTCTGGGTGTCTGGGGTCTGAGGGCAGCCTCAGTCGCTGGCTGCAGCTGAGGGGTGAGCTCTGCCAGGGGCTGGGATGGTACCAGGTACCAGCAGCCTGGCATGAAGGTGTGGCTAAGCCCTGTAAGGATGGAGTGCTCTACACAGGAGGTTCTTGTGGCTTGTGAACCCCCAAATTTGTGTCTGCTGCCATTCTGCTACCCCCTCCTCAGTGGACCAGGCCTTGCCTTGCTTTTCCTCTGCTGTGCTGCATGAGCCTGCGCAGTGCCCAGCCTCTGCCAGGGCTGCCCAGTGCCAGGCTGCATGCAGCAGGCAGGCAGAGGTACCTGAGGAGCATGGCCACTGTCTCACCAGAGGGGCTGCAGCAGAGGGGCTGCAGCAGGGCCAGAGAAGGGCAAGTGGGGAAGGGTCTGGAGAAGAGGGCTGGAGAGGAGCAGCTGAGGGAGCTGGGGGTGTTCAGCCTGGGGAAGAGGAGGCTGAGGGAGACCTCATTGCCCTCTGCAGCTCCCTGGAAGGAGGCTGGAGCCAGGTGGGGTTGGGCTCTCCTCCCTAGGAACAAGCGACAGGAGAAGGGGAAATGGCCTCAGGTTGCCCCAGGGGAGGGTTAGGTTGGACATGAGAAGAAAATGCTTCACTGGAAGGGCTCTCAAAGCCTGGCCCAGGCTGCCCAGGGAGCTGGCTGAATGCCCATCCCTGGAGGGGTTGGAGAGAGGCAGAGCTGTGGTGCTGAGGGCTGTGGCTCAGCAGCAGCCTTGGCAGAGTTAGGGAGGAGCTGAAAGGTCTTCTCCAGCCACAATGATTCTGTGGCTCCATGACTCCCTGACCTCCCTCTCTCTTCTTCCAGGTGTGCAACTGTGACAAGTACCTGAAGGTCTCAAGGGAGAGGATGAAGCAGCTGGTGGAGAGCAGCAGGCAGGAGCTGGGGGGTGGCAGTGCCACAGGTAAACGGGGGGGCACCCAGAGCTGGACTGATGCTCTGCCCCTCATCCCTGCCTGGGAAGAGAGGAACTCTCCCATCGGGGCTGGGGGTCTCTCAGGGAGGGAATGGAGTCCCCTGGCACCAGCCTGCAGCTGGGCACTGCCCTGCAGAGCTCTCCCAAGCCCACTCCATGGCTGGCTGAGCACAGCTCACCAGCCCCCTGCCCAGGCTGCCCCACGGTGCCTTGCCAGGCACAGGTCCTGCATGGGACTGCCCAGCCCGGGGTGGTTGGGTGGGAAGCTCAAGTGACAGCCTAAGGCTGCTGCTGCCTGACAGGGGAAGCTCCTCTGGGGCTGCTGAATGCCTCCTGGCTGCTGCTGCTGCTGCTGCTGCTGCTGCTGCTGCTGCTCTTCAGCCAGGTCAGGCTGCAGGAGGAGTGAGTCAGTGCCACCTGCCCAGCCAGGCCCTGCCCCCAGCCCCCTCCCCAGGAGCTGCCTTGGAGCACTCTGGGATGGAAATGCTGCAGCCCAGCCTGGGCTCTGTCACCAGCCCTCCCATGTGGCTCTTGCCCTGCCTCAGTTTCCCCACCTGCCTGGCAGGGCTGAGCAGTGCCAAGCAGTGGCTGCCAGGGGCTCCTGGCTGGCTGTGGCCTTGCTGGGAAGTGCTTGGGTGGCTCTGGGGACGAGGGCCGTGGTGGGGCAGCCTTGCCAGTGGTGCTGGCACCCTGTGCTTCCCAAGCAGCTGAGCCAGCCTGCCCAGCAGCTTTCCTGGGGAGGGCACTCACTGTGTGGGCAGCCAGTGGGCAGCTGTGCCCACAGCCAGGCTTGCAGTGTGGGCTGTGGGGAGCTGAGTGAGCCACTTCCCTCTTCAGGGTGGGGATGCTGGAGCTGGGGGGTCTCACATGGCACCACTGCTCCTCCATGCAGGCTCCTCAGGGACTCCCTTGCGCTGTATCTGCAGCACCCCATGACCCATTGTGCCTTACAGCCTCTCACTGGGTCCCTGGACCCAGGGGGGAAGGCTCAGGGGAAGGACCCCTGTCTCCTGGGCCAGGTGGGAGCCCTGCAGAGGCCCTGCCAGGAATGACCTTGGGGAGCACCTCTGGTGAGGAGCATCCTGACACAGAGCAGTCAGGGACCAAAGATGCCACAATGCCCTCAGGGGTTGCTGTTTTGCTGCAATGGAGACATAAGTAGAAGCTGTGATTCCTAGGCAGGTGGGCACAGATTGGCACAGGTGGGAACAGGTGGGCACAGGTGGGCACAGGTGGGCACAGGTGGGCACAGGTGTGGCACCCAACCCACCAGAAAGACCACAGGGGATGTGTTGGGGGGGGGCTCCTTCCACCCTGGGGTCTCCATCTCTGTTTAGACTCTGGCAGGGGCTCCTGGGAGCATCGGTGTGAACTCAACCAGGATGTGCCCAGCATGCCCACCTTCTGTGGGGGAGGAAGAGGGCAAGGGAGTGATGGCAATGTCCTGCCATGGCTCGCTGGGGGCAGTGCAGGGGGGTGGGCAGCAGTGGGGTGGGTGGGCAGCAGAGCAGGGGGGGATAAGGACAATCTGTCAGTTCACTATTGCCTGCATGTTCTTCTTCTGGAGGGGGCTGGTGGCAGAGCCCTGCTGTGCCCTCAGCCATGGTCCAGCACATGGCACAGGGGGCTCAGCACCCACAGCCCCCAGGTGCTCACCCATGTCAGGACCAGCCCCTGCCATGGCTCCAGCCCAGGCTGTGTCACCTCATTGATGCCCCTGCACAGGGATCAGCCCCCAGGACTGCAGCCAGGCACTGCCCAGGGCCAAGGAAATGCCTTTTCCCCTCTCCTGCTTCCCAGGGAAAGGAGAAGCCTCCTGCTGGTGGGGTTCCCTTCCCCAGAGAAGGGGAGGCAGATGCAGCAGGTGCTGGGGCACTCATCACCTATGGATGGGGACAGGACCAAGCCCTGGCATGAGCCTGAGGCTGCCCAGGTGCCCTGGAGCCATAGAATCATAGATCTGTGGAACAGGTTGGGTTGGAAGGGACCTCAAAGCTCAGCCAGTGCCAACCCCCTGTCATGGGCAGGGACACCTCCCACCAGCCCAGGCTGCTCAAGGCCTCATCCAGCCTGGCCCTGAGCACCTCCAGGCAGGAGGCAGCCACAGCCTCCCTGGGCAGCCTGTGCCAGAGTCTCCCCAGCCTCACTCTCAACAATTCTTTCCTCCTCTCCACTCTCAGTCTCTCCTCTCCCAGCTCAAAGCCATTGTTCCTCATCCTGGCACTCCCAGCCCTTGGCCAAAGTCCCTCCCCAGCTCTCCTGGAGCCCTTCAGGTGCTGGGGTGCAGCTGCACACAGTGCAGGGCTGCAGAGCACACCAGTGCTGCTCCTCTTGGCCCCTGCCTGTCTATGGCAGGGCCTGCAAGCAATGAAAGGCAAATTATTCACCCTGCAATAGCTCATGCCAGCTTGGGCCTAGGAATTCCCAGGTTTCAGGGAAGGTTTTCCCTGGCACAGCCAGGTTTTTCCCTGCAGAAGGGCTTTGATGGAAGTGCTGGAAATAGTTTCAAGCCTGGACAGCTTTGCTCTGTGATGGCTGTTTCCCAGTGGGATGCTCTGAGCAGGCAGGGCTGGGGCAGAGAGAGGCAGCAGAGCTCAGGTCACCACTTGGCACTGGCAGGACCTCCCTGGAGGCTGTTGGCTGTTGCTCTTTTATGACCAGGGGAAGCTTCTGGCTTAGTCAGTGTGGTAAAACCAGCTGGCACAGGGCCCTGGTGCTCAGGGGCTGCTCTGCCAGAGGAGAGCTGGTGCTGGGGAAGGCAAGGTTGGAGCACATCTGCTCCAGTGAGGATGCACCAAGCCAGCAAAGGCTGAGCAACTCAGCCAGAAGTCAGCTGCTCCTGCTGTGCTTTGGGCTGCTCACCAGGCATGCTGCAAGCCCTGCCCTGTGCTGGAGAGAGGCCAGAGAGAGGTGCAGTGGGCAGTCCTGCTGAGGCACCCCAGTGCAGCACCCCTGGGAGCCCCAGGCTGGGTGAGCATCCTCCCAGAGCAGCCTGGGGCTGAGAGCAGTGAGATCTGCACTGCCCATCTGCCCCAGCCCCCAGTCCCACAGGTGCAGGATAAGCCCTGCCCAGCCCCATGGGTGGCTGGAGGAGCAGCCAGGATGTACCACACCGGGTGGCAGGATGCTGTGGGGCAGGCAGGGCTCTCAGCAGCCTGGCTGGAGTTGGGCACTGCTGGCCCAGGAGGTGGTCTGAGGTTTCTTTCCCTTCCTGGCCCTCACAGAGGCAGTGCACAGCCAGGGGGGAGCTGGATCTGCCAGGCTGCAGGGCAGGGCAGGCTGCACAGCTCAGGGCTGCCCCTGACCAGGGTGACAGCAGCACAGTGACAGCTCTCCCTTCCATGACTGCCACCCCGAGTTTGCAGATGACACCAAGCTGGGGGCAGGAGTTGAGCTGTTAGAGGGTGGGAGAGCTCTGCAGAGGGACCTGGACAGGCTGGACAGATGGGCAGAGGCCAAGGGCAGGAGATTGAACACAGCCAAGTGCCAGGTGCTGCACCTTGGCCACAGCAACTCCAGGCAGAGCTACAGGCTGGGGGCAGAGTGGCTGAGAGCAGCCAGGCAGAGAGGGACCTGGGGGTGCTGGTTGACAGCAACTGAACCTGAGCCAGCAGTGTGCCAGCAGTGTGAGGGAGCTGGGGTTGCTTAGCCTGGAGAAGAGGAGGCTCAGGGGAGACCTTGCTCTCTCCAACTCCCTGAAGGAAGGTTGGAGCCAGGTGGGGGTTGGGCTCTTCTGCCAGGCAAGCAGCACCAGAACAAGAGGACACAGTCTCAAGCTGTGCCAGGGGAGGTTTAGGTTGGATGTCAGGAAGAAATTCTTCCCAGCAAGAGAGATTGGCCATGGGGATGTGCTGCCCAGGGAGGTGGTGGAGTCCCCATCCCTGGAGGTGTTTAGGAAGAGCCTGGATGAGGCACTTGGTGCCATGGCTCAGTTGATCAGATGGTGCTGGGGGAGAGGTTGGACTGGATGATCTCAAAGGTCTCTTCCAACCTGCTTAATTCTACTCTATTCTATTCTACTCTACTCTACTCTACTCTATTCTATTCTATTCTATTCTATTCTACTCTACTCTACTCTACTCTATTCTATTCTATTCTATTCTATTCTATTCTATTCTATTCTATTCTACTCTACTCTACTCTACTCTACTCTACTCCCAGCATGGGTGAGGGATTGTGCTGCTGGGAGCTGCTCCCCTGAGCCAGAGGCTCTGATGCCCAGCAGGAAGAGGCCACTGAGTGTCCAGACTGGGGGCTGGGGGGAAGTTTCTTGCTGCTGTGTTTGGCTTTGCCATGGGCACTGCAGTGTCCTGTTGCCCCGTGGGCAGGGTGGGTGTCCCAGAAGGGCTCCCCCACCCACGGAGCAGCCCCTGCATCCTCACTGCTCCAGCACCAGAGGCCCAGGTCTGAGACTGCTCTGCACACTTCTGCAGGGAAGGGGCAGGTCCTTGATGGGCTGCACCCATGGGCCCAGGGCCTCCCCAGTCTCCTTCACCCTCAGACCAGGCAACCCCATCCCTTCCCTCAGGGCACGGCAGGACAGCAGGGGGGCAGGGCACGGGGTGGGGCCTGAAGAACCGCAGTGCAGGACTGGGGCTGGGGGCTGCAGCGTGGCACCAGCCAGAAACAAACCCCAGCCCCATCTGGGCTGTGCCCTGCCAGCTCCCCAGCTCGTCTGAGCGCCCAGTGCCAGGCTGGGCAGCGGTGCCGCGGGCCTGCCGTGAGCCTGCTGGCAGCAGCGCGGCGCAGAACCCTCCCGGGCAGCAGCAGGAGGCTGCCTGGGGCTCCTGCCCGGCGCTGGGGCAGAGCCGGCTGCGCTTTGTCCCACAGCAGCGCAGGGCGAGGAGAGCGACTGAAGGTGCCTGGAGCACATCCTCCCTCCTCCACCCTGGGAACATCTTCAGATGGTGGCTGAGCTGCTGCAGCCCGGGTTGCACAACCCCAGGTCCTTTGTCCTCTGCTTATCTGCCTTATCGAGGCGGCAAAGATAACCGAGCGCCCTCGGTGCCCCGCAGCCCACTGCCGTTCTCAGGCTCGTAACTGCTCTTATCGGGCTGCATCTCTCGCCCCGCCGAGGTTTCCCATGCACCTTTGTACTCCAGGAACGCTCCCAGCCTTGTGCAGAGCCTCCGCCGTGTGTGCTTTCTGCAGCACACCTCAGCCTTAATTGCCTCATTAGGGACGAGCCTCCCGTGCGGCGGGGCTGGCTGGGTGCGGCCGGCGGAGAAGGGCTCCCAGCTCGCCCGGGCACTGCCAGCCCTCAGCTCCGAGCGCTCGGGAGGTGGCAGCAGCTGTGCCGAGCCGCGGGGCGAGAGCCAGAGCCTCACCCGAGCCAGCCAGGACACGCAGCTGACTCCTTGCCCCAAGGCCTTGGTCTGAGCTGAGGTGACACAGAGGGACCTGGGCTAGAAACAAGGCCTGGGGGCAGGGTTTTGTGCAGAAGAACCCCGGATGCTCTGGGGACTTGGGGTTCCCCAGCTGCCTTGGGGATTTGGGGTTCCCCAGCTGCCCTGGCACTTGAGGTTCCCCAGCTGCCCTGAGGACTTGGGGTTCCCCAGCTGCCCTAGAGACTTGGGGTTCCCCAGCTGCCTGGGGGACTTGGGGTTCCCCAGCTTCCCTAGCACTTGGGGTTCCCCAGCTGCCCTGAGGACTTGGGGTTCCCCAGCTGCCTTGGGGATTTGGGGTTCCCCAGCTGCCCTAGAGACTTGGGGTTCCCCAGCTGCCCTGAGGACTTGGGGTTCCCCAGCTGCCCTGAGGACTTGGGGTTCCCCAGCTGCTTTGGGCACTTGGGGTTCCCCAGCTGCCCTGAGGACTTGGGGCTCCCCAGCTGCTTTGGGCACTTGGGGTCCCCCAGCTGCCCTAGAGACTTGGGGTTCCCCAGCTGCCCTGAGGACTTGGGGTTCCCCAGCTGCCCTAGAGACTTGGGGTTCCCCAGCTGCCCTCAGGACTTGGGGTTCCCCAGCTGCCCTAGAGACTTGGGGTTCCCCAGCTGCCCTGAGGACTTGGGGTTCCCCAGCTGCCCTAGAGACTTGGGGTTCCCCAGCTGCCCTCAGGACTTGGGGTTCCCCAGCTGCCCTAGAGACTTGGGGTTCCCCAGCTGCCCTAGAGACTTGGGGTTCCCCAGCTGCCCTGAGGACTTGGGGCTCCCCAGCTGCTTTGGGCACTTGGGGTTCCCCAGCTGCCCTAGAGACTTGGGGTTCCCCAGCTGCCTTTGGGACTTGGGGTTCCCCAGCTGCCCTGGAGACTTGGGGTTCCCCAGCTTCCCTAGCACTTGGGGTTCCCCAGCTGCCCTGAAGACTTGGGGTTCCCCAGCTGCTTTGGGCACTTGGGGTTCCCCAGCTGCCCTAGAGACTTGGGGTTCCCCAGCTGCCCTGAGGACTTGGGGTTCCCCAGCTGCCCTAGAGACTTGGGGTTCCCCAGCTGCCCTGAGGACTTGGGGTTCCCCAGCTGCCTTGGGGATTTGGGGTTCCCCAGCTGCCCTGAGGACTTGGGGTTCCCCAGCTGCCTTGGGGACTTGGGGTTCCCGCAGCACTGCAGCCCCGGGGCTGCCTGGGGCTCCCCTGGGGATGAGCTTTTCCAGCTGAATCAGAGCTGTGCAGTGTGGAAAAGGGGAAGGGGCTCAGGCCCAGGGGAGGTTTGGCCTAATCCTGCTCTGTCTCAGCTACCCAGGCCCTGCTGTGCCTCCTGTCCCACGGTGGGGAGGCCCAGTGCTGCCCCAGTGCTGCCCCAGTGCTGCCCCAGTGCCGTCCCAGGAGTGCCGTCCCAGTGCTGCCCCAGTGCTGCCCCAGTGCTGCCCCAGTGCTGCCCCAGTGCTGTCCCAGTGCCGTCCCAGGAGTGCTGCCCCAGTGCCGTCCCAGTGCTGTCCCAGTGCCGTCCCAGTGCTGTCCCAGTGCCGTCCCAGGAGTGCTGCCCCAGTGCCGTCCCAGTGCTGCCCCAGTGCTGCCCCAGTGCTGTCCCAGTGCTGCCCCAGTGCTGTCCCAGTGCCGTCCCAGGAGTGCTGCCCCAGTGCCGTCCCAGTGCTGTCCCAGTGCTGCCCCAGTGCTGTCCCAGTGCCGTCCCAGGAGTGCTGCCCCAGTGCCGTCCCAGTGCTGCCCCAGTGCTGTCCCAGTGCTGCCCCAGTGCTGTCCCAGTGCCGTCCCAGGAGTGCCGTCCCAGTGCTGCCCCAGTGCTGTCCCAGTGCTGCCCCAGTGCTGTCCCAGTGCCGTCCCAGGAGTGCTGCCCCAGTGCCGTCCCAGTGCTGTCCCAGTGCTGCCCCAGTGCTGCCCCAGTGCTGCCCCAGTGCTGTCCCAGGAGTGCTGTCCCAGTGCTGCCCCAGTGCCGTCCCAGTGCTGTCCCAGTGCCGTCCCAGTGCTGCCCCAGTGCCGTCCCAGGAGTGCTGTCCCAGTGCTGTCCCAGTGCTGCCCCAGTGCTGCCCCAGTGCCGTCCCAGGAGTGCTATCCCAGTGCTGTCCCAGTGCTGCCCCAGTGCTGTCCCAGTGCTGTCCCAGTGCTGTCCCAGTGCTGCCCCAGTGCCGTCCCAGGAGTGCTGCCCCAGTGCTGTCCCAGTGCTGTCCCAGTGCTGTCCCAGGAGTGCCATCCCAGGAGTGCTGTCCCAGTGCTGTCCCAGGAGTGCTGTCGCAGGAGTGCTGTCCCCGGAGTGCTGTCCTGCAGACAGCAGAAGAGGCTGCAGGGACTGCAGCTCCCTGGTGTCACCATCGTGGTGGCCTTTCTGCCTGACCCCCACACCACCAAGGGCCTCTCTGTGGGCAGAGAGGGCTCACATCCCCTGTGTGCTGCAGGCAGCCTCTGCCCTCTCCTGTGCCCCTCCTGCTGGGCTCAGCACCCCGTCCATGAGCAGGATCGTGTCCTGGTTAATTCCTGCCTGCCAGAGGAAGAGTCACTCTGCCCACCACAGTGCCCCTCTGGCAGGGCTGGTGTGGGACCAGCCCTGAGTGGCTCTCTGGGGCTGTGGGGTCCTTTGGGTGCTACCTGCCCTTGGAGCACAAACCCCTGGCTCTGTCACCTCTTGGTAAGGGGACCCAGCACCCAGAGCCATGCACTGCCCCAGGCCATAAGAGGTGGCTGTGCTCAGAGTCTTGCACATCACCTCAGTACCAGGGGGTCCCTCTCGGGCTGCACCCCACCCCGTGGAGCCTGGGGAGCAGCCCAGCTCCGGGATGCATGGCAGTGGGTTGGGCACAGAGCGCAGGAGACCAGTGCATGTCCTGGGCTGCAGAGGTGGCTTCCCACTGCCTAGGGTGGCCTTGCTCAGCCTGGGGAGGAACCCGACGCAGAAACAAGCAGAGCCGAGGGGCAGCTCCCTGCCCTTTCCCCTGGCCGTGTCCCTTTGTGGGGACGGCAGCAGGTTGTGCCGGTGCCCACAGCTGGGCAGGAGCCGGAGCGGGCAGCAGACGTGAGAGCAGGAGGGGACAGCTCCGTGCCGAGCAGGGCTGCAGGGCTGGGGGCGGCGCTCGGGGCTGGGGACAATCCCTGCCGCCCGTGGAGCTCTGCGGCACCGACACGTGTGGGAGCTCAGCCCCGGGGGGCTGCAGGGCTCTGTCACGCCCAGGGCGACCCCGGGCAGCAGGGAAGGAGGCGAGAGAGAGGCAGAAGGGCTCCGCGTTTCCAAGGTGTTTGCCAAGGGGATTCTCAGTGCCCAGAGCTGCTCCGAATCGCTTCGGGAGGGAATCGCTTCGGCAGGGAATCGCTTCGGCAGGGAATCGCTCCGGGAGGGAATCGCTTCGGGAGGGAATCGCTTCCGTGCCCCGCGCCCGGAGCGCAGCCTGCGCTGGCAGCTGTCACACAGCGCCGCGGCTGCAGCGCCGACAGCATCCCAGCAGGCTGGAGGTGTCCTGCCAGCCCCACATATCCCTGCTGCTCCAGCCCCACACAGCCCACACCTACCTGCTGCTCCAGCCCCACACATCCCTCCTGCTCCAGGCCCACTCCTGCCTGCTACTCCAGCCCCACACCTGCCTGCTGCTCCAGCCCCACACCTGCCTCCTGCTCCAGCCCCACACAGCCCTGCTGCTCCAGGCCCACTCCTGCCTGCTACTCCAGCCCCACTCCTGCCTCCTGCTCCAGCCCCACACCTGCCTCCTGCTCCAGCCCCACACAGCCCACTTCTGCCTCCTGCTCCAGCCCCACACCTGCCTCCTGCGCCAGCCCCACACATCCCTGCTGCTCCAGCCCCACACCTGTCTCCTGCTCCAGCCCCACACCTGCCTCCTGTGCCAGCCCCACACATCCCTGCTGCTCCAGCCCCACACCTGCCTCCTGTGCCAGCCCCACACATCCCTGCTGCTCCAGCCCCACACCTGTCTCCTGCTCCAGCCCCACACATCCCTGCTGCTCCAGCCCCACACCTGTCTGCTGCTCCAGCCCCACACCTGCCTCCTGTGCCAGCCCCACACATCCCTGCTGCTCCAGCCCCACACCTGCCTCCTGCTCCAGCCCCACACCTGCCTCCTGTTCCAGCCCCACTCCTGCCTCCTGCTCCAGCCCCACACATCCCTCCTGCTCCAGCCCCACTCCTGCCTGCTGCTCTAGCCCCACACATCCCTGCTGCTCCAGCCCCAGTCCCACACCTGCCTCCTGCCCCAGCCCCACTCCTGCCTGCTGCTCCAGCCCCACACCTTCCTCCTGCTCCAGCCTCACACATCCCTGCTGCTCCAGCCCCACACATCCCTGCTGCTCCAGTCCCACATCTGCCTGCTGCTCCAGCCCCACAGCTGCCTCCTGCTCCAGCCCCACACATCCCTGCTGCTCCAGCCCCACTCCTGCCTGCTGCTCCAGCCCCACACAGCCCTGCTGCTCCAGCCCCACACCTGCCTCCTGCTCCAGCCCCACACCTGCCTGCTGCTCCAGCCCCACACATCCCTGCTGCTCCAGCCCCACACATCCCTTCTGCTCCAGCCCCACAGATGCCTTTGCTCCATCTCTGCAGTACCTCCACAGAGTGCATCATGCAGACAAGCTGGGCTGCAGCCCCGTGGAGGCAGAGGCTCCACTGGGGCTGGCTCTGAGGAGAGAGGGGAAATAACCCCAGAACACAGCCCTCACCCCTCCAGCCTTCCCAAAGCCTCTTGTCCCCAGGGACCCTTTTTCCCCGGGGGTCTGCCCTTTCCCTGGCAGGGTTTCCGCTGCGTGCCCGGCTGGCACCCTGCACCCGGCGCCCTGTGGCCTTTTCACATTTGGCAGTGGGGAGGGGAGGGCAGGAATCTTCAAAAGGCCTGGAAAGAATTTGGGGGGAGGGGGAGCAGGGTTTTTACAAGCTCCCATTCAGAAATGGTCACTTTGAAGTGATGTGGCATTCCCAAGCCTTTGAAGAGCCAGGGCCAGGAGGGGGCTGGAGCGAAAGGCAGAGCTGCTGGGCGCCCACCACCGCCTTGCTTTCCTCAGCCCTTTGAGGGATGAACCTTTCCTCTCTGCCTGCCTTTGTGTCAGGAGCCCGGGGCAGTGGGATTGGGGTGTTTGGGGGAGCTGGAACTCTTACACCTCCCCCTGGCATGCAGAGAAGGAGGGGGTCTGCAGCTGGCTCTGCCCAGCAGCAGCAGTGCTGGCAGAGCAGGGCTGGGGCGGCACGGCCAGCGTCCGTGCTGCTGGCAGGGCTGCTGCAGGCTCAGGTGTGGAGTCCTGGGGAGGGGTCCATGGTGGGAAAAGGTGTTGGCCATCAGTGCTGGCTGCTGGCTGCTGGCTGCTGGCTGATGGCTGCTGGCAGAGTCATTTAACTACAGTTGGATCTCGAAGTCCCAGGCAAGGTGCAGCTCCCTCCCGCCACAGTCCTGCTCCCAGAGCTGGCACAGGGCACAGGCTGCAGCTATTGCTGCTGGGTGACTCAGTTCTGGCAGGGGGGCACTTGTCCTGCCCCAGCATCAATTAAGACAACAAAAGGAGTCCTGCTGTGCCCCAGCAGCGCCTCTGGGACAGCAGCAGTTCTTTGCACCTCAGTGCTGCAAGGACCAGAGAGGTGCTGGAGATTATTGTGGGGCAAAGCAAGGCTGAAGACATCCCTGGAAGGGCTACCTTGGCCCAGCAGAGCCACCCCAGGCCTGCCTGCCAGGTGCAGGACCTCCAACCCCCACAGCAGGAAGGGTCACAGGACAGAAGTGAATAAGGCTCAGATGCAATCAGCCTCTGATTCAGGGGCACTGTCCAGAGCCCTGCAGTAAGAGTCCAGAGCCCAGCAGGAAGTGTCCAGAGCTCAGCAGTAAGAGTCCAGAGCCCTGCAGTAAGTGTCCAGAGCTCAGCAGGAAGTGTCCAGAGCTCAGCAGTAAGTGTCCAGAGCCCTGCAGTAAGTGTCCAGAGCCCTGCAGGAAGAGTCCAGAGCTCAGCAGGAAGTGTCCAGAGCCCTGCAGTAAGTGTCCAGAGCTCAGCAGGAAGTGTCCAGAGCTCAGCAGTAAGTGTCCAGAGCCCTGCAGTAAGTGTCCAGAGCCCTGCAGGAAGAGTCCAGAGCTCAGCAGGAAGTGTCCAGAGCCCTGCAGTAAGTGTCCAGAGCCCTGCAGTAAGAGTCCAGAGCTCAGCAGGAAGTGTCCAGAGCTCAGCAGGAAGAGTCCAGAGCCCAGCAGGAAGTGTCCAGAGCCCTGCAGTAAGTGTCCACAGCCCAGCAGGAAGAGTCCAGAGCTCAGCAGTAAGAGTCCAGAGCTCAGCAGTAAGTGTCCACAGCCCTGCAGT